>CM053336.1:1790534-2390534 GCA_028583605.1 Dastarcus helophoroides | reverse complement strand
AATATGTAAGTAACCACAAATGGTTACAACAATGTGCAGGAAATTCTAATATAGCTCCAGTATTTTACTACAAGAACATTTACAATTTTGCCATAACAAAAATTTAAAATCTTACACCGGAAATTCCTAAAAAATTCATTATTATATCAATTTTAATTTGGGTGGAACGGACTGGTCCTTGGTTATCTTTAAAAACTGAAATACAAATCTTGTCCCCTGAAACCAACAAAGATTAAAAAACACAACAGAGTTTGGCCCTAACACGTTTCGATACCCAAGCCATCATCTTCAGTGAAATACAGATAGCTTGGCTATCGAAACGTGTTAGAGCAACCTCTGTTGTGTCTTTTAATCTTTCTTGGTTTCAGGGGACAACATTTGTATTTCAATTTTTAGAGATAATCAAGGACTAGTCCATTCCACTAAAAAAATAACAAACTTACCTCCATTTCCTCCTGGTCTTCCGCCCCCGAAAGGTGTCGATAAACCAGGTCCACCGCCAGCTCCTGCGGCTCCCGGAGGTAAATATGTATTTTCTAATCTAGCACCTGAACATATCCCAAATACAGTCGCCGTCAACACCTAAACCAAATCAGAATACAAATAATTGTCAATTATATTAAGGCATTCATGAAATATTTCAAGATATTGAACAAAGTTGCGTAAAAGGGTAAAGCTCAAGGCTCAAGGATGCGCGACGTTCAGAACAACGAGGTGACCTGTCTTAGTTGCAAGAAATATAATTTACAGGAAGCGAAGGAGTCGATTTATTACCCGATGTTTTAAAAGCAAGTTTCTTGTTTGCTAATGTCGACATAACACACGGATTTTGCTACAAATTTAATGTTGGTATGCATGCGACTTCATTGTACAATAAGTGATCACGAATCACGAATCAAGATTGAAGCGGTGTTACTACCACAATTTAGTTCACTGTTTAACTAAACAGTCCTTAATAGGGTTCATCCAAATCCCTGAATTTCATTGAAAGTATTTGACCTGTGAAATGTATAATTTTTTAGAGACCTGGACTCCTTAATATGGTTCATCCAAATCCCTGAATTTCATAGAAAATATTTGACATGTGAAATTTATAATTTTTTACAGACCTAGACTCCTTAATATAGTTCATCCAAATCCCTGAATTTTATAGAAAGTATTTGACCTGTAAAATGTATAATTTTTTAGAGACCTGGAATCCTTAATATAGTTCATCCAGATCCCTGAATTTCATAGAAAATATTTGACATGTGAAATGTTTATTTTTTTAGAAATCTAGGCTCCTTAATATGGTTCATCTAAATCCCTGAATTTTATAGAAAGTATTTGACCTGTGAAATGTATAATTTTTTAGATTTCTGGACTCCTTAATAGGGTTCATCCAAATCCCTTAATTTCATAGAAAATATTTGAACTGTAAAATGTATAATTTTTCAGAGACCTGTAACCCTTAATATGGTTTATCCAAATCCCTGAACTTCATAGAAAATATTTGACCTGTGAAATGTATAATTTTTTGGAGACCTGGACTCTTTTATGTGGTTCATCCAAATCCCTGAATTTCATAGAAAGTATTTGACCTGTGAAATGTATAATCTTTTAGAGACCTGAACTCCTTAATAAGGTTCATCCAAATCCCTGAATTTTATAGAAAGTATTTGACCTGTGAAATGTATAATTTTTTAGAGACCTGGACTCCTTTATATGGTTCATCCAAATCCCTGAATTTTATAGAAAGTATTTGACCTGTAAAATGTATAATATTTTAGAGACCTGGACTCCTTATTATAATTAAGATTTAAGCGGTGTTACTACCACAATTTAGTTCACTGTCTAACTAAACAATCCTTAATATGAATCATCCAAATCCCTGAATTTCATAGAAAGTATTTGACCTGTGAAATGTATAATCTTTTAAAAACTTGGACTCCTTAATATGGTTCATCCAAATCCCTGAATTTCATAGAAAGTATTTGACCTGTAAAATGTATAATTTTTTAGAGACCTGGACTCCTTAATATGGTTCATCCAAATCCCTGAATTTCATAGAAAATATTCGGTTTTTGCCAAATAACTGGCCAGTACCACATTCAAGCCTAACGTTGGAAATTTCAAGTAAATAAAATTTTCTATTTTATTGTAAGGTAAAATATGAAACTAATTCGAGATTTGACTCCAAATTGTGATTTTTAGTTTCAATTTTAGAAAGAAGTATCAAGTTTAAACTGAAAATTATCAGAAAAAAGTCTAAACTAACTAAGGAAAGTATTTTTAAATTTACGAATACTAGTATCTCACTGAAGATGACAGCTTGGTTGTCAAAACGCATTAGAGCAACCTTTGTTGTGTTTTTTAATCTTCTTTGGTTTCAGGGGACCAGATTCGCATTTCAATTTTTGAAGATAACCAAGGACCAGACCGTTCCACCAAAATTACGAGTTTAAAATTTAAATGCGGAATTTTAAGAGAACGTTCCCAGTGAAAGACAAATTAAAATATCAAAAACAAAGTTGATTATGCTAATTTTAAAAATTTCGAAAAAAAAGTTAAAACTTGAATTGAGATAATTTTTTTTTTAAATCGCATTCAAGATGTCTAAATAATAGTCTACATTTCAACGCAGAGTTAAAATTTTATGAAAAAATTAAAAGATGCAAATTTAAAATCAAAATTTTGTTAAAAAAAAACCTCATCGGTTTCAAAATAATAAAAAAATTCCTAGAATTTTAATCTTATTTTCGAACTTCCCACATACATTTTGAGATTTCATTTTAAATTTGAATATTCAAGTTTTGTCACATTTAAATCCAAAACTCCACTTGAGGGCTTAAAATTTTCAAGAAAAAGCGTAAAATTTTAAATTAGGGGTCAACAATTCAAGAAAAAATCTAACATTTCGGGTGTAAACTTGCAGTTTCGAGTATAAACTTGAAGTTTTGAGTTTAAACTTGAAGTTTCGAGTTTAACCTTGAAGTTTCGAGTTTAAACTTGAAGTTTCGAATTTAAACTAGTAATTTCAAGTTTAACCTTAAAGTTTCGAGTTTAAACTGGAATTTTAATAATTTAAATATTGCAATTTTGATATCTAAAAAATAACATACTGTTTTTCGAAATTTGGGACTTTTTTTCTCAAAAATTCGACTTTCGTTTCATAAATTTTAAAAAATTTTGAATTTTAACTCTGCTTTCTTTGGAAAAGGGTCACATCTGTGAAGAAACTCAAAATATGTTTAAGTTAAACTTTAAAAATTTGTAGAAAATATTGATATTTTGATAAAACTTGAGATTTATTTGAAACATTAAAATTCCTATGATAACTTTATAATTTTGGTCATATTACGATTCGAAATCTAGCAAAATTTCAATTCTTAACTTAAATATTGGATTTTGGACCCAGTTGAGTGCGAAATTTTACGTAAAGCTTTAAGACTTCCAAGAAAAAGCCTAAAATTTTAAATTTGGAGCCAAATATTTCAAATAAAAATCTAACATTTGGAGCCAAATATTTCAGCAAAAGATCTAACATTTCGGGGTTAACTTGGAATGTGGAAAAACATTGTGTTTTAAATAAAATATACTTTTTCCAAAATTTTGACGTTTGTTCTCTAAAATTTGACTTTGGTTTCATGAATTTAAAAAAATCTAATTTCAATTTTGGATTTTTAGAAAAAAGGTCACATTTGTGAAGAGACTTAAAATATGTTTAAGTTATAACTTTGAAAATTGTGGAAAACGTTGATATTTGGAGAAAAACTTGAGATTTATTTAAAAAATTAAAATTCCAATGATAACCTTTAAATTTTGATCAAATTTCGACCCGAAGTGGAGCAAAATTTCAATTCTTAACTTGAATATTGGATTTTGGACCCACTTAAATGCGAAATATTACGTAAAGCTTTGAGATTTCCAAGAAAAAGCCTAAAATTTTAAATTTGGGCCCAAATATTTTAGAAAAAAATCTAACATTTCGGGGTTAAACTTGGAATATTAAAAAACATTGTGTTTTAAATAAAATATACTTTTTTTAAAATTTCGTCGTTTGTTCTCTAAATTTTGACTTTGGTTTGATGAATTTAAAAAAAATCTAATTTCAATTTTGGATTTTTAGAAAAAAGGTCACATTTGTAAAGAAATTCAAAATATGTTCAAGTGATAACTTAGAAATTTGTGGAAAATGTTGAAGAAAAACTTGGGATTTATTTAAAAAAATTAAAATTCCAATGATAACCTTAAAATTTTGATTATATTACGACTCGAAATCTAGCAAAATTTCAATTCTTTACTTGAATATTGGATTTTGGGCCCATTTAAATGTAAAATTTTACGTAAAGCTTTGAGATTTCCAAAAAAAGCTTAAAATTTTAAATTTGGAGCCAAATATTTCAAAAAAAATCTAACATTTCGAGATTAAACTTGGAATGTTGAAAAACATTATGTTTTAAATCAAATATACTTTTTCCAAAATTTTGACGTTTGTTCTCTAAAATTTGACTTTGGTTTCATGAATTTAAAAAAATCTAATTTCAATTTTGGATTTTTAGAAAAAAGGTCACATTTGTGAAGAAACTTAAAATATGTTTAAGTTATAACTTTGAAAATTGTGGAAAACGTTGATATTTGGAGAAAAACTTGAGATTTATTTAAATAATTAAAATTCCAATGATAACCTTAAAATTTTGATCATATTTCGTCTCGAAATCTAACAAAACTTCAATCCTTAACCTGAATATTAGATTTTGGTCCCATTTAAATGCGAAATTTTACGTAAAGCTTTAAGATTTCCAAGAAAAAGCGTAAAATTTTAAATTTGGAGCCAAATATTTCAAAAAAAAATCTATCATTTCGGCGTTAAACTTGGAATGTTGAAAAACATTGTGTTTTAAATAAAATATACTTTTTCCAAATTTCGACGTTTGCTCTCTAAAATTTGACTTTGGTTTGATGAATTTAAAAAAAATTCAATTTCAACTTTGGATTTTTAGATAAAAGGTAACATTTCTAAAGAAATTCAAAATATGTTCAAGTTATAACTTAGAAATTTGTGGAAAATGTTAATATTTGTAGAAAACCTTGAGATTTATTTAAAAAAATTAAAATTTCAATGATAACCTTAAAATTTTAATCATTTTACGACTCGAAATCTAGCAAATTTCAATTCTTAACTTGAATATTAAATTTTGGGCCCATTTAAATGCAAAATTTTACGTAAAGCTTTGATATTTCCAAGAATAAGCCTAAAATTTTAAATTTGTAGCCTAATATTTCAGAAAAAGATCTAACATTTCGGGGTCAAACTTGGAATGTTAAAAAACATTGTGTTTTAAATAAAATATACTTTTTCCAAAATTTCAACGTTTGTTCTCTAAAATTTGCCTTTGGTGTCATGAATTTAAAAAAAAATCCAATTTCAACTTTGAATTTTTAGAAAAAGGTCACACTTGAGAAGAAACTCAAAATATGTTTAAGTTATAACTCAAAAATGTTTGGAAAATGTTTATATTTGTGGAAAAACTTGAGATTTATTTAAAAAATTAAAATTCCAATGATAACCTTTAAATTTTAATCAAATTTCGACCCGAAGTGTAGCAAAATTTCAATTCAATATTGGATTTTGGACCCATTTAAATGCGAAATTTTACGTAAAGCTTTGAGATTTCCAAGAAAAAGCCCAAAATTTTAAATTTGGAACCAATTATTTCAAAAAAAAATCTAACAATTTGAGATTAAACTTGGAATGTTGAAAAACATTGTGTTTTAAATTAAATATACTTTTTCCAAAATTTCGACATTTGTTCTCTAAAATTTGACTTTGGTTCCATGAATTTAAAAAAAAATCTAAATTCAACTTTGAATTTTTAGAAAAAAGGTCACATTTGTGAAGAAACTCAAAATACGTTTAAGTGATAACTTAGAAATTTGTGGAAAATGTTGATATTTGTAGAAAAACTTGAGATTTATTTAAAAAATTAAAATTCCGATAATAACCTTAAAATTTTGATCATATTACAACTCGAAATCTAACAAAATTTCAATTCTTTCTTTGATTATTGGATTTTGGACCCACTTAAATGCAAAATTTTACGTAAAGCTTTGAGATTTCCAAAAAAAGCCCAAAATTTTTAATTTGGGGCAAAATATTTTAGAAAAAAATCTAACATCTCGGTGTTAAACTTGGAATGTTGAAAAACATTGTGTTTTAAATAAAATATACTTTTTCCAAAATATCGACCTTTGTTCTCTAAAATTTGACTTTGGTTTTATGAATTTAAAAAAAATCCAATTTCAACTTTGAATTTTTAGAAAAAAGGTCACATTTGTGAAGACACTCAAAATATGTTTAAGTTATAACTCAGAAACTTTTAAAAAATGTTGATATTTGGAGAAAAACTTGAAATTTATTTAAAAAATTAAAATGTCGATGATAACGTTAAAATTTTGATCATATTTCGACTCGAAATCTAACAAAAATTCAATTCTTAACTTAAATATTGGATTTTGGACCTATTTAAATGCGAAATTTTACCTAAGGCTTTAAGATTTACAAGAAAAAACTAAAGATTTTAAATCTGGAGCCAAAGATTTTAGAAAAAAAATCCAACGTTTTGGAGTTAAACTGGGAATATTGAAAAACCTTGTAAATTAAATAAAATATACTGTTTTCAAAATTTCGACTTTTGTTCTCTAAAATTCTACTTTGGTTTCATGAATTTAACAAAAAATCCTAAGTTTAATTTAACGTTTTTAGAAAAAAGGTCACATTTGTGAAGAAACTTAAATTATATCAAAACAAAATTCAGTTTTTAACAGAAAATGAAAAATGTCAATATTTTGAAAATATCTCGAGATTAACAGACAATTCAAAATTTCAATGATAACCTTAAAATGTTGATAACATTTCGAATTAGAGTCTAGCAAAGAAGTTCAAGACTAACAAGATTAAAACACAAACTGTTGAGAAAAAAATTTCTACAATTTTATTTTATTTTTTTGAGTTTTCCCTTTTCGCAAAATGTAAGACTTTTTCTCGCAATGTCAAATTAAAACTCGAATATTTTTCCAATTTTTCTTTTATACAACTCCCTCCTAACGTTTTTCCTTCTATCTTGGTTGCATTACGAGTTCAAATAAGAGAGAAACGTCGACGTTGCTGCTATATTTTTAAAATTAGAATAACATCAGTCTATCTTTCTTTGGTGCTACATTTTTAGAATTAGAATAACATCAGTCTGTCTTTCTTGGGTGCTTCTAGGGTGCAATAAAATATAGGATGTTCCATTTAAAACAGATGAGTTTTCGACGTTTGAATTTAGCAAAATTTAGAATTAAATTTGGACGCCCTATGTAATAATTTTGAATCGTTCTGAGTATTTTTGAGTGGCCTGACAATCTGACTAATAATTTTATAAAAAGCATAGCTTTATTCACTACGGCTTGAAAAATATTAAATTTTTGCTTGAAGTGCTAAAAAATGTTATTTTCAAAAAGAAACCAAAATATCTTTGAAAATAATCGGTTTAGACATGGTAAAAGCTGATAAAATACCCACAAAAAATCTGAAAAATAATAATCGATCTTTTACCATTTTCGATTTGTCTATAGCTTCGTCATGATTTCAATCATTTATTACCCAAATACTTGAAAAAAAATAATCTTATATTAAAAAAGTTTATAATTAATAAACTAACAAATTATAAACTTTTTTAATATAAGAATGATAACGAAGGCTTCCACAGCCAGAGTCGGTACAGGATATACTTCTTCCGGGGACCATGTCAGAGAACTACTAAAAGTGTCTTAACATGAGAAGATTATTTTTTTTAAGTATTTGGGTATTGAATGATTAAAATCATCAGAAAGATATAGTTGAAAAAAAAATAATCTTCTCATATTAAAATAGTTTATAATTAATATGAAAAATTTGGTATAACTCTGAAGCATTTTTACAAAATTAGATCTGAATCATCGTGAAGCCTTTTCTAGTTTTTTTTACATACATTCATCACATTTAGCGAAAAAAATAACTTATGCTTTCGTACATCGTTTGTCGATGCTCAAATTGATATACTTACCAACCACATGACGTGCCCTTTGTTACACTATTTAATTGTTTTAACTGATAAAATTGAAGGAAGATCCTCTTTATATATGAATGGATTTAAGCCATTACATACGGGTAAATGCAATCACACCCCACTCTACAATCAAGCATGATGACAAAACGAGATCATCTCCAGCAAAAGAAAAGTATAAGCAAGCTACTTGCTACAGATAAATAAAGCGAGAAATACAATCGAAAATTGAAGCACGTTTTATAAACTGGAAGAATATGCAACAAGGAAATGTGTAAGCTTAAGGTACTCTTTCAAAGAAAACAAGCACTTGAATGATTACCCAAATTTGTCATTAACGCCTAAAATTGATAACTCTTCCTAAAAATAGTATCGCGTCTAATAAATGTGAATAATTTTTAAATATTCTGAAAAAAATCTTAGTTTTGAGTTTTGAAACCAATTAAACAGTTGGTATTAAAATATTGAATTCATCCCTCAATGAACAGTATTATTTATCTGAGAATTTGACTGATTAGGTTCGTTACACATTTCGTATCGTTTTCAATATTTTTTTTGTGGGACGTCTGGTCCTTAGTTATCTTCAAAAACTAAAATACAAATCCTGTCCTCTGAAATCTTTCTTGGTTTCAGGGGTTAAGATTTGTATTTCAATTTTTCAATAATGGGAATAGTAACAATTGTACGTATTTCTTTTTAATTACATTGTCAACTCAACAAAAAATTTTCACTTTAGTGATAACCAGAAATACATTCCAGGGAATTTGTTTTAGTAATTTTTTGTAAAACTTCGTAACTCCAGTTTTTACAAAAATTTAGATTTCAATTCGAACCAGTAATTTTAAAAAGAAATTGAACTTTTGTAAAAAATTCCAGTTTTTTACAAAAATAATCAAAAGTTTGAATTAAACATGAAAATTTGAGACAAAACCTGCTTGGAAAAATCCCAGACTACGAGTCTAAAATCGAAATTTAAAAAAACACTAACTTTAAACCCGATTTTTTTATAAAAGTCGAAATTTCCGGAAGAAAGTTAATATTTGGAAAAATTCGACAAACTAACAATAAATTTACGTCGAAATTTGTAAAAGACAAATTAAAAAAAAAAACTAATCTACATTTCTATTTTAAATTTGGAATTTTGGGAACAATATATCAAATTTAAGGTTCAAACTGAATAACTGCTTTTTTTTCTGAATTGTGATTTTGATATTATAGAAAATTCGACTTTATTCTGGAAATATCGAGTTAAAAAAGAACTTTGAGTGTTTTTGGAGGTTTGCAGTTTTTTCTCAAAAACTGGGAAAATGAATAGTTGACAACTTTTCCATTTATATGTCTCGTAGAAAGGGGTTCTTATACAAACAATTAATCGACTGGAAGTCACTAAACGTGAAGATTTAGGACAACGTTTCCCTGCTTTGAAACCAATTAAACAGTTGGTACTTGAAACCAATTAAACAGTTGGTATTAAAATATTGAATTCATCCCTCAATGAACAGTATTATTTATCTGAGAATTTGACTGATTAGGTTCGTTACACATTTCGTATCTTTTTCAATATTTTTTTTGTGGAACGTCTGGTCCTTAGTTATCTTCAAAAACTGAAATACAAATCCTGTCCCCTGAAATCTTTCTTAGTTTCAGGGGGTAAGATTTGTATTTCAGTTTTTCAATAATGAGAATAGTAACAATTGTACGTATTTCTTTTTAATTACATTGTCAACTCAACAAAAAATTTTTACTTTATTGATAACCAGAAATACATTCCAAGGAATTTGTTTTGGTAATTTTTTGTAAAACTTCGTAACTCCAGTTTTTACAAAAGTTTAGATTTCAATTCGAACCAGTAATTTTAAAAAGAAATTGAACTTTTGTAAAAAATTCCAGTTTTTTACAAAAATAATCAAAAGTTTGAATTAAACATGAAAATTTGAGACAAAACCTGCTTGGAAAAATCCCAGACTACGAGTCTAAAGTCGAAATTTAAAAAAACACTAACTTTAAACCCGATTTTTTTATAAAAGTCGAAATTTCCGGAAGAAAGTCAATATTTGGAAAAATTCGACAAACTAACAATAAATTTACGTAGCAATTTGTAAAAGACAAATCAAAATAAAAGAACTAATCCACATTTCTATTTTAAATTTGGAATTTTGGGAAAAATATATCAAATTTAAGGTTCAAACTGAATAACTGCTTTTTTTCTGAATTGTGGTTTTGATATTATAGAAAATTCGACTTTATTCTGGAAATATCGAGTTAAAAAGGAACTTTGAGTGTTTTTGGAGGTTTGCAGTTTTTCTCAAAAACTGGGAACCTGAATAGTTGAAAACTTTTCCATTTATATGTCTTCGTAGAAGGGGTTCTTATACAAACAATTAATCGACTGGAAGTCACTAAACGTGAAGATTTAGGACAACGTTTCTCTGCTTTGAAACCAATTAAACAGTTGGTACTTGAAACCAATTAAACAGTTGGTATTAAAATACTGAATTCATCCCTCAATGAACAGTATTATTTATCTGAGAATTTGACTTGATTAGGTTCGTTACACATTTCGTATCTTTTTCAATATTTTTTTTGTGGAACGTACTGGTCCTTAGTTATCTTCAAAAACTGAAATACAAATCCTGTCCCCTGAAATCTTTCTTGGTTTCAGGGGGTAAGATTTGTATTTCAATTTTTCAATAATGGGAATAGTAACAATTGTAAGTATTTCTTTTTAATTACATTGTCAACTCAACAAAAAATTTTTACTTTATTGATAACCAGAAATACATTCCAAGGAATTTGTTTTAGTAATTTTTTGTAAAACTTCGTAACTCCAGTTTTTACAAAAATTTAGATTTCAATTCGAACCAGTAATTTTAAAAAGAAATTGAACTTTTGTAAAAAATTCCAGTTTTTTACAAAAATAATCAAAAGTTTGAATTAAACATGAAAATTTGTGACTAAACCTGCTTGGAAAAATCCCAGACTACGAGTCTAAAGTCGAAATTTAAAAAAACACTAACTTTAAACCCGATTTTCTTATAAAAGTCGAAATTTCCGGAAGAAAGTCAATATTTGGAAAAATTCGACAAACTAACAATAAATTTACGTCGAAATTTATAAAAGACAAATTAAAAAAAAAGAACTAATCCACATTTCTATTTTAAATTTGGAATTTTGGGAAAAATATATCAAATTTAATGTTCAAACTGATTAACTACTTTTTTTCTGAATTGTGATTTTGATATTATAGAAAATTCGACTTTATTCTGGAAATATCGAGTTAAAAAGGAACTTTGAGTGTTTTTGGAGGTTTGCAGTTTTTTCTCAAAAACTAGGAACCTGAATAGTTGAAAACTTTTCCATTTATATGTGTCGTAGGAAGGGGTTCTTATAAAAACAATTAATCGACTGGAAGTCATTGAACGTGAAGATTTAGGACAGCATTTCCCTAATTTGAAACCAATTAAACAGTTGGTATTTGAAACTAATTAAACAGTTGGTATTAAAATACTGAATTCATCCCTCAATGAACAGTATTATTTATCTGAGAATTTGACTGATTAGGTTCGTTACACATTTCGTGTCTTTTTCAATATTTTTTTTGTGGAACGGACTGGTCCTTAGTTATCTTCAAAAACTGAAATACAAATCCTGTCCCCTCAAATCTTTCTTGGTTTCAGGGGGTAAGATTTGTATTTCAATTTTTCAATAATGGGAATAGTAACAAATGTACGTTTTTCTTTTTAATTACATTGTCAACTCAACAAAAAATTTTTACTTTATTGATAACCAGAAATACATTCCAAGGAATTTGTTTTAGTAATTTTTTGTAAAACTTCGTAACTCCAGTTTTTACAAAAATTTAGATTTCAATTCGAACCAGTAATTTTAAAAAGAAATTGAACTTTTGTAAAAAATTCCAGTTTTTTACAAAAATAATCAAAAGTTTGAATTAAACATGAAAATTTGAGACTAAACCTGCTTGGAAAAATCCCAGACTACGAGTCTAAAGTCGAAATTTAAAAAAACACTAACTTTAAACCCGATTTTTTTAAAAAAGTCGAAATTTCCGGAAGAAAGTCAATATTTGGAAAAATTCGACAAACTAACAATAAATTTACGTCTAAATTTGTAAAAGACAAATTAAAAAAAAAGAACTAATCCACATTTCTATTTTAAATTTGGAATTTTGAGAAAAATATATCAAATTCAAGGTTCAAACTGAATAACTGCTTTTTTTTCTGAATTGTGGTTTTGATATTATAGAAAATTCGACTTTATTCTGGAAATATCAAGTTAAAAAAGAACTTTGAGTGTTGGAATTTAATATGTTGAAACAAATTTGATATTAGCTAAATAGGGATCCACACACTCAACAGACGGTTGTCTGTGGTGCAAACAGTTTCAGAGCTTTTTATTTAAACAGAAGTCAAAATAAACAAATTGGTCGAAATCTCCAGATAAAAATGTCGACATAAAAACAACGTAACATAATCAATATCCAAAGTTACAAATAGTTTGCACAAAATGGGAATATTTTGAAAGATATCAAAACTATTTTTAATGATAAATTAATATTTGTTATTCCAGGTACATAGGTGGAAATCCTCGTATGTAAGTTCATGAAATACCGTCTACTATTGATATTTAAAACCCCATAAACCAAATAAAAAAATGCATCACACCTATTTTCTTCATACGTGATATTCTTCGTGAGTAGCAAAGAGGCGTCTTCGCAGAACTGAAACGATTATTATTATTGTCCTGGAAAATTATTTCAAAGAGGCATAATAAGTTGTCTAGATCGTGTAAGATGTTACGCAAGAATTAACCGTTAAACTCCTAGATCATTTACTTATGTCAACAAGATCATGAGAATGCTTCTAAGTTCAGGACTACTTAACCTTTCATTAGGAATTTTACTTCATATCCTTTGTGAAGAATCTATAACATGTCATTGCGTTATACTGAAGCTTCGCCAATAAAATTGTTATTATACAACGACTGATGGCAAGTCGATACTGTGTTGTCGTCTTCGTATGGATTTTACGCTACGTCGTCGTCGTCGTCGCCGTCGCCTTCGTCGTCGTCGCCGTCGCCTACGTCGTCGTCGCCGTCGCCGTCGCCTTCGTTGTCGTCGCCGTCGTCTTCGTCGTCGCCTTCGTCGTCGTCGCCGTCGCCTTCGCCTTCGTCGTCGTCGCCTTCGTCGTCGTCGCCTTCGTCGCCGTCGCGTGGATTTTATAATCATTCTAGACCTGTCAAGTTTTCAAAACCAAAAGTCGAGACACTAGCCACGAAAATGCCCCGAATTTGTTGAGGACCAAGAAAGATCGATCAGAATTGACGACCAAAACGGATCGATCGTTTCAAACTTTACAAAAGCGTTCAAAAATAATATTTGACGACCAAGGTTAATACTTTATTTTTCAAAAGAGCGGATTTTCTACGTCAAGTGGCACATTCGATATTTATCAGTAAAATCGGGACGGTGCCTCCAAAATGGGAACCGCGTTTCTACAATGGGGACCACACCTCCAAAATGTGGACAGCCCCCACGTTTACGACTTCTTAGCTTAGAAAACCAGACACAACGTAATTGCGGATTCGAAAAAAATCGATCGGTTTAACAATTCTTATTCAATTATGCACCTGTTTATCGCATTGTCAATTTAACTGTGATTTAATCGTCGATTTCCCTAATTAGGTTAGGCACGTTCACGAGGATGGCATTCTACACTTCCCCCATTCTTGTCATCGGTTGTGGTGTAATAAGATTTACAGCGCTTCTGATAGTAAATGGTGCATCAAGACCATGAAAACGAGATCTAATTATTCTCTATATAAGAGCATAAGAATGCTTTTACCTTCAGAAAACACAACTTTATACGCTTTGCGACTATTTTTCTTCTTTTGGAAGACTAATGCAGAATACATCTTATTTTGAGTTATCGAAGTATTAATTAATGAATAACTTTTTTCCGGCTTGCTAAAATCTGTTTGGTGAACGGTTATTCTATTTTTATTTATTTATTTTTTGTTTTAATTTCATAGCAACGAAGTACTCAGTTTAATCAAATCAAATGCTGTAGAAACGACTTTCTGTTTCTAGACAAACTTAAAGTGTTATAATAGTTGACGCAGCATTTGACCAATTTATTATTCCAATAAAAAAAGAATTCGAAGAAATCCTACGCTGACATCAAATCCATCATGAATGCTGTTGACATTAATTTTGGGGCCATATTTGGACGATGTCGAAACGCAACGAGTATGGACTTAAAGAATAGCCGCATCATTATTGCAATTTCGATGTATGAAAGAGCCTTCCTTAGAATGCAAGTTACATGCTACTGGTATGTAGAACCCCAATTTACCTTGAGATGCGACTTAATAAAGATGCATTGCAACAGTAATCCATCAATTTATTTCCATTTTTATTATCTCATCAACTTATAATCTTCTAAATACCGTGCATTGGGCCGACGCGTCGCAAATCCTTTCGAAACGAATTAATATTCACTCAAAAAAAAAACCAAAATTTACCTTCTATCGACTTAATCATAAGCCACAGTGTCGCAAATCGTATCGAAAGAAATTAATATTCACTCTAAAAAAATCAAAATTTACCTTCTATGGATTTAATCATAAGCCACAATGTGCCTAATTCAAAATTTACACACGAAAATGTTGAGTTTAAACTCGTAATTGCTAACAAAAGTTGCAGCTTTCTCGATAAAACTAGATAAAGTGAGGTTGAAATACATAAAAACATTTCCAATGTTAAATCAAGTATAACAAAAATGTTTGCAGACAAACTCGACATTTTCAGATTAAAGCTAAAATTACAACAACAAAAATCAAAACATTCAAAATTTCGAGTTCAGCATTACTTAAACAGTAGAAATTTTTGATTTTGATGGAACGGACTGGTCCTTGGTTATCCCCAAAAATTGTCAGAAATTGTCCCCTGAAACCAAAAAAGATTAAAAAACACAACAAAGGTTGCTCTAGAGAGAGATTGAAGATAACCAAGGATCAGTTCGTTCCACAAGAAAAATATTGAAAAAGATACGAAATGTGTAACGAACCTAATCAGTCAAATTCTCAGATAAATAATACTGTTCATTGAGGGATGAATTCAATATTTTAATACCAACTATTCAATTGGTTTCAGATTGGGGAAACGTTGTCCTAAACCTTCACGTTTAGTGACTTCCAGTCGATTAATTGTTTTGTATAAGAACCCCTTCCTACGAGACGTATAAATGGAAAAGTTCAAATATTCAGGTTCTCAGTTTACTAAGGACCAGTTCGTTCCACAAAAAAAAGTCTTGAAAAAGATACGAAATGTGTAACGAACCTAATCAGTTAAATTCTCAGATAAATAATACTGTTCATTGAGGGATGAATTCAGTATTTTAATACCAACTGTTTAATTGGTTTCAAGTACCAACTGTTTAATTGGTTTCAAAGCAGAGAAACGTTGTCCTAAATCTCCACGTTTAGTGACTTCCAATCGATTAATTGTTTGTATAAGAACCCCTTCCTACGAGACATATAAATGGAAAAGTTTTCAAATATTCAGGTTCCCAGTTTTTGAGAAAAACTGCAAACCTCCAAAAACACTCAAAGTTCCTTTTTAACTCGATATTTCCAGAATAAAGTCGAATTTTCTATATCAAAATCACAATTCAGAAAAAAAGCAGTTATTCAGTTTGAACCTTAAATTTGATATATTTTTCCCAAAATTCCAAATTTAAAATAGAAATGTGAATTAGTTCTTTTTTTTTTAATTTGTCTTTTACAAATTGCTACGTAAATTTATTGTTAGTTTGTCGAATTTTTCCAAATATTGACTTTCTTCCGGAAATTTCGACTTTTTAAAAAAAATCGGGTTTCAAGTTAGTGTTTTTTTAAATTTCGACTTTAGACTCGTAGTCTGGGATTTTTCCAAGCAGGTTTTGTATCAAATTTTCATGTTTAATTCAAACTTTTGATTATTTTTGTAAAAAACTGGAATTTTTTACTAAAGTTCAATTTCTTTTTAAAATTACTGGTTCGAATTGAAATCTAAATTTTTGTAAAAACTGGAGTTACGAAGTTTTACAAAAAATTACTAAAACAAATTCCTTGGAATGTATTTCTGGTTATCAATAAAGTAAAAATTTTTTGTTGAGTTGACAGTGTAATTAAAAAGAAATACGTACAATTGTTACTATTCCCATTATTGAAAAATTGAAATACAAATCTTACCCCCTGAAACCAAGAAAGATTTCAGGGGACAGGATTTGTATTTCAGTTTTTGAAGATAACTAAAGACCAGACGTTCCACAAAAAAAAAATATTGAAAAAGTTACGAAATGTGTAACGAACCTAATCAGTCAAATTCTCAGATAAATAATACTGTTCATTGAGGGCTGAATTCAGTATTTTAATACCAACTGTTTAATTGGTTTCAAGTACCAACTGTTTAATTGGTTTCAAAGCAGAGAAACGTTGTCCTAAATCTTCACGTTCAGTGACTTCCAGTCGATTAATTGTTTGTATAAGAACCCCTTTCTACGAGACATATAAATGGAAAAGTTTTCAACTATTCAGGTTCCCAGTTTTTGAGAAAAAACTGCAAACCTCCAAAAACACTCAAAGTTCCTTTTTAACTCGATATTTCCCGAATAAAGTCGAATTTTCTATAATATCAAAATCACAATTCAGAAAAAAAGCAGTGATTCAGTTTAAACCTTAAATTTGATATATTTTTCCCAAAATTCCAAATTTAAAATAGAAATGTAGATTAGTTCTTTTTTTTTAATTTGTCTTTTACAAATTGCTACGTAAATTTATTGGTAGTTTGTCGAATTTTTCCAAATATTGACTTTCTTCCGGAAATTTCCACTTTTTAAAAAAAATCGGGTTTAAAGTTAGTGTTTTTTTAAATTTCGACTTTAGACTCGTAGTCTGGGATTTTTCCAAGCAGGTTTTGTCTCAAATTTTCATGTTTAATTCAAACTTTTGATTATTTTTGTAAAAACCTGGAATTTTTTACAAAAGTTCAATTTCTTTTTAAAATTACTGGCTCGAATTGAAATCTAAATTTTTGTAAAAACTGGAGTTACGAAGTTTTACAAAAATTACTAAAACAAATTCCTTGGAATGTATTTCTGGTTATCAATAAAGTAAACATTTTTTGTTGAGTTGACAATGTAATTAAAAAGAAATACGTACAATTGTTACTATTCCCATTATTGAAAAATTGAAATACAAATCTTACCCCCTGAAACCAAGAAAGATTTCAGGGGACAGGATTTGTATTTCAGTTTTTGAAGATAACTAAGGACCAGACGTTCCACAAAAAAAAATATTGAAAAAGATACGAAATGTGTAACGAACCTAATCAGTCAAATTCTCAAATAAATAATACTGTTCATTGAGGGATGAATTCAATATTTTAATACCAACTATTCAATTGGTTTCAAATTGGGGGAACGTTGTCCTAAATCTTCACGTTTAGTGACTTCCAGTCGATTAATTGTTTGTATAAGGACCCCTTTCTACGAGACATATAAATGGAAAAGTTTTCAACTATTCAGGTTCCCAGTTTTTGAGAAAAACTGCAAACCTCCAAAAACACTCAAAGTTCCTTTTTAAATCGATATTTCCAGAATAAAGTCGAATTTTCTATAATATCAAAATCACAATTCAGAAAAAAAGCAGTTATTCAGTTTGAACCTTAAATTTGATATATTTTTCCCAAAATTCCAAATTTAAAATAGAAATGTGGATTAGTTCTTTTTTTTTAATTTGTCTTTTACAAATTGCTACGTAAATTTATTGGTAGTTTGTCGAATTTTTCCAAATATTGACTTTCTTCCGGAAATTTCGACTTTTTTAAAAAAATCGGGTTTAAAGTTAGTGCTTTTTTAAATTTCGACTTTAGACTCGTAGTCTGGGATTTTTCCAAGCAGGTTTTGTCTCAAATTTTCATGTTTAATTCAAACTTTTGATTATTTTTGTAAAAAACTGGAATTTTTTACAAAAGTTCAATTTCTTTTTAAAATTACTGCTTCGAATTGAAATCTAAATTTTTGTAAAAACTGGAGTTACGAAGTTTTACAAAAAATTACTAAAACAAATTCCTTGGAATGTATTTCTGGTTATCAATAAAGTAAACATTTTTTGTTGAGTTGACAGTGTAATTAAAAAGAAATACGTACAATTGTTACTATTCCCATTATTGAAAAATTGAAATACAAATCTTACCCCCTGAAACCAAGAAAGATTTCAGGGGACAGGATTTGTATTTCAGTTTTTGAAGATAACTAAGGACCAGACGTTCCACAAAAAAAAAATATTGAAAAAGATACGAAATGTGTAACGAACCTAATCAGTCAAATTCTCAAATAAATAATACTGTTCATTGAGGGATGAATTCAATATTTTAATACCAACTATTCAATTGGTTTCAAATTGGGGGAACGTTGTCCTAAATCTTCACGTTTAGTGACTTCCAGTCGATTAATTATTTTTATAAGAACCCCTTCCTACGAGACATATAAATGGAAAAGTTTTCAAATATTCAGGTTCCCAGTTTTTGAGAAAAACTGCAAACCTCCAAAAACACTCAAAGTTCCTTTTTAACTCGATATTTCCAGAATAAAGTCGAATTTTCTATAATATCAAAACCACAATTCAGAAAAAAAGCAGTTATTCAATTTGAACCTTAAATTTGATCTATTTTTCCCAAAATTCCAAATTTAAAATAGAAATGTGGATTAGTTCTTTTTTTTTAATTTATCTTTTACAAATTGCTACGTAAATTTATTGTTAGTTTGTCGAATTTTTCCAAATATTGACATTCTTCCGGAAATTTCGACTTTTTTAAAAAAATCGGGTTTAAAGTAAGTGTTTTTTTAAATTTCGACTTTAGACTCGTAGTCTGGGATTTTTCCAAGCAGGTTTTGTCTCAAATTTTCATGTTTAATTCAAAATTTCGATCATTTTTGTAAAAAAGTGGAATTTTTTACAAAAGTTCAATTTCTTTTTAAAATTACTGGTTCGAATTGAAATCTAAATTTTTAATCTTTCTTGGTTTCAGGGGACAAGTTCTGTGTTTCAATTTTTTAGTAGAACTTTTATAATAAAAGTTATACTAAATTATTTAATTTTCCTTAATCTCTTTGAGTGATAAAGTATGAAATTCCGAATTTAAAATCGACATTAAAAACGTCTAAAATAAAGTGGTAATTTCCAAAAAAAAATTCTTAATTCCAAAGATAAAATTAAAAACTGAAAATTTAAACCTACAAACGCGAGGAACGTTTCCAAGAAAAATATTATTTATATAATGAAAAATGTTCAATTTAATTTAAAAACTAAATACGAAATTTTGAGATAAATTTCCTTTTATATCGTTAATATCTTAGAATTTCTCTTCCCTTGACGATTGTGGACATGGACATGGACATTAGAACTCTTAAATAATGTAAAAAGCTGAACGAGTTTCCTCTACAAATCCAATTTATAACGAATTTTCCAAGCAATCTACCCAAGATGTCCTACGAGGGGCGAGTATGAACCCACGTCAACAACGACTGGCGAGTATGCACCCAAAATATCCATGATGCGCGAAAAGGTTTCAAAAAAATTAAAAGCTACAAATTTTATGGACTTTACCCAAGCTCATTATCCATTTCAAGTCCATAAATTACGATCGAACCTTTTAAAGCTCGCGATTGAATGGATCGTTAACGTAGAATTTTACATCTTCAGCTGAAGCACCAAGTCGCGTCCCAGTTAATTCGATTCCAGCCGGCCTGTAGATGCTAACAATGTTTGCGTAAGAATTAGAAGGGGGTCAATCGGACTCCTCCTCGATTAACTAGGTACATCTTCAACTCGTAATTTACAATCGTACTTTGTGTCGGAGATCTAACAACGATTTTACTTTCATTCGTGTTGAATCTGCGAAAGCTTCGTTGGCGATGCACCCACACTTTTACGGTCATCTTTTAATGTCTGCGAGTCTATTTTAATCACTACCAGTTAAAATCGTGATGCTACTCATATTTTTTAATCATTATACATTACATTTTCATAACATGCAGATTTATTGACATTTTTTGCAATTTGTCTGGCATTTGCACGGCCTACATCTTCCTTCAGATACTGAAATATACGTGTCTGACTGATGTCATCGATTTTTACTATTTAATTTTGATTAAAGCTGTGAACTTAACACTCATAAATCTTCTTTATTTAAAAATAAAAAAACTTTTTCCAAACACAAATCGATCATTATCGATTTGAATCTCAATGCAGATGACCTCGATGCATTTTTGCTAATCTTTTTAAATTAGTACGCTTGAAAATGCCAGTTCTGCTGATGAAATACTTATCGCGTAATTATTTAGTTAATTGCCGATGTGGTAAAGGTGTAAAACCTTCTTTGGATTTAATCTGATGGTCAATATTTAATCTTGATGTTCAAGTATTAATCTTGATCTTCAAGATTTGCCTTGAAATTCTGAAAAGTCTGGATTTATAAAAAAAAATTGAAAATCCTGTTATTTTAAAATTTTTTCAGAAATAGCTATTTCAACTGTCGAAGTTGTAAGAAAGCGATTAGAAATTACAGATATAAGCTTGGTTCGATTTGTTTCTCGCAATTGTAACATTGCTCTCGAATTTTCTTGCGATTGAGACCTTTTTATTTATTTACTAGAAAATACAGAAAATACTCTGTCTACAGAGGTACACAAGGTTACCTGTACGTGGTTCGGGTTTCCCTTAATCTAGACTTACTAAATCTAAAACTTACATATTACTTAATTTAAATTAATATAATTTGCCAAAATTAATGTCATCCCCTTTTCTATACATTTATAAACTTACTAAAACAATAAATATTTGTAAAAAAATTAACAATATAACATTTTAAATACAAAATTAAATAATATTCCTAGATCTAATCCATATGGCCAATTTTCTTTTAATAGTCTTGTTTGTCATATTAAGGTTTTTCAATTGCTTTGGGAGTTGGCTGTAATATTTTATGGATATATACAGACTACTTTTGTAGCTAAGAGTTTTATTAATTTTTAGTTTTATTAAAGTTTAGTTAAGTTAAATCCTTGTTTCTTGTTTTACTGTTTGACATTAAATATTTCGTTTTTAAATCACTATAATGATACATGAGCGATACCACTAAAAAAGATTCTTTTATATTTAAAGGAGTTACAATATTTTGTCTATTATTTTTTAAAATAACTTTGGTGATTCTATTTTGTAAAATCATTAGCAGATTTATTGTATTGTTATAACTACCTCCCCAAGCAATAATTCCATAAGTTACAATGCTGAGTGAAACAACACATAATAAATTGTTAACAATTGCTTAACGTTCATGATGTTTGTAATTTTACTAAAAATAAAAAGTAAATATCTCGTTTTATTTATGATATGTTGCACATGATGATCCCATACTAATCTGCTATCAATGATTAGATAACTTTCGTCTCGAACTTTTAATTTTATTATTATTAATTTCATTTAACATTTCTATGACCCAGTTTGGAAATATTTAAATTTTTATTGTTTCTCGACAATGTCTTAAAACAGTTTTTGAAATATGACGTGATATCGTAAATTTATTTAAAATGTCGCCTCATGACGTTATATTCTCGAAGTTTAGACTTTAGGTGCGAAATGCCCTGTATCTCGAAAACATGTTCAAAGTGGATCATAAAATATTAAGCTTGTTTCTTCAAATTTCTAAGTCTAAAACTTCCCACTTTATTGTCGACATTCCCATTTTTTTAAATTTCTGCCCTAAGTCAATAGAAAAAACTAAAATCTTCTCCCTAAGGTCCTAAGGTGTGAGTGCAATTTTGACAAAGTCGATATTTCTGTCAAAATCCAAACCGTGTCTAACAAATAATGTTTTTCCAAATCTTGATGTGTTTCTCGAACTTTATTCCATAAATTTAGGCTTATGCTTCAAGATCTCCATTTTTCCTCAAAATGTCGAATATGGTGGCGAATTCGCGCAATTCTGGAAAGAACGTCTAAATTCTGAAAACATACAAATTTAAAAAAGAAATTGTATGGCTTGTATCGAACCTTCCATTATTAAAATTTATATGTGAAGCTGCAGATTTTCACTATTATTTCAAAATTTCCAAATGTACGCTTTAAAACTTAACTGAAAATAGAATACACATTGTACAAAAAATCCAAGTTTTGAGAATAATTTGGAGGTTCTAAATTTTCTTTCTCGGGGCAGCTTCCTCATTCCTCAAACACGACACGCCACTGCTTAACCTACAAATCCGTATCTGGGGACATCTATGGACGAAAATCGGCACCTTAAATATAAAAAAGCGGGGAACAAACCTTAGGATCGGATTTTCATACATTTAATTAATTAAATGTAGTCCAAACATCTTGAAACCCATAAATTGATGTTACAGTTAGATAATTACGTAATTTCGGTAAACAAATCTTTATAGGTAAACAAGAATTCCATCTACGAACTGTGCTGACATCTCTGTCTAAAAAGCTGTACAATAATTGTTCCAAACAAGAATAATCACTAAAGTTGAATTTTAAACCACTTAAATCATTATATTCGAACTAAGTAAATCAAAATGTTCGCTAGAGAATCTTTCTGCTTTAATAATCTTTCCTAAATATGGAATATTTGGTCCATGTAATTTCGCGACATCTCTGTTTCAAAAAGTGTACAATAGCAAAACGCGATGCTAGACCTAAATTGCTGAATGTATTTTCGTTGAAATGATTTAAAAAATTATTAAAATTATACCCAAAACAAATCATTTCCTTTTAGGCATAGAGAAAGGTTCCATACATTGATATCACAGTTACGTAATTACGTAATTTGTAATTTCGCTAAACAGGAATTCCACCTGTAAACTGTGCTGACATCTATGTCTGAAAAGCTGTACAATAATTGTCCCAAACAAGAATAATCACTATAGTTGAATTTTAAACCACTTAAATTATTATATTTAAACTATGGTTATCTAGAAGTAAGGTTGTGTTACGCCGTACTTTGAAAATGGGATTAAAAACCATCCACTGTTTGCAGCGCCATCTCTCAATCTGCAAATACATACACTACAGAATTCTATTTGAAGTAGTTTAAATTTCAGCTCCTGTCTGACTAAAAGATGAATAAAAGATGTTTCAGACACGCGTTTCCAAAAAAAAGCCCAAAAAAAAGGTTACCACAACAGTGATGTGATTGTAAATTCAATTTGGGCCCTCATTGTACAGTTTTCGCACAATACTTGCTTGTAATACACAACAGAGGCCGCTAATATCAGTGGGTGGAAATCAATCCCATTTTTATTCGACAAATTACGTTACCGATTCATCTTCTTCTTATAGGACTTCCTAATTTAAATTAAGTTAATTTAAATTTACGCTAGAGAAGCTTTTTGCTTTAATAATCTTTCCTAAATGTGGAATATTTGGTGCATGTAATTTCGCGACATCTTTGTTTCTAAAGGTGTACAATAGCAAAACGCGATGCTAGACAAAATTGGCTGAATGTATTTTGGTTGAAATGATTTTAAAAATTATTAAAATTATACCCAAAACAAATGGTCATTTCCATTTAGGCATAAAGGTTCCATACATTGATATCATAGTTACGTAATTACGTAATTTGTAATTTCGCTAAACAGGAATTCCACCTGTAAACTCTGCTGACATCTATGTCTGAAAAGCTGTACAATAATTGTCCCAAACAAGAATAATTACTAAAGTTGAATTTTAAACCACTTGAATTATTATATTTAAACTATGGTTATCTAGAAGTAAGGTTGTGTTACGCCCATATATGTAATACTTCTAAATGGCGTATTGTGTATAATGCCATTACAAATTGCGTTGTCAAAAAGTTGAGATGAAAGTATATGTCGTACTCTTTGGAGGACAAGAATTTATTCATTTATAGCGGGAACCTTAGATAATATAAATATATTATATGTATAGTCAGAGGCGGGAACAGATGACAAGATGGGCGGGAACACTAATAAATGAATGACAACAAAGATAACTGACGAGAAGCGGGATTGGTTAATAGATTCTGTCCTTCAAAAAGACAAACATATATATCCATCGCGCCTTTTGAACACAATCGAAGGTACAAAACAGGCCATATAGAAATATTACATATATGGTTACGCCGTACTTTGAAAATGGGATTGAAAACCATCCACTGTTCGCAGCGCCATCTCTCAATCTGCAAATACATACATTACAGAATTCTATTTGAAGTAGTTTAAACTTCAGCTCCTGTCTGACTAAAAGATGAATAAAAGATGTTTTAGATACACGTTTCCAAAAAAAACCAAAAAAAAAAGGTTACCACGACAGTGATGTGATTGTAAGTTCAATTTGGGCCCTCATTGTACAGCTTTCGCACAATACTTGCTAGTAATACACAACAGAGGCCGCTAATGTCTGTGGGTGGAAATCAACCATTTGTATTCGACAAATTACGTTACCGATTCATCTTCTTCTTGTAGGACTTTTTAATTTCAACCAGGTTAATTAAAATTTACGCTAGAGAAGCTTTTTGCTTTAATAATCTTTCCTAAATATGGAATATTTTGTCTATTAAGTTTCGCGACATCTCTGTTTCAAAAGATGTACAATAGCAAAACGCAATGCTGGTTATAATTTTCTGAATGCATTCTCCTTGAAATAGTTTTGCAAATTATTGAAAATATACTTAAAACAAACGGTTATTTACTTTCAGGTAGCCCAGTTCCTAATTTACCAATATTTAATAGCTAAGTATCGTCGCTATCAATATCCTGACATCTATACGCGACGAGTGGTACTGTAACAGCACAAAATAAGAATGAACATTCTAAAAACAATTTAACCCATTACATTTCATTTTTAATTTGGTAAACTTATATTTATTTATATTTAGATCATATAAATATATCTTTTTAAATATCCTACTTCAGGTATTTTGCCTGTATATTGTGCTGACATCTCGGTTCCAAAAGCCAAACAATAGTAAGCTAAAGCGTTAACGTACTTTGCGTTTTGAATCATTTTGGTCTAAAGCTTTTTAAACATCAATATATTTATGTTCAATATTTCTTAGAGGACTCCCTTCTAATTATTGTCATAGAAAAAGGTCTCTGATTGTTGTCCTTGGCGTTGATTGAATATTGAATGTATTCAAACAACGTCCTCGGTATAAGATAAATTGTCTGTTAAGTTATTGCCGCGACATCTCTGCATTAAATAGCGAATTAGTGTGCAAACCGTTTTTTGCAATTATATTAAAACATTGAAAGGCATTTTTAAGATTTAAAGCGGTAATTTTATTTAAAATAAACAATTCTTTACATCAGGTTTACGCCGTTTTAATTCACCGGTTAAATAACTAATAAATATTATTTTATATTGTGCTGACATCTATGTATTAAAAGTTAAACTTTTGTACAGAAAAAAACTTACACTTGTTATTAAATTTTGAACAATTTTGTATTATTTCTTATATGTTTAAATTTAATAAATTTAATTTTAAATTACATTTATTTGATTTTCATTTTCTACTATAATTAGGCTAAATATTTTACCCAAACAAGGTTGCGACATCTTTGTTAGAGAAGACGAACAGCAGTTAATGAGAAAACACAGACATCATTTACAGATTTCATCTTAATTATTTAAATCATGGGGACCTTTGCTAAATTAAAAAATTATGTTTAAATTTGAAAGATTCAATTTTAGGTTAAATTATTTTATTATTGTCTACCATTACTAGCAAAATATTTTTCTTTATTAGGCAGCGACATCTTTCTTAGAGAAGCAGAACAGCAGTAAATGAGACAACACAGACTTACTTTAAAGATTTCATTTTAATCATTAGTGTTATGGAAACCATCGCTAAATTAAACAATTATTTTTGAATTTGGGATGTTTAATTTTGGGGGTCATTACTATTTTTTAACTTTCTACTATAGCTAGCTAAATATTTTACCCAAATTAGGCCGCGACATCTGTCTTTAAAAGGTAGAACTACGGTAAATAGAAAAACACAGACATACTTTACAGATTTCATTTTAATCCTTTAATTTATGAAGACCTTTGCTAAATTAGACAATTATTTTATAATTTGGAAGATGTTATTTTAGTTTATCATCCATTTTTTTAATTTTCTACCATAACTAGCTAAATATTTTATCCAAAATAGGTCGCGACATCTTCCTTAGAAGGGAAGAACAGCACTAAATGAGAAAACACAGACATATTTTACAGATTTCATTTTAATCATTTATATTATAGGGACCTTTGCTAAATTAAAAAACTAGGTTTAAATTTGGGGGATTTAAATTTAGGTTACATTATTTTTTTGTAATTTTCTATCATAACCAGCTAAATATAATATTTTACATAAATTAGGTCGCGACATCTTTGTTAGAGGGGCAGAATCACAAAAAATGAGAAACACAGACTTACTTTACAGATTTTATTTTAATTATTTAAATTACAAGGACCTTTGCTAAATTAAAAAATTATGTTTAAATTGGGGGAATTTAATTTTGGGTTACATTATTTTATTTTAATTTTCTACCATAACTAGCTAAATATTTTACCAAATTGGGTTGCGACATCTGTCTTAGAACTGTAGAACTGCCGTAAATGAAAAAACACAGACATACTTTACAGATTTCATTTTAATCATTTAAATTATGAAGACCTTTGCTAAATTAAAAAATTATTTTTAAATTTAGGAGATTTAATTTTAGGTTACTATACTTTTTTTTATTTTCTACCGTAACTAGCTAAATATTTTACCCTAATTAGGCCGCGACATCTTTCTTAGAAAGATAGAACTGCAGTAAATGAGAAAACAGGGACACACTTTACAGATTTCATTTTAATTATTTAAATTTTCGGAAGTTTTGTTAAATCACTAAGTTATGTTTTAATTTAGGAGCCCTAATTCTAGATTACATTATTTATTCATTGTTGTCTTATAACTAGCTAAATGTTTTGCTTTATGAAGGTCGCGACATCTTTTTTAGAAAGGGAGAACAGTAAATGAGCAAACCGAGACCTACTTTACATATTTCATTCTGAATCATTTAAATTTTTAAAAGCTTTGCTCAATTAATAAATTTATGATTAGAACAAACAATGTTTAGGTTTTTGTTTCTATTTTTCTTATTTATTTCTTTAATTGCATAATATCATCGTATCTACTATCATGACATCTACCATCGAAAAGCCGAACAATAAATGTCATCAATTTTATGATGTAATTTTAAATCCTTTGATGATCTAATTCATTTTTATGTTTTAATTCTTGGTTTTATTTATTACTGTAGTGACTGCAGTACTATTATCTAACTAACGGCATTAAAACAATAAAATTTGCAAGGTTTCAACGTCCCTGTGATTATCGAACTGTTACTATTGAACGCGACTGCTCATTCGTGTTGTCATGAACGTCATAATATTTATCTTTGAACTTTTAACTTCAACCCTCATTTAGCAGCAATGATTCGGAGTGTATTAAAGTTAATTTAGAACAAATAATGCCCACTTTACTTTACCATATCGAAACGACTTAAAGTGCGAATAATCACTTCGTATACTGTGCACCTAACCTCAAAGTTGAAAGGAACCAAATATTGGATTTTTGTCCAAAAATAAGAGAATAATGGCTGATGTGCTAGTAACGGAATGGATGGAAGAGTTCGACGCTCTCACCGAGAGCGAAATCCACACGTACTCAGCCGAACAAGAACACAATCACGAAATGATGATCGCTCTGTATGATGTGCTTTCGGACCCACACAAGTACAAAGGGGACACTGTTAGTTAACTAAAGTACATCGCTTCTTTGGAAGAAGTTTTAGATGTTTTATTTGTAGCTCATAGACGGCGTGTGTCGACAGCTGTTGGATTTCTATCGCTCGGGGGAGAAATCTCTGCAGAGATTCACCATACAGTATATACCGACCTTGGTGTTTTTGCATCTATGTGATAAGTCCTACTCTGCAGTACAAACTCTGTTAGTTAGTTTATATAATTTGGAGGTATGTAGGAATTTTTGGCAATTAATATAGACAATTTTTTGTTAGTTTACCAAGCCCGGTTTGTAAAATATTTAAATAAATTAAATAGAATTTTAAATATCTTATAGTCGTGTACCCAAAATTATTTTAAAAGTAAACGATTTCCGTTTCACCAAAAATAAATGATTTCCGTTTCACTAAAAATAAATGATTTTCGTTTGACTAAAAATAAATGATTTCCGTTTCACCAAAAATAAATGATTTCCGTTTAACCAAAAATAAATGATTTCCGTTTCACCAAAAATAAATGATTTCCGTTTCACCAAAAATAAACGATTTCATTTAAATATCTAACAAAAGCTGTCTAAGACGGGTCAATGTGGATGTCAAAGTGAAAAATGTTGAAATTGTTTCAGGTTATTGACTCCAAAGGTCAACCTAAAGTTATATCTTTTCGAGTTCCCAGTATAGCGCAGTCGAGCATTTTCCATGACGCTAATAACTTAGAACCAGCGTTTATTGCTGAAAATTCGCTACGAAGGTGGGAAGAGTGCAACAGCAAGTTGGTAAGCTGGGGGCCTCTACCGCAAGTCGAATGTCTTAACGCTCAAAATAGACAGAGGATCATCACCGCTTTGCTCTTCCTCTATAATCAACAGCTTTCAAGCGTTATAACTCAGGGTATCGAGTACACTTGTCGAGCCATCTCCAGGTAGGTGGCAACTAGAATTTGGTTCATTCACAGTTGGGTTTTTTTTTTCAGATTGGTGACGCAAGGTTTTAGAAATTCGGGTAGTAATCGGAGTTCTATTAATAGCGATACAGATAGTACGAATTTTCAGCAGAGTTTTATTAGTCGTATCCCGGTTTCTGGGCCTCTTTTGATCGAGTTATTGCATACTGTTTATCATGCAGCTGAAAGGGGTATTTCGACTAGTATACAGGCATTGCATGATATTATGTATAGGGCGAATTATGAAACTTACGCAGGTGAGTTCATATTGAAATGGAATGTAAAATGTGTTGAACATTATCGATTATAATGAAGGTAATTTATTTATAATTTATACTTTGTTAAAAAGAAGTTTGCATCATTTTTAAGCTGCGTTTGTATTTTTAGAAGTTCAGTTAACTGGGAATGCGATAAGGAATCTTTTGCAACACTCCCCAATGGCTTCTGTGGCTCCACGCCCTTCACACACTCACAGCGTGTCGAAAACTATGATCACGAATGCCTCTTTCCGAACCAAAAAATTGCCCGGTATGTTATTAGCTTGTTTATCAGTTGGTAAAATTGTTTTTGTTTAATTCAGTTATGATCCTAAGGTTTCGAGGACCTTCGTCCAAATTATCTTTTAAATTATTAGCTTAATTTATTTTTAAATCGCAGCTGCAGCATTTAGCTTGAAAATACTACAGAAAAACCGAAATTTTGAATGTATTTACTTATAAGTTTTAACAAAGAGTATTAAATCAATTCATATTCATTGTTTTACTTTGCAGAGTACCCCAATTGCTATGTTATGTGAAAATTGTGTAGGCAAATAAAGATTTTGATATTTTACGGAAGTAACTGATAAATGAGACTTTGTAACGAGATTTGAAGGACTTAAGGATAGTAAATATCTATCCAAATGGTGACAAAACGTGTACGATTTAAAAATAAAGCTGAATTATTGCTGCTAATTTGTTCTCATTATTTTGAGTTTGTTTACGATGATTTACTTATCAGATTGATGCATAATCGCCCATATGTTTGAAAATGGACTCTGTAAACAGAACAATTTATTAATTTTAGGTTTTTTATTGACTGTGGATAGTTTTTTATGTTGCAATAAAGCTGAATTAGGTTAACTAGAGACATTAAATCCTCATTTGTATCATTTTCTAATGCTGTACCTTCTCCAAATATTGGTTTTCTATCTAATTTGATTGTAATGTATTGTAATGAAATGTAACAATAATCACACAGTTTGACAATTCCGCAATTTTAAATCCGTTTGAAAAAGTCCAAATTACCAAGTTACAGTAAACTTTTTGATATTTTTCGAAATAAATTTAGATTCATTTCAAAGTTTTCATCAACTCGAAAATTAAACTTTTTCTAAAAACTGTTCGCCTCAACGATTTCATAAACAATTTTGGTTTAAAAACTCGAAATTGGAGAACTAACTTCAGTTTGAAAACTCCACAAAATTTCGAAAATTTTAAACTCCACAAAAATTGGAAAATTTTAAACTCCACAAAAATTGGAAAATTTTAAACTCCACAAAATTTCAAACTCCACAAAATTTCGAAAATTTTAAACTCCACAAAAATTGGAAAATTTTAAACTCCAGAAAAATTGGAAAATTTTAAACTCCACAAAATTTCGAAAATTTTAAATTCCACATAGTAAAGTAGTTCAAATTCGTAAATGTTTAACCGAGGATGTTGAAAGTTTCCCACATGGTACTAAAAAACTACTTTTGCGTAGATGATATTCCGATTCAAGACGAGCACCAGCACCCCGATGTCCCCCTGGATTCGATCACCGAGGAGCAAGAGGAGACAGAAAAGGGGAAACGTACGGTTAGCGCGTTAAAGCACTTGCCCAAGCTACCAGGGCTTAGTAAAAAGCATAAAGTGAAGAATAATCCCACGGGGGATATGGAGATGGCGCCCCCTAATGAAATTCAACCGGATTCCAATTCGACTGATTCCAGTCATGCTGTTCATGTGAGCGCCGTGTGAAAATCCTCACGACGATTGTCCATAGTTTATATTGTTTATGTTAAAAAAATTAGCTGAATACAAATGGGACGTAATTAGGGAATCAGCACGAGACAGTTTAATAACATCGGGTATTGTCGATTTAAACTAAATATTAGGAAAAATTGTTAGAATTTAGAATTTCGGTCTTAAATCGAGGCTTTAAAGTCGAAACATTTCAGTCTTAAATTGAGGCTTTAAAGTCGAAACATTTCGGTCTTAAATTGAGGCTTTGAAGTCGAAACGTTTCATTCTTAAATTGAGGCTTTAAAGTCGAAACGTTTCAGTCTTAAATTGAGGCTTTAAAGTCGAAACATTTCACTAATAAGTTGGGTAAATTTCTTTTGTATTTAAATACCTTGGAATGGATTTTACTAGTGTAACGTGTCTCCTTGTGGGTATGTAATAGCCTCATGTTCTATAACTTGTCATTCATATGTGTTCCATAGGATTCCTTATTGTGATATAAGATATGTATTTTCTGTTACTAACGAGAATATAATATAGATGTTAATATTATATAAAATTAAAATCTCCCTTCACTTGTCCAATATTTTTTTAAATTAGAGCTGCGTAAACGAACAAAGTGGTCTCAATAGGAAAACTTAAGCGAAAAGGCGAATTTTAACAACTATACCTTAAAAAACATTTTATAAAAAAAGGGTGTGTGTCAAACAAGCTTGTATAATTTTGCTTTTTTAAACATACTTTCGAAGACAAGGTCAAAATGCTTAAAAAAACAAAATGTTCTGAAGGGGCCCAACTAGTAATTAGGACCGAAGTCGAAATTTCAAAATTAAACTCGAAAATTTCAGAATAAAAAAGTTGTGATTTTGAATCCGAATTTTTTTCTTTTTTGGGATTTATGTATACACATAGTTTTAAGCACACAGCGGAATGTCAACACAAGATCGAAACGACCCAAAATAGAAATTTGACATATACAAAGTCAAATACTCGAAAGATAAACAATAAGCGTCTGCTTTCGAATTTTTAAAATGTTTATAAACATTGTATGATATTCTCTTGAAGTCTTGATTTTTTTAATCAAAATTTGGACTTTTTTTATCAAAATCTCGACTTTTTTTATCATAGTCTCGACTTTTTTTTTATCAAAATCTCGACTTTTTTGATCAAAATCTCGACTTATTTTACCAAAATTTCCAATTTATTTTTAATCACAAAGTAAAATATTCGAAACGTAAACAATAAGCGTTTGTTTTCGAATTTTTAGAATGTTTATAAATATTGTATGATATTCTTTCAAAATCTTGATTTTTTTTAATCAAAATTTGGACTTTTTTTATCAAAATCTCGACTTTTTTAATCAAAATTTCGACTTTTTTGATCAAAATCTCGACTTTTTTATCAAAGTCTCGACTTTTTTGATCAAAATCTCGACTTATTTTACCAAAATTTCCAATTTATTTTTAATCACAAAGTAAAATATTCGAAACGTAAACAATAAGCGTTTGTTTTTGAATTTTTAGAATGTTTTTAAATATTGTATGATATTCTTTCAAAATCTTGATTTTTTTAATCAAAATTTGGATTTTTTTTAATCAATATTTCGACTTTTTTTATCAATATCTCGACTTTTTTTATCAAAATCTCGACTTTTTTTTATCAACATCTCGACTTTTTTTTATCAAAATTTCGACTTTTTTAACCAAAATTTCGACTTTTTTAACCAAAATCTCGACTTTTTTGATCAAAATCTCGACTTTTTTGGTCAAATTCTCGACTTTTTTTTATCAAAATTTCCAATTTATTTTTAATCCGCCACTACATTTAAGTTTGTCTTTGTTCGCCCTCGTTACTCAAGGAAATATGATACCGCAAGAAGTTAATACTGTCTGGTAACTGATACTATTACCTTAGTTTACTCGAGGAAAGGTTTCAGTTGTACGTTTCCCATTGAATTAATAAAATGTCCGCGTCTGAACGTACTTTGTTAATTGAATCGGGCCCTTCTCCCCCAGGATTATCCGTTGCTTTTGCGATTGTTTGCATCATAGACGTTTTTGGTGTATTTCCCGTTGTCGCCCTGCCAAAAGCAGTAATCGACTGTGGTAAGAATTTTCACATAAAATGATTAATGTTTATTTAACATTTCTACGACCCAGTTTAACGATTTAGTTATTTCACTTGATTTTTTCTACAATATTTTAACCAGGGCTTCAAACCGTTATTATTTTCGTTCTGGAAAAAAATTATATAAGTTCAGTTCCGGTTTTCGTTCCCACAAAAATAACGGTTTTTTCGGGTTTTGGTTCAGCTCCGTGACTCATTTTTAATTTGAAAGAAAAAAAATTTCGTGTAATCTCGAAACAAAAGTCCAAACAAAAATTTTAAGTTTCGAGAAGATACTCGAACAATCGAATTGAAAGTCAAATTGTTATGATTAAAATGAAACCTTTAGAATGTTTTTTTATATAAATTTAGAGTTTTTTTTTTCAAATTTTGATTACTTGTGTGGGTTGAAACTTGACAATTTTTTGGTCGTGTTTCAATTTGATATTTCGAGGAAATCTTTCAAGTAGGGGAAAACAATTGCATCGTTCTAGGAACTAAAATTTTGATTCAATCAATCAAAGTTCGAAAAAACAATTCTTTCGTCAATAAAAATTGTTCAAAATTGCAACTATTTCTAGTAATTATGAGTCTTGTTAGAATTTGAAATATGTTATCCAATTGGCATTGTTCCTGCGTCAATTAATGCAATAAAAAAGTATTAAGATAAGCAGACAGCAACTTGTAACAGCCGCAAGATCGTTGTAAGTATTTCATGTAGCATATTCGAGGCAAGCAATGCCACTACAATTATTATAATTAATAATAAATAGTTAAGATCAAATCGGCAGTGTTCTAAATCCAGCGACCTATCAATTCAAACTTACACAAGACTTTTAAACATTTGAATTTAGAAATAACTGCGTAAATATCAAACAGGTCATAATTTTTAAAAAAATACTATATTTCCCGTTTAAGTCGAAATTTAAAAAAAAAATTGCAATTTAAATATAAAATTTTAAGAAAAATGTAAACATTTCGAAAAAAAGTTCAGTCTCTTTAGTAGCTTTTATCAAAATTTCGAATTCTTTTTAGACACTTTCAAATTTTCAGGAAATTTGGAGCAAACATTTCGTGTTTTCAACCCCAACATTTTTATATTTCTCTTAAATATTGATTTTTAGTCAAAATTTGGGAATTAATTTCTCTGTTTTTTTGCAATACCGATTTTTGGTATTAAAATTTCGAATATAATCTCCAAGTTTCGTTTTTTTTTTTTGTTAAAACATATCAAGTTTTTGGTGAAAATTCAGAGTTCAACCTAAAAGGGATTTTTTCTCTTTAGTTCAACTTTAAGCAATTTTTTTCTCAACAGTTTGTGTTTAAAGTTGCCCAGAAAAAATTGTGGTAATTCCTACTTTAAAATCAAATTTTTGTCCCTAATTTCGAAATTTCGCTTGCGAAATGCCTTAACCTAGAATTTCAGAGAAAAAACATTTTAATTTTAGAAATGTTAATTTTTTTCTTCAAGTCCAGGGCCTCGAACTGGAACTGAATCAAAAAGTGATTGGGTCTCAAGGTTTTTTTCTCATAATAACGAGTTCAAGTTGAAACTGTTCATAAAGTTTCGAGCATCAAAAATTTTAATTCTAAAGTTGCAGCTTTTATTGAATTTCGTCGACTTATTTCTTAAAATTCTGATTTGAGATTTGTTATTCTCTCCAAAATTTTGAAAACCATTATCTTAAATTCTTATAAAAACATTGATTTTTATTTCTCAAAATTTTTATTCAAACTTGCTCGATTTTGAGAAATTGCAAATTTTAATATTTTCCAAAAATGTTGACTTTTTTCCCGAAAATATTAGCTCATAGTTTCTATTTTTACATTTTATCTAAGATATTAATATCTTAAATAAAATGAGTCAAACGAGTTAACTCGAAGTGTCAACATTTTTTAGAAATGGTTTTGTTGACTCTTGTTTTCAAGACTTTAATCTTGAAATTTTTGATCCATTTTCTAGAAATTTTGGGAATTTTGAGAACATATTTCGAAACAAAAATAATACGAAAAGACTTCAAAATTGTAAGCAATTTGAAACGTTTTTCAGGGAAGTCAAATTTTCACGAAAAAAAGTCGAATTTTGAGAATAAAGTCGAAATTTCTAAACAATTGAATGTTTGGAAAATTTTTTAATAAAGCCAAATTTTTAGAGAAAAAAAATTCGTATTTTGCGAATAACGTCGAAATTTCTAAATAAAGACGCGTCTTGAAAGATTAAGGTTAAACATTCGTTACAAAGACAAATTTTGACAAAACAAACTTTAGAATTACGCGAAATTGAAAAAAATTTCGAAATTGTTTAGGGAAAGTCAAATTTTCAGAAAAAAATGTCGAATTTTGCGAATAATGTCGAATTTTGCGAATAACGTCGAAATTTCTAAAAAAGACGCGTGTTGAAAGATTAAAGTTATAAATTTGATACAAAGACGAATTTTCAAGGAAAAATGGAAATTTCCCTGATAAATTAAAATTTTGAGAACAAATTTCGAAACAAAAACGAGAAAACTTCGAAATTGTAAGCAAATTGAAACATTTTTCAGGGAAGTCAAATTTTCAGGAAAAAAGGTCGAATTTTGAGAATAAAGTCGAAATTTCTAAAAAATTGAATGAAATTTGGGAAATTTTTAACAAAGCCAAATTCTCAGAAAAAAGGTCGATACAAAGACGGATTTTGAACAAAAAACTTCAAAATTACACGAAATTAAGAAAAAATTTGAAATTTTTTCGAGAAAGTCGAATTTTCAGAAAAAAAGTCGAATTTCGAGAATAAAGTAGAAATTTCGAAAAAAAAAGGCGAGTCTTGAAGAATCAAGGTTAAAAATTCGATACGAAGACGAATTTTGAAAAAGAAAACTTCAAAATTACGCGAAACGGGAAAATTTCAATTTTCAGAAAAAAATTTGGGAACAACGTCAAAAATTCTAAATAAAGACGTGTCTTGAAAGATTCAGATTAAAATATCGATGCGAAGACAAATTTATAATAAAAAAAAACTTCAAAATTACGCGAAATTGAGAAAAATTTCCAAATATTTTAGGGAAAGTCAAATTTTCAGAAAAAAAAGTAGAATTTTAAAAATAACGTCGAACTTTCTAAAAAAATACGCGTTTTGAAAGATTGAGGTTAAAAATTAGATACGAAGACGAATTTTGACAAAAAAAAAACTTCAAAATTACACGAGATTGAAAAAAATTTCAAAATTTTTTCGGGAAAGTCAAATTTCCAGAAAGAAATGTCGAATTTTGAGATTAATTCGAAATTTCTAAAAAAAAGATGCCTGTTGAAAGACTAAGGTTAGAAATTCGATAAGAAGACGAATTTTGACAAAAAAAACTTCAAAAATTACACGAGATTCAGAAAAACTTTGAAACTTTTTCGGGAAAGTCAAATTTTTAGAAGAAAAAGTCGAATTTTGAGAATAACGTCGAAATTTTTAAAAAAAGACGCGTCTTGAAAGATTAAGGTTAAAAATTCGTTACAAAGACGAATTTTGACAAAACAAACTTCAAAATTACGCGAAATTGAGAACAATTTTGAAATTTTTTCGGGAAAATCAAATTTTCAGAAAAAAGTTCGTATTTTGGGAATAACGTCGAAATTTCTAAAGACGCGTCTTGAAAGCCTAAGGGTAAAATTCGATACAAAGGCGAATTTTGACAAAACAAACTTCAAAATTACGCGAGATTGAAAAAAAATTTCAAAATTTTTTCGGGAAAGTCAAATTTCCAGAAAGAAATGTCGAATTTTGTGATTAATTCGAAATTTCTAAAAAAAAGATGCCTGTTGAAAGACTAAGGTTAGAAATTCGATAAGAAGACGAATTTTGACAAAAAAACTTCAAAAATTACACGAGATTCAGAAAAACTTTGAAACTTTTTCGGGAAAGTCAAATTTTTAGAAGAAAAAGTCGAATTTTGAGAATAACGTCGAAATTTTTAAAAAAAGAAGCGTCTTGAAAGATTAAGGTTAAAAATTCGTTACAAAGACGAATTTTGACAAAACAAACTTCAAAATTACGCGAAATTGAGAACAATTTTGAAATTTTTTCGGGAAAATCAAATTTTCAGAAAAAAGTTTGTATTTTGTGAATAACGTCGAAATTTCTAAAGACGCGTCTTGAAAGCCTAAGGGTAAAATTCGATACAAAGACGAATTTTGACAAAACAAACTTCAAAATTACGCGAGATTGAGAAAAATCTCTAAATTTTTTATGGAAAGTCAAATTTTCAGAAAAAAAAGTCGATATTTGGGAATAACGTCGAAATTTCTAAAAAAATACGCGTGTTGAAAGATTAAGGTCAAAAATTCGATGCAAAGACGAATTTTGACAAAAAAAAAACTTTAAAATTACGCAGCATTGAGAAAAAATTCGAAAATTTTTCGGGAAAGTCAAATTTTCAGAAAATAAAGTCGAATTTTGAAAATAACATCGAAATCTCTAAAAAAGAACGCGTGTTGAAAGATTAAGGTTAAAAATTCGATACAAAGACAAATTTTGATAAAAAAAACTTCAAAATTACGCAAAATTGAGAAAAATTTCGAAATATCTTAGAGAAGGTCGAATTTTCAGAAAAAAAAGTCGAATTTTAAGAATAACGTCGAAATTTCTAAATTAAGACGCAAGTTGAAAGATTAAGGTTAAAAATTCGATACGAAAACGAATCTTGCCAAAAAAAAAACTTCAAAATTACACGAGATTGAGAAAAATTTCGAAATTTTTATGGAAAGTCAAATTTTCCCAAAAAAGAATTTTAATTAATTTCAGGGTAATTGAAATACAAATTTTGTCCCTTGGAACCAAGAAAGATTAAAAAACACAACAGAGGTTGCTCTAACGCGTTTCGATAGCCAGATTTTCTCTGCAGATGATAGCTTGGCCATCGAAATGCATTAGAGCAACCTTTGTTCTGTTTTTTTAATCTTGGTTTCAGGGATCAAGATTTGTATTTCAATTGTTGAAGATAACCAAGGACCATTCCGTTTCAGGGTATTATGGGATACTCATTATTATAACTGTGTGTTCCGTTCAGACTTATACAGCAATACTCTTGGGGAAATGTTGGCTAATAGCTGAAAAACTGGATGAAAATATAAACCGAAAAAATCGTTACCCTTATTCGGCCCTCACCGAATTAACTTATGGAAGAACTCTGTCGAATTTCGTTACAATTTTATTAGACATTACGATTTTTGGTGGAGGAATTCCAAATCTGATCGTGGGTAAATATACGGACTATTATTAAGCGTTTAATTACACGATAACGATTGCAGCATCTCAAAATCTTCAACTGCTTGGACTAAGACTGAGCAATTTTAATTTCGATGTTCCTTTCTGTTACTGGATTATCGTGCTTGGAACTATCATTTGCCCTGTCTTGTGGATAGGAAGCCCGAAAGATATGAAGTAAATTTATTATAAAGTGAATTTAATACGATATGAATTAAATTTGTTATGAAGTGAATTTAATATGAAGTAGATCTAAAGATATTATGAAATTCATAACTTTAATATCCATAACTATTAAACTTTATTAACGATAAAAACGCAACAAAATTTAAAAATTCCGCAAGGTTTTCGATAAATATTTGCGAACACCGGACCAGGTTTTGCGAACACCGGACCAGGTTTCGCATTATTGCATCATCGGCGGTCATCTTATTTTACATTTATGAACGAGCAGCATGATCTTCTGAACACACCTCTAATTTGGACGAAAATTTGGATGAGACGGAATATTCGTAGGAGTTTGTGATCCATGAAGCTTGTTAGCATAACAACAGCGATATGACCACCGATGATGCAATAGTGCGAAACCTGGTCCGGTGTTAGCAAATATTTATCAAAACCTTGTGGAATTTTAAAATTATGTTGCGTTTTTATCGTTAATAAAGTCTAATAGTTATGAATATTAAAGAATTCCACGAAGTAAGGGTTGGAAATGTCAATATTATGAAATTTAAAAAACCATCAATGTTATTTTATAGATAAATAAGTAAAGTTTATTGCGAAAAGTCGAACGTTGAGTTAACAAAACCAGTTTTTCTTTTTCTCGTTTATCTGTGCTCAGTAAAATTAATAATAAATATAAATCAAATAATTTTCTAATTTCAGATTCTTGTGCACGTTATCCGTATCAATTGTGGCCTCCGTTTTTTTATTAATTACCTCTTGTTTAATACTCGCCCCAAAGTTCAACATCGCAGATACCACAAATGCAACCCCCTTTTGGGAACGTTTATTTCTTGCTTATGGAATTATAACGTTTCAGTTTGATATACATCCCACAATTCTCACCATACAAGTCGATATGGTTCACAAAAGTAAGCTACCATTGGCAGTTATAGGTGGTTTCATTGGTATGTTACCAGATGTAAAAAAAAATTGGAAAAATAAGCGTAGTTTTGTTGCAGCCACTTTGGGTATGTTCGCTGTCGTTAGCATTTTAGCAGGATTGAAATTTGGAGGTGCACCGAGTCTTAGCATTTTAGAAAGTCTCCCAACATCTGTACCATTGCATTTGGCGGCTCTTCTTGTGGCTATTCAACTGTGTTTAACTTCAGCTGTAAGCAACAACGCTCTTTATCAACACATGGAAGATTATCTGGAGATATCCAGAGGTAATCATGATTTCGATAGCCAAGCTATCATCTTCAGAGAGATTAAAATACAAATCTTGTCCCGTGAAACAAGAAAGATTAAAAAACACAACAAAGGTTGCTCTAACGCATTTCGACAGCAAAGCTATCCTCTTCAGAGAGATACTGGTACCAATGGTATGACTAAGAATAGAGCTGAATTGATTATAATTAGTTTTTACTTTAGACGCTAAATATTGAAAAATCTTCCCTTTCATGTTCCTAGACCCACCGATTTAGGGTGTACGTTGCCTGTCAGTCAGTGTTTACAGTTTCAATAATTAGTTGAGCATTTTCATATCTTTATTTGTAAAACAGAGTCGTGTTAATTACCCCATTACCACTACACCATACCTCAAAACGGCTGGACGCGTTTTTGTAATTTTTGCTTTGTTTGGTTTGTCTGGGCCTCGAACTGCAGAACAAATACTGAAATATTGAAAAAATTCACGGAGATATGGTTTATAAGGAATTCGTGCACAGCACCATCTCTGATTCATAACAGGAACATGACAGAAATGTATCGCAATCTACATTAACCGTAACTGAAATGTAACCAGTTTCCAGTATCTTTTAAGGTCCCGATTTTAGCGGAGGATTTTAGGGGAGGCTCATCTACGGGAGTGTTAAATATTTTAATGCAAAATTTATTTCAGCTTAAGTTAACGCAATACGTATTAATTCTGGGGCAGTACGAAGTTCCCCAAAGCCAGCTGGTAAAAAATAAAAAACAAACCACTTATTTCCAAATATTTCCAAAATTCTTACCAATATTTGCGTTTAAAAAAGTTTGAAAATTAAAAAACAACGCTCTTATTCCGTCGGCACTTATGACTACCTAATTTTTTTCACGATTTGCTATCAAACTTGTCTATTTTTTGCTAAAATTCTAAACGAAAATTAAGAAAAACGCTCTTTACTTTTTGCTAAAATTCTAAACGAAAATTAAGAAAAACGCTCTTATCTCCTTCTGTCGGCAGTCGCTTAATTTTTTTCACGATTTGCCCTTAAACTTGCCTACTTTTTCCTAAAATTCTAAATGAAACTCGAACATCGAAATCATTGAAATGTTTACTTTTAAATTTTAAATTTTTTCATACCTAATACCTAATGTCACCCACTGTTTACAGATTTCAATCAAAAGCGCTGTATACTGAGATCCATTTTGACCATCCTCGCAGTGATACTCGCCGAATCAGTGCCTAGGTTTGATCTGGTAATGTCGTTGATTGGGGGCACCTTAACGGGGCCTTTGGTGTTTATTTTGCCACCGTTATTTTACCTAAGGATGTTGAACTTGCAGCTGGATTACGAGAAACGATTTACTATTGAAAACTCAGCTTGTAACAGCGGAGAAGCTTCCGAAGAGTATAAAATAGTTGAGCAAATGTTTCCAAGTAAATTAGGACTCGAAATAAAATCGTTATTTTGTCAACGTTGGGATTATTACATTTGCATTGTAATCGTAATTGTTAGTACAATTTTTACTGCATTTACAACGTATCTGAACGTTGTAAACGCCTTTGGTTATACCACATTTGAAAAACCTTGTATTTTTAACATATCTCACGCATTAGTAGATTTATAGAATTTTTCTGATATTGTATATTTTATTTAAAATTTTAGATACAACTAGATATACTTAGATAAATAAGATAGCATTTTTTTTGTTAAATAAATAACTATTAAAAGCACCTATGTTCTATAAAATAAAAAAAGTACTTTGTTCAGTCAGTTTGTAGAAAACACACAACAACGTTTATAAAAATTAATTTACTTCTCTACAAGCTTAAATTTAAACACTGGTTGCACCTTTAACTAATGTTGCTCACTATTTAGAAATCAAATAAGAAGAATCCACCGAAATTCGTAGCGGGCCTACTATGGGGAAACATCACTTTGTTAATATCATGAATGACACCGTTTGTGGCTACTCTATCACAGTTGGTGACCACACCTCTACCTATTCTGATGTGGTGATCTCCAGTTCGACCCACTTGGACGCTTTGGTGGGCTAATGTTGGCACCATACTGCTGAAACCCCAAGATTGTGGTCCCACCCCCGAGCAGCAAAGAACCTCTGCAAAAAAATCGTATAATGAAACTCGATGACGTTAACTAAATCACCCAATCCTTTATGGGGAAAAAACCATCGGAAGCACTCGCATTTATAAAAAAAAGATTTTTTTAAAATTTAATCCACTCGCAAAGGGTAACCCAATTATGCCTTCAAAGCAATGTGAGTAGGATGCGGAAATAATAATAAATAAATAATAATAGATGGCGATGAACCGCCTTCTTAAACAAGGATAGGTTGTCAATTCGAGGAAAATTCCTTTCTGTAATGCGTTCCATAGCTTGGAAGTTCTAGAAAATAAAGAGTCTCAGTAGAAGTCCTCACTATGTTAAGGTGGACCGCACAGGAATTTGCTGCCTCCGACAGTCTTGTGTGCCTCAAGAATCTTGCCCTTGGGGGGATCAATCCTATTAGTTCCTGCAAGCATCTTCTATGATAGTATTTGTAGCAAAAAAGACACCTCTTTGGATGGGATTGTTTCAGCAAAAATTAGATGGATGTCACTTTGAAAACAGCTTGCAGGATTGTGGACTAACAGGAGTCAGAATATAAAACTTATCGTGAACTAGAAGTTCACGTAATCCATTTTTAAAAACTTAAAGAATTATAACTCTGCCAAAAATTAAACGATTTTTTTCTATTAGATCTGCCACGCACGAATAATATAATAAGCAGCAAACATTTTTTCCAAATCCAATCTTTTGAAGAGTTTCAAGGACTTCGTGTCTCACACATTAGATTACGCATTACACAGCATTAACCTGTTAAACATGTTTAATTCCTTGTAATTGTGGGGCGATTTGAGACTATAATCTTTCAGTATAGATGTTTTGTAAACGTGAATGCTTCCGATGGCTTACGAGGGGACCCAAAAGTAATGGAAATGCTTCGACCAGGTGTCTGTTAGAGACACGTTTCCTGAGTTAGTGTGCGAAGTTCTGTCGCTGTAAATGCATTGGTTCGTCGATGGGAATTTTTTTAGTGAAGAATATTTTGAAGCTGATCAAAATTTGATAATGAAGGCTCCCACGGCCAGAGTCAGTTCCGGGATTGGACCGTGCCAAAGAACTATTAAAAGTATTCGACGTTTCACCCACCATCGTAGGGGGCTTCTTCAGGAACAAGAGCAGAAGAGTTTCACCTCTGGTGCGGTGGTCATACTAAGTTACCGTGCTCTTCTGTCTAAACTTTCTTATCCTTTGTACCAATTTTCAATTCAGAAGAGTTTCGTCTTTGGCTGAGTTACCGTGCGCTCATGTTTTGAAATTGACCTTTTCATTCTTTCATTTTTTGCATATTCCCTCATATTCATTTATTGTTTCTTTTCTTTGTTTCTGAAGAAGCCCCCTACGATGGTGGGCGAAACTTCGAACTGTTTTAGTAGTTCTTCGACACGGTCCAATCCCGGAAGAAGTATATCCTGTACTGATCAAAATTTGGTATTAAAAAATCATGAAATAAAGAAGTTATGACGAAATTCCTGTTTTTATGTTTGGGTCCCCCACCTAGACAACGTTTTCCAAAAAAAATAAGACCCCCATACCTGTCAACACGTGATTCTTGAGCACCTCATTAGCTTTCTTCTTGTCGTCTTGCAGGATCTTCAAATCGGCTTGACTAAGACTAGCGAAGACTTCGTCAGTCGGTGCCAAAAACGTGATGGATTGATTTCCTTCTTGGAGAATTTTCTCCACATCTGTGCCTTTAATCAAATTGCTCAAATTGGCGTATTTCTCATCGCTATTGATGATTTCCAAGATCGTACTCTTCGGTGGAACCAGAACCTTGTTCAGTTCGTGAATGACGGAACCACAGGATTTCTCGTCGAAGCCCACCAAACGGGCGCAGTTTACAGTCGCTCTGTTGACCACGTTGGTGAAAAGTGGCAACTGAAATAAAACCCCCCATTCAGTAGATAGTCGTACATTCTTTGTGTAAAACCAGTAATTTATTTGGTTAAATTTTTTCAATCATGTTATCGTCATTTTCAGTTACATATATACAAATTACAAACGTATTTAATAAAGTAACCTTCTCCCCATTTAATATATGTATAGAAGCCCTTAATTTGGTTAATCTTTTATTGTTCATTTGAGCTCGTCTGTTTCAACAATTAAAAGCTACTTATATTTGAAAAACTGCAAATACTGACTTATTTGAAATACAAATCTTGTCCCCTGAAACCAAAAAAGATTAAAAAACACAACAAAGGTTGCTCTAACGCGTTTCGACAGCCAAGCTATGATCTTTAGTGAGATAATTTAGATAGATACTTTGTTGTTGTTGTTGTTGTTGTTGTTGTTGTGTGGGTTGTTGTGCAATCTCTCTGAAGATGATAGCTTGGCCAGTATCTCTCTAAAGATGATAGTTTGGCTATCGAAACGCGCTAGAGCAACCTCTGCTGTGTTTTTTAATCTTTCTTGGTTTCAGGTATTTCAATTTTTGAAGATAACCAAGGACCAGTCCGTTTCACCCCAAATTAAAATTGCTATAATAAAGAATTTTTGAGGAATTTCCGGTGTAAGATTTTGAGTTTTTGTTATGGCAAAATTGTAAATGTTCTTGTAGTAAAACAGTGGAGTTATATTAGAATTTCCTGCACATTGTTGTAACCATTTGTGGTTACGTATTCGATTTTTTTTTTGGTAGAACATTCTGGTCCTTGGTTATCTTCAAAAATTGATACACAAATCTTCTCCCTTGAAACCAAGGACCACTCCGTTCCACCAAAAAAACTGACATATTTAAAATGACTTTTTTCACTGAAGCCTGCAAAATACTATTAAATATCATACTAGTAATTTATCCGAATTTGAATTCTTCAGTAAGTAGTTTTCTGTTAACAAAAAATATTTTCCAAAAAGTCGACGTCCATTTTGAAGATATTATAACATTCGTAGCAAAATGAGAACTAAAACTTACCGTAGAGTACAAATTAAGTCTTAAAGATTTCCCCTCATCTCTGGTGGGCAAAAGTACATTATTATTCATATCGTAGGATTGCATCTGGCCTTGAATTGTGTGATACCGGACGATCTCCTTCAACTTCTCCTTATCATCACCGATTTCCTCCAACAACTTCTTAGTTTCTTCATCTTCGAACGCCTTGTCTGAAGGTGCGAATACAGTGGCGTTATTCAAATTATCGATTTCATCAGTCATCTCAGCACGTTTGATCAAGTCGTAAAATTTCGACAAATTTTGACTTTTGAGGGCGTCGTTGATGTGTTGAGCCGATTCGGGAACTATGATCGTATCGATCAAGTGAATGACGCCGTTGGTGGCCATGATGTCGGATTTGACGATAATAGCTTTCTCCTCCAAAATAAGTTGATCCTCTGACGTCCTCTCCATGTGCAAAATTTCTCCATCTACGTTGTGTGTCGTGGCATTACCCTGAATGGCACTCGAGCAGACTGTGTGGGGTGTGACATGGAATTTGATTATACCTGCAAAAGTGAGATGAAAACAGTGAACGATATTTAAGAAAAAGTTAGTCGAAAATTTAAGATTTAAAAACCAAATTTTGCAAACAAAATCAAATTTTGGTGGAACGAACTGCTCCTTGATTATCTTCAAAAATTGAAATACAAATCTTGTCCCCTTGGTTTCAGGAAACAAGTTTTGTATTTCAACAAAATCAAAGTTTGCAAGTAGAATGCAACCTACACTACAAATTCATGCAGCCCTCCAGGCGGCGTGAATAGTGAATCCATAAGGTAGCTTGAACTACCAATAGTTGAAACACTGCCACCTAGCGAAGCGGTTGCTCTCTAGGAACAATTTCCCAGAAGACAAGGATTTTAATGCACAGACCAATAGGTTTGAACATTTATTAGACTCGAAGTTTGGAAACCAAATACGGGTTTCGATCTTGTTAGATCTCGTCAGTTTGGTATATCCAACTCGAATGCTAACAAATGTTCCGACAAGTAAGTACTAAAGAATTCACAGACCTTAAGTGTGTGACTTAGTACTACCACCTATTGGTCCATAGAGAAACTATGGTCATCGCCAACAATGTCGTATGCAAGTAGAATGCAACCTAGACTACAAATGCATGCTGCCCTCCAGGCGTGTATATCCAAAATCAAAATCATTAGAAGAAGATAAAAATATAAACGTTTCTCAACATTTTGAACGTTTCAGAATTTCGAAATAAATACAAACACGTTTAAATATTGCTTTAAATTTGGAGATTTAAAACAAAGTCAAAATTTTGATGAAACTAGATGCTTTTATAAAAAATATCAAATTTTAACTCGAGATTTTGAGCAAGAGGTTGGCATCTTGAGTTTAAATTCAAAATATTGAACAGATCTTAGTAAAATTTAGTGGAAATTTTGGAATTAAGTTGGATTCTTTGTATGCCAGAAGTATGATAAAACTGTTGGAAAAAAATTGGCTCAATATATGCCGAAACGCGTTGAGATTTCACAGTAAAAGTCAAAATTGACAAATCTTGTCCCAAATCTTGCTCTAGAGCAGGAGTCGGCAAACTTTCAAGCCAAAAGATCCAACTCCAATAAACAAATTGGTTTCGTGAATTTCAAAGAGCCACAAATTTTTATTTCTGATTTTATATTTTATTTCAAAATCTGATAAAATTTGGGACAGGGGGAAATCTCTTTGAGTCATGTAGTCAAACGAAAACATATTCAATTCAAAAGACCTTTTATTTCGCAAAATTTAGCGCTTTATTTCAAAATTTGCTTTTTCTGGTAAATTCTCTATATTCGTATTTTTTTTTAATCATGTATTTTGTATGCAAGTAGAATGCAACCTAGACTACAAATTCATGCAGCCCTCCAGGCGGCGTGTATAGTGAATCATAGGTAGCTGAACTACCAACAGTTGAAACACTGCCCCCTAGCGAAGCGGTTGCTTTCAAGGAAAGTTCCCATTGTTGGCGATGGCCATGGTTTCTCTATGGACCAATAGGTGGCAGTACTAAGAGTCACTCGCTTGACGTCTGTGAATCTTAGTACTTACTTGTCGGAACATTTGTTAACATTCGACTTGGATATACCAAACTGACGAGATCTAACAAGATCGAAACCGGTCTTTGGTTTCCAAACTTCGAATCTAATAAATGTTCAAACCTATTGTTCTGTAGGATTAGTATGTATTTTGTTCCTAAAATTAGAATTTCTCCCCTAAATCTTTCTTTCTTCTCAAAACTCGACAATTGAAAATGTTTACCTTTTTCTAATTCAACTTACTGGAAGATTCGACTTGTTGCTCAAAAATTCATCTATTGTCGATTTTTTAATAAAAAAGGTAAAAATAAGTTATAATTTGGAGATGTTAAATGAAATAGTTTTTGAAGATTTTGACCTTTTTCTCAAAGTTTTCTTTTTTCGAAATTTAAATCTATTCTTAAATTTGACTTTTTTCCAAAATTATATTTTTTCGACTTTGTTCTAAATTGTGACGTTTTTCTCGAAATTTCTATTATTTGTAAATTACGTTTCTTTTTCAAATTTCACCATTTCCCCCAAATATTGACTTTTATTGAACATTTAAACTTTTATTTATTTTCTGGAAATTTTGACTTGTTTCGCAAAATTCGCGAAATTTCAACTTTTAACTGAAAATTCGACATTTTATTATGTTTGTGCAAGCTGCGATTTTATCGAGGAAATTCACCTATTTTCAGAATGTCTGACTTTATCTCAAAATTTGATTTTGTTCTTAAAATTTAACTTTCACTGGGAAATTTTGACCTTTTTCAGGAGTTCAAATCTTTTCTCGAAACTGGAAGTGTTATCGACATTGTTTTTTATTTAGAAAGGAATTTTGAAGTCTTCTTTTTATTCGTCTTGTTCTTGAAATTTCAAATTTATTAAAAATTGAAATACAGAACTTGTCCCCTGAAACCAAAAAAGATTAAAAACACAACAAAGAGTGCTCTAACGCGTTTCGACAGCCAAGCTATCATCTTCAGAGAGAAACTTCAAATTTATTATCAAAATTTAACTTTCTCTGGAAAATTACAAATTATTTATTTTCTTCTTCTCTGAAAAACTTCAACTTTTTAAAGTTTGACAATTTTTTCGAAGCAATTTTTTACAATTTCTCTTTTCGAGATTTTACAATTATTCACAAAATTCAAATTTGTCTAAAAATTTCAGATTTTTAAGTTTGTTCTGGGCATCAATCCATTGTCGAAATTCCAGGGTTTTTTTTTCTTAAATGTTGCTTTTTTGAGAATTTTTAACAAATTTATATTTTTCGCAATCTTTTTTTTTCACAAAATTCGCATTATTCCGGAAATATCAATTTTTATTTCGAATGAAATTCATTTATTTTCAAATTGCAAGATTTGATTTTTTTTCTTAAAATTTGACTTTCGCTAGGAAATTTTGACCTTTTTTTTTGTACAAAGTTTAACACTTCTCAAAATTGGAAATTTTATCAACATTCTCTTTCCTTTCGAAATTATTTTGCCAATTTTTTCAAAATTCGATTTATCCAAAAATTTGGAGGTTCTTTTAATTCGTCTTGTTTTCGAAATTTCAGATTTATTCTCAAAATTTAATTTTCTCTAAAAAAATTGCAACTTTTTATCGAAATTCGGAATTTTTCTTAAAATGTCGACGTTTTCCTTGAAATTTTTCCTAAAATTTGACTTTTTTTTACTTCTCTGAAATACTTCAACTTTTTGAAAGACCGACACTTTTTTAAGCTTCACCGGAAGCTTAAAAAAGTGTCGGTCAAGCTGCACTCGAAGCTTAAAAAAGTGTCGGTCTTTAAAAAAGTCGAAGTTTTTCAGAGAAGTATAAAAAAGTCAAATAAACTGTTATTTTTTCAATCCGTTGTCGAAATTTAACGATTTTTTTTCCTGAAATTTTACCCTTATTTGAGAATTTAAGGCAAATTCATTTTTTTTAAATCTTCATTTTTCACAATTTTTTTTCGAAATCTCTTTCTTTTTTTAAAATTCGGCTTTTTCTGGGAAATGTTGACCTTTTTTTAAAGTTAAACATTTTTTTCGAAATTATCTAGGAATTTTCTTTCGAAATTATTTTACAAATTTTCCCAAAATTCGAATTTATTTGAATATTTGGATTTTTCTAAATCGTCTTGTTTTTGGAATTTCAAATTAATTCTTAAAGTTTAATTTCCGCTGGAAAATTGTAAATTTTTGTCGAAATTTCGAGCTTTTCTTAAAATTTTGACTTCTTCCTTGAAATTTTTCGTAAAATTTGACAAATTCATTTTTTATTAAATCTCTTAATTTTTAGCAATTTTTTTCGAAATCTCTTCCTTTTTTTAAAATTCGGCTTTTTCTGGGAAATGTTGACCTTTTTTTAAAGTTAAACATTTTTTTCGAAATTATCTAGGAATTTTCTTTCGAAATTATTTTACAAATTTTCCCAAAATTCGAATTTATTTGAATATTTGGATTGTTCTAAATCGTCTTGTTTTTGGAATTTCAAATTAATCCTTAAAGTTTAATTTTCTCTGGAAAATTGTAAATTTTTGTCGAAATTTCGAGCTTTTCTTAAAATTTTGACTTCTTCCTGGAAATTTTTCGTAAAATTTGACAAATTCATTTTTTATTAAATCTCTTCATTTTTACCAATTTTTTTCGAAATCTCTTCCTTTTTTTAAAATTCGGCTTTTTCTGGGAAATGTTGACCTTTTTTTAAAGTTAAACATTTTTTTCGAAATTATCTAGGAATTTTCTTTCGAAATTATTTTACAAATTTTCCCAAAATTCGAATTTATTTGAATATTTGGATTTTTCTAAATCGTCTTGTTTTTGGAATTTCAAATTAATTCTTAAAGTTTAATTTTCTCTGGAAAATTGTAAATTTTTGTCGAAATTTCGAGCTTTTCTTAAAATTTTGACTTCTTCCTTGAAATTTTTCGTAAAATTTGACAAATTCATTTTTTATTAAATCTCTTCATTTTTACCAATTTTTTTCGAAATCTCTTCCTTTTTTTAAAATTCTGCTTTTTCTGGGAAATGTTGACCTTTTTTTAAAGTTAAACATTTTTTTCGAAATTATCTAGGAATTTTCTTTCGAAATTATTTTACAAATTTTCCCAAAATTCGAATTTATTTGAATATTTGGATTTTTCTAAATCGTCTTGTTTTTGGAATTTCAAATTAATTCTTAAAGTTTAATTTTCTCTGGAAAATTGTAAATTTTTGTCGAAATTTCGAGCTTTTCTTAAAATTTTGACTTCTTCCTTGAAATTTTTCGTAAAATTTGACAAATTCATTTTTTATTAAATCTTCATTTTTAGCAATTTTTTTCGAAATCTCTTCCTTTTTTTAAAATTCTGCCTTTTCTGGGAAATGTTGACCTTTTTTTAAAGTTAAACATTTTTTTCGAAATTATCTAGGAATTTTCTTTCAAAATTATTTTACAAATTTTCTCAAAATTCGAATTTATTTGAATATTTGGATTTTTCTAAATCGTCTTGTTTTTGGAATTTCAAATTAATTCTTAAAGTTTAATTTTCCCTGGAAAATTGTAAATTTTTGTCGAAATTTCGAGCTTTTCTTAGAATTTTGACTTCTTCCTTGAAATTTTTCGTAAAATTTGACAAATTCATTTTTTATTAAATCTCTTCATTTTTAGCAATTTTTTTCGACATCTCTTCCTTTTTTTAAAATTCTGCTTTTTCTGGGAAATGTTGACCTTTTTTTAAAGTTAAACATTTTTTTCAAAATTATCTTGGAATTTTCTTTCGAAATTATTTCACAAATTTTCCCAAAATTCGAATTTATTTGAATATTTGGATTTTTCTAAATCGTCTTGTTTTAGGAATTTCAAATTAATTCTTAAAGTTTAATTTTCTCTGGAAAATTGTAAATTTTTGTCGAAATTTCGAGCTTTTCTTAAAATTTTGACTTCTTCCTTGAAATTTTTCGTAAAATTTGACAAATTCATTTTTTATTAAATCTCTTCATTTTTAGCAATTTTTTTCGAAATCTCTTCCTTTTTTTAAAATTCGGCTTTTTCTGGGAAATGTTGACCTTTTTTTAAAGTTAAACATTTTTTTCGAAATTATCTAGGAATTTTCTTTCAAAATTATTTTACAAATTTTCTCAAAATTCGAATTTATTTGAATATTTGGATTTTTCTAAATCGTCTTGTTTTTGGAATTTCAAATTAATTCTTAAAGTTTAATTTTCCCTGGAAAATTGTAAATTTTTGTCGAAATTTCGAGCTTTTCTTAGAATTTTGACTTCTTCCTTGAAATTTTTCGTAAAATTTGACAAATTCATTTTTTATTAAATCTCTTCATTTTTAGCAATTTTTTTCGACATCTCTTCCTTTTTTTAAAATTCTGCTTTTTCTGGGAAATGTTGACCTTTTTTTAAAGTTAAACATTTTTTTCAAAATTATCTTGGAATTTTCTTTCGAAATTATTTCACAAATTTTGCCAAAATTCGAATTTATTTGAATATTTGGATTTTTCTAAATCTTCTTGTTTCAGGAATTTCAAATTAATTCTTAAAGTTTAATTTTCTCTGGAAAATTGTAAATTTTTGTCGAAATTTCGAGCTTTTCTTAAAATTTTGACTTCTTCCTTGAAATTTTTCGTAAAATTTGACAAATTCATTTTTTATTAAATCTCTTCATTTTTAGCAATTTTTTTCGAAATCTCTTCCTTTTTTTAAAATTCGGCTTTTTCTGGGAAATGTTGACCTTTTTTTAAAGTTAAACATTTTTTTCGAAATTATCTAGGAATTTTCTTTCGAAATTATTTTACAAATTTTCCCAAAATTCGAATTTATTTGAATATTTGGATTTTTCTAAATCGTCTTGTTTTTGGAATTTCAAATTTATTCTTAAAGTTTAACTTTCTCTGGAAAATTGTAAATTTTTTGTCGAAATTTCGAGCTTTTCTTAAAATTTTGACTTTTTCCATGACATTTTTCCTAAAATTTGACAAATTCATTTTTTATTAAATCTCTTCATTTTTCCCAATTTTTTCGAAATCTCTTCCTTTTTTTCAAAATTTGGCTTTTTCGGGGTAATGTTAACCTTTTTCTAAAGTTCAACACTCCTCGAAATTTTCTTGGAATTTTCTTTCGAAATTATTTTACCAATTTTCTCAAAATTCGAATTTATCTGAAAATTTGGGGTTTTTTATTCCTTTTTTTCCCGAAATTGCAAATTTATTCTGAAAATTTAGCTTTCTCTGAAAAATTGCAATTTTTTTATGGAAATTTCAAGCGCTGTTGTAAACTATTTCCAAGAAATTTTCCCTAAAATTAGACTTTTTTCCTCTTCACTGAAAAACTTCATTTTTTTAGAGATCGACAATGTTTTCTAAGCTTCCAGTTAATTTTTAGAATTTATCTTTTCGAAATTTTCTCCTTTCGTAATTTTACTATATTTTAAAAAATTCAGAATTGTCTAAACATTTCTGGTTCTTAATTTGTCCTAGATTTCAATCTATTGTCGAAATTTTACGTTTTTTTTCCCTAAAACTTTTCCCTTTTATTGAGAACTTTTCCTAATTTCATATTTTTCGAAATCTGTTCCTATTTCTCAATTTTTTAGAAATCTCTTCCTTTTTCTGAATTTTTTCGAAATCTCTTCCTTGTTCTCAATTTTTTCGAAGTTTCTTTTTCTTAATTTTTTCGAAATCTCCTTTTCTCAAAATTGGGATTTTTTTCTGGAAATTTCAGCTTAAATTTCCAACTTTGATATTTGCCGTTTTTGTTAATTTAGGTTTTTTTCTCACAAAAAGTAATTCACCTTTTTTTACGAAATCTCAAGGTTTTTAGAAAAGTTATAAATAGAAAAGTGAAAATGATAAAAAAAATTCTTTTTTAGAAATTTCGACTCCCCAAGTTGATCTTTTTTCTAGAAATTTCAAATTTCATGTGGTTTTTTTAAAACGTCAATACAAAACAATCAATAATTTTGGAAAAATACTTCTTCTGTTTGTCAAAATTTAAGTAAAACGTAAAAATTCCAGGAAAAGTATTTTTGGAAATTTCGACTTCTGTAGGTTATTTGTTTAATGAGTGTCCGCGTGTCTCTTGCTTTTATTTATTTATTTATTTTTTTAGGGGAATTTAATAAGCCGCATGCGGCTCGGGAGCCGTGGTTTGCCGACCCTTGCTCTAGAGCAACCATTGTTGGGTTTTTAATCTTTCTTGACTTGAGGGGACAAGATTTGTATTTCAATTTTTAAAAATAACCAAGGACCAGTCCGTTCGACCACAAACAGTCAAAATAAAAAGAAAATGAAGTATTGATTCCTTGATCAAGAAATATAGAATCAATTTCATTTAATATTTCATCAACTCGGTTTGGAAATATATATTTAAATTGTTTAGTAATGAATATTGTCGATGGGTGGACGAAATGGTAAATGAAATTGATTCTACTTGATTTTGAGATTGAAATTTTAGAAATAAATACGATTTTTGTTTTAGTATGTTTGATTTTTTGAGACATTTGAAGTTTAGAACTTTAGGACTTTTGTTTGGGAGTTTGGAAGTTAAGACTTTACTTAAAGCTTTGATTTTTTCACTTTGAATTCAAAGTTTCTGATTGAGCATGGGAAGCCAAAATGTTTTAGTTAAGTCAAGACTGCGAAAGTTCAAAATTTTGAAGCTATAAAATTTCGAAACTACAAAATTTGGAAATAGAAATAAAAATTAAGGGAAACACCTTCAAATTCCTAATATTTTATAAAACTGTTCCTAATTTAACACTTTGGCTGACCTCTTTTGATTTCTTGAGGTTTAAATGGGTTTTCTTGATAACTTACAAGAGAAGTTTAATAAAATAAATATCCTCTAGTTTAAAAACGTAAAAAAAACTTAGATACAACTTACTTTTTACGCAAGCTTCACCCCGTAACAATTTTTCTTTAATCGAAGGGTCGATCTTATTGAAAGCATCATCGGTGGGGGCGAAAACAGTATAATGACCATCCTCCTTGAACTTCTTAAATAAATCAGTACTCTCGAAAACTGAAACGAAAAATTCCATTAAGTAATCAACGAATTCGACCTATCTATTAAGACATTGCGCTAGAATGAATTGCAGCAATTACCTTGTCTTAAATTAGTGAGTTTCCTGTGCTCCCTGATAATATCCGGTATGGATTGTGTGGCTGGCGCAACAACACCATCGATCAAGTGTACAATACCGTTCTTGGCCAAGTTATTTGCTTTGGTGATATGGGCGCAATTAGCTGTCAACAATTTTTGATAGTTGGGGGTGCGGTAAACGTTGATGCGAATAGAACTGTTTTTGTAGTCGCTAAAATGGACGAAAATTAGACCAACGATGGTTAAAAATGGTGCAATTACCTGTAAATCAATTCTTCATTGACTATATCAGTTAAATCAACAAAACCTTTGGACGCGTGACTCAAAACTAAATCCTTGGAGGATAACGCGTTGCTTACGTCGCGCTTTCTGCGCACGCTCTCCACGCGAAGATCGACTTTGTTCTAGAAGGGAAATTGATGGGGTCAACTCACTGGGAACTTGATGAAGCATTTTCGATATTGTTGTGTTATTATGTTGTTATTATGTTATATAAAGGAAATTTTGTGCAATATAGGAGAGTGTGAATTCGTATCATTTCAGTGTGACTCACCAAATCCAACATTTTGTCTGTAAAATCTATAAGCGCCTGATCCGTTGGTATGAACAACGTGTAATTCTCGTCGGTGAAGACCCCATCCAGTCCGCTGCTTGCGATGAGTTTCTTGAACTCGTTGGCTCCCAAATCCGTGACGGTTTCCATGAGGGGTTTCAGTTCGATTTTCTTATCGCAACCCGAGGAGCCCTGAGTGCGTTCGTACCCATAACAGCATTTGTAGCGGACCGTGAAGGTTTTTACGACTCCGTGATTGTTGATCCTGTATAACATCTCGAGGAGTTAGCCACTTTTATTTACCAAGACGATGTTGTGCGTCGTAAAATGCGATAATTGAAGCTAAAAGCGTTCGAGTGGAGGAATGGCATGCGTTAAGAATCGAATGTGGTTTTGCAGGTTTGGTGCCTCGAAAATACTTACAGACGAATGAAATATGTAAATCTTCCAAACGTTTAGACAATTCTGAATTTTTTGAACTAAAGTAAAATTTCGAATGAAGAAAATGTCGAGAAGAGAAATTCTAAAAATTAACTGAAAGCTTAGCAAACTTTGTGGGTCTCTAAAAAAGTTGAAGTTTTATGAATGCATGAATAAATCGAAACTTGACCCTTAGACTGAAGACTTCTTCGAGGGTTTAAAGAACTTGATTTACATAGTTTTCATGTTTGGGTCATTTAAAGCTCGGTAGCCACAAATATGCTAATCAAAAACCATTCGAATGTAGCGTTTTCAAAAGAAAGCCACTTCTAGTAACGACTGTGGATACATTTTCGTTTTAATTCGTTATTATTAAGTTGTAAAGGTCGTGAAAGTGCAACTAACCCACATAATAATATAATGACCCATTATTAATGCTTACTTGGTTACGCATTCGTATTTGTTGAAAGTCTGATGGCAGTTGGAAAGGCTGATGGAGGTGCTGAAGAAATTCGGAACGCGTTCCGTTTGGGATGATTCCGTGTCATTCTTCTTAGCTTCAACGTCATCGTCGTCGTCGTCCGTGCTTTCTTCCCTTTCTATGCACACGTTGGGCCTACAAATTTTACTTAATTAATGCTATATCAATTATAATTATAAACGACCAAGTCTTGAATAAAACAAAACTCTCTCATCTAATTTGTATCTTGAATGTGAAGGAAATGAAGTCTTCTAGTGAGAAAGAGTTCAAAACAGAGACTAATTCAAAATATGATCAAGAACATAGATCTTCTAGTTCAATGGTCTCCATAATGTACCTTCATGACAAAAGTAATCGTAAACTATACCCTCTAATAACTAAAATATTGACGACTCAACATTTGTCGACTAAAAGAAAAAAAATAATGAAGAAAAGTGTGGTGTATCCCTTGGAACTATCGTCACTTTAGAGACTAGTGTTCCAGGTAAGAATTTTTAATAGAAAAAGATGGAATAAAAAAATAGAAAAATAGAATAAGTTAATAAAAAGTTAAAAAACTAATTGCAACCAGGAATCAATTAAGACAAATAAAGGAAGAGAAAAATATAACCCAATAAAAAGATTGATGCGTTTGAGACTGCAAGATGCTGAAACAAACCAAGGATTTATTTCAGCACTGGGCAGCAAATATCAGTAAAGCCGGAATTGTTACCCGCTCAGCAATAAGCTCTCTTAAAGAGCTCTTAAAGTCATCATTTTTTAGAGTCTGACATCAGGAAATATTGTCAGAAAATCAACATTATGTTAACATAAAGATTTCTTATCCTAAAGACATCTATCAAGATCATCTTATAGATATCTGTTAAATGTCAGTAATCTGACGACTAAAAAAAGTTATCTAAACTTTTGTGTGGTGTATCCTTTGGAATTATCGGCATATCTCACGTTAAATACCACTGTTTTAGTTAAACATTTTTAATAGAAAAAGATGGAATAAAAAACTAGAAAAATGGAATAAGTTAATAAACATCTAAAGAACTAATTGCAACCAGGGATCAAGTAAGACAAATAAAGGAAGACAAAAATATAACCCAATAAAAAGATTGATGCGTTTGAGACTGCAAGATGCTGAAACAAACCAAGGATTTATTTCAACACTGGGCAGCAAATATCAGTGAAGCCTGAATTATTACTTGCTCAGCAGTAAGCTCTCTTAAAGAGCTCTTAGAGTCATTATTTTTTAGAGTCTGACATCGGGAAATATTATCAGAAAGTTAACATTATGTCAACTTAAAGATTTCCCACCCTAAAGACATCTATCAAAATCATCTTATAGATATCTGTTAAATGTTAGTAATCTGACGACTAAAAAAAGTTATCTAAACTTTTGTGTGGTGTATCCCGTGGAATTATCGACATATCTCACTTTAAACACCAGTGTTCTAGGTAAAAATTTTTAATAGAAAAATTTGGAATAAAAAAATAGAAAAATAGAATAAGTTAATAAAAACCTAAAAAACTAATTGCAACCAGGGATTAAAGAACTAATTGCAACCAGGAATCAAGTAAGACAAATAAAGGAAGAGAAAAATATAACCCAATAAAAAGATTGATGCGTTTGCGACTGCAAGATGCTGAAACAAACCGAGGATTTATTTCAGCACTGGGCAGCAAATATCAGTAAAGCCTGAATTATTACTTGCTCAGCAGTAAGCTCTCTTAAAGCTCTCTTAAAGTCATCATTTTTTAGAGCCTGACATCGAGAAATATTGTCAGAAAGTTAACATTATGTTAACAAAGATTTCTCATCGTAAAGACATCTATCAAAATAATCTTATAGATATCTGTTAAATGTCAGTAATCTGACGACTAAAAAAAGGTATCTAAACTTTTGTGTGGTGTATCTTTTAGAATTATCGGCATATCTCACTTTAAAGAGCGCTGTTCTAGGTAAGAATTTTTAATAGAAAAAGATGAAATAAAAAAATACAATAATAGAATAAGTTAATAAATATCTAAAGAACTAATTGCAACCAGGAATCAATTAAGACAAATAAAGAAAGAGAAAAATATAACCCAATAAAAAGATTGATGCGTTTAAGACTGCAAGATGCTGAAACAAACCGGGGATTTATTTCAGCACTGGCCAGCAAATATCAGTAAAGCCTAAATTATTACCCGCTCAGCAGTAGGCTCTCTTAAAGAGCTCTTAGAGTCATCATTTTTTAGAGTCTGACATCGTCATCATTTTTTAGAGTTTGACATCGGGAAATATTGTCAGAAAGTTAACATTATGTTAACATAAAGATTTCTTATCCTTAAGACATCGATCAAAATCATCTTATAGATATCTGTTAGATGTCAGTAATCTGATGACTAAAAAGAGTTATCTAAATGTTAACATTTCTGTGTCTCTTAAAGAAATCGCTAAAATGATATCTTTAAGACATCTTAGTTTTGCTTTTAGTGTACTCTTATCTCATGAGCATTCTACTTTCCCAATGCCTTCCTGTTCAGCAATAAGCTCTCTTAAAGAGCTCTTAGAGTCTTCATTTTTTAAAGGCTGACATCGGGAAATATTGTCAGAAAGTTAACATAAAGATTTCTCATCCTAAAGACATCTATTAAAATCATCTTCTAGATATCTGTGAGATGTCAGTAATCAGACGACTAAAAACAGTTATCTAAATGCTAACATTTCCGTGTCTCTTAGAGATATCGCTAAAATGATATCTTTAAGACATCTTAGTTTTGCTTTTAGTGTACTCTTATCTCATCGCATTCTACTTTCCCAATGCCTTCTTGCTCAGCAATAAGCTCTCTTAAAGAGCTCTTAGAGTCATCATTTTTTAAAGCCTGACATCGGGAAATATTGTCAGAAAGTTAACATAAAGATTTCTCATCCTAAAGACATCTATTAAAATCATCTTCTAGATATCTGTTAGATGTCAGTAATCAGACAACTAAAAACAGTTATCTAAATGCTAACATTTCCGTGTCTCTTAGAGATATCGCTAAAATGATATCTTTAACATATCTTAGTTTTGCTTTTAGTGTACTCTTATCTCATCGCATTCTACTTTCCCAATGCCTTCCTGTTCAGCAATAAGCTCTCTTAAAGAGCTCTTAGAGTCGTCATTTTTTAAAGCCTGACATCGGGAAATATTGTCAGAAAGTTAACTTAAAGATTTCTCATCCTAAAGACATCTATCAAAACCATCTTCTAGATATCTGTTAGATGTCAGTAATCAGACGACTAAAAACAGTTATCTAAATGTTAACATTTCCGTGTCTCTTAGAGATATCGCTAAAATGATATCTTAAAGACATCTTAGTTTTGCTTTTAGTGTACTCTTATCTCATCGCATTCTACTTTCCCAATGCCTTCCTGCTCAGCAATAAGCTCTCTTAAAGAGCTCTTAGAGTCGTCATTTTTTAAAGCCTGACATCGGGAAATATTGTCAGAAGTTAACATAAAGATTTCTCATCCTAAAGACATCCATCAAAATCATCTTGTAGATATCTGTTAGATGTCAGTAATCTGACGACTAAAAAAAGTTATCTAAATGTTAACATTTCTATGTCACTTAAAGATATCACTAAAATGATATCTTTAACATATCTTTCTGATTAAGGTGTTGTACGGGTTGTCTTTTGAAGTAATTACTAATGAGAAATGCAACTAGCTTAAGGGCGGTGCAACCAATGATACGTAAGATGCACTTACTAAGCATTCTTGATATAAAATGTTGCTCTGTAATCACTACTTAAAAAGGATCTCTCTAAACTTGGAAGGGTAATTAATTTGTAGCTAACAATTGACAATTTTTAAGTAATTTGGTTACGACTTTATACAGTTTGCTGGTAGCTGGAGCTGATTTAATTTGGAAGAGGTTCACGGTCTGGAATAGTTTGATATAATTTCAGTTGACTAATTTTATTCTAAGTGCCAGAGTTGACTCAATTTAGAAGGGATTGTTGGGTGCAGAAATGAATGAAGTTATTCTATAATAATTTCAGCCAAGTCTAATCATGCTTTAAGCTTCCTATTTGTTATCAACAAGTCATCTTAAGATGAGAAATCTTTATATTGACATAATGTTAACTTTTTGACAATATTTCCCGATGTCAGACTCTAAAAAATGTCTTTAGAGACATTTATCAAAATCATCTTATAGATATCTGTTAGATGTGTCAGTAATCTGACTTTTTTTAAAGTCTGACATCGGGAAATATTGTCAAAAAGTTAACATTATGAGAGCTCTTAGAGTCGCCATATTTTAAAGCCTGACATCGGGAAATATTGTCAGAAAGTTAACATAAAGATTTCTCATCCTAAAGACATCTATTAAAATTATCTTCTAGATATCTGTTAGATGTCAGTAATCAGACGACTAAAAACAGTTACCTAAATGTTAACATTTCCGTGTCTCTTAGAGATATCGCTAAAATGATATCTTTAAGACATCCTAGTTTTGCTTTTAGTGTACTCTTATCTCATCGCATTCTTCTTTCCCAATGCCTTCCTGCTCAGCAATAAGCTCTCTTAAAGAGCTCTTAGAGTCATCATTTTTTAAAGCCTGACATCAGGAAATATTGTCAAAAAGTTAACAAAGATTTCTCATCCTAAAGACATCTATCAAAATCATCTTCTAGATATCTGTTAGATGTCAGTAATCAGACGACTAAAAAAAGTTATCTAAATGTTAACATTTCTGTCTCTTAAAGATATCGCTAAAATTATATCTTTAAGATATCTTTCTCATTTAGGTGCGCACATATTTAAAGATAGGACCTAAGCAATATTCTAGAATTTAGCAAACTGCGAATTTATTACCAAGGTAAGTGTTGAGGAAAAAACAAATAACATATTTGTATGCAAAAAGCGCCCTATTTTATCGCGATAATTTCATTAGCAATTTGATGATGCTAATTAATAATCAATATGATCAAAATTAAACAATTATTTGTCGCGTTTGAAGAATAACAATTACTGCTTCATGCGTCATTATTATTTAAGTCGAAGTTCCATTGATAACTTGCCCACTCTGGGTTATTTTTTTTTGAACTCTGGAGTTCCATAGTCACTTGAGACTAGACTGGCAAAAACTTCTTCAGAATTCAAAAAAAAATTTTAATCTAGATTATTAGGAATAGTTCCGAGAAGAAACTAGATTTATATGGTTAGTTTGAAGACGAACTTTCTGATTTTTTTTCTGGTAGTTTGAAGACGAACTTTCTGCTTTTTTTCAGGTAGTTTAAAGACAAACTTTCTGCTTTTTTTTCTGGTAGTTTGAAGTCAAAAGTAGAAACTTTTAATTTAATAAATTGTAATACAAATCTTGTCACCTGAAACTAAAAAAAGATTAAAAAACACAACAGAAGTTGCTCTAACGCGTTTCGATAGCCAAGCTATCATCTTTAGAGAGGTATTGGATCTTTCTTGATTTCAGGGGACAAGATTTGTATTTCAGTTTTTGAAGATAACCAAGGACCAGTCCCTTCCACAAAAAAAATCATTTTAATGTTCAAATGTCGAAAATTTAACTGAAAACTATAAAACCAATTACTGTGGTGTATACTTTCTTTTCCAACGATTTAGAACTTAGGTTGAGCTTTGTTGTTAATTCGGAACAACCACTCAAGATCTATTTTGTTTCAAAAAGGTCAACTTAAGTTTTATGGGGGCAAGAAACCATAGAAAGAAAAAACGTTATTTTAAAAACATGTAAAACAATAAAAAATCGCCATTTCAAAGAAATTCAAGTTTTACTGAAATAAGAATAGCCTAAAAGGTGCCGCCAAAATTACTTTACATTTTAGTAAAAAATTCATCAGAACCGATCTAGCAGCTTCCGATACCAGTCGTCAGACAAACACATGCTTCAATTTTATTAATATAGAAGTGTTTCGTTCCACATGCTTCAATTTTACTAATATAGAAGTCTTTGGTTCCACATGCTTCAATTTTATTAATGTAGGAGTGTTTGGTTCCATAAAAAACGAATATTTTATTTTCCTGAAAATACTTGCGAGCAATAATACCAAAGCAAGGTTACGGATGGGTTCTAGTTCAAGGAGCGAATATCAAGAGCATGAATAACGACCTGGTAAACGCAGCAATAACCAAATCAGGTGACTTGAAACAACATGAAATTGTTTGTTACTTTGACTACCCGCAGTGGCGGCTGGTGTATAGGCACTGTGGAACTGCAGCACCCCCAAAATTCGCTTACGGGTTTTTTTTCTTAAAATTTTCTGAATACTTTTCATTACACAATTTTTTGTATAAATTTTTGAATTTTCTCTGATTTCGTTTTATAGAAATTTTAGGTTTCTTTCACGAAGTTACGACATTTAAAAACCTATTTTATTTTTAATTTTGATCAAAATCACATTTTCAAAAACTAATTTTTGTAAAAGTTTTGAGGAAGAAATCAATATTTCGAGCAGGAATTAAAATATTAAGAAAAAAACTCAAATTTCTTTGAAAATGTCAACATTTTGGGAAAATAATTACAATTTCAAGAAAAAATTTAAATCCAACTCATCTCGCATTTTACTATTTCCCTAAAAGTTAATACGGTATCTTCGAATTTTTACCTCAAATCTTATTTTGGATAAAAATTTTGAGATTTTTCCAAATATTTCAATTTTTTAAGGAAATTTTGATTTATTCTGCAAAGTTTCCATTTTTTCCTAAATATTTTATAGAAAGGAATTTTCTCAAAATTTTCATTTTTCCTGGAAGTGTTGTTCTTAAAATTTCTTCTAAAAATTCCAACTTCTCCAGATTTTTCTTTGTGTTCCTCTAATTTGGTTTAAAAATGTTAAGTTTTTTCACAACATCTTGATAATTTAAAGTTCATTTTATTTTGTAGATTTGCCAAAAAATGTTTGGAAAAAACCCTGAAAGCTCTATAGAAATTTCAACATTTTGGGAAAAACAAAAAATTTCGACGATATTTCAAATTTTTTTTCAAATTTCGATTTTTTTTTAAAGAAATTTTGCTTTTATTTCCTATGCAATTTGTGTTTTTTCTCTAAACATTTTATACAAAGAATATTTTGAAATTTCGACTTTTCCTGGAGATTTTTTCTGAAAATATTTTTTCTTGTAGAAATTTTGATTTCTCTTTAATTTGTTTTGGAAATTTAAAAGTTTTCTAAAAAAATTTTAATATTTTAAAGTTCATTTTATTTTGTAATTTTGTTAAGAATCTGAAAATTATTAAGCATAATTTTAGGAAAAATAAACTTCAAATTTGCATAAAAATAAGAAAACTTTCGGAAAAATAATGAAATTTCAAGAAAAAATGAACCTTGTAAATTTCAACCTTTTTACAATTTGATATTTCTCTAAAAAAATTATTTCTACCGTAGGACCAAAGGAAATTCTGAATCGGAATATTCAATTTTTCTAGAAATGTTAAATTTATTCTTGAAATTCTCAAGTTCGAATTTAAAATTCAAATAACGATAAAAAATCACATCGAAATTTAAAAATTAAACTCAAAATTTTAAGCGAAAGCAGATCATATTTCTAGAAAAAGTTAAAATTTCTTATTAGTAAACATTTTTCAACAAAAAAAAAATAACATTTTCGCAATTAAAGAAAAAAAATTTGAAATAAATTAATTGTCACAAATATTCTTATAGCTTCGACTTCTAAAGTAGAAATTATTGAAATTTTCGAGAAAAAGAGTCAACATTTCTAGAAGAGTCTTAAAATTTCGAAATTAAAAAATTATTTAAAATGTTCAAAAAAATTCATCAACAGTGTACTGTTCTAATTTAATTTTTTTCTAGTAATTTTGAAGTTCCAGAGAAATTTCAAAAATCAAATATTGCAGCGTGAAGACAATTTTTTGTGATTAAAATTCAAATTTTGGAAATTTACTTGTACATAATATGCAAGTTTTTTTGAAAATTTGTTTCAAAACTGCCACATTTTAAAAATAGAAATTTTTGTTATTAATTTTGTTTTTATTCGAGTGTTATTTCGAAATTTTTCTGAAAAAATGTAAATTTAAAAAGAAAAACATTACCACTTTTAAAAAATCAAGCTAAAATTATCAGAAAAGTCGAACTTTAAAAAAAAATTCAATTTTTAAAATTGTCGACATTTTCAACAATATTGGGAATGTGAATAAAGGACGAAGTTATGAAAAATATCTACATTTAAAATAAATTGCAGAGTTTTTAATGAAACTTTCAAAAAAAGCCGAATTTTGGAGAAAAGTCAAAATTATCGAAAAATTCGTAATTATTAAATAAGTTGAAATTTTGAAAAGCTAAAATTTGGAAAAAAGTCGAAATTTTGAATAGTTTAGGTTTAAAAAATATCTTTTCTTTTCGGTCGAAGATTTAATTGGAAATGTTTAAAAAATGTATAAATGAAATTTTTAAAAAAGTTCAAACTTTTCAAAAAAAGTCAAGTTTTCAAACAGAGTTGAAATTTGGAAAAAACGTCAAAGTTTTGAAATGGGGTCGAAATTTTACGAAATAGTAGTCCAAAATTTCAATAAAAGGTTTTAAGAAGTGTCTGACATAAAAAAAATTACAATTTTCAAATAAAGGATCGACAGTTTGCAAAAAAAATGTCAAAATTTTGCATATAGTTAAAATTAAAAAAATAGTAACAAATTTTTAACGCAAAATTTAAAAAAAAAGTCGAAATTTTCAATAGTTCAAGTTTAAAAAGAATCTTTTCTTTTAAGTCGAAGATTTAATTGGAAAGGTTAAAAAAATGTATGAATAAAATTTTTAGAAAAGTTCAAACCTTTCAAAAAAAGTCAAGTTTTTAAAAAGAGTCGAAATTTCGAAAAAAAACGTCCAAGTTTTGAAATGGAGTCGAAATTTCACGAAATATTAATCTAGAACTTTAATACAAGATTTTAAGAAATGTCTGACTAAAAAAAACACACAATTTTCAAATAAAGGATCGACAGTTTGCAAAAAAATGTCAAAATTTTGCATATAGTTGAAATTAAAAAAATAGTAAAAATTATTAGGGTAAAATTTTGAAAAGAAGTCGAAATTTTCAATAGTTCAAATTTAAAAAGAATCTTTTCTTTTAAGTCGAAGATTTAATTGGAAAGGTTAAAAAAATGTATAACAAAAATTTTTAGAAAAGTTCAAACCTTTCAAAAAAAGTCAAGTTTTTAAAAAGAGTCGAAATTTCGAAAAAAAACGTCCAAGTTTTGAAATGGAGTCGAAATTTCACGAAATATTAATCTAGAACTTTAATACAAGATTTTAAGAAATGTCTGACTAAAAAAAACACACAATTTTCAAATAAAGGATCGACAGTTTGCAAAAAAATGTCAAAATTTTGCATATAGTTGAAATTAAAAAAATAGTAAAAATTTGTAGGGTAAAATTTTGAAAAGAAGTCGAAATTTTCAATAGTTCAAATTTAAAAAGAATCTTTTCTTTTAAGTCGAAGATTTAATTCGAAAGGTTAAAAAAATGTATAAATAAAATTTTTAGAAAAGTTCAAACCTTTCAAAAAAATGTCAACTTTTCAAAAAGAGTCGAAATTTTCAAAAAAAAAGTCGAAGTTTTGAAATGGAGTCGAAATTTCACGAAATATTAGTCTAGAATTTTAATAAAAGGTTTTAAGAAATGTCTGACTAAAAAAAAACACAATTTTCAAATAAAGGATCGACAGTTTACAAAAAATGTCAAAATTTTGAAAATAGTTGAAATTACGAAAATAGTAAAAGATTTTAAGTTTTCCAAAAAATTTTAATTTTGGAAGATGACTAAAATTTTGAAAAATTCGAACATTTGACAAAGGTCGGAATTTTCAACAAAGTGGGAATTAAAATAAAGAGTTTTAAAATTTCAAAAAAAGTGCAGATTTAACAAAAGATTAAAATTTTCAGTAAAGACAGTCGAAATTTGTTGTCAAAGCAAAAAATTTCAAAATCTTTCAAATTTCCAAAAGAAATCAAAATTTTGTAAAAGAAGAAATTTTCTAGAAGAAATTTTCTAAAAGAAAAGCTAGATTTTATAGTCGAAATTAAAAAATATCAAAATTTGCAAATAATTTGAGTTGAGATTTGAGAATTTTTATCGAATTTACGAAATAGTTCGAAATTTTAAAAAGTTTAAATTTTGAATAGTTGGGAAATTTGCACTCAACTTTTCAATAAAAACCAAAATGTCGAAACCGGATGATTGAAAACAAGTGAAAATTATCAGATAGATCGAGGTTTTCAAAAATCGAAAAATTGGGAAGTTAAAATTTTGAAAGAAGTTTAAATTTTTGGTAACTAAAATTTTAAATCAAAGTGGAACATTTTTTAAAAAAGTTGATTAGCGTAAAAAAATTAAAATTTTTAAAAAAGGTCAAACATTTCATAAAATTTCAAAATTTTCAAAAAAATCGAAATTTTGAAAGAATTTCGAAAATTAAGAAGTAGCGAAATTTTCAACAAAATAAAATCAAAAAATAATCGAAACTTTGCAAAAAAAAGGTCGAAATTTTAAAAAATAGTTACCATTTAAATAAAAACTAGTCGAAGTTATTAAGAATCGAAATTTTCAATAAAAAAAATTATAATTTTCCAAAAAAAATTATAAACAAAGATGGAATTTAGAAAAAGTCGAAAATTTAAAAAGTCAAAAGTCCAATTTTGAAAAACTTTACATTTTCGGAAAAAGTAAGAATTTTCAAATGGTAAAAATTAAATTTTTGCAATGCAGTCGAAATTTGGAAAAATGCAACCTTTCAAAAAACGCGACATTATCAAAAGTTTTTATTGTCAGGAAATCTAAAGTTTTCGAAAAGTAACCTTTTGAAAATGTCGAAATTTTCAGTCGAAATCTTAAAAATTTTAAAACGCCAATTATTGTCGCAGCACGCCCATTAGTTTTGGCTACGAGCCGCCACTGTATCTAAGGTTCGTTACATGTCCAGCTTTAAAGTTGCAGTTGCAACAATTTGCAATTTATATCGAAATGAACCAACAGCGCTAGCGAACGATTGTTGTCCCCCTATTTGCGCTGCAGGCCCCCATACCCATATTACATTAAATGAATTGATAAATTGCTTCCTCGTTTCGCACGTTCATTTTGCTGCATCGCCGTTTTCTGTTTATTAAACTATTCTAGAAAGTTCATCTTCATTTGCAAAACGAAACTGTGTTAGCGAGTATCTTGAACTCGAGGAAACTTGACCTAAAACTTTTTTTTTTTAGTAAGTTGGAAGGAATATGACCTTTATGGTCTGATAACATCTCTAAATGTTAGCTTTTTATGTAAAATAATCATTAGTCACTCGTTATAACAACCAACTGTTTTATGAGTTTTCCCTCAATAACAATTACTAATGAGAACAATAAAAATTATTATTTTCAGAATAGAACGTTATCTCTGCAAGAATGGGATTTTTGTCACGAGTTTCATTAATCATAATGAGCAAAAATACCTTCGTTATACTTAATTTTTCAATATCATTAAACGTTTTTCAAGATCGTAAAACATCTGTAACTCTATTAACAATTACCTCAATTTTGAAACTTCGATATTAAACTGGATATTTCGAATTTAAATTTACAACGCTTATTTTACCATTATGACTACATTGTTTAACTATTTTGATCAATCCAGAGTTCGGTTTTTTCGAAATTCCGATCCTTATCCAAACATTTTGACCTGCAGCTTTCATTCGTTTCCAATAAAATGTTGGTACTTCCCCCAGGTTTCATTTGGATTTGGATCTTTCGAGATCGAATTGTGAAATATTTGTAAATTTGGAACTTGAACTTTCGACTTCTTTCGACATTTTAATTGACATTGACAAGCCAAACTTTTGTATATAATTGGAATTTTTTTAAACAATTTATTATTTTCAAACCGCTGATTTTTTTTACAAAATTTTGAGTCCAAATTTGCATCTTTTAATTTTTTCATAAAATTTTAACTCTGCCTTTAAATATAGACTATTATTTAGACATTTTGAATGCGTTTTAAAAAAAAAATCCCTCTTAATTCAAGTTTCAACTTTTTTTTGTAAATTTTCAAAATTAGCTTAATCATCCTTGTTTTCGATGTTTTAATTTGTAGGGAATGTTCTCTTAAATTCCGCATTTAAATTTAAAACTCGTAATTTTGGTGTAACGGACTGATCCTTGGTTATCTTCAAAAATTGAAATATAAATTTTGTCCCCTGAAACCAAGAAAGATTAAAAAGAGAAAAATTAATCTTTCTTGGTTTCAGGGGACAAGATTTGTATTTCAATTATATTTCAATATAAATCTTGTCCCCTGAAACCAAGAAAGATGAAAAAGAGCAAGATTAATCTTTCTTGGTTTCAGGGGACAAGATTTGTATTTCAATTATATTTCAGTATAAATCTTGTTCCCTGAAACCAAGAAAGATGAAAAAGAGAAAGATTAATCTTTCTTGGTTTCAGGGGACAAGATTTGTATTTCAATTATATTTCAATATAAATCTTGTTCCCTGAAACCAAGAAAGATGAAAAAGAGAAAGAATAATCTTTCTTGGTTTCAGGGGACAAGATTTGTATTTCAATTATATTTCAATATGAACCTTGTCCCCAGAAACCAAGAAAGATTAAAAAGAGAAAGATTAATTTTTCTTGGTTTCAGGGGACAAGATTTGTATTTCAATTATATTTCAATATAAATCTTGTCCCCTGAAATCAAGAAAGATGAAAAAGAGAAAGAATAATCTTTGTTGGTTTCAGGGGACAAGATTTGTATTTTAATTATATTTCAATATAAATCTTGTCCCCTGAAACCAAGACAGATGAAAAAGAGAAAGATTAATCTTTCTTGGTTTCAGGGGACAAGATTTGTATTTCAATTTCTCAAAAATTGACAATAAATAAAGGTTACTTTAGAGCAAACTTCGTTGTGATTTTCTTTCTTGTTTCTTTTTTTCTTGGTTTCAGAGGATAAGATTTGTATTTCAATTTTTACATAATTTATGGTTTAATATTTCGATTATATTCTTCAAATTCTTTACAAATCTTTAATTAGTTTTTAAAATTCCCAGAAAATTTAATGTTACCTCTTTGAAGTTATCATTCTTTAATTCGCTTTATTCAATAGACAATAGACTATAATTACAAAAGTTGCAAAAATGCAAAAAATGTATAACTTAATTATTTTGGTCTTTAACTGTGTAATTTGGTAATTTGAGATTCAATTTTTCATCGATTGCCAAGTTCGTTGAACTGCAATATAAATGTAAAAGTAAGCAAACTCCAGCAACGCTATGTATACATGTCCTACTTACAAACGCTTCCTTTGGTTCACCTTTCGTATTTCTCGAAATCGCAGAATGGAAATTTAACAGTGGTAATATATCTTCCCAAGTAGATTAATATTTATGGTACAGTTAAATCTGATGGGAGATAAAAATACATAACACACGCATTGTGAAAGTTAGTTGGACATTTGAAGGCGTAATTGGTTAGATTGTCATCAATTTTTAACCACAAAACGAACACTTTTCAAGCAATAACGAGCTACTAAATATTTTGAGGGTGTTCTACCTAATGCCAGCAGTTTAGGGTACCACCCTCGCCAAAATAATATGTCCAAATGGATCAGCACTTTACCTTTAGTGCGACAAATAATCTGTTTTCTTTTGAAGTTACGTTTTCTTTCAAGTTACGTTATCTTTTGAAGTTACGTTTTCTTTTGAAGTTACGTTTTCTTTTGAAGTTAGGTTTTCTCTTGAATTTACGTTATCTTTTGAAGTTACGTTATCTTTTGAAGTTACGTTTTCTTTTGAAGTTACGTTTTCTTTTGAAGTTACGTTTTCTCTTGAATTTACGTTGTCTTTTGAAGTTACGTTTTCTTTTGAAGTTATGTTTTCTTTTGAAGTTACGTTTTCTCTTGAATTTACATTGTCTTTTGAAGTTACGTTTTCTCTTGAATTTATGTAGTTTTTTGAAGTTACGTTTTCTCTTGAATTTACATTGTCTTTTGAAGTTACGTTTTCTTTTGAAGTAACGTTTTCTCTTGAATTTACATTGTCTTTTGAAGTTACGTTTTCTTTTGAAGTTATGTTTTCTCTTGAATTTACATTGTCTTTTGAAGTTAAGTTTTCTTTTGAAGTTACGTTTTCTCTTGAATTTACGTTGTCTTTTGAAGTTACGTTTTCTTTTGAAGTTACGTTTTCTTTTGAAGTTACGTTTTCTCTTGAATTTACATTGTCTTTTGAAGTTACCTTTTCTTTTGAAGTTACGTTTTCTCTTGAATTTACATTGTCTTTTGAAGTTACGTTTTCTTTTGAAGTTACGTTTTCTCTTGAATTTACGTTGTCTTTTGAAGTTACGTTTTCTTTTGAAGTTACGTTTTCTTTTGAAGTTACGTTTTCTCTTGAATTTACATTGTCTTTTGAAGTTACCTTTTCTTTTGAAGTTACGTTTTCTCTTGAATTTATGTAGTTTTTTGAAGTTACGTTTTCTCTTGAATTTACATTGTCTTTTGAAGTTACGTTTTCTTTTGAAGTAACGTTTTCTCTTGAATTTACATTGTCTTTTGAAGTTACGTTTTCTTTTGAAGTTATGTTTTCTCTTGAATTTACATTGTCTTTTGAAGTTAAGTTTTCTTTTGAAGTTACGTTTTCTCTTGAATTTACGTTGTCTTTTGAAGTTACGTTTTCTTTTGAAGTTACGTTTTCTTTTGAAGTTACGTTTTCTCTTGAATTTACGTTGTCTTTTGAAGTTACGTTTTCTTTTGAAGTTACGTTTTCTTTTGAAGTTACGTTTTCTCTTGAATTTACATTGTCTTTTGAAGTTACCTTTTCTTTTGAAGTTACGTTTTCTCTTGAATTTATGTAGTTTTTTGAAGTTACGTTTTCTCTTGAATTTACATTGTCTTTTGAAGTTACGTTTTCTTTTGAAGTTACGTTTTCTCTTGAATTTACGTTGTCTTTTGAAGTTACGTTTTCTTTTGAAGTTACGTTTTCTTTTGAAGTTACGTTTTCTCTTGAATTTACATTGTCTTTTGAAGTTACCTTTTCTTTTGAAGTTACGTTTTCTCTTGAATTTATGTAGTTTTTTGAAGTTACGTTTTCTCTTGAATTTACATTGTCTTTTGAAGTTACGTTTTCTTTTGAAGTAACGTTTTCTCTTGAATTTACATTGTCTTTTGAAGTTACGTTTTCTTTTGAAGTTACGTTTTCTTTTGAAGTTACGTTTTCTCTTGAATTTACATTGTCTTTTGAAGTTACCTTTTCTTTTGAAGTTACGTTTTCTCTTGAATTTATGTAGTTTTTTGAAGTTACGTTTTCTCTTGAATTTACATTGTCTTTTGAAGTTACGTTTTCTTTTGAAGTAACGTTTTCTCTTGAATTTACATTGTCTTTTGAAGTTACGTTTTCTTTTAAAGTTACGTTTTCTCTTGAATATACATTGTTTTTTGAAGTTACGTTTTCTTTTGAAGTTACGTTTTCTTTTGAAGTTACGTTTTCTCTTGAATTTACATTGTCTTTTGAAGTTACGTTTTCTTTTAAAGTTACGTTTTCTCTTGAATTTATGTAGTTTTTTAAAGTTACGTTTTCTCTTGAATTTACGTTGTCTTTTGAAGTTACGTTTCTTTTCGAAATCACTTACCCTTTCCACCAAGGTTGCAGATCGCCGAACGATGAGAAAAATCCTCCGAATAGACTTCCCGGTTTCTTTCCGCTGGTGTCAAACGAGGACAAACCGAAGTCGTCTATGCTTGGGAATCCGCTCAAGATTCCACCATCTATGGTGGGTATGTTGCCTATGGCTGGGACGTCGACCACCCCGTTGGGTAAAACAGCTGGGTTAAATGATGCTTGATCCGGTTTGGCCTTCACTAGTGGTTTCTCGTCGGTGGGTTGGGTCAAAGGATCTCTATAGTTGGGGTCCAAAGGCTCCCTGTCTCGAATTGTTATTTCCTCGATGTCGCCTTCCAAATTCCTGGGAAATTGATCGATGTTCCACGGTTCGCCTAACTGGAAGTCGCTATAACAAAGAAAAATGGATGCATCAGTCATAAAATTTCAAAGTTTACCACGAAACGGTTTTGTTCATTAAAAAAAATCTACATTAATATAAACCAGTTTCATTTTCATCATCGTTTAGATTCCTAGTGTGTTAAATTGGATAATTATTGAACACAATTAGTTTAAAATGTCGAAAGATGACATTTTAGTCTAAATAAGATTATAAACCAACAAAGGTCGCCACTAATGGTAAGCTATTATTCGCACGAACGCCTCCGCTGGTGTAGGTCTACCTTAACATCTTCACTTTAATGATTTCTAGAAGCATTGTCGTAACGGTTAACCTTGTTATGATTCAACAGCTCCATACGAACAAAGTCTATAGAACTAGACATCGGCTTAAAGCTGGAAAATTCATTATGTACGCTACAACAATACAACTAAATAAAACGGATAATGGGATAATTACACGGAAAATAGCAAATAAAGAATTACATTCGAACTATATTGATTTCAACGACCGTGAATTTTTTTTGCGTTTCCCTTAGCACGGTTTCGAAAATGACAAATTATATTAATAAGAACCTTCATAAAATTTAATCATTGGAACAAAAATTATTAGCATTTTCACAACCATAAAACAAATATGAAAGTTATGAAATTCATATTGGGTGCAGATTGCGAATGTCTACGACCCCTTTTTAGTTTTTTCGACAAATTAGCGAAAAAATTTACTCTTGTTAAGCAGCTTGATACAACAGTTGGTTACAACTATCCACTGAACTGAAAAATCAATCAATCAACCCAAAAAATGAATTAATAACATTTTACCACTTCAGGTCATGTCCACGAATTCCACTTCTAGTTGGCAGTCCTCTCGAAATCTCAAACTAATCTAGAAGGTTCGCTGTTAAAGCTGAATTTTTGGAATGAAAGTCGAAATTTCGGGATCAGTTGAAACTCAAAAAACAACATTTCGATATAAAATTTTCGATAATGTTCGATTAGTTTTTCGGGGGAATTTCGCCCTCAAGTCCTCCCCTACTGGGCCCATGGCTTCCAATCTACTATTGAGACATTTCTAAAGCATTTAAAAATGCTAAGCAATGTGCTGTCTACATTGGGTCTAAGAAAAAAAGAGGGCCTTTGAGTAGGAGCACCCTTGTGCAGTGCACAATACTGCTGACTGATGCTACGCCACTGTTTTGATTAAAGACTTCAGCTTTAAAGTCAAAATTTCGTAATTATTGAAATTAAAAAAAATAGACATTAAACCCCAATTTATTTCCCGAATGTCGTACTTAATCTCGAAATTTTGATTTAAGCAGCAATTTTGAGGCGAAAAGTACCATTTCGAAATCAGTTGATGTTGAAGCTGACATTCTTAGAGTTTTCGACTTTTTTTAAAGTTACGAGTTGAGGGAATAGTTGAACTGTTTTAACTAGTTAATGTCTGAATATTTGGGAGCTCTTAGGAAGAAACCAGAGCATCCTATGATGCTAGGGCACCTCTATAAGTGCCCTAGCAAAATTCATAGAATAAACAATTAAGTTTATGTTTCAGTCAAGATTGGATAAGCTTCAACGTAAGAAACAGGCGAATAAAACTTGCTCATAATAATTCTACGTTGAAGACTCAAGTTTTATTTCTTTTTTTACTTTTGGGGATATTTTCTTTTTACTGGGGCATCATAGAAGTGTCCTGACAAAATTCGCAGAATATAGAATTAAGTTTATTTTTCAATCTAGATTGGATATGTTTCAGCGTAGGGAACAGGCGGTTAAAACTGGTTCATAATAACCTTCCGTGATGAAAATTCAGGTTTCATTCCTGTTTTGCTTTTGGGGATATTTTATTTTTACTGGGGCATCATAGAAGTGTCCTGACAAAATTCGCTGAATATAGAATTCAGTTTATTTTTTAGTTAAGATTGGATAAACTTCAGAGTAGGGAACAGGCACTTTAAAACTTGTTTATAATAACCTTGCGTAGTGAAAATTCAAGTTTCATTCCTTTTTGGCTTTTGGGGATATTTTCTTTTTACTGGAGCATCATAGAAGTGTCCTGACAAAATTCCCAGATTATAGAATTAAGTTTATTTTTCAGTCACGATTGGATAAGCTTCAGCCTAGAGAACAGGCGCTTAAAAGTTGTTCATAATAACCTTACGTGGTGAAAATTCAGGTTTCATTCCTTTTTTGCTTTTGGGAATATTTTATTTTTACTGGGGCATCATAGAAGTGTCCTGACAAAATTCGCAGAATATAGAATTAAGTTTATTTTTCAGTCACGACTGGATAGGCTTCAGCGTAAGAAACAGGCGATTAAAACTTGTTTATAATAACCTTACGTAGTGAAAATTCATGTTTTATTTCTTTTTTGCTTTTCTGGATATTTTCTTTTTACTGGGGCATCATAGAAGTGTCCTAACAAAATTCGCAAAGTATGGAATTAAGTTTGTTTTTCAGTCAAGCTTGGAGAGGCTTCAGCGTAGGGAACAGGCGGTTAAAACTGGTTCATAATAACCTTACGTGTCAGGTTTTATTCCTGTTTTGCTTTTGGGGATATTTTTTTTACTGGGGCATCATAGAAGTGTCCTGACAAAATTCACAGAATATAGAATTAAATTTATTTTTCAGTCACGACTGGATAGGCTTCAGCGTAAGAAACAGGCGATTAAAACTTGTTTATAATAACCTTACGTAGTGAAAATTCATGTTTTATTTCTTTTTTGCTTTTCTGGATATTTTCTTTTTACTGGGGCATCATAGAAGTGTCCTAACAAAATTCGCAAAGCATGGAATTAAGTTTGTTTTTCAGTCAAGCTTGGAGAGGCTTCAGCGTAGGGAACAGGCGGTTAAAACTGGTTCATAATAACCTTATGTGTCAGGTTTCATTCCTGTTTTGCTTTTGGGGATATTTTTTTTTTACTGGGGCATCATAGAAGTGTCCTAACAAAATTCGCAGAATATATAATTAAGTTTATTTTTCAGTCAAGATTGGATATGCTTCAGCGTAGGAAACAGGCGCTTAAAACTTATTCATAAGGACCTTACGTAGTGAAAATTCAGGTTTCATTTCTTTTTTGCTTTTGGGGATATTTTCTTTTTACTGGGGCATCATAGAAGTGTCCTGTCAAAATTCGCAGAATTTAGAATTAAGTTTATTTTTCAGTCACGATTGGATAAGCTTCAGAGTAGGGAACAGGCGCTTAAAACTTGTTCATAATAATCCTACGCAGTGACAGGACACAAGATTCAGGTTTCATTTTTTTTTCTTTTGGTGATAAATTTATTTTACTGGGGGACATCATCATAAATATTCATCACAGTAGTAACAATAGCATCGAAAACCGATACAAAAGAGCACAAATTTATGGCACAACTAAGTTTATTTATTATATTTACAAGGTTTTGCAGAATTGACATTTCCCTTAAAAAAAAAGTGGCTATGCAAATTTAATTTAAATGAAATTTGAATTAATTGCTAGGCTTAAAGTTGATCAAGTATTTGTTTTTTTTATCCATTCTGAGAAAATTCAGTGACCTATTGTTACGCAATAATATTATTGTTTATGGGTGAAAAAAACCCATCAACTTTGAAGCACGTGGTGCGTTCACACACTAACCATGAAAAAGAAGCTCTATAAATATTTAAAATTTAATTTTTTAAATGTATAAGGCCAAAGCTTCGAGTAAAGGTAAAATTGCCTTGAAATTTAACGACATATGTGATATATTCGTATGTCAGCACAAATTCAGAACGGAACTTTAACAAGTAGTTAGGCTGGGTTTTATCAAGATGACACAGATTTATAAGACACTCTGAAATGGAATGTTTCTGACTAATGCCAACAATTTCTAGAAAATGTAACAGCAGGTAGGGTCCCAAGAGTGCTTTATGGAAGGAATATCTTCTAGTTTTCAGATTTTAAACTGAAGAATTTTGCGGATAATATGTCCTCAAATAATTACAAAAAAAACCATCAGCCAAAAATTTTCCAAATTTTTGATTATTTTTAAGAGGCTGTAGAACAAAGAAAAGTAGTCATAGAGAAAAACAGAAAACCTCGAATTAAAGCCCCAAGTTTTTGGTTTTTAAATATAAAGTTTAAAATTTTTCAGCCTCAGCAGTTTTTATTAATAATAAGAAAACCATGGGATGCAATTTTTTTCAAATTTTTAGTTATTTTCAAACGGCTATAACTCAAAGAAAAATTGTCGTGGAGAAAAACTTTAGAAAGCAAATTAAAACCACAAGTTTCTAGTTTTCAGATTCTAAGTTCAAATTCTTCTAACCTTGGCTGCTCCTGAGTAATTATTCCAAAATCATCAACCAAAAACTTTCCGAAATTGTTGGTGATATACAAACGGCTATAACTCAAAGTTAAATAGTCCTAGAAAAATTGAAATACAGAACTTGTCGCCTGAAACCAAGAAAGATAAAAAAAAACAGTTTTTCTCTGAAAATGACAGCTTGGCTGTCGAAACGCGTTAGAGCAACCTTTGTTGTGTTTTTTAAAATTTCTTGGTTTCAGGGAACAAGTTCTGTATTTCAATTTTTGAAGATAACCAAGGACCAGTCCGTTCCATCAAAAGTCTTAGAAAAAACCATAAGTAGAAAAATAAAGCTTCAAGTTTCTAGTTTTTAGAACATTAGTTCAAATTTTTTTAGCTTTGACTTCTCTTGAATAATTTTATAAAAACCAATGACCAAAAATTTTTACGATCTTTGGTGATTTTCAAAAGGGTGTAACTCAAAGTAAAATAATTGTAGAAAAAAACCATAAGTAGAAAATTAAAACTCCAAATTTTTAGCTTTTAAAACATTAGTTTAAATTTTTTTAGCTTAGGCTACTCTTGAATAATTATATAAAAACCAATGACCAAAAATTTTTCCGATCTTTGGTGATTTTCAAAAGGCTGTAACTCAAAGTAAAATAATCCTAGAAAAAAACTATAAGTAGAAAAATAAAACTCCAAATTTCTAGTTTTCAGAACATTAGTTCAAATTTTTTTAGCTTTGACTACTCTTGAATAATTATATAAAAACCAATGACCAAAAATTTTTCCGATCTTTGGGATTTTCAAAAGATTGTAACTCAAAGTAAAATAACCGTAAGAAAACTATAAGTAGAAAATTAAAACTCCGAATTTTTTGTTTTCAGAACATTAGTTCAAATTTGTTTAGCTTTGACTACTCTTGAATAATTATATAAAAACCAATGACCAAAAATTTTTCCGATCTTTGGTGATTTTCAAAAAGTTGTAACTCAAAGTAAAATAATCCTAGAAAAAAACTATAAGTAGAAAATTAAAACCCAAATTTCTAGTTTTCAGAACATTAGTTCAAATTTTTTTAGCTTTGACTACTCTTGAATAATTATATAAAAACCAATAACCAAAAATTTTTCCGATCTTTGGTGATTTTCAAAAGGTTGTAACTCAAAGTAAAATAATCCTAGAAAAAAACTATAAGTAGAAAATTAAAACTCCAAATTTCTAGTTTTCAGAACATTAGTTTAAATTTTTTTAGCTTAGGCTACTCTTGAATAATTATATAAAAACAAATGACCAAAAATTTTTCCGATCTTTGGTGATTTTCAAAAGGTTGTAACTCAAAGTAAAATAATCCTAGAAAAAAACTATAAGTAGAAAATTAAAACTCCAAATTTCTAGTTTTCAAAACATTAGTTTAATTTTTTTTAGCTTAGGCCACTCTTGAATAATTATATAAAAACCAATGACCCAAAATTTTTCCGATCTTTGATGATTTTCAAAAGGCTGTAACTCAAAGTCAAATAATCCTAGAAAAAAACTATAAGTAGAAAATTAAAACTCCGAATTTCTAGTTTTCAGAACATTAGTTCAATTTTTTTTAGCTTTGACTACTCTTGAATAATTATATAAAAACCAATGACCAAAAATTTTTCCGATCTTTGGTGATTTTCAAAATACTGTAACTCAAAGTAAAATAATAGTAGAAATTAACCATAAGTAGAAAATTAAAACTCCGAATTTCTAGTTTTCAAAACATTAGTTTAAATTTTTTTAGCTTAGGCTACTCTTGAATAATTACATAAAAACCAATGACCAAAAATTTTTCCGATCTTTGGTGATTTTCAAAAGACTGTAACTCAAAGAAAAATGGTTGTAGAAAAAAATTAGGAGTAGCAACTAAAACCCCAAGTTCCTAGTTTTGAGATCTTGATTTTAAAAGTTTTTGCCATCACTTGTCTTTAAGTAATTAAGAAAACCGTTAGTCATAAATTTTCTCAAATTTTTCATGATTGTTAAAAGGCTATAACTCAAAGAAAAGTAGTCATAGAGAAAACAAAAGAAAGCATATTAAAGCTCTAAGATTTTAATTTTCAGGTCTATAGTTCAAAATTTGTTAGCCTCAGCTGTCTGTGAGTAATAATAAGAAAACTATTGGTTCAAATTTTTGGTGATTTTTCAAACAGCAATAACTAGAAGAATAACGGTCATAGAAATAAATCAGAAGTAGCAACTTACTACCCTAGATTTCTAGTCTTCAAATATTAAGATAACAATTTTTAGCATCAAGTGTATCTCTCTGAAGATGATAGCTTGGCTATCGAAACGCGTTAAAGTGTTTTTTAATCTTTCTTGGTTTCAGGTTTCAGGGGACAACATTTCTATTTCAATTTCAGAATAAAACAGTAAATGTTTTAAATAATTAGAAAAAAAAATCAAAAAACATTCTTAATATTAAAGATTGGACATCAAAGTGACTACTAATTAGAAGTAACTTCCTTTCCTGAGAACTTAAATTAAAATAGAAAAGAGTTTCTAGGTCATAAATGGAATTACTATCTGCCAATTGCAACTAATTTCGTTTAATTTTCTTGCCTTTAAAGCCTCTATTACTTCTGGAAATTCCTTTATAATTGCAGTGACCTTAAATTGATTTGTTTACTTGAAAGGATACTAATAGTCCAGTAAAATGGACAACACAATCGTGCGCCTATTAGGGTTTATTCGAAAACTCAAATTTCAAAAATCGAATCCATTTCTACTCCCAGAGGTTTGGGTTTTTATTTTTAATATTTCGAATTTAATCTCTACTTTCTTCTTAAAATATCAAGCTATTTGTTTAAAGTCTTGAATATAGAGGCAAGATTTTAATTAATTTCTTAATAACTTTGACTTTTTGTTGCAAAATTTTGTCTTCAACCCAAAGTTTCGAGTTTCGAGTGCGCTTTGCCTGATGCTGTAGCCTAGTTGTGTAATAAGGGAGTTGGGGGGAAATTTGTCTAAAGTTAGAAGTTTCCTATATGCTTTAGAAGTTTTGATATTTTCTTGGAAATTTTTTTCATTTTTTAACTTTAAAATGGTTTTTTTTAGTGAAACGGACTGGTTCTTGGTTATTTTCAAAAATTGAAATACAAAGATCCTTGATTATTTCCAAAAATTGAACTACAAAATCCTTAGTTATTTTTAAAAATTGAAATACAAATCTTGTCCCCTGAAACCAAGAAAGATTAAAAACCACAACAGAGGTTGCTCTAACGCGTTTCGATAGCCAAGCTATCATTTTCAGAGAGATGCTGAATTTGTATCTCTTTGAAGATGATAATAGCTTGGCTATTGAGATGCCTTAAAGCAACCTTTGTTATGGTTTTTAATGTTTCTTGGTTTCAGGGGACAAGATTTGTATTTCAATTTTTGAAAATAACCAAGGATCTTTGTAGTTCAATTTTTGGAAATAACCAAGGATCTTTGTATTTCAATTTTTGAAAATAACCAAAAAGTTTTTTAGGGCAACAAGTCTGTTCTTTTTGTAATCATTTTAACCCCTGAAACCAAGAAAGATTAAATATCTCTCTGAAGATGATACCTTGGCTATCGAAACGCGTTAGTGCAGCAACCTTTGTTGTGTTTTTTAATCTTTCTTGGTTTCGGGGAACAAGATTTGTATTTCAATTTTCGGGAGAAGTTTCTTGTGACATAAAAATGAGAATTTATCATTTTTTTCTTAAGATATCAGATACATGTAAAGACGAAATATCGTGATTAAGTATTTTAGACATTTTGAAGTTAAAATAAAGAATCTGAGAATTTCAAAGTTACTAGTAATGGTTTAAACTTGAAATATGGATACTATTTTCGTAATTTAGAAAAAAAATTGTTAAAACTCCTTAGTCTCAAAAAAGAAAATGAATTTTTGTTATCCAATTTTCATTCTAATGCCAATAGGTTTGAACATTTATTAGATTCGAAGTTTGGAAACCAAATACCGGTTTCGATCTTATTAGATCTCGTCACTCTCGTCAGTTTAGTATATCCAACAATGCACCCCAGACTAGGGATGATCGATATTCATCGATGGTGAATGAATATCGATGTTTAGTGGAAAAACATCGATGTTTTAATATCGATGTTAAGTTTTCGATAATATTGACACATCGATGTTATGAAAATAAAATTGGAACATCGATATCGATACACTCTAACTCTAGGGCTAGGCCATCTAGCATGATTAAATGTAACAAATGTTGCTGATTAATGTTGTTATTAGTACTATTTCACTTTCACCCAATTTACACTAGATGTCGCTAATCGATGTAATCAAATTAAAACCAACAAAATAAAAAACTGCCAATTTCAAGCCATGGTCAACTTTTTTTCTTATCTAAGAATAAAGTGGGAGCGAGTGTTAGTGGAAGTTAATTTTTTTTGTAATGAAACTTCGAAAACGAAATAATAGGTATAGTAAAGTCCAAAGAAGGTTTCACCCCTTTACCACAACGGCAATTTAATAAATAATTACGCGATACGTATTTCGCCAGCAGAACTGGCATTTTCAAGCGTATTAATCTAAAAAATTAGCAAAAGATGCATTGACGTCATCTGCATTGAGATTCAAATCGAGGTATAGTAAATCTACCCCATATTGTACTCTATGTCTGTCCAATAAACTCAAACTTTTGCAGTGATGTAACCCAACAATCTACCATTAATTTGGATTGTTTTTTTTTTACATAAAATATCGATGTTTTCGGACATCGATATTTCTCTTTCGATATTCATCGTACATCGATACTTTTGAACCGATGTTAATATTGATGTCAATATCGATCATCCCTGCCCCAGACCACCAGTAATAAGGTTTGAAACATTTATTAGATTCGAAGTTTGGAAACCAAATACCGATTTCTATCTTATTAGATCTCGTCAGTTTGGTATATCCAACTCGAATGTTAAGAAATGTTCCGACAAGTAAGTACTAAAGAAGTCACGGACGTCAAGCGTGTGACTTCTTAGTGCTACCACCTATTGGTCCATAGAGAAACTATGGCCATCGCCAACAATGTCGTATGCAACCTAGACTACTTGGAGGGCCGCATGAATTTGTAATCTAGGTTGCATTCTACTTGCATCCAATTTTCATGTTGAAACTCAGTATTTCTGGAAAAAAACTATCTCTTAAAAAATTATCTCTCGAAAAGATCGATCAAAACGGTCGATCGAAAAGGTAGAAATTTTGAGGGCAAGTTGAAAGCCCAAAAAAAGAAATAATAAACAAATAAATAAAAATAGTAAACCACCAAAGTTTAAATTCAGAATTTTAATAAAATAATAGAGATTTGGATAATGAAGCCAATTCCTTTCGGTGGTACACAAACATATTAAAAGCAATATGTCTCCAAAGCGATAATTCATCCAAAAATTTTTCAAGTTAGCAGTCAATGAGAATTTAAAGCAAACAACTCGTGGAATTTTACGTCCAGATTAAGCAACTGGCGAAGAAAATGCCAATCAGCAGGAATGGAATTAACGAAACTTCGACGATACAGAGAAGATTAAATTGAATAACATTCAAGTGGATATTTCATAATGCTAGAATTTTTCTTCATAGTGAACTCTTATTGACCGGAAATATTATGTTTTTTAAAAATTGAAATACAGAACTTGTCCCCTGAAACAAAGATTAAAAAACACAACAAAGGTTGCTGCACTAACACGTTTCGACACCCAAGCTGTCATCTTCAGAGAGAAGAAATGTTAAATAAAATTAAGAAACAAAAAGCTAGAATTTTTATTAAGTTTGGTCTCCCAATGATCTAAAATTTAAGGTCTCATCAGGTTAGACAAAAAGATGGTAATCGAGCAACAACAAAAACTAAGGCCGCATTTATTCCATTTTGGGTTTCTAATTATTTATTCGTATCATGAACATTAACTTTGAGCTCGCATTCGATAATTAAACCAGTTTTTGTGTATTTATTTACAAGAACCATATCAAGTAGTTTATTTCTGTTGTCCTTGTCCTTTCTAGCTCGCGAAACGGTAACAGTTTTTGCAAATTAATATTACATAAGTCGAATTTAGTAGAATTAAATTAGTGGAATAGTTAAGATGATTTATTTAAAATATCTATGTGATAAATTGTTAAATAAATTAATAAATCAATTGGCTATTTCATTGATTATATGAGGCACAATTATTTTCAATATCTAATAAAAGTTATGGCAAAATTACCATTTCTCATTGTTTTCTAGCTTAGGTTGCTATTGTGGTAACGGTTTAATTAGCACATTCAATTTATTACTTACAGTTATGGTATAATAAAGGAAAGAAGCCAGGTCGAGATTGTTAGATCTGTTACTACAATTCGAGATGGATTTTTTTTTATTTGCATAACAATAACGCAGCATTAGATTGCAGCTTGTAGTGACTTTTTTGACCCACTTCGTTCAGCTGCAACAATCGTGATGAAGTGCCGCAATGTGAGAAATTCCATCCAACTAAATCCCGTCAACGTACGTCAACGAAACAATTTTTTGTCTCCAATTAGACGTGTTTCATTACAAACATGATAATTAACACTTGACAGACGTGTGCAGTGTAATAAAAATTATATCTTTTTTAAAAATTTACGAGTCTATGTTTCGAAAACACCAAAACCAAGGTAGACGTGTTTTATAGCATTACAGAAATGTTCTTAGTAAATGTTGAGTTATACTGTCATTCATAGCAAGCAAATCTCTTTTACTAAAATTTTTTTGTTGTAAATATTTCGTACAGCACATTTCACATTTTAAAAAAATTGTCCCATCTCTTCTTAAAATAAAGTTGGATTTGTAGTGATGCCATCACTAAAATCGTAATCGTTCAATAAGATTTTTTTCCTGAAGATGATAGCTTGGCCGTCGAAGCGCGTTAGAGCAACTTTTGTTGTGTCTTTTAATCTTTCTTGGTTTCAGGAGACAAGTTTTGTATTTCAATTTTTGAAGATAACCAAAGACCAGTCCACCAAAAAAAAACAATAGGATTATGACAAAGACAAGGTTTTGAAGACTTTTTTTTTAGTACAGTGTTAAAAACAATGTAATACTGAAACTTGACGTAAAAGTATAATTTTTACTTCAAGTGGTAAAGGTTTTCAACTGAAAATATTGTGAATTCTGAGATTTAAACCATCACAAACTCTATCGATCCTAAGGAAGGGGTTGTGAGAAAAATTTATGAATTAACTTTAAAATAATATGTAAGTTAGCTAGTTATTACAAAAATTATACGTAAAAAGTTGTGAGAACTATTTTGATAAATAAAGAAGACCAAGGACCAGTCTGTGCCACAAAAAAAATAAAATCTGAAGAGTCGATGTTCGCTACAAAGAATGATTAAAAGCAGCTGATGTTTCTGAAGGCTATCATGAATATTTATAATAAAAGCGTTTAATGTCCTTATGTGAGTCACTTGCTTTAGGTTATAATTATTTCAAATGACTACCTTAAAGCGGATAATTTAAAAAATAATTGTTTGATTCCCATACAGATCAATACGTTTGAACATTTATCAGTTTCAGGGTTTGCAAAGTTTGAAACTGATAAATGTTCATGAATGATCTGTGCATTAGAATCTAGTCTTCGCAAAAAGCTAAATAAAATTAAAAAAAAGCTGTGAAAATGTGCCGTATCAAACTGAATGAATACTGATGTATCAATATGTATTTGATTTCTCTTTGGAATTGGGTAGTCGTTTTGATTCACGACCAAATGCACAATTTAAAAAAATTGATAGGCGACAACAACAAAAATTGATAAACTACAACAACAACAACAAACATTGATAAACCACAAAAAAATAGAACTGAGACTTTTAAAGCTTCCAGAAATAATGTGTCATTCTAGAATTCCATAATACCAGTTATCTGCATCAAGTGTTATCTAAGATCACTTGCGTATAAAACAACTGCGATATTTTTATTTTGTTAAATGCTTAATATAAAAATCATGTTTGATAACATCCGTAGCAGATAATTGGAATTCTAGAATGGAAGATGTCTGCTCAAGTCTTGAAAATGTTAGTTTTATCTTTGTTGAGTATTATTTTTTTTTAATTGATTCGTTCTTTGATTTCAGTTATCAGCTTTCGCCTTTGGGGTCTCTTAGATCAAAGCTTTAATTAAATTTAATCGACGATCAAAGGGTTCTATCAAGTGCCACTGTTAAAACGTAACACATTTCGACTGTTCTGGATAGCTAGATGGAATTCTAGAAGGTCAACTGTCAGTGGAAAGTTTGAGAATGTCATTTGTTCATATTTTAGATTATTTTCAGCATTTTCAGCAATAAATATAACTAAATATGCAAACAGCACCCTAATTAAATAAAATATCGACTAGGATTGTATTCAGATACTGAGGAATTTCCTTTTTTTTCTGTATCTGTCATATTTGTCACCATTTGTTATTACCAAATGTTACCATATGTTACCAAATGTTACCATATGTTACCAAATGTTACCAAATGTTACCATATGTTACCAAATGTTACCATATGTTATTACCAAAAATAGTTTGAGGTATGAACAAACGACATTATTAATTTTTCCATCGACGTTTGTCCTTCTGGTCTGGATCCAAAACAGCTGAGATATTTTTATGTTGTTGTAAAAGTGATGCACTATCTGAATGAAATTTCGATCATAAAAAAACTAAGATTTTATTCAGATGTTGTTGTGTAATTTTCTTCTTACACGTATTGTCATTTTTAAAACAAATAACGAACCTCTGGTGTTTCATTCATTCATTCGTTCTGAAATTTCTATTAGATTCACCAGGGTTTTTTCTGCTGGGGGGCTGCGATCCTTCTGCTAAAACTACCTAGTCTTTGTTTCCGTTTAGGTTAGTTAGAGTTCAGAAGCCACGGTTCAATACTACTTTATTATTAATATTATTATTGTCTAACTCTTCTAACATTCTAACAAAGTAATTTAACAACAACGTTGCCTATTTACCTTAATTTAATTTCCAAATAAAAGCAGATGTGTGGGTAAGATGATAAAATCACTCGAAAGATATTCCTTTTCTAAAGTTTATCTTTGACTTCTATAACCTGCAGTTTTGTATGAAAAATACCTATAGAAATTGCTCTATTTAAAGACATAGTTTGAAGTCAGCTGGAGAAAAACTTTTTTTTTAATTTCTTTCAAATTTCAATCAAATTCATAATTTTAACTTTTATCTCAAATTTAAAGTTTGCACCCGAACATTTAGAATTTGGATATTGTTTCTAAATTCTGGAAGATTAGATGTTTTTTTTAAGTTCAAGTTTCGCGTCCAATTGTTGTTCTAACTGGCAACAACTTCAATTCCCACGTTTTTTATTTTGGGCAATTTTGGGAATTATTGTTGCTATCTGAATTTGCGATGTCGAAATGCATTTGATTCTTCCGAATTTCGAAAAAAAGTTTTTGCTATAAAATTCTTTATCGTTTTTTTATAAGTTTTACAATTTAATCTTAAAATTTCGTCCTTTTTATGAAATTTTCAAATTGAATTAGATTTTTTGTTAAACGCGAAGTATGTTAATGCTTTTACCTTTTTTTTCTCAAAATTCAAAGTTTAAAATCTCGGTGTTTACTTCAAACCCCCAAATATTTTTTTAAACTTCGATTCTTTCTAGAAATCTAAAAATTTCGCCAAAATTTTTGTGAAAAACGTCAGATATCGAAATTTGGAACTTAATCTTGAGTTTTTTGAATTTGGAGTTTTAATTCAAAATGTCCAGGAAAGTCTACATTGAGAGTGAACAAACTCGTTCTAAAAAAGATTAATTACGACCCTGTTTATACTTAAAAATAACCAAAATTTATTATTAAACATTTCTGAAAATATTAACTTTTTTAAAAACGTGAATTTCCGAACAAAATTAGAATATGTTAATTCTTAATGTGACCTGTTCGAACTCGAAATATTTAGTTTTTTAAATTCAAAATTTCAGAAATAAACTGACATTTACAATTACTCTTTAAATCTGAAGAAAAAAGAAGCCATAATATAAATTATGGCTTCTTTTTTCTCTCTCTCTTCTTTTTCATAAGAAAAAAAAGGTTTTAAGTCAAAGTTTTCTAAAAAAAATCTATTATTTCCAAAAGATAAAATCTATTAACAAAAACTAATAACATTCAACATTTTGTCTTGAAACAAAATTCAAAAAATAAACTTTGATATTTCCTGAAACTTTTAGTGTTTTCTCAAAATGACCAGGGGATTTTCTAAAAAATTGAAATACAAAACTTGTTCTCTGAAACCAAGAAAGATTAAAAAACACAACAAAGGTTGCTCTAACGCGTTTCGACAGCCAAGATGTTATCTTCAGAGAAAAACTCATTGAGGGGATTTTCTATAAATTAAATGTCTAGAAAGTCAGAATATTTTAAAAAAGTCTGAATTTTGAACCAGTGTTAATGTAAAAATTTTGGAAAATATTAGTCATTAAGCTCATTTTTTTTTCAAAATTTCGACTTTAATAATCTTGACATTTGTAAACTAGTCGTAAAAAGTTGTAAACATTTTATAAATCAAGTTTTTTTAAAAATATGAATTTAAAGTTGAAATGTCGTGATTAAAATTAAAATAAATTCTTAATTAAAGTTGATATTTGATAACGAAGATAGAATTTCAATATTATTTTGGAAGTTTTCACTTGGAATTCGAATTTTGGAGAAAAAAGTCGAATTTGCGTCGAAATCGTAATCGAAATATAAACGAATCAACTTCATAACAAAAAATTTCGAATTAATTTGATAGCTTAAGGTTATTAATAAAATTCTGAATTTTTCAACTTAAAAATGCTCAAGTTTTAGTGTAAAACTCGAAATTTATAAAAGAATCGACATTTTAGACATTTTTTTTAAAGTTCAATCGCCATGTTAGAAAAATTATAGAAGAAATTCATAAAAATAACTTATCAAAAAATATCTTCTCAAAATAATGGCCTATAAGATATTTTGATTTTTTAGTAAAATTTCATTCAAAATTTTATTCAAAAACCATTAAAAATTTAAATTTTTAAATTCCAAAACTGTAAAACTATTACAAAATACAAGTTTTTCTCAAAATTTGGTGTTAAATCTCGAAAAATCGCTTGAATAAATTTCCAGTTCTTCTCAAAATTTGAATTTTGTTTCAAAATAGGGAATTTAAGCTTGAAAAACTTGCAAATTCAACATTATTTTAATAAAATTCAAAACGTAAGATTGAAATTACAAATAATAAAAAAAGAAATTTCAAGAAAAGTTTAAATTTTACTAGAAACGAAATCTCAGATTTAAATGTCAAAATTTTGGAAAAATTCAAATGAGTTTAAGGTAAAAATTTTAAGGTTTAGGGCGAAAATTCGAGAATGAACTCGAAATTTTAAGAGCTTCTTCATTTGAAAATGTTATACTCCTTCTGAATATCCTGAGTATAACCTAAAATCTATTATTTTTTTCTAATTTCGACTGAGATATTAAAATGTTTTCTTTTGTTAATTGTTAGTTTTGGCCTGTTAATGCCTTAGAGCATTTTACCTTTCTGGTGCCTGCTCTTTAGATTTCCGTTTTTGCCTAATTTAACATTTTGTTCACCTTTTTACCTTGTTTGATTGTGCTTAAAATACGGTCTCTAATAAAAAGTAATGGCGCCAAATTTGAAAAAAAATATCCCTGCATTTCGGTACGAAAACAAAATGATCCATTAAAACTGGTTTTTAAAAAGGTCGGACATCTGGAAAATTCAGTTCTATCTAGTGTGAAGCCAAAAAATTTCGGCTAGTTCCCCCCTGGTTACGGGCCTGAGATCTACTATGGATGTTAGTTACCCAAAATTACTTTAATCAAAAAAAAAAAAACGAAATCCAAAGACACAAAATATCTTTAGTTTATTCAGATGTTATGGAATTTTCTTCTTACATGTATCACCATTTTAAAAGACATAACGAACCTTTGGCCTTCCATTGATTCGTTTTAAAATTTCTATTAGATCCGCTATGGATGTTAGTTACCCAAAATTACTTTCATTAACACAAAAAGACGAAAACCAAAGGCACAAAACATCTTTAGTTTATTCAAATGTTATGGAATTTCATACTTTTTACACCTATTTCCATTTTAAAATAAAAATGATGACGCTTTGGCCTTTCATTGATTCGTTCTAAAATTTCTATTAGATCCGCTATGGATGTGAGTTACCCAAAATTACTTTCATCAAAAAAAGACGAAACCCAAGGACACAAAACATCTTTAGTTTATTCAGATGTTATGGAATTTTTATACTTCTTACACGTATTACCACTTTAAAAGAAAAATGTCGACGCTTTGGCCTTTCATTGATTCCTTCTACAATTTCTATTAGATCCACTATGGATGTTAGTTACCCATCAAAAAAAAAGACGAAATCCCAACAAAACATAGTTCTTTACATGATTTTAAATGACTCTCAAAGCGAATAATATGAATGTTACAACAAAAACTCTTTAAACAAATTATAAAGTGCCAATTTTATTTGAATGATTGATTTGTCCTGTGCCATCTCTAGAAAATTCTAGAATTTCTCCGCCATCCACCGATCAGTCAGTAACATAAAAATAGTCGACAAATGTTGATAAAAACGGTCGTACCTGAGTAGCTGCGAGTGGATTCCAACGACCAGAATGGCCAAAACAAACGCCTTCGACAGCATTTTGCCGGTAAAAATTCAAGATATCTTCGTGAACGCTTCGCACGCGCGCTTACTTTGGATAGCTTTCAACAATAAACACTGACGACTATCACCAATGGCCCCCTTTTATAAATAATCTCGTTCCACTTGGTGGGGACTGACTCATCACAACTTGAAGATAAACAATAAAAACAATGCCGTCGACGTACCCGGTGGTGTTACTTTGCTCCATTTTAAGTTCAAGACTGTCTAGGTGACTCCTAGCTGCAGGTTATACGTATCTGGCTAAATTATTATAAAGATAACTTTTTCAACTGGCGACGTGCTATTTTGCTATTACTATTATCAGGTTTTTTGGATATCAACAGTGTTTATAAATCAACTAATTCTAGAATGTGCAAACTATATAATTGTTTACAGACAGATCGAGCATGATGCTGGATGGGGCCGGGGTCCTATGGACCTGCCAGGTTGAGAGTGGTCAAAAAAACAAATCAATGAATGATTGTTCTTCTTTTTACTCTAAAAACACAATTGAAAACCAAAAGAAATCTTTTTTTTAAGTTTAATCTACTCGCAAAAGGAATATTCTAATCTGGATGAATTAGAACTTGTTACAAGACCAGGTTATCTTTTCAAGTGAATAAGCTTCCTTAAACAAATTGAAATACAAGTCCCCTGAAACCAAGACAGATTAAAAAGCACAACAAAGGTTACTTTAATGCGTTTAGATAGCCAAGCTATTATCTAGTATCATCAGTATCTCTCTGAAGATGATAGCATTTTTTTAAAGTTTAATCCACTCGCAAAGGATAACCCCATTATGCTTTCAAAGCACTGTGAGTAGGATGCGGAAACAAGGACACGATGAACCGCCTTCTTAAACAAGGGTAGGTTGTAATTTTTGGGGAAATTTCTTTCGGTAACAAGTTCCATAACTTGGAAGTTCTACAGAAAAAAAGAGTCTCCGTAGACAGGAGTCCTCACTGCTGGACCGCACACAAATGTGCTGCCTCCGCCACTGTCTTGTATGCCTCAAGAATCTTGCCCTTGGGGGGATCAGTCCTATTAGTTCCTGCAAGCATCTTCCATGACAGTACTTGTAGAAAAGAGACAAGTCACCAACCATACGCCTGTGCTCTATGCTTCGAGAGAATCGGTCAGACTCTCGTCGTCAATTAGGCGAATCGCTCTTCTTTGAACTGAATCCAAGAGCGTTAAAGTGTGTTTTGCTGCTGAACTCCAAACATGAGAATAGGGTTGGCCTAACTTGAGCTTTGTATAATGTTAATAGCTGATGAGATGTGAAGTACTTTTTAGCTCTAAAACGAAAGCCTAGCTTCTGAGAGGCGGATTTGGCAATGACACGCACTTGATCGTCCCAAGAGAAGTTAGTGCTCGCATTCACTCCTAGGATAGTTGATTAGATCCCATCGGAAGAATTTTACCGTCCATCAGTAGGTTTGTTGCATGATCCCTTGATGTTTTCCTAGAGAAAACCGCGGCCTGATTTTTTGAAGCGTTGAAGCCGACCAAATTGTTCTTACCCCATTCCAGAATAATCTCGAAATCCCCATAAATCGTCTGTATCTGCTGTTCCCTTAGGGTCGGTCTGAAGTAGCGATAGATAATGGTTTGTCAGAGAAAAAAGATTACTATCATCTGCATAGCTGTATATAGGATTGGAAGTTTAAAGAGATCGTTTATGTGTAACGGAAATTGAGTAGGAGACAGAACAGACCCCTGAGGCACCCCCGCGTGAATCGCAAATGTCTCGGATGGGATGCCATCGACGACGACCTGAAGAGATCTGTCAGCAAGAAAATTGGATATCAAATGACAGAATTCAGGAGGAAGACCATAAGATGTTAATTTGGCGAGAAGAGATCGGTGCTAGACTCTGCCTAAAGCCTTTGAGATATCCAATGCCACGATCTGTCAGCGAGAAAATTGGATAACAAATAACAGAGTCCAGGAGGAAGACCATAAGATGTTAATTTGGCGAGAAGAGATCGGTGTCAGACTGTGCCGAAAGCCTTGGAGATATCCAATGCTACGATCCGTCAGCGAGAAAATTGGATATCAAATTGTTCTTATCCCATTCCAGAATAATCTTGAGATCCCGATTAATCGTCTGTATCTGATATTCCCTTAGTCGATCTGAAGCAGCGATAGATAATGGTTTGTCGGAGAAAAAGGATGACACAAGGTTACTATTATTTGCGTAGCTGTACATAGGATTGGAAGTTGAAGCTAAGAGATCGCTTATGTGTAAAAGAAATAGAGTAGGAGACAGAACAGACCCCTGAGGCACCCCTACGTTAAACGCAAATGTCTCGGATGAGATGCCATCGACGACGACCTGAAGAGATGTCAGCGAGAAAATTGGATATCAAATGACAGAGCCCAGGAGGAAGACCATAAGATGTTAATTTGGCGAGAAGAGATCGGTGTCAGACTGTGCCGAAAGCCTTGGAAATATCCAATGCCACGATCCGTCAGCGAGAAAATTGGATATCAAATTGTTCTTATCCCATTCCAGAATAATCTTGAGATCCCAATTAATCGTCTGTATCTGATATTCCCTTAGTCGATCTGAAGCAGCGATAGATAATGGTTTGTCGGAGAAAAAGGATAACACAAGGTTACTATCATTTGCGTAGCTGTACATAGGATTGGAAGTTGAAGCTAAGAGATCGCTTATGTGTAAACGAAATAGAGTAGGAGACAGAACAGATCCCTGAGGCACCCCTACGTTAAACGCAAATGTCTCGGATGAGATGCCATCGACGACGACCTGAAGAGATGTCAGCGAGAAAATTGGATATCAAATGACAGAGCCCAGGAAGAAGACCATAAGATGTTAATTTGGCGAGAAGAGATCGGTGTCAGACTCTGCCGAAAGCCATTGAGATATCCAATGCCACGATCTGTCAGCGAGAAAATTGGATATCAAATAACAGAGTCCAGGAGGGAGACCATAAGATGTTAATTTGGCCGGAAGAGATCGATGCCAGACTCTGCCCAAAGCCTTTAAGATATCCAAAGCCACAATCCTAGCCTCACCATGTTTTTCCATAGCTGAGTTACAGATATGAGTGACTATGGATGACTTTGGATTGGAAGTAGAGACTAATGTAGTTAATGTTAATGTAATGTAATTATTTGAAACTTGTTCTAGAACGTTATCATAAATAAAAAAATAAATTCCAAAAAAATTGCCCGTTTCCCCTAAATAGCATAAAGATTTTGGGTTGATATATATTTTTTAAAGTAGCTTTTACCCATCTCTATAATATGTTCAAATTTTATTCAAATCGCTTAAGTAGTTTTTGAGAAAAACATATTTTTCTATTTTTCGGTTTTTTTTGATTTTTTTCAAAAACCAAAATAGAGATGCATAATCAAAGTATCTTATTAGTAGCAACTCACCCTTAAAAGATGATCCAGATATCCTTCGGGGGCCGATTCACTATATTAATCGTCCTATGGCCTTTGACTCTTAAAAATGTGGACTCATGTCAGAGTCCACATTTTTCCGTTTAATTTTTTTTCACGTTTATCTTTTTCTACAATTCCAAACTTTTTGAAAATTTCCTCTTATCTTCAATTTATCAATCCTCTTTCGTGAATCTCGTTTTTTCCAAAGTTTCGATATTCTACAACATTTCCACTTTTCAAAATTGGAACTTTGTTTTGAAAATTTTGACTTTTAAATTTCACACTTTTCAAATTTTTGTTTTTTAGAAAATTTTAATTGTTCCAAAAATTTAACTATTCAAAATTTTAAGCATTTTTAAAGGCTTTTTTCCGATAATTTAAATTTTCTTCAATAATTAATCTTTTAAATAATTTGGCTTTTTTGAAAATTAGAATATTTTAAATTTACGATTTTTTTTAATTTCCCTGGTATTGATTTTTTTCAAAATCTTGATCAGATTTTAACTTTTTTGAAAATTACAAATTTCTTTTAAAAAAATTATCTTTTTCTTCAAATGTTCAAATTTTCAAAAAGTCAATTTTGTCAAAGTGTTGAAATTGTTTTTTAGAATTTCGATTATTTTTTGAAAATCTTGGAATTCCTAACTTTCCATGAAACTGTTTATATTATTAAAAATTACGATTTTTTCCAAAATTTTACCCTTTTTTTTAAATTCTCACTTTTCAAATTTTTAACATGTTTTTGGAAATTTTAATTGTACGTCTTGATTTTTTAAATTTCAAAATTTTTTAAAAAATTCCTCTTGTTTCTAAAACTTGAACTTTTGTAATAATTTCGATTTTTTTTTTAAATTTCAATATCTTTCGTTTCGCGTTTAACTTCGAAGTGTAGACCGATTTTCGGAAATGCTATTTTAAAACTTGGATTATCTTAATGAATTTCATATTTTTGTTAAAATTTGTACTTAAAAAAATCTTACTTTAGCTTCAATTCTTTAAACTTACAAATTCGAAAATATTTTCTATAAATTTCAAGTTTACAGAAATGTCCATCTTTTCCTGTAACTTCCCAATTTAAATCTCAATATATTTCGTTTCGAGTTTAAATTAGAAGTGTAAAACGTTTTTTGGAAATGCTACATTAAAACTTGGATTATCTTAATAAATTTCCTATTTTTGTCAAAATTTGTACTTAAAAAAATCTTACTTTAACTTCAATTCTTTAAACTTAAAAATTCGAAAATATTTTCTATTAATTTCAAGTTTACATAAATTTCTATCTTTTCCTGTAACTTCCCAAGTTAAACCTCAATATCTTTCGTTTCGAATTTAAATTCGAAGTGTAGAACGTTTTTTGGAAATGCTACATTTAAACTTGGATTATCTTAATAAATTTCCTATTTTTGTCAAAATTTGTACTTGAAAAAATCTTACTTTAACTTCAATTCTTTAAACTTAAAAATTCGAAAATATTTTCTATTAATTTCAAGTTTACACAAATCTTTTCCTGTAACTTCCCAATTTAAGTTCAAAAGTTTTATTTTTTTTAAATCAGGAGTAATATGAAATAAATCAAGGGTAATATGAAAATTGAAAGCAAAAATTTAAAATGTCGACTTTTTTAAAATTGCGAAATTTTTCGAAAATTTCGCCACTTTTTCAAATTTTAGAATTTCTGCGATCACCGATTTCTTCAATGTTTAAATCTTGTTTAAAATATCTGTGTTTTTCAAAATCTCAGATTTATTCAAAATTCTGCTACCTTCTTTTGAAAATGTTGACTCGTCAAACAAATTTGACCAGTGGCGGCTGGTCTCAAAGAGCGCAAGAGCGCGCGCTCCTCGTGAAATGAGCGATCTATTCTTTTCTGTTTAATGTAAAAGACTTGGATTTATCACATTTTTAAACACAAAATAATTACATACTAATTAACTAATAATACTTGAGAATGACTTGGAATAAAATACACCAACGTTTATTCCGTTATACATATTAAATATTATAAAGAAATTTAAGGTGGTGCGTGCAGAAGTATGCACCTAGCGAGGGTGCCGTGCGATGCCTATCTACGGTGTTCGCAGGATACGGAGAAATAAGCTACAGAACACCACGTTAAAGCTAGCCCGGGGTACGCCGCTCCGCGCATGTGCAATATTGCCAAATGGTGAGTACGAGTCAGAGTTTGGAGTGTACATTTACGTTTATAATGCTAAATGCGTAGGTCCTGGCTGATCTGACTGCGATTGTTAATTGTGCCGCTTACAGGCCTAACTGCCAATCGTACCGCTATTCACAAAGAGATAGCAGTGCCCAATCTAGGGTCTAATTATTCATTTATAGATTTGGATTTGAACAATTTTGATAAGAAAGTAATGAAGACTTTATTTCTTTAAAAGATCGTAGAGCGGATTTTGTTTAAAAAATAATTTTTTTTTGTGTTTTTGTAGGGTTTAATTAGAACTTTGTAATAAAATATATTTTATTTTCAAATGCAGTTTTCATGAAATGGAGATTATGAGATGGTAATTAAATTTAATTCGTAAAAATACTATTAAATATCACAGCTTTTGTGTCACTTTTGTTTCTCTTAAATTTAATATCTTGCTATGACACTGGATTCACCTAAACTCTTTACTAATATTTTTGCATCTGCGCACCCCCTGTCAAAAAGTCACCAGCCGCCACTGAATTTGACTTCTAAAAATGTTGACCCCTGAAATATTCTGTTTTTCTTTTTCACTTTAATCTTTTTCTACAATTCCAAACTTTTTGAAAATTTCGCCTAATCTTTAATTTATCAATCCTTTTTCGTAAATCTCGTTTTTTCCAAAATTGCGATATTCTCCAACATTTTTACTACTTTTCAAAATTAGGCCATTTGTTTTGAAAATTTTGGCTTTTAAATTTCACACTTTTCAAATTTTTGTTTTTTAGAATATTTTAATTTGTTCAAAATTTTAACTAGTCAAAATTTTAAGCATTTTTTCGGATAATTTAAATTTTCTTCAATAATTAAGCTTCTAAATAATTCGGCTTTTTTCAAAATTAGAATATTTCAAATTTACATTTCTCAACTCAGTTTTTTTTCAAAATTGAAAGAGCTTCGAAATTTCCCAAAAAATTCTGATTATTTTTGCACTAGTTTATAAATTTGGATTTTATTCAAAATCTAAAAATATGATAACTTCGAGTTTTAGAATTAGATTTTTTTCTGAATTTTGATTTGTTGGTTGAAAGGCAGTTTTTATTTGTAACCCTCAATACCGAAATAGTCCCGGGATCTTAAGATTGGCTAAAGATAATCTCAAAATCCCAGGATTGGAAATAAGGATCAGAATCGAATTCCCTAAATATAACCTTACTGTCACGCACAACATAACTTTTTATCGATGTGGATCCAGTTTTAAATGTTATCTTAACTCAAGTTTCTCATTTTTTCAAAATAATTAATTTTTTTCGAAAGTACTATAGTTTCTTTCGAAAGTGCTATTGCTTATTTCGAAAGAACTAGTTTCTTTTGAACGTACTAGTTTCTTTCAAAAGTAATATGGTTTCTTTAAAAAATACTAGTTTCTTTCGAAAGTACTATAGGTTCTTTCAAAAGTACTATAGGTTCTTTCAAAAGTACTAGTTTCTTTATAAAGTACTATAATTTCTTTCAAAGGTACTATAGTTTCTTTCGAAAGTACTAGTTTCTATCAAAAGTAATATAGTTTCTTTCGAAAATACTATAGGTTCTTTCGAAAGTGCTAGTTTCTTTCGAAAGTACTATAATTTCTTTCGAAGGTACTAGTTTCTTTTGAAAGTACTATAGTTTCTTTCGAAAGTACTATAGTGTTTCGAAATTTCCAAAATTTGCTAAAACTTCATTATCAATGTTGGTTATTTTCAGAATATCGATTTAAGGATATGGAAGATCAAAATTTAAAATGAAATGCTAGTTCTCTTTCAATAACATATATTTTCTAACAACGTGAAGTCATTTTTTTATTGTAAATCTTGAAGGTTTTTTCAATTTAAATCATAATAGCACAAATATTTTTCAAAGTTCTTTTGGTTATTTAATAAAGCAGATTATTTTGTACGACTATCACTTATACATACGTTTTTACAACAAACCCTAACACAGCTTTTTCCCAATTTTGTTAATTTTATTACAACAGTAGATGATTAAGTAATTAAAAGTAATAAAATTTACAAAATCGGACATTCTACAAGTATTACACTCATTATTTATTTGTCAACGTTGATAATTATCCTTATATTTATGTATTGTCTTTCTCATTAAGCCCTTATTTATTAAAAAAAAATGGATAGAACAATGTACAACAAATAGAACAATGTACAATAAATAGTAAAAAAATATAACAATTCAAATAATTCCTATTAAAAACTTTTAGGGGAAGCACTTGAAATATAAATAAAAATAAAATAATAAAACATCAGTGATTAGATATAAAATTAAAACAGGAACACACACCCTGATGGATCAGCTTTAACAACTAGCTGATATGTACTTTAAAAGCAATTTCTCTATAATTATTAATATCATTATAAGCATTAGGTTGACTCATAAATAATTTATACTTATCAACTGTACATGCTCTCAGTTCAAAACCAACTTTAATACAAATCAAACTAATCTTACTGATGAATCCTGAAATAGCCAGAACAGATCAATTTTCAATTTACCTAAATGACGGATTACACACATTTTTATTAATGTAAAGTTTCTTTAACTGTATCCTTAATAATATAATCTTCAAAAATTCCAACTTCTTCTAATTAATTTTATCATAAAATAAATAAAGCTTCTGGTTTAATTTGACTTACAAATTGACTTTAAGGACCAACTATTGGAATATAACAAGCAACGAGAGTTCTAAAACGAACCAAAAACAATCTAATTAAGTAGAAGACAGAAGCATCAAATTAAAAGCTTACTATTCAAAACCTTAACACGTTTTAAAATATTAAAGTTCCATATATAAAAATAAATTTACATACATAACCAATAAAAACAAATTTTAAAATACTACACCATGTTAAGGTTTTGTATCACAAAACTGAGCAAATCATACGGTTAAAATCATCGATCAAATAAATTGCTCTTCAAATTGCTCAAAAAAATTGAAACCTAATCTACATTTCAGACATCATTTTATTCTCGCCAAAGATAGATATCCAAAAATAGAAATCAACCTAATCGGACAGCCTGTGTAATCCCAATAGTCTCTCGGCTACGCCCAAGTAGTAGACCATCTGGGCTATCCCGAATAGCGGTGCTATGACCATGCACCGGCAAGCCGCCCCCTTAAAGAATGCCTGAGGACCCTCGAACCTTAAAATTTGTCTGCAAATAACAAATTGAGGTTTAGATAAAACTTTAATGATACGACCATACATTGATAATTAATACAATTACAATAAATTAATTAAGTACTAAATTCTCTGTTAAATAATGACACTATAAATTCTCCAATGCCTAAGTAATAAGTGGTTTGAGCTATCCCGAACAGAGGTGATATGACCATCACTCGGCACACTCCGCCTTTGAAAAGCGCTGTCACGCCCTCGTATTTTGGTATTGTTCTGAAAATATTTTAAATTCAATGTCTTGGGGTTACTACAGTTGTTTAATCGATTGGATACCATCAATGGTTTTCGGTATAGTTCCAAGTTTTCTAAATTTTTTAAGAAGCTTTTGTATGCAAGTAATAAAACAAAACGTTCTAAAACACTATTAAAAAAATAGGTAATAGAAATAAAACTTTATGTAATCAACCATCCAAAGTTACAAACAGTTTATGCAATTGCATGGCTTGTTAAATTCGAGGAGGCAGTTGACACTTCAGAGAGTAAATACATTTTATGTCAGAGAGAAATGTACGTAATTGATGACGAAATTCTGATCAATTCTCTCGAAACACTAGAGCACAAACGTATGGTTGATGACTTGTCTTTTTTCTACAAGTACTATCATACAAGATGCTCGCAGGAACTAATAGGATTGATCCCCCCAAGGGCAAGATTCTTGAGGCATACTAGACAGTCGGAAACAGCAAATTCCTGTGCGGTCCAGCTTGACACAGTGAGGACTTATGTCTACGGACTCTTTCTTCTATAGAACTTCCAAGCTGTGAAACTCGTTACCGAAAGGAATTTTTCCTAAAAACTACAACCTATCCTTGATTGAGAAGGCGGTTCATTACCATCTATCCTTGTTTTCCCAACCTAATCGCAGTGCTTTGAAGTAGACAGTCGGAGACAGCAAATTCCTGTGGCGTCCAGCTTGACACAGTGAGGACTTCTGTCTACGGAGACTCTTTTTTCTATAGAACTTCCAAGCTATGGAACGCGTTACCGAAAGGAATTTTCCCCAAAAATTACAACCTATCCTTGTTTAAGAAGGCGGTTCATCGCCATCTATCCTCGTTTCCGCATTCTACTCGCAGTGCTTTGAAAGCATAATGGGATTATCTTTGGGAGTGCATTAACATTTAAAACCAAAAATAGTAGTAAGCCGTAGCTCGCACATGACATTAAACTTTTAGACACGATACAATCTGCTGAAAATTTCAGTATACTTACATCAAAGCGTCCGTTATACCAGTGTAGGAACGTTCACCTTGCCTTTTGGTTAAGGCCTGAAGTCGCGTTTTAACGACATCGAATGGATTTACCGCCAGAGCTGCCGTACAACCAGCCGTACATCCGGCAAGGAACGAACACCAGAATACTGCTTCACCTAAACAAACCATAATCTCATGCTTATAACCACGAAAGATAACACTGGCAATTAGCCCAAATACATCATCTGAAGATTTCTTGTTTTTTCAATTAAATTCAGAGACTACTACCTGCACTGGTTACCCTGCAGCGTTCGATTTATTTAATCTCTAATTAAATTATATCAATTTTATACACAATAAACAGCAGGATAAACTGATCGTGGGCAGAATCAGTCACTGGAGAGACTAAGTTATTTCGCTTGGGAAACAGTTACCTGAACCATCCGCCTTCCGTGGACCTAAATCGTTAAGCGTCGCAAACAGAGGGAAGTAGACCACTGAAAACGAAACGTCTCGAAGCATCGTGGCCCCCAAACCCTTATACAACCCGAAAATGCCGTGCTTCTTAAACAAATCTATCGTCAGCTGCGTCGCCGTCAATTTCGGTGGTTTTTTCCCAGCTGAAAACCCAAAGTTTCACAAACAGGACGTCACCGTTTCGTAACGATTACCTTTTATGGCGTCGGCAGCCACCCTACCGGCGTCTTGCATTTGAATTTTTAACAATTCCATGGGCGTCGTGATGATAATTTGACAAAAACCAGCCAGACCGCCGGCGAGCATCTGGCGCGTTAATGGCAGTGTGCTGGTGAAATAAAGTGGGATTTTGGTGGAACGGATTGGTCCTCGGTTAACTTCAACAATTGAAATACAAATTTGTCAAATGTACGACAAGATTTGTATTTCAATTTTAGAAGGTAGGATGCGTTCGAATAGTGTTTCGGTACTTACGGTTGACTTGTTCTCAAGTGGTAGCGGAAGAAGTCGTTAGCTGCTAGTTTTATTGCCTTTTCGGGGGTGATTAGTAGAATATTGACGGCCGAACCTCTGTACATTCCGAAGTAGCCTTCGGCCCTGTAAGTCTTCTTGAAACAGTCGAGACTGCAAACGGTAAACGAAATGTTAGGAACTAAAATGTATTCAGTCCACACAGCTTTCAAGAAGAGGAGGGAACGAAAAGAGGGAAAAAAAGCAAAAAGGAAAGCAGAGAAGGGAGAAGAAGGAAAAATAAGATGGGAGGAGAAAAGAGATAGGAAGAGAGATGGGAAAAGATGGAAAGGGAAGAGAAGAGATCGGAAGAGAAAAGAAGAGATGAGAGGAGAAGAGAAGAGATGGAAACAGAAGAGAAGAAATGAGCAGGGAAAGAAAGAGATGGGAAGTGAACAGAAGAGATGGGAAGAGAAGAGATGGAAAGAGAAGAGATGTGAAGAGAAGAGAAGAGATGGGAAGAGAAGAGAAGAGAAAAGAAGAGATAGGGAGAGAAGGGATGAAAAGGGAAGAGAAGATATGGGAAGGGAAAAGAAGATATGGAAAGAGAAGACATGTGAAAAGGAAAAAAGAGATAGGGAGAGAAGAGATGGAAAGAGATGGGAAGAGAAGAGATAGGAAGAGAAATCACGAAAAGGGACGAGAATTGATGGGAAGAAAATTGATGAAAAGAGAAAAGAAGAGATCAAAAGAGTAAAGAAGAAATTGAAAGAGAAGAGATGTGAAGACAATAGAAGAGATAGGAGGAGGAGAGATAGGAAGAGAAGAGATAGAAAGGGCAGAGAAAAGATGGAAATAGAAGAGATGGAAAGGAAACAGAAGAGATGGGACGATAAGAGAAGAGATGGAAAGAGAAGAAAAGAGATGAGAAGAGAAGAGATGGGAAGATAAGAGAAGAGATGGAAAGAGAAGAGAAGAGATGGAAAGAGAAGAAAAGAGATAAGAAGAGAAGAGATAGGGAGAGAAGAGATTGCAAGAGATGGGAAGAGAATAGAAGAGATAGGAAGAGAAGAGATGGAAAGGGAGGAAAGGGAAGAGGAGATGTAAAGAGAAAAAAAGAGATGGGAAGAGAAGAGATGGGAAGAGAAGAGATGTGAAAAGAAAAGAAGAGATAGGGAGAGAAGAGATGGGAAGAGAAGAGATAGGAGGAGAAGACACGAAAAGGAAAGAGAATTAATCGAAAGAGAAAATAAGAGATGGGAATATAAGAGAAGAGATGGAAAGAGAAGAAAAGAGATGAGAAGAGGTGGCAAGAGATGGGAAGGAATAGAAGAGATAGGAAGAGAAGAGATGAAAAGGGAGGAAAGGGAAGAGAAGAGATGGGAAGAGAAGGGATGTGAAGAGAGGAGAAGAGATAGGGAGAGAAGATATGGAAAGAGAAAAGAAGAGATAGGAAGAGAAGAGATAGAAAGAGAAGAAGTGGAAGGAGATGGGAAGAGAAAAGAAGGGATGGAAAGAGAAGAGATAGGAGGAGAAGACACGAAAAGGGAAGAGAAAATATGAGATTGGAAGAGAAGAGATGTGAAGACAAAAGAAGAGATAGGGAGAGGAGAGATAGAAAGAGAAGAGATAGAAAGGGCAGAGAAGAGATGGGAAAAGAACAGAAGAGATGGGAAGAGAACAGAAGGGACAGGAACAGAAGAGACAGGAACAGAAGAGATGGAAAGGGAAGAGAAGAGAAGAAAAGAAATGTGAAGAGAAGAGATAGAGGGAGAAGAGATGGCAAGAGATAAGAAGATATAGGAAGAGAAGAGATGGAAAGGGAACAGAAGAGATGTGAAGAGAAGAGATGGAAAGAGAAAAAAAGATATGGGAAAAGAAGAGATGTGAAGAGAAGAGAAGAGATAGGGAGAGAAGAGATGGAAAGAGAAAAGAAGAGATGGAAAGAGAAGAGATGTGAAGAGAAGAAATAGGAAGAAAAGAAGTGGAAAGAGATGGTAAGAGAAAAGAAGAGATGGGAAGAGAAGATATGTAAAGAGAAGAGAAAAGACGGGAAGAGTGTTTAAACTAACAATTGGTAAAAGTTGTTAGTTCGTTAGTTTAGGCCGACGCGCAAGTAATGAATTGCGTTCGAATAAACTAAAATGTAAAAGTGTAAAGGATGAAAAGAAAAGCACCCGTTCAAGTTGTAAGTTGTAATAATTATATGAGTTTCAGCAAAAAATAATTCGATACGGTAAATCTCATTAATGGGGTGGGGGAAGGGCATTAGCAATTTCTACGAGCCCACGACGAAGCCAGATACGATCCGTATCCCAAATTAGGAGTTTTACGAATTACTTTAACGACTGGGAAAAACCCCGTTCTTGGGAATCAATATCAGCGTCGTCTGAACTACAAGATTTGCGACAATGGGATAAGAGTAATGGATAATTAATTATCCACATGCAGTAAGATTTATCTAATCCCATTGTCGTGACAAAATCAAGTTCGATGCTCCTAAACAAAGAGAAAAGAAGAGACGGGAAGAGAAGAGATGTGAACAGAAGAGAAGAGATAGGGAGATAAGAGATGGGAAGAGAAGAGATGGGAAAAGAAGAGATGCGAAAAGAGGAGATAGGAAGAGAAGAGACGAAAAGGGAAGAGAAGAAATGTGAAGAGAAGAGAAGAGATAGGGAGAGAAGAAATGGAAAGAGAAAAGAAGAGATGAGAAGAGAAAAGATGTGAAGAGAAGAGAAAAGATGTGACGAGAAGAGATGAGAAGAAAAAAGGAGAGATGGGAAGAGAAGAAGTGAAAAGAAATAGGAAGAGAAAAGAAGATATGGGAAGAGAAAAGAAGAGATGGGAAGAGAAGAGATGTGAAGAGAAAAGATAGGGAGAGAAGAGATGGAAAGAGAAAGAGGAGAGATGTGAAGAGAAGAGATAGGAAGAGAAGAGAAGAGAAAGGGAGAGAAGACATGGCAAGAGCCATGAAGAGAACACAAGAGATAGGAAGAGAAGAGATGGAAAGGGATGAGAAGAGATGTGAAGAGAAGAGATAGGAAGAGAAAAAAAGAGATGGGAAAGAAGAAGATATGTAAAGAGACAGAGAAGAGATAGGAAGAAAAAGAGATAGGAAGAGAAAGGAAGAGATGGAAAGAGAAAGAAGAGATGGAGAAAGAGAATGAGAAGAGAAAGGGAAGAGAAGAGATGGGAAGAGAATAGATGTGAAGAGAAGAGATAGGGAGAGAAGAGATGGGAAGAGAAAAGAAGAGAAGAGATGTTAAGAGAAGAGGAGAGATAGGGAGAGAAGAGATGGGAAGAGAAGAGATGTGAAGAGAAGAGAAGAGATAGGAAGAGAAGAAGTGGAAAGAGATGGGAAGAGAAAAGAAGAGATGGGAAGAGAAGAGATGTGAAGAGAATAGAAGAGATGGAAAGAAATAGGAAGAGAAGAGATAGAAAGGGAACAGAAGAGATGGAAAGAGAAGAAAAGAAATGTGAAGAGAAGAGAAGAGATTGGAAGAGAAGAGAAGAGATGGGAAGAGAAGAAATAAAAAGGGAAGAGAAGAGAGGGGAAGAGAACAGAAGAGATAGGAAGAGAAGAGATAAAAAGGGAAGAGGAGAGATGGGAAGAAAACAGAAGAGACAGGAAGAGAAGAGATAGAAAGGGAAGAGAAGAGATGGAAAGAGGAAAAAGAAATGAGCAGGAAAGGAAGAGATGGGCAGAGAACAGAAGAGTTAGAAAGAGAAGAGATGGGAAGAGAATAGATGTGAAGAGAAGACAGGGAGAGAAGAGATGGGAAGAGAAAAAAAGAGATGAGAAGAGAAGAGGAGAGATAGGGAGAGAAGAGATGAGATGGGAAGAGAAGAGATGTGAAGAGAAGAGAAGAGATAGGAAGAGAAGAAGTGGAAAGAGATGGGAAGAGAAAAGAAGAGATGGGAAGAGAAGAGATGTGAAGAGAATAAAAGAGATGGAAAGAAATAGGAAGAGAAGAGATAGGAAGAGAAGAGATAGAAAGGGAACAGAAGAGATGGAAAGAGAAGAAAAGAAATGTGAAGAGAAGAGATGGAAAGAGAAAAGAAGAAATAAGCAGGGAAAGGAAGAGATGGGAAGAGAACAGAAGAGATAGGAAGAGAAGAGATGGAAAAGGAAGAGTAGAAATAGAAAGAAGCGAGAAAAAATGGAAAGAGAAAAGAATAAATGGGCAGGGAAAGGGAGAGATGGAAGAGAAGAGATAGGAATTGAAAAGAAGAGATGAGAAGAGAAGAAATCAGCAGGGAAAGGAAGACATGGGAAGAGAACAGAAGAAACAGGAAGAGAAGAGATGAAAATAGAAGAGAAAAGAAGAAAAGAGAATAGAAAAGAGAAAATATCATTTGTACGTATCCAATCCAAAGACTTCAAATTTCAGGAGAATTATCTAATTAGTCATTAAATGTTATAAAAATATCGAAGTGTTAAAGAGCGCTTCTCCATTCCATTTAAAACTAGAACCATTTAGAATAACTCCTAATCTTGAAATTGAAGTGAATAATTTTAAGTAATTCCATCGCTTTTTTAACAATTCCAGTAATGGGAACGATATTTACGAAGTAATTTTCTTGTTTTTCTGCCTAACTTGTGTAAATATTGAATTGATATCGATTTGAACACTTGGAGACTTACATTGACGTATACTGTCGTTCTCCATTGGGACCAATTTGTTGATTCTGCAGACGAGTTTTGACTAAGTCCAAGGGAAATACGCACGTTACACCTATTATCCCAGCGATGCCCCCATTTATTATTTTTGGTAGTAATCTGAAAGGTAAAATTACTATGCAATAAATCGTCGATCTGACATTTCTGTCGCGCAATATACGTAACTAATAAGAGAGCATTTGAAATAGTAAATTGGTTACACGAGCAGCAAAACAAAATTAATAAGATTTCAACAAAGTGGCTCTCAAACCTGAGCGAGTCGCAAATTCCTTGCAGAAATTATTTATTCAATCAATCAACGCGGGAACGTGCCACATTTCAGGATGCTCACAAAGTTATTTTTACAGAAAAAAAGATTATCTAAGGACCTAAAGATAATACACTGAGGATCAAAGCTCTCGAAATTGATTAAAAGAATTTGAAACTACTTTTCAATATTAATCAAATGAGACCAAATATTTCTTCGACGCTCTTTCAGTAAGTCTAGCGTTTGATTGAATAAAGTATCAATCTACGAGTCTAGCAAGGGCGCCAAGATTCGAAAAGTTTGGACACTGCTGTTCTAATGGATCGTAAATATTTTATGAAAGCTATGGTATAATACGTTTTCCAAGTTGAAAGACCAAAATAATAAAATCTTCCATTTAAGCCCCCGCTTGCTCTTAAAATGTATTAATATTCAGAAATGAGAGATGATTAAGTTCACGTGATGGAAACATTTGTAAGCGTGACATTGCAAATAATAATGCATGCAGCTAACATGTCCAATTTTTTGTTAACTGTAACCAGCAGTGTTGCGTAACGAAGTGTTTTAAATTATTGAGTTTTATATTTTGTTTTTTTTTATACCAAATCACGCGATATATTTGGATAGACAAACTTAGGTCTAATCGAAAATCAATGATACAGTAACAATTTTGTTCTAGTAGTTTTATTAGCTACTTTATAAGTTAATATTATAAAAAAAATTACTTACGAAAAAGTTTGCGTACTACTGGGCGGGGTAATCTTAGCTGCCTTTGCTTCCTACAACACAATAAAACAAAAATGAAATATTAAAAAGATATCGCATAAATAAACACATCCTTGCACAACGACACAAAGTCATCAAACAACAATGTATCTGATAAAAATCAAGAAAATATATTACAAAAAAAATCACAATTTTTAAAAAAGAAATTTTCGGAAACATCGAACCTTTCACGTGGCGAAGTTTTCAAAAAATGTACAACTCTTGAAAAAACTCGAATTTTTAACCAAATAAACAAAGTGTTAACATTTATTGAAGTAAGAACTGTTCATACATCATCCGAAAAAAAAAGTTTGAGAAATAGAAGATAGTTGTTAAAAAGTATGTGTTTAACGGGAGGCAGTTTCTCCATCTATCTGAGGCGAACTAAATGATGTTTTGACGTAGGAAACCCTGAAAATGCTAATATATACGAATAATCAAACAAGAATTAACAGTCTGACAATGACAATATAAAAAGGTGAGGAAAAATCAAACAGAGATTAATTTCATAACATTTAATGACCCCGATAATAGTAAAGCGATAACAATAGATAAAAATTCACAGCTAATTAGCTATTGCATAGTGTATTTTATTGGTATTTTTTAATCGCATCGCCTATCGTATTCAATTTAAAAAAATACAACGCCTCAGACATTTAGAAATTATAATCTTCCATCGATGTATGGGAAAACGTCAATTTATGAAACAGAATCGAACTCTATAACACAAAATTACATCATTGTAGCAGCAATAAATTATACAGCAACTGATTACACTTTGTGATGTTTTCAAACGTTTTTTATCGCGAATTATTCCCAGCTTATCGCTAAAAAATAATTTCGAACGAATATCCAAGCTCCCACTTCTCGCCGACGATTAAATTCATCAACCAGAGACTCATCAACCAACGTTCTCGAGGAAAACCTTAGGCACAGACGTTCCCCAAACATTGTTTCTTTGTTCAAATTTTCGATTATCGCAAAGAAATATGATTGAAAGGAAAATTAGAAAAACGCTCGGCATCACTATTTCATGGGAAGGCTTTATTTAATGACGTTACCCGTTGACTATCTAAGGGTGCGTTTAGATTAGACACTTTATTGCGTACATTTCGTCTGACATAAGTGTCAACTATCCAGAGATCCTCCTAGCTGTGTAGAGAAGTCTCAAATAGCTTCTCTCAGCAAGTGTCAACTATTCTGAGATTAGCTATCTCCTCCCAGCTGTGTAGATAAGTCTTGGATAGTTTCTCTCAAGATAGTTGACATTTATGTTAGAGAGAAATGTACGGAATAAAGTGTCTAATTTAAACGCACCCAGAGAGCAGCTATCAGAGACTTATCTACACAGTTGCGAGTCAGATGGCTTTTCTCAGGATAGTTGGCGCTTTAAGAGAGAAAATGTATTTTATGTCAAAGAGAAATGTACGGAATAAAGAGTCTAGTGTAAACGCACCGTAAGACGTTTTCATTAGCGCAAAAAAGAACGAAACCGTCAAGCTATGACGTAAATGACCTAACAAAGCGGATAAACTATATAACTTCTTATGGGAGTAAATCGGCATTAGTCGTATTACTCGTATTATCAAGCGAGTATTGTTATTCAAAAATCTATCGCGCAAACGATAATCGACTTTATCACATTAAAACCAAAAAGATTTATCACATCGTCCAATTACTACTTCGAATTTTCTAGGTTTACATTATAAACTTGAAAGAGCGCTTCATATGATAGCTCTCTAGTTAATTATCACTAGACTAGACCAAAGCTTTAGGGATTTATGACCCAATTTAGGCGCTAATTTGATTAACAATCTCCGCAACCGCTTAAGCGCTTGAGTTACGCCTATTTGTTGATTTTTTACACTTTAATTGTAAAATATGTCTGTAAACACTGACATAATATTGGCCGCTTTACAATTATTTTAATAGCTACTGCGTTAATTAAATGCCAGCGCCTCAATTGACCAAGTTCCAAATAAAAATTTATTAATGTTGATGAATCGAGCGGAAGCTTTCGTTGATATTTTCAGTTACACACACGTTTTCTAAATTAAAAAAGGCAATGCTACAATATGAGAGGTTAGTTGTCCAATTTAACCATACATATACGAATTTAACACATTTATTAATCAATACCAAACGGGCACTCACCGTGGTCATTCTACAGTTCGATTTCCCTTGAACTACTCGTACTTTTCAATAATCGTTGCCGCACCAACGACGAACTTACACAACACACCTAATTAGCGCGAGGACTACACTACAATTGAGAGGTAATTTTGCACAGGGTTTCGAATTTAGTGCACAATTCAGGGGACATGCTCGCGACATCAGCTGATTTGACGTGGACGTCAACTTGACAGATGTAACACAATCTCGCGGGCATCTGTGACATCTGATTAGGGCGACATCTGTCATCGGGAAGCTCAACGTGGAACAGCCCAGCGGCGTCGTTTGATTTAAAATGAATGTAAAATTAATTTATTAGTAGAAAAAGCAACGAAATTAAATAATTCTGTCATAAGAGGTATTTTTTGGTCGTTGGCAATAGTTTGTCAAGCTTATTTTTAATTTTATTGCAGTTCTTTGGGAATTGCCATATTATTTTAGTTGTTTAATTGGTTGCCTATAGCGTTGCCTTGTTTTATTACATTTAAGGGTGTCCATACATCCCATTTTTTCTTGATTTGTATCTTTTAAAAATAGTTCTCTCAGGAGAGTTAAATCTTTCAGTTTATTGTATAATATTGTATAATATCGTATAATTCTTCATGGTAGACCCTTATTGAGCGGAAATATTATGTTTTTTTCAATTTATTTAACATTTCTTCGGCCCAGTTTGTCAACAAACCATAAAAATTTAAATATTTCCAAACTGGGCCGAAGAAATGTTAAATAAATTGAAAAAAAAACATATCGTATAATATTGTATAATGTTGTATAATATTGTAAAATATGGCAATAATTCTTCATGGTAGACCCTTATTGACCTGAAATATTATGTTTTTTTTTTCAATTTATTTAACATTTCCGGCCCAGTTTGGCAATATTTAAATTAAAAAAGAAAAATTAAATATTGCCAAACTGGGCGAAGATATGTTAAATAAATTGAAAAAAAAACATATGGCAATAATGTTTCGTTTTTTACCTAAAATTTTGACTGGAAACACAATATATCGCCTTGTTTTTCCTCAAAATTACTACTAAAGCAGTGAACTAAATTTAACGGGTAATTATTTGTTTAATTACTGATGTGATAAAAAGGTAAAATCTATAGACTTAAAATTTCTATTAAAATCGAAACTTTTGGACCATTTCTTCAACATTTTTGATTGCTGACTCGATTTTTTTCTGATTTCGGCTTCTTTCTAATATTTTAGTTTTTTCTGTATATTTCTAGATTTTTGATTTTTTTAAATTTCAAATATAGATTTTTAGAGTTTTTTGTTTATAAATTTGGAATTTATATGGAAATCTCTTCTTTTTTCAATTTAAACTTGATATTCTGATGCAGAGACCAGGTTTGAATAATTATTCGATCGATGTTTGGAAACCAAAGACCGGTTTCGATCTTAGTAGATTTTGTCAGTTTGGTATATCCAACTCGAATCCAACTTGATATCTTTACCTTTCTTTTACTACATATTTCGAAATAAAAAAATAGTTCGTCAATTCCAAATTTTTTCACTTAATTTTGACTTACGTCTCAAAATTTCCAATTTTAACTTTTTCTTTCAAACATGTTGGTTTTAAATTTCAATTTTCGGCTTTTTCCTCATACTTCTTTTTAATAATTTCCAATAATTTGTTTGAAATTTTCAATTTATTATCAATTATCTGAGTTTAAAATTTTAATTTTTTATGTTTGATGGTACGGACTGGTCCTTGGTTATCTTCAAAAATTAAAATACAGAACTTGTCCCCTGAAACCAAGAAAGATTAAAAAACACAACAACGGTTGCTCTAACACGTTTCGACAGTCAAGCTGTCATCTTCAGAAAGAAACTCTGGGACAAGTTCTGTATTTCAATTTTTCAATTTTTTACTTTTTTCCAAAGTTTTCATCACAGTATAACCTGTATTTAGTAAATTTATATGGAAATGTCTTTAACAAAACTTGTGGCAAATTTTACGCTCTACAAATTTTATTATAAATGTTAACATCATAGATGCTATAGAAACCGAGATTATTGCAAAAAACTGATTTTTAGGAATTTTGACCTTGAATAATTTACTAACGGTTGGCCATATTGAAAAAAAATGTCTTAAACAAAAACTTCTGTGGCAAATTTTATGCTCTACAAATTTTATTATAAACAATAACATCATAGAAGCTATAGAAACAGAGATAATTGCAAAAAAACTGATTTTTAGGAAATTTGACCTTGAATAATTTACTAACGGTTGACCATATGAAAAAAATTTTAAAACAAAAGTTGTGGCAAATTTTATGCTCTACAAATTTTGTTATAAACGTTAACATCATAAAAGCTATAGAAACCGAGATAATTGCAAAAAACTGATTTTTTAGGAAAATTTGACCTTGAATAATTTACCTTATTCAACGGTTGACCATTATAAAAAAATGTCTTTTATACAAAACTTGTGGGAAATTTTACGGCTCTACAATATTTTGTTATAAACATAACATCATAAAAGCTATAGAAACCGAGGTAATTGCAAAAAATTGATTATTAGGAATTTGACCTTGAATAATTTACTAACGGTTGACCATATAAAAAAATGTCCTAAACAAAACTTGTGGAAAATTTTATGCTCTACAAATTTTATTATGAACGTTAACATCATAAAAGCTATAGAAACCGAGGTAATTGCAAAAAACTAATTATTAGGAATTTGACCTTGAATAATTTACTAACGGTTGACCATATAAAAAAATGTTTTTTACAAAACTTGTGGCAAATTTTACACTCTAAAAATTTTGTTATAAACGTTAACATCATAGATGCTATAGAAACCGAGATAATTGCAAAAAACTGATTTTTAGGAACTTTGACCTTGAATAATTTACTAACGGGTGACCATATGAAAAAATGTCTTTTAAAAAACTTGTGGCAAATTTTATGCTCTATAAATTTTATAATAAACGCTACCATCATAGAAGCTATAGAAACCGAGATAATTGCAAAAAAATGATTTTTTGGCAGTTTGACCTTGAATAATTTACTAACGGTTAACTATATAAAAAAATATCCATAACAAAACTTGTGGCAAATTTTATGCTCTCCAAATTTTATTATAAACATTAACATTATAGAAGCTACAGAAACCGAGATAATTGCAAAAAACTGATTTTTAGGAATTTTGACCTTGAATAATTTACTAACGGTTAACCATATAAAAAAATTTTTTTTACAAAAGTTATGGCAAATTTTATGCTCTACAAATTTTATTATAAACGTTAACATCATAAAAGCTATAGAAACTGAGATAATTGCAAAAAACTGATTATAAGGAATTTGACCTTGAATAATTTACTAACGGTTGACCATATAAAAAAATGTTTTTCACAAAACTTGTGGCAAATTCTACGCTCTAGAAATTTTGTTATAAACGTTAACATCATAGATGCTATAGAAACCGAGATAATGCAAAAAACTGATTTTTAGGAACTTTGACCTTGAATAATTTACTAACGGTTGGCCATATAAAAAAATGTTTTAAACAAAACTTGTGGCAAATTTTATGCTCTACAAATTTTATTATAAACAATAACATCATAGAAGCTATAGAAACAGAGATAATTGCAAAAAACTGATTTTTAGGAACTTTGACCTTGAATAATTTACTAACGGGTGACCATATGAAAAAATGTCCTTTAAAAAACTTGTGGTAAATTTTATGCTCTACAAATTTTATGATAAACGTTAACATCATAGAAGCTATAGAAACCGAGACAATTGCAAAAAACTGATTTTTAGGAAATTTGACCTTGTATAATTTACTAATGGTTAACCATATAAAAAAATGTTTTTAACAAAACTTGTGGCAATTTTTTTGTTTTACAAATTTTATTATAAACATTAACATTATAGAAGCTATAGAAACCGAGATAATTGCCAAAAACTAGTTTTTAGGAATTTTGACCTTGAATAATTTACTAACGGTTAACCATATAAAAAAATTTTTTTTACAAAACTTGTGGCATATTTTATGCTCTACAAATTTTATTATAAACGTTAACATCATTAATGCTATAGAAACCGGGATAATTGCAAAAAACTGATTTTTAGGAACTTTGACCTTGAATAATTTACTAACGGTTGACCATATAAAAAAATGTCCTAAACAAAACTTATGGCAAATTATATGCTCTACAAATTTTATTATGAACATTAACATCATAGAAGCTATAGAAACCGAGATAATTGCAAAAAAATGATTTTTTGGCAGTTTGACCTTGAATAATTTACTAACGGTTAACTATATACAAAAATATCCATAACAAAACTTGTGGCAAATTTTATGCTCTACAAATTTTATTATAAACGTTAACATTATAGAATCTATAGAAACCGAGATAATTGCAAAAAACTGATTTTTAGGAAATTTAACCTTGAATAATTTACTAACGGTAAACCATATAAAAAAATGTCTTTAACAAACTTGTGGCAAATTTTATGCTCTACAAATTTTATAATAAACGTTAACATCATAGAAGCTATAGAAACCAAGATAATTGCAAAAAACTGATTATTAGGAATTTGACCTTGAATAATTTACTAACGGTTGACCATATAAAAAAATGTCTTTTACAAAACTTGTGGCAAATTTTACGCTCTACAAATTCTATAATAACCATATAAAAAAATGTCCTTATATATTTCTAGATTTTTGATTTTTTCAAATTTCAAATATATTTTTTTAGAGTTTTTTGTTTATAAATTTGGAATTTATATGGAAATCTCTCCTTTTTTCAATTTAAACTTGATATTCTAATGCAGAGACCAGGTTTGAACAATTATTCGATCGAAGTTTGGAAACCAAAGACCGGTTTCGATCTTATTAGATTTCGTCAGTTTGATATATCCAACTCGAATCCAACTTGATATCTTTACCTTTCTTCTACTAGATATTTCGAATTGAAAAAATAGTTCGTCAATTCCAAATTTTTTCACTTAATTTTAACTTACGTTTCAAAATTTTCAATTTTATCGTTTTCTTTCAAAAGTGGTGGTTTTAAATTCCAACTTTCGGCATTTTCCTCATACTTCTTCTTAACAATTGCCAATAATTTGTTTGACATTTTCAATTTATTATCAATTATCTGAGTTTAAAATTTCAATTTTTCATGTTTGATGGAACAGACTGGTCCTTGGTTGTCTTCAAAAATTGAAATAGAGAACTTGCCCCAAGAAAGATTAAAAAACACAACAGAGATTGCTGGCTAACGCGTTTCGACACCCAAGCTGTCATCTTCAGAGAGAAACTGCTTCTCTTTCTCTCTAAAGATGGCAGCTTGGCTGTCGAAACGCATTAGAACAACCTTTGTTGTGTTTTTTAATCTGCTGTCTATCGTGGGATTTGTTGCCTATCGTAGGATCTGCTATTAGTGTGGATAATCGATTAACAATTTTGATGTCGTTTTAACAAACCTGGAAATTCGAGGGAAAAAGTGGGATTTTTTGAGATTAACGTAGATATTTCAAGAAAAAAGTAAGATTTTTTAGAAAAAAGACTTTTGAATTTAAAAAATCGCGAGAGAAACTAAAACGTTCACAGATTTTGGAATGCCATCTTCAGAGAGAAACTTTGGGGACAAGTTCTGTATTTCAATTTTTCAATTTTTTACTTTTTTATCACAGTATAACCTGCATTAAGTAAACTAATAGCTATATCGTGTTTTTTCTTAAGTTTTTTTTCCAAATTTTGGCATTTAATTCTAATTTCTACTGATTTGGAAATTTTCTTTTTAATAAGCAATTTGTTTTGATACATTCTTCCCCCAAAATTAAATTTTTTTAACATCTTTATTTTAAATGGAAACGTTTTGGCATTATATGTCCTAGATTTTCGAATTAATTCAAAAGTTCCCAATTTTTATGAATTTATTTATTTATTTATTTATCGGTTTACTGTATTTAGAAAGTCTAAAATGGATACGAATTTGAGAAAACCATCGCTTGGGAGTTGTCAAAGTCGAATGCAAGATTAAAACTGAATTTTCAGGATTAACTTTGAATGAATTTTCGATTTCAACATAATATACATGGAAAAATAAGCAAATTTAACTTAAATTGGACTTTATCCAATCAAGAACCTTTTTTCTGATTTCTTACATCGTTTTTCCTTTTTTTATAATGGAGCTGAGACAACGACTTTCACTCAGCCTGTACATGGATTAATCCAAAATTTTATGTGTAAATTTCGAGTTTCGTTAAGTTCATTCCTGAGTTTTTATTTTCTTAAAATTTGTAGTATCGATTTCTCGCTTTATTTAAATTTTCTTTTTTTTATCGATTTGAATCTCAATGCAGATGACGTCGATGCATCTTTTGCTAATCTTTTTAGATTAGTGCGCTTGAAAATGCCAGTTCTGCTGGCGAAATACGTATCGCGTAATTATTTATTTAATTGCCGATGTGGTAAAGGGGCGAAACCTTCTTTGGACTTAATCACAAGCCACAGTGTTTAGTTCAGTGCTTTAGTTTCTTTTCCCAATTTTATTTTTATATCAGAAGTTCGATTCTTCTTTCGACAGTATGACTGTTAAAAAAAATCAACTATTTCAAACTGTGACTGCAGTTAATGATCAAATCGTCTCACAATTAGTAAAAGCTTGGTTTTAAGGCACTCATTTTTTGCTTCAAAAATGGTTCATTAATTTTATTTAACATGGTACTAAATAAAATAGTATTAACCTAAATGTGGGGAAATGGATAAGGTTTACACTTCATCTCATGTTTTCATCAAGGGACCTTAAATTTTTTTAAATTAACGACCTCCCAGAAAAATGTGGTCAATGATTAACAAAATGATCAATTCAACAAAATTTACAAGACTTCTCGGCATGATCCAATAAAACCACTAAAATTGGAGAATTCATAACTTATTATTTAACAAAAAAACTGCAACCAGCAAAACCAACAATAATATTTCTAAATTTTTAAGCAGAGATCTCCAAAGTATCCATCTTGACGTCAGCGTTGTTAGTTGGAGGCTCCTTTTCCTAAAATCAACTTCAAAGCGGAAATCATCAACTACAATATATTGTACCTTAGATTTGAAGGCGTAAATTATTTCATCAGTGGGTTCATTTGGAAATTCCCTCGGTTTAATAAACCTCCTGATGCAAGGCGCAAGAAGCGCAGGATCAACATCCCTCGGATCGTTTGGTGTCGTAAAAATACTGGCCAAGATCCCAACCGACATAGTGACGAAAGTACCAATCAGCGGATGCCATAAGTACGACAGACGATAAAGCATGAATTTTTCACTAGTAAACCAAACTTTAGAAAATGTTACCCAAAATTCTTGTTACTTACTCGGTATGTGTTATATCTGTCATGTTAACCGAAGGATCGAACTGTATATTTAAAGTCGCCGATTGCTTCGGCGTGAAATGGTAGTGGCAACCCTCGGTAGAGACGGGTTTTTCTGGGAAAAATAGATCCCCAGATGCTATAGCGCTCTGGGCTCTGAAACATACCCAAGACATGAACACCAAACCGGTTAGGCCGCCGGTGATTGCCCCCTAAAAACAACCTGTAAGATGTGTCTCAGTTGCGAGAACGAATTTACCTTGCTGTTGGTCCATGGGAGTAAAATACCTAAACTGAACATACCTAGTGCTGGCCCACACGCAATTGCTGCTATGCTCATACTTAACTGCAGAACGGCCCCCAATTTTTCCACAACAAATACTAGAGCGACGCATATACTTCCGAAGATAACCACTGTTGATTTCATTAGGATATCACTTTGTTTCTCTGTTAGTGGTTTGGTAGTGAACGTCTTGTAGAAATCCTCCAGGACAACGGCGGCCATCGCATTTAAGGCAGTTGATAGGGAACTAAACATAAATGTTCTAATTAGCTGCTTTCAATTTCAAAATGACGAGAAAATTTGGAGGTCCAAATTGTACCATTTATGTACCATTATTTGCAGTGTTTTTTTTTGTTGGATATCGACCATTAACAATCGATTTAGTATGTGTCAAAAGAAGTATACGTTGGTTGCTTCAAATGGTGATTATTTACCTTAGTGCAGCACTAAAAATCCCTGCTACAAATATGCCTGCCAATCCGGGGTATTCCCCCAACGTTTCCATCATTAATAAGGGAAGAAGTTGATCTTTCTCTTTAGCTAGCTAAAATTTACTTATGGCACAATTTTGCCACGTTTTGGACCAGATATTAATAATCTTACCCTCGTGGTTAATGGGTCACATTTGTAGTACGTAGCATGAATAACCATACCAGCGTAGGCACAAGTTAACGTCACTGTTGAGGCACCAAGAACAAATATCCAAACTGATCTACAAACAATTTATTTTTATTATTATTTAGTGGATTATATTAAAAAGCAACCCACATTTTGGCTGCTTTCAGGGTTGGTAACGATAGGTATCTTTGTATCATGTTCTGGTTGACTGAGCCCGATTGTAACCAGTAGAAGAAGCCGCCGATGACCAGAGACCAAATTGTGTGACGTGAGCGAGGATCTGGATCAAAGCTAAAATGTCTTTGGTAACATTTCCACCAATGATTAAGAATTACTTACTTTGGTGGTTCAATTCGACCACTTTCCATGTTTTTTTGCCAAACGTTCACGAATCCACCAACGTGTATAGTACCTTTTATTATCACCAAGTAAATGGCCCCAAACATGATGAAGATTTGAAAGACGTCGCTCCATACCACCGCTTTTAATCCACCCTGGAGGGATGTTCAGTTAGATTTATATTTCAATTGTGAATGGTTACTTACCATTGATGTGTAAAATATGCAGATTATACATACAACTGGTGTGATGAAATGCACATTTACTCCAGTTACTGAAAGTAAATTTTATCGATAATGGCGAGGCCACGGATCATAGAAAGAGTGTAGTGCACAATCGTAGGAAACGGTGTCAAAAAAGCACCCAGAGAGGAGTTAGTACGTTCTTGTGATATCAGAAGTGATGGATATTTGCTACCAATGATAAACGAAGCTTGTTGAAAGAGACAGAAAAGAAATGGTCGAAGCTACTCTACTTTCTAGGCGCACTTCAGTGACATTTTTGTAGATGGCCAATACGGGGCATACACTATCCTTATTCTGTAATCCGTAGGCGAGGCAAAACCAAATGTGGGCTTCAGCAACATTATGAGACCCCAAGCAATTGAGTTGGGGAATCCCCTATAAATTCTAAAGTAACAACGTCATTAAACACCGATTTTATTTTTGTAAATGCTACATTTTGATGCTGGGTGCCATTTCCACTTTTGTTTTCTGAAGTTTCCTGAAATTTCCCTGCAATTACTGCAGGTAAACACTACATTTTTTCAAAGGTTTTATTTCAGTTCTTCTATTTTTAGATAACATCGCTTAACCATAAAATTGACAAGACTGGTGCCATTGGTTTTTGAGTAATTATCTCATCATATATTTTTTTAATGGCAGCCATCATTTTTGTTTTGGGTTTTCAATGTATTCCCTTCTCTTTATTGTGATTTTGGATTCTTGTGATATTTAGAAAGCTGATATTACGTAAGTCACTTAAAAAAAGCATTTTATCTTTGAAATGAATAATTTTTTCTCAAAATCCCAATTTTTTCTCTTTTCATTCTCGCTGATTGGCATTTTTTTCTCCAGTTGCTTCTTACAGATGTCTAAATTTTCAATTACCTCTATTTTTGGGGACAAGTCTGTATTTCAATTTTTGAAGATAACCAAGGACCAGTCCGTTCCATCAAAAAAAGAGGTAACTGCAAATTTAGACGTCTGTAAGAAGCAACTGGCGAAGAAAAAAGAAGTAACTGAAAATTTAAACGTCTGTAAGAAGCAACTGGCGAAGAAAAAAGAAGTAACTGAAAATTTAAACGTCTGTAAGAAGCAACTGGCGAAGAAAAAAGAGGTAACTGAAAATTTAGACGTCTGTAAGAAGCAACTGGCGAAGAAAAAAGAGGTAACTGAAAATTTAGACGTCTGTAAGAAGCAACTGGCGAAGAAAAAAGAGGTAACTGCAAATTTAGACGTCTGTAAGAAGCAACTGGCGAAGAAAAAAGAGGTAACTGAAAATTTTTACGTCTGTAAGAAGCAACTGGCGAAGAAAAAAGAGGTAACTGCAAATTTAGACGTCTGTAAGAAGCAACTGGCGAAGAAAAAAGAGGTAACTGAAAATTTAGACGTCTGTAAGAAGCAACTGGCGAAGAAAAAAGAGGTAACTGAAAATTTAGACGTCTGTAAGAAGCAACTGGCGAAGAAAAAAGAGATAACTGAAAATTTAGACGTCTGTAAGCAGCAACTGGCGAAAAAAAAGACGTTTGTTAAAAAAGAGGTAACTGAAAATTTAGAAGTCTGTGCGCAGCAATTGACGAAGAAAATGCCAATCAGCAGGATTGGAATTAACGAAACTTTGCAAAGACGATGCAGAGAATATTTTTTCTCTTTATTTCAAAATTTTAACCTTATTTTCAAAATTTAATTAGTCCCCAAAATTTGACGTTTCCCAGGACGATCTTTTTCTAAATTTCGAACTTTTTATCCAAATTTGTATCTTTCTAATTCATATTTTTTGAACATTCTGCATTTTTCGTAAAATTTGGTGTCTTAAACATTTCGATTTCTTTGGGTGAAAATTCGCCCTAAAACTTTCGATTTGTTTTTCAAAATTTGCCTTTTTCGATTTTTATATTAAAATGCAACCTTGAAACCGTTCCATTTTTCTCAAAATTTGGTGTCCTAAACATTTCGATTTTTTTGGTAAAAATTCGACCTGAAACCTTCGATTTGTTTTTCAAAGTTTCCCTTTTTGGATTGTCATATTAAAATGTGACCTTGAAACCGTTCCATTTTTCTCAAAATTTGGTGTCTTAAACATTTCGATTTCTTTGGTAAAAATTCGACCTGAAACCTTCGATTTGTTTTTCAAAATTTGCCCCTTTCGATTTTTATATTAAAATGTGACCTTGAAACCGTTCTATTTTTCTTAAAATTTGGTGTCATATATTTCGATTTCTTTGGTAAAAATTCGACCTGAAACCTTCGATTTGTTTTTCAAAGTTTGCCTTTTTCGATTTTCATATTAAAATGTGACCTTGAAACCGTTCCATTTTTCTTAAAATTTGGTGTCTTAAATATTTCGATTTCTTTAGTGAAAATTCGACCTGAAACCTTCGATTTGTTTTTCAAAGTTTGCCTTTTTCGATTTTTATATTAAAATGCGACCTTGAAAGCGTTCCATTTTTCTCAAAATTTGGTATCTTAGATATTTCGATTTCTTTGGTAAAAATTCGACCTGAAACCTTCGAGTTGTTTTTCAAAGTTTGCCTTTTTCGATTTTTATATCAAAATGCGATCTTGAAACCTTTCCATTTTTCTCAAAATTTGTTGTCTTAAACATTTCGATTTCTTTGGTAAAAATTCGACCTGAAACCTTCCATTTGTTTTTCAAAATTTGCCTTTTCGATTTTCATATTAAAATGCGACCTTGAAACCGTTCCATTTTTCTCAAAATTTGGTGTCTTAGATATTTCGATTTCTTTAGTGAAAATTCGACCTGAAACCTTCGATTTGTTTTTCAAAATTTGCCTTTTTCGATTTTTATATTAAAATGTGACCTTGAAACCGTTCCATTTTTATCAAAATTTGGTGTCTTAGATATTTCGATTTCTTTAGTGAAAATTCGACCTGAAACCTTCGATTTGTTTTTTAAAATTTCCCTTTTTCGATTTTTTTTTATTAAAACGCGACTTTTCTCTACCGTGAACGTAGCCATAATCAGGCACACTTTGCTCACGTTGTTGTGGAAATATTGGTCTAATCTAGACGATTGTTTTTTTTGAAATTTCGAGTTTTAGTGTTTTACTCGAAAATTCAAAATTAATTATTGTTGCAGTTTGAGTCTTATGCAGGAACTCGACTTATTTCAAAAATTGAAATACAAATCTTGCCTCGTGAAATCAAGCAAGATTAAAAAAAAACAACAAACGTTGCTCTTATCTCCTTGAAGGTTGACTTCATCAGGAAATTTTTTCTCAATTTTGATTTTTCTTCGAAATTTTGCTGCATCAAAGCTTTCACAAATAATAATTAAATTGGAGATTCTGGGCCGAAGAAATGTTAAATAAATTAAAAAAAACATAAATTGGAGATGTTACTTGCCTTGATTAAAAGCTAATGCGGGAACGTATATCACCAGTGGAAGCCAAGTCAACTGAAAATAATATGGTGGAATATTCATACTTTCAAATGCAACCTTTACTTACTGTTAAAATACTAAATAAAATTGAGCCAAACATTCGAACTTTCTTGTTAAATCGTTTTTCATGATACTAAAATCATCACAATGTATTAATGTGCAATTGACGTTAGATTATTATTATTACCTCGTAAGTGGACGTCAGATTAAGTCCATAAAACACTGGCAAGTAGACGTAAGTAAACACTACGCCCATGAGTGTTATAGCACCTATAATGTAAACGTACTGAATTCCATAAACGTAAATTTCTGTTGGAATGCCAAGGAGGGATATACCGCTAACAAAACTAAAATTAAAACAAAAAAAAATTAATCTCTACTCCAGTGGTTCCCAAAGTGGCTGTCTTGAATAATGTCCGAGTGCCCTTCTCTTCAAAAAAATTAGAAAACAATTTTTTTTTAATATTTACAATTCGCCGAAGTTTAGTTTTTAAATTTTTTTTCACTTAATCTCCATATTTCAACTTTCAACTGGAAACGTTTACATTTAACTGCTAAATTTGAAGAAATCAATACTACAACAAATTAGAAATTCCAAAAAACAAAGAAATTATTATAATATATTATAACGGAAAATATTCAAAAGTCGGGAAAATATCAAAAAATTGAGAAATATAATTGAATGCCATTACAGGAAACTGGATTTTTAAAACAGGAATTTAAAATAAAATCCAAAATTTGAGAGTAAATTGAAAGTAAAAACCGGGTGCCCTTCTCTTTAAAAATAACAGAAAAAAATATTTTTTTCATATTTGTAATTCGCCGGAGTTGAGTTTTTAAATTTTTTTCCACTTAATCTCCATATTTCGACTTTCAACTGGAAATGTTTACATTTAACTGCTAAATTCGAAAAAATCAATACTACAACAAATTAGAAATTCCAAAAAACAAAGAAATCATTATAATATATTATAATGGAAAATATTCAAAATTCGAAAAAATATCAAAAAATTGAGAAATATAATTGAATACCATTACAGGAAACTGTGATTTTTAAAACGTGAATTTAAAATAAAATCCAAAATTTCAGAGTAAATTGAAAGTAAAAATCGGGTGCCCTTCTCTTTAAAAATAATAGAAAAAAATATTTTTTTCATATTTGTAATTCACCGGAGTTGAGTTTTTAAATTTTTTTCCACTTAATCTGCATATTTCGACTTTCAACTGGAATTGTTTACATTTAACTGCTAAATTCGAAAAAATCAATACTACAACAAATTAGAAATTCCAAAAAACAAAGAAATCATTATAATATATTATAATGGAAAATATTCAAAATTCGAAAAAATATTAAAAAATTGAGAAATATAATTGAATACCATTACAGGAAACTGGGATTTTTAAAACAAGAATTTAAAATAAAATCCAAAATTTCAGAATAAATTGAAAGTAAAAATCGGGCGCCCTTTTCTTTAAAAATAATAGAAAAAAATATTTTTTTCATATTTGTAATTCGCCGGAGTTGAGTTTTTAAATTTTTTTCCACTTAATCTGCATATTTCTACTTTCGACTGGAAATGTTTACATTTAACTGCTAAATTCGAAGAAATCAATACTACAACAAATTAGAAATTCCAAAAAACAAAGAAATCATTATAATATATTATAATGGAAAATATTCAAAATTCGAAAAAATATCAAAAAATTGAGAAATATAATTGAATACCATTACAGGAAACTGGATTTTTAAAACAGGAATTTAAAATAAAATCCAAAATTTCAGAGTAAATTGAAAGTAAAAACCGGGTGCCCTTCTCTTTAAAAATAACAGAAAAAATATTTTTTTCATATTTGTAATTCGCCGGAGTTGAGTTTTTAAATTTTTTTCCACTTAATCTGCATATTTCGACTTTCGACTGGAAATGTTTACATTTAACTGCTAAATTCGAACAAATCAATACTACAACAAATTAGAAATTCCAAAAAACAAAGAAATTGTTATAATATATTATAACGGAAAATATTCAAAAGTCGGGAAAATATCAAAAAATTGAGAAATATAATTGAATGCCATTAGAGGAAACTGGATTTTTAAAACAAGAATTTAAAATAAAATCCAAAATTTCAGAGTAAATTGAAAGTAAAAACCGGGTGCCCTTCTCTTTAAAAATAACAGAAAAAATATTTTTTTCATATTTGTAATTCGCCGGAGTTGAGTTTTTAAATTTTTTTCCACTTAATCTACACATTTCGACTTTCAACTGGAAATGTTTACATTTAGCTGCTAAATTCGAAGAAATCAATACTACGACAAATTAGAAATTCCAAAAAACAAAGAAATTCTGGAAAATATTCAAAATTCGGGAAAATATCAAAAAATTGAGAAATATAATTGAAAACCATCACACAAAACTGGGAACAAGAATTTAAAATAAAATCCAAAATTTCAGAGTAAATTCTAAGTAAAAACAATTCAAAAAAAGAATCATGAATTAATTCCAAAAACTGAAATACAAATCTCGTCCCCTGAAACCAAAAAAAATTAAAAGACATTACAGAGGTTGCTCTAACGCGTTTCGATAGCCAAGCTGTTATCTTCAGAGAGATACATTAATTCCAGTTAAAAATATTAGTTGTTTCATTAAAAAAGTCATGAAGTTGGTTATGATTTTTTAAAAATTGAAATATAGAACTTTCTTGTCTAGAAATATATTCAAAAAAAAAAACAAATGTAAGACTTGAACAACTAATCTTGTCCCCTGAAACCAAGAAAGATTAAAAAACACAACAAAGATTGCTCTAACGCTTTTCGACAGCCAAGCTGTCATCTTCAGAGAGAAATTATGATTTTTTGCTAGAAGAAAATGTGGCGAAATTTTTTATTTCATAACGTGGTCCAAAAGAAATGCGATTATTCATCGTTTTGGTTGATCTGTCAAGTATCAGTTTGACGATTAATGTATGCTAAGAAATTAGAATTTTCCAAGTTAAAAGAAAATTCTCCAGAAAATTACATCTTTGATGAAATATTGGGTGATTTAATGAGATGATAAATCATAAAATTGTGAATCGTTTTAAAGTGTCGAGTGATGTTGTACCAAATTATTGGGGTTTTCATTCAGTTGTTATGAGAGTAGTTCAAATGTATTAAAATTTTGCAGCTGTCAATCGTTCGTGGCCTATTTATGACATGTTAAAAATACCATAGTTTCACAGCAAATATGATGAACCATGATCAATTTGCCTTTTCATTCAGTAAATTTGTTATGAGAGTAGTTCAAATGTATTAAAATCTTGCAGTTGTCAATCGTTGGTGACCTATTTATGACATGTTAAAAATACCATAGTTTCACAACAAATTTGATGAACCATGATCATTTTTTTTTGTCTTTTCATTCTGTAAATTTGTTATGAGAGTAGTTCAAATGTATTAAAATCTTGCAGCTGTCAAACGCTGGTAACCTATTTATGACATGTTAAAAATACCATAGTTTCACAACGAATGTGATGAACTATGATCAATTTTTTTTGTCTTTTATAAGTTTAAACTTTTTTGCCACAATTTCAAGATAAAAATAAAAAATACCAATACTATGATCAAAATTTCGACTTCCTATTTCGACATTTAATCGACAATTATGATTTATTTCTAAAGATATTAAGTTTTTTAAAAATTTATTTCAATTTTGAAAGCTAGACGCTTTTTTCGATGAAAGTTTTTCATAAATTTCAGATTCCATCAATCTTAATTTAGATTCAAAATTTGTTTTTTTTTTAAATCAGAATTTTAATTTTCAACTCCGAATTTTTATTTAGGATTTCCCTTTTTCCTAAAAATTTTGAGTTTAAATTAAAAAGTACAACGATATTCTCAATATTTCGTACTCCAACTTTACTGTTAATTTGACGTTAAATACGAAAAAATCTAACAAATCTGGCCCTTTTAAACTTGAATTTTCAGAAATTGAAATGCAAATTCTGTCACCTGAAATCAAGAAAGATTAAAAAATACAACAAAGATTGCTCTAAAGCGTTTCGATAGCCAAGCTACCATCTTCAGTGTCTTGAGTATCTCTCTGAAGAGGAGAGGAAGCAAAACTATGAATCCTGTAAATTTTTAGACTACTTTTGTGCTTTTTGTACTTTTGTACCTTTGTAGAATCAAAGGTTTAAGTTTTCTAAAAGCCAAATTTTTTTTCTAGAAATATATTCAAAAGAAACAGAAGAAGAGTTGAAAAACAAATTTTGTTCTCTGAAAGCAAGAAAGATTAAAAAATACAACAACAGTTCCTCCAACGCGTTTCGGTAGCCAAGCCTATCATCTTCAGTATCTTGAGTATCTCTCTGAAGAGGAGAGGAAGCAAAACTATGAATCCTGTACATTTTTAGACTTCAACTAGGTTAGTAGAATCAAAGGTTTAGGTTTTTTAAAAACCAGATTTCTTGTCTAGACGTATATTAAAAAAAACAGAAATAAGACTTGAACAACAAATCTTGTTCCCTGAAACCAAGAAAAATTAAAAAACGCAACAAGAGTTCCTCTAACGCGTTTCGATAGCCAAGCTATCATCTTCATTATCTTGAGTATCTCTCTGAAGAGGAGAGGAAGCAAAACTATGAATCCTGTACATTTTTAGACTTTAACTAGCTTTGTAGAATCAAAGGTGTAAGTTTTTAAAAACCAAATTTCTTGTCTAGAAATATATTCAAAAGAAACAGAAGTAAGACTTGAAAAACAAATCTTGTTTCCTGAAACCAAGAAAGATTAAAAAACACAACAAAGGTTGCTCTAACGCGTTTCGATAGCCAAGCTATCATCTTCATTATCTTGAGTATCTCTCTGAAGAGAAGAGGAAGCAAAACTATGAATCCTGTACATTTTTAGACTTCCACTAGGTTAGTAGAATAAAAGGTTTAGGTTTTTTAAAAACCAAATTTCTTGTCTAGAAATATATTTAAAAAAACAGAAGTAAGACTTGAACAACAAATCTTGTTCCCTGAAACCAAGAAAAATTAAAAAACGCAACAAGGGTTCCTCTAACGCGTTTCGATAGCCAAGCTATCATCTTCATTATCTTGAGTATCTCTCTGAAGAGGAGAGGAAGCAAAACTATGAATCCTGTACATTTTTAGAGTTTAACTAGCTTTGTAGAATCAAAGGTGTAAGTTTTTAAAAACCAAATTTCTTGTATAGAAATATATTCAAAAGAAACAGAAGTAAGACTTGAAAAACAAATCTTGTTCCATGAAACCAAGACAGATTTTGATGGAACGGACTGGTCCTTGGTTATCCTCAAAAATTGGAATACAAGAAGAGGAAGAGAAGAGAAGAGAAGAGAAGAGAAGAGAAAAGAGAAAGAGAAGAGAAGAAGAAGAGAAGAGAAGAGAAGAGAAGAGAAGAGAAGAGAAGAGAAGAGAAGAGAAGAGAAGAGAAGAGAAGAGAAGAGGAAGAGAAGAGAAGAGAAGAGAAGAGAAGAGAAGGAGAGAGAGAAGAGAAGAGAAAGAAGAGAGAGAAGAGAAGAGAAGAGAAGAGAAGAGAAGAGAAGAGAAGAGAAGAAGAAGAGAAGAGAAAAGAGAAGAGAAAGAGAAGAGAAGAGAAGAGAAAGGAGAAGAGAAGAGAAGAGAAGAAGAGAAGAGAAGAGGAAGAGAAGAAGGAAGAGAGAGAAGAGAAGAGAAGAGAAGAGAAAGAGAGAGAAGAGGAAAGAAAGAGGAGAGGGAAAAGAAAGAGAATGGAAAAGAGAAGGAAAGGAAAGAAGAAAGAGAAAGAGAAGGAAGAGAAGAAAGAGAAAGGAAGAATGGAAAGAGAAGAGAGGAGAGAGAGAGAAGAGAAGAGAAGAGAAGAGAAGAGAAGAGAAGAGAAAGAAAAGAAGAAGAGAGAAGAGAAGAGAGAGAGAAGAGAAGAGAAGAGAAGAGAACGAAGAGAAGAGAAAAGAAGAGAAGGAAGAGAAGAGAGAAGAGAAGAGAAGAGAAGAGAAGAGAAGAGAAGAGAAGAGAAGAGAAGAGAAGAGAGAGAAGAGAAAGAAGAGAAGAGAAGAGAGAAGAGAAGAGAAGAGAAGAGAAGAGAAGAGAAGAGAAGAGAAGAGAAAGAGAAGAGAAGAGAAGAAGAAGAAAGAGAAGAGAAGAGAAGAGAAGGAGAAGAGAAGAGAAGAGAAAGAGAAGAGAAGAGAAGAGAAGAGAAGAGAAGAGAAGAGAAAGAGAAAGAGAAGAAGAAGAGAAGAGGAAAGAGAAGAGAAGAGAAAGAAGAAGAGAAAAGAAAGAAGAGAGAGAAGAAGAGGAAGAGAAGAAGAAGAGGAAAAAGAGAGAAGAAGAGAAGAGAAGAGAAGAGAAGAGAAAGAGAGAAAAAGAAGGAGAAAGAGAGAAGAGAAGAGAAGAGAAGAGGAAGAAAGAGAAGAGAAAGAGAGAAGAAGAGAAGAGAAAAGAGAAGAGATGAAAAAAAGAAAAAGAAGAGATGGAGGAAGAGAGGAAAGGAAAGGAGAGGAAAAAGAGATAGAAGAAAAGAGAGAAAAGGAAAAGAAGAGAGGAGAGAAGGAGAAAGAGAGAGAAAAAAGAGAAGAGAAGAGAAGAGAAGAGAAAGAAGAGAGAAGAAAGAAAGAGAAAGAAAAGGAAGAGAAGAAGAGAAAGAAGAGGAAAGAGAGAGAAGGAAGAGAGAAGAGGAAGAGAAGAGAAGAAAGAGAGAAAGAAAGGAAGAAAAGAGAAGAGATGAAAGAAGAGGAAATGGGAAAAAGGAGAGGTGAAAAGAAGAGAGATAGGAGAGAAGAAATGAAAAGAAGAAGGAAAGGGAAAGAAGAGAAGAGAAGAGAAGAAGAGGAAGAAGAGAAGAGAAGAGAAGAGAATGAGAAGAGAAGAGAAGAGAGAAGAGAAGAGAAGAGAAGAGAAGAGAAGAGATAGAGAAGAGAAGAGAAGAGAACGAGAAAGAGATGAAAAGAAATGGGAAGAAAAGAGAAGAGATGGAAAGAGAAGGAGAGGAAATGGGCAAAAAGGGAGAGGTGGGAAAAGAACAGAAGAGATAGGAAGAGAAGAAATGGAATGGAAAGCGAAAGATATGGGAAAAGAGAGATGGAAAGAAGAGAGAGAAGAGAAGAGAAGGACGAAAGAAGAAGAGAAGAGAAGAGAAGAGAAGAGAAAGAAGAGAAGATGGAAGAGAAGAGAAGAGAAGAGAAGAGAAGAGAAGAGAAGAGAAGAGAAGAGAAGAGAAGAGAAGAGAGAGAAGAGAGAGAAGGAGAAGAGAAGAGAAGAGAAGAGTAAGAGAAGAGAAGAGATGAAAGAAATGGAAGAAGAGAAGAGATGGAAGAGAATGAAAGAGAAGAGATGAAGGAAGAAAAGAGAAGATATGGGAAGAGAAGAGAGGAAATGGGCAAAAAGGGAGAGGTGGGAAAAGAACAGAAGAGATAGGAAGAGAAGAAATGGAATGGAAAGCGAAGATATGGGAAAAGAAGAGATGGGAAGAGAAAAGAAGAGAAGAGAAGAGAAGAGAAGAGAAAAGAAGAGAAGAGAAGAGAAGAGAAGAGAAGAGAAGAGAAGAGAAGAGAAGAGAAGAGAAGAGAAGAGAAGAGAAGAGAAGAGAAGAGAAGAGAAGAGAAGAGAAGAGAAGAGAAGAGAAGAGAAGAGAAGAGAAGAGAAGAGAAGAGAAGAGAAAAGAAGAGAAGAGAAGAGAAGAGAAGAGAAGAGAAGAGAAGAGAAGAGAAGAGAAGAGAAGAGAAGAGAAGAGAAGAGAAGAGAAGAGAAGAGAAGAGAAGAGAAGAGAAGAGAAGAGAAGAGAAGAGAAGAGAAGAGAAGAGAAGAGAAGAGAAGAGATGGAAAGAGAAGAGAGAAATGGGCAAAAAGGGAGAGATGGGAAAAGAACAGAAGAGATAGGAAGAGAAGAAATGGAATGGAAAGCGAAGATATGGGAAAAGAAGAGATGGGAAGAGAAGAGAAGAGAAGAGAAGAGAAGAAGAGAAGAGAAGAGAAGAGAAGAGAAGAGAAGAGAAGAGAAGAGAAGAGAAGAGAAGAGAAGAGAAGAAGAGAAGAGAAGAGAAGAGAAGAGAAGAGAAGAGAAGAGAAGAGAAGAGAAGAGAAGAAGAGAAGAGAAGAGAAGAGAAGAGAAGAGAGAAGAGAAGAGAAGAGAAGAGAAGAGAAGAGAAGAGAAGAGAAGAGAAGAGAAGAGAAGAGAAGAGAAGAGAAGAGAAGAGAAGAGAAGAGAAGAGAAGAGAAGAGAAGAGAAGAGAAGAGAAGAGAAGAGAAGAGAAGAGAAGAGAAGAGAAGAGAAGAGAAGAGAAGAGAAGAGAAGAGAAGAGATGGAAAGAGAAGAAAAGAGAAGAGATGGAAAGAGAAGAAAAAAGAAGAGATGGAAAGAGAGGAAAAGAGAAGAGATGGAAAGAGAAGAAAAAAGAAGAGATGGAAAGAGAAGAGAGGAAATGGGCAAAACGGGAGAGGTGGGAAAAGAACAGAAGAGATAGGAAGAGAAGAAATGGAATGGAAAGCGAAGAGATGGGAAAAGCAGAGATGGGAAGAGAAAGATGGAAAGAGAAGAGAAGAGATGGGAAGAGTAAAATGAGATAAAACCAGAGGAGAAGAAAGACAGAAAAAGGAAGAAATGGAAAGATAAGAGATAGGAAGAGAAGAGAATAGATGGGTAAAGAAAAGAAGAGAGAAAATGAGGAAAGAAGAGACGGAAAGAGATGAGAAGAAAAGAGAAGAAATGGGAAAAGAAGAGATAAAAAGAGAAGAAAAGAGAAGAGATAGAAAGAGAAGAGAGGAAATGGGCAAAGAAGGGAAATGTTCCTCTAACGCGTTTCGATAGCCAAGCTATCATCTTCATTATCTTGAGTATCTCTCTGAAGAGGAGAGGAAGCAAAACTATGAATCCTGTAAATTTTTAGACTTAAACTATCTTTCTAGAATCAAAGGTGTAAATTTTTTAAAAACCAAATTTCTTATCTAGAAATATATTCAAAAGAAACAGAAGTAAGACTTGAAAAACAAATCTTGTTCCATGAAACCAAGACAGATTTTGATGGAACGGACTGGTGCTTGGTTATCCTCAAAAATTGGAATACAAATTTTGTCCCCTGAAACCAAGAAAGATTAAAAAATACAACAAAGGTTCCTCTAACGCTTTTCGATAGCCAAGCTATCATCTTCAGAGAAATACTAGCACCTAACATCTCAAACGATGTATTTACATTCTCTAAAAATATTGTGGTACTATTTTGGTGAACTGGTCCTTGGTTACCTTGGTTACCTTGGTTATCCTTGGTTATCAGAGAGTATCTCTCTGATAATCTGGCTATCGAAACGCGCCAGAGCAACCTTTGTTGTTTTTTAATCACTCTTGGTTTCAGGGGACAAGATTTGTATTTCAGTTTTTCAAGATAACCAGGGATCAGTCCGTTCCAACAAAATTTTGAATTTTCAGGGAGTATTTTTATAAATTTAAAATGTTTCCATGATTTCAGCTTGAATTTCAATTTTATTTTTAAATTTGACTTTTATAAACTAGATCATCACTTGCCTTGCAATGAGAGACATCGAGACAGGAAATATCTTCATATTTCTTCCCCCCATGAGGTAATCTTGAGCGTTCTCAGCAACGTGAAAAAATCCAAAGTAGAGACCGATACCAATGCAGGATACCAACATGGCAATGAACATCAAATAGTCAACCCATCCGAAACGTTGCATGGCTGCTCCAACATCGCTGACATCTAGACCTACTACAACCTTTTGACCCATTTCAACGGGGGATTGTATCCCTTGGAGTACCAATTCGGCCATTTCTAATCAAATTTTTGTCAATATGCATGTATATACAAATATATACAAGTTTATTACGATGCAATTGAAATCTAATTTCATTAGAATCGAATGAAAACTAAATTACAATTGCAAAGTTCACGTGGATGAGGCAAAGGTTGCATCACGGGTTGCATAGCAACATTCATTGATACAAACGTCCTTACTTTTATCTTTACTTTCATAGTTCGACAAATGACCAATTAAATGTTCTGTAATTAAACAGTTCAATGTGTTTAAAATTGAAAATATGTACAACAGTAGGGGTTTACTCTCTTGGATACTTATACGACTGACTATCGGCTTTAAGTTGGGAGTGTATACAACCACCGTACCATACTGATGAGGCCAAGGAAGGCCGAAACTAATCTATGGTTGCAGTTTTACATATTTTCAATTTTAAGCACGTTTAAATGTTTAGTTACAGAACATTTATTTGGTCATTTGTCAATATGTATAAAATGCACAAAAAGAATAAGTCAGCAAGATTCATTTATTGTAAGAAAAAAAAACGAATCAGCAAGATACATTTGTTATGAGAAAAAAGAAGGGATCAGTAAGATTCATTCTTTTTGCATATTTCTACAGAAGACATCTTATAAAAGACGTTTATTTAGTCTCTTTACTGTCTGCCTATTTATAAAACAGAGGACTGAGAATAGCGTCATAATTTGATCACTTAAATCAGGTCAAATTGTTACTAGACACTTGATGAAACATCTCGAGATAAAGTAAAAGATTTGCATTTGGTTATTTTTTACTGTTGAAATACAAATCTTGTCCCCTGAAACCAAGAAATATTAAAAAACACAACAGAGCAAGCTCTGTTGTGTTTTTTAATCTTTCTTGGTTTCAGGGGACAAGATTTGTATTTCAATTTTTGAAGATGCCCAAGTACCAGTCCGTTCCACCAAAACATCTCTAAATAAAGTAAAAAATTTGCATTTGGTTATATTTTTCTGTTGAAATACAAATCTTGTCTGGTCCTTGGTTATCTTCAAAAATTGAAATACAAATATTGTCCTCTAAACCAAGAAAGATTAAAAAACACAAGAGAGGTTGCTCTATGGTGCTTTTTTAATCTTTCTTGGTTTCAGTTCGTATTTCAATTTTTAAAGATAACCAAGGACCAGTCCGTTCCACCAAAACATCTCGAAATAAAGTAAAAGATTTGCATTTGGTTATATTTTACTGTTGAAATACAAATCTTGTCCCCTGAAACCAATAAAGATTAATAAACACAATAGAGCAACCTTTGTTGTGTTTTTTAATCTTTTTCGGTTTCATGGGACAAGATTTGTATTTCAATTTTTGAAGACAACCAAAGTCCCTTATAACAAAATATTTTACTGTGTCGAAATCGTCAGCTAAACTCAGTGCTGGATTTATAAGGCTGTACAAGATATAATTTAGGGCCCACGGCATGTTCAGAGGCCCCCAAATAGGGTTGAAGATCTTTTTTTGAGTCGTCAGTAAAATTGTTGATGTCAACCATTTTTTTTTGTTCGCAACACCGGTCCAATAACTCAAATGGCTTAGGACCTCATCAAGTTTAAATCCCTCAAACAGATTAGAACCTCATCAAATTTAAATCCAGCCCTAGATTGTCAACATTTTTTCTTCATTACTTCATTACTTCGATCGTAAATCTGATGGAGAACCTTTTTGTTGTTAGAACAAATCTTGATTAATTTTAAGCAGTCTGAATCCCAACTAAATCATCATCGGAATTCTGACGAAAAATGGATGATCGAACTTGATTGGGTCTAACAAAAATATCGATTTCGGAAGATTAGTTCATCATCATGTTGACACAACATTAATAAAACTTTAAATGAGAATTTTCTGGGTTATTTTGGGTTATTTATTTACGATTCAAATTGTTAAAAAAATTCTCGAGATAGAAATCTAAGAAAAAACTTATGACAATACTGAATCTGGCTGAGGATTTTGGGATGTCATTGTGGGGGACTCGGATATGTTATAAAGCAAGCCATTTGCTTACCTATCGTTTGGTGGATCTGCAAAATCTAAAAGTCGTAGGTTATTTTGAATATGTAGCGTGAAAATTCGTCTGGTGACATAGATTGCTTTAGGAAACTTCTCACGATCCTTCGAAGGTTGATTTTCCTCATGATCTCAGTACACACGATATAAAGGCGCTATTGACTTTGTCATTTGGCCTGCACATATGCTTAAGCGGATATCACGTACTTGAATAATGCCTAAATTAAGACCCCACTTACTAAAATGGGGTCTGAATAGAGGACAAATTTATATGTTTGCCTATATCAATCCACCTTAATAGGATAATGATTTTATGATGAATTCATTTTAACTGGGTGGTAATTTGAAAATCAGCAGCCACATTTTTGCAACATGCCTGGTTTGAAACGTTAAAGCTTTAGTTGCGTTGTGTTTTAATTTCATTCAGTGGCGTGTTCTCCGTGCTGCATCGGGAAAAATAATTCCCATGTAATTTGCATGTCTCTGAAACATTTTTTATATTTTTTTCTAATTTAAACTTTGTACTTCGAAATAAAAACGGTTACTCCTTTTCTAAAACGTTAACCTTCCTCTTAAAATCACTCAGTTTTTATAGATTTTAAAATTAGAAGAGAAGAGAAGAGAAGAGAAGAGAAGAGAAGAGAAGAGAAGAGAAGAGAAGAGAAGAGAAGAGAAGAGAAGAGAAGAGAAGAGAAGAGAAGAGAAGAGAAGAGAAGAGAAGAGAAGAGAAGAGAAGAGAAGAGAAGAGAAGAGAAGAGAAGAGAAGAGAAGAGAAGAGAAGAGAAGAGAAGAGAAGAGAAGAGAAGAGAAGAGAAGAGAAGAGAAGAGAAGAGAAGAGAAGAGAAGAGAAGAGAAGAGAAGAGAAGAGAAGAGAAGAGAAGAGAAGAGAAGAGAAGAGAAGGGAAGGGAAGGGAAGGGAAGGGAAGGGAAGGGAAGGGAAGGGAAGGGAAGGGAAGGGAAGGGAAGGGAAGGGAAGGGAAGGGAAGGGAAGGGAAGGGAAGGGAAGGGAAGGGAAGGGAAGGGAAGGGAAGGGAAGGAGAAGAGAAGAGAAGAGAAGAGAAGAGAAGAGAAGAGAAGAGAAGAGAAGAGAAGAGAAGAGAAGAGAAGAGAAGAGAAGAGAAGAGAAGAGAAGAGAAGAGAAGAGAAGAGAAGAGAAGAGAAGAGAAGAGAAGAGAAGAGAAGAGAAGAGAAGAGAAGAGAAGAGAAGAGAAGAGAAGAGAAGAGAAGGGAAGAGAAGAGAAGAGAAGAGAAGAGAAGAGAAGAGAAGAGAAGAGAAGAGAAGAGAAGAGAAGAGAAGAGAAGAGAAGAGAAGAGAAGAGAAGAGAAGAGAAGAGAAGAGAAGAGAAGAGAAGAGAAGAGAAGAGAAGAGAAGAGAAGAGAAGAGAAGAGAAGAGAAGAGAAGAGAAGAGAAGAGAAGAGAAGAGAAGAGAAGAGAAGAGAAGAGAAGAGAAGAGAAGAGAAGAGAAGAGAAGGAAGGGAAGAGAACAGAAGAGAAGAGAAGAGAAGAGAAGAGAAGAGAAGAGCAGAAAAAAAAGAGAAGAGAAAAGAAAAGAAGAGAAGAGATGAGAAGAGATGGAAAGAGAAAATAAGAGGTGGGAAGAGAAGAAAAGAGAAAAGATGGTTAGAGAAGAGAAGAGAAGAAATAAGGAAAGAAGAGATGGAAAGAAAAGAGAAGAAATGGGAAGAGAAGAGATGGAAAGAGAAAAAAAGAGAAGAGATGAAAGAGAAGAGAGGAAATGGACAAAGAAGGGAGAGGTGGGAAAAGAACAGAAAAGATAGGAAGAAAAGAGAAGAGATGGGAAGAGAGGAGATAAAAAGAGAAGACAAGAAATGGACAGGAAAAGGAACAGATGGGAAGAGAAGAGAAGAGAAGAGAAGAAAAGAGAAGACAAGAGAAGAGAAAAGAAGAGAAGAGAATTTCGATGGAAAGGGAAGAGAAGAGATGGGAAGAGAAAAGAAGAGATGGGAAGAGAAGAGGGGAAATAGGTAAAGAAGAGATGGAAAGAGATGGGAAAAAGAGAAGAAATGGAAGAGAAAAGAAGAGATGAAAAGAGAAGAAAAGGAATGGACAGGGAAAGATAAAGGTGGGAAAAAGACAGAAGAGATAGGAAGAGAAGAAACGGGAAGAGCAGAAAAGAGATAAAAAGAGAAGAGAAGAAATGGGCAGGAAAAGATAAGAGAAGAGAAGAGAAGGGAAGAAAATTTCGATTTTTGTTCTTTAGAATTATTCAAATTTTTTTCTCAAAATTACGAATTTTTTTATCGAAATTTTGAACGTAAATTCCAAAATTCGCTGAATTTTTGTCTTCCAACCAAATTTTTTAAGATGTCAAGTTTCTATCGAAATTTCAACTTTTTTCAATTTTTGTTTTCAAAATTGTGATTGAAATCTCGACTTTTCGGCTTTGTTGAGTTTTAAATTCGAAAGTTAAAGAAAAAATGTAAAATATTCTAATACTCTGATTTAAAGAGATTTCGAAATTAAGAATTAAAATAGACATTTCGAAATTAAACTTGAAGTTATTGTAAAAAATTCCTAATTTAGATTTCCAATGCTTAGGCTAAAATTTTCATTTGTTCTTCTAAAAATTGTGACTTTATTCTCAAGATTTCAACTTTTGAAATTGGTTTTTATTTTCATATATAATGTATATTATTTTTAGTTTAAATGTCAAATTTTTTTCTCTAAAATATTTTAAATTTTTCTCGCCAAATGGCGACTCTTACACTTGAAATTTTATGACTTTTTCTAGAACCTTTGTAGCAAACATTGGATCACTATTAAATAACATTTCAAGTTTAAAATGGACATTTGGACTCTTTTTTTTTTAATTTTGATTGATTCTATAAAATCTTAGCTTAGAACTTGAAATTAGATTTTTATTTTCTAGAATTTTTGACTTTTTCTCTCAAAATTCTCATCATTAAAAATTTTAAATTTATAAGTATCTAATTCAATCTTGAAGTTTAGATTTTGATTCCAAATTGAAAGTTTAGTCTTGAAATTCATATTTCTTTATTTCGATCTTCAGACATCTTAAGGAAAAAATCCCAAAAACTTGGAAAAACAACAAGCTGAATTTACCAATAATTTTTTTTTAAATTTCGGCTTTAATCATAAAATTTTGATTGTAGCTGAAAATAAACTTTTAAGCAAAGAGTCAGATAATCGGAATTCCCCGTTTAACTTTGTACTTTCAGAAAAAATGTTATTTGATGTCGAAATTTTTGAGAAACTTTAATAACTGAAAATTTCGAGAAAAAATGTAGACAAACCTGAATCTATCAAAAATGTTCTCAAAAATTCCACATTTTCCAATAATTTGAAGTAACATTTGCAAAAAAGTAGGTTTAAATGTTCTAAATGAAAGTAGACAAATTACGACATTTATTTTCGAAATTTTGAGATCGAAGAAAATACTTTCTCACTTTGTACTTGAAATAGTTATTTTTTAATTCGTATATCTCTTGGAAAAAAAGTCGAAATTTCAAGAGAACAAGTCAACATTTTGGGAAAACATCTACTTTTCAAAAGAAAGTAAAAATATCAAGAAAAAACAAAAACAATTCTCAAGCTTTCATCGCCAAATTTCGAATATTCGAGGGGGGGTTATCAGCAAAAGAAGTGTTTGTTTTTGGAAGCTATCTAAATACTGCAACAGCGATGTCTTTTTTGCATCCTAGATGTGAGGACTAGAAGCTAAAGTGACCTAATACAAAAAATGAAATAAAGTGTTGCAAATATTGCATTTATTCTACAATGATAAAATGTTACAAATTGTGCGCCTGTTGTACAGCATCACTTATATATAACATGTTTAATTAGGAATTAACAGTCTTTCTCTCTGTATTGTCTTGTGGTCACTTCACTTATGATAAATCTGGCATGTTTGGCGTCGTCCACACGTATCTACTCCTTGGTGTTATCGCCAATTTGTATTTATCAAACGTATCGGCGAAGTAAATTGTTGAAGTGATAAAGCCGAATACCTACAACTGCAACTTAGTTCACAATTGATTAATCAAGTGGAAAAGCTTACCGAAGTGACTATATATTCGGTGGTTAACACAGAAACCGCAACGGTAGACGCCAGGAAAAAAAGTACCCCCCAGATTAGCGCGTAGGTGCATTCTATCCATTCCCAAGACAACCTAAGCTTGTGGGTGAGTGCAAAAACGTGTGAGGCCGCAAAAACTCCATTGAGGATCAACCCTGACAAGCAAATGATGCACAGGAAGTATCCTTTGGATAAACTTTCGCAAAATGATAAAATGATTATCGTTATCACTATCAGTAGCTGAAAGTAAAATAGGGAAAGTTTAACATAATAAAATCTTAGATAATCTACATATATAGTACAGTATAGTATATAGTCTTAGTAAAAAATTAAACATGACACAAGGAATTGTTTATATATCAAAAATGGCGCATGTGTAATTGTAGGTGTATGGAAATGGAGCAAAAACTCACAGTTTCTAGCGCTTTTAATGCCCCTGAATACGTCAATAAGTATGCTGTACCGGTTTTTTGGTCCTAAAATATTAATCAAATGTAAATAGAAGGAAAAGCCACATCACCTGTACTAACACTCATAGTTGGGAGTTTTCTAATTTATTGATGAATTTTCAGCGAACCAATAATCTTATCAACGTCATGATGATTGAAGCAATAGAAACCTCTTATCAGTTATTTACTCTATATGGTTAACAAAAATAGCTATTTTATTGTAATGCGCTGGTTAAAACAAAACGTTGTTGAACGCAGATAAAATACAGGTGAAATTTGCACTGTATGCATATCGTATTCGAATTATTTACTACAGTTCGCCAAGTTATGTCACCTTGAAATTTTACTAGCTACAATATCACGATAGTAATTAAGTAGAAATATTTCACTGTTTATGAACAGGTTAATTTTTAAATATCGCTTTTGTTGTTCCAGACTTCTAATCTAGTCATGTTCTGTGATCTAATCAACACTTCTAACGAATTCCAGGTCGCTGTCTTCGGAGATTCAACGTAACGAAAGTTAGCATCAAAGTGTCATTTGATATGGAATGGCGTTTAGAAAATTTTTGGAAATATTCAAGTGGCGTTCAAATTGCAAATTTTGCAAACAATGTAGTAATCAAAGGTTTTCGATTATATTGAATTCAAGAAAAAAGAAATAAGGCAAATTTCAAAAAATATCTTCTAAGAACAAGTTGTAACTTTTTTTTAGAAGTAGAGGTTTGAGTGTTTCAAGTTCAAAAGTGAAAATGTTGAGAGTCCTTTGAATATACTAGTTTAGAAAATTGTCAACAAACCACAAAAATTTAAATATTTCCAAACTGGGCCGAAGAAGTGTTAAATAAATTGAAAAAAACATAATATCTCCGGTCAATAAGGGTCTACCATGAAGAATAATACTAGTTCCAAGTTGGATATTCAGAGTTCTGGAATTAACGTCAACATTTTGGGAAATGTGGAATTTTGAGATTACTTTTAAAACATTTTTTAAAATCACTTTAATTTTCTTAATTTTGGGGATTTGTCTTTTTTGTAGTTTCCATTTTTTCAGAATTATTTCCTCTTCAAACTCGTTATAGAACTGAATAAAAAGTGGGTGATGATAAACCTGCAGATTCTTTATATGAGTGGAGCTTTTAGATTTAAATATTCTCTGTATCTTCTTTGCAAAGTTTCGTTAATTCCATTCCTGTTGAGTGGCCAGTTGCAACTGGCGAAAGCAATGTCACTCAATAGGAATGGAATTTTAGATTTAATTCAAAGAAGAGCAATTCGGTCCAACTTGGAACAGTGAAATTTATGAGGACTTCTCTACATAGAATTTTGAAGTAAGAGAACTTTTAAATTTTGGAATTCGTTATTTTCTCCGCCTGTTGCAATTGGCGAAGAAAATGCCACTCAACGAGAATTGAATTTTAGATTTAATTCAAAGAAGAGCAATTCGATCGATGATAGAATTTTCACTGACTCTTTTCAGATACTGAAGCACTTCTCTGTGAATACTTTCACGGGAAACGTTCGTAAGAACTGATAACGAAGGCTTCCACGGCCAGAGTCAGTACAGGATATAGTTCTTCCGGCATTGGACCGTGTCAAAGAACTACTACATCGACGTTTCGCTTACCATCGTGGGGGGCTTCAGGAACAAAGAAAAGAAACAATAAAAAGACAAATATAAGGGAATATGCAAAAAAGAAAGAATGAAAAGTCCAATTTCAAAACATCAGAGCACGGTAACTCAGTATGGCCACCATACCAGAGGCGAAACTCTTCTGAATTGAAAATTGGAACAAAGGATAAGAAAGTTTAGACAAAAGAGCACGGTAACTCAAAATGTCCACCATATCAGAGGCGAAACTCTTCTGAACTGAAAATTTGAACAAAGGATAAGAAAGTTTCGACAGAAGAGTTTCGCCTCTGATATGGTGGACATTTTGAGTTACCGTGCTCTTTTGAGAAGAGAAGGGAAGAGAAGAGAAAAGAAGAGAAGAGAAGAGAAGAGAAGAGAAGAGAAGAGAAAGGAAGAAAAGAGATGGAAAGAAAAGTCAAGAGATGGAAAGAGAAGAGAAGAGATGGGAAGAGAAGAGATGGGAAAAGAAAAGAAGAGATGGGAAGAAAAGAGAAGAAATGGAAAGAGCAGAAAAAAGATGAAAAGGGAAGAGAAGAAATGGGAAGAGCAGAAAAAAGGTGAAAAGAGAAGAGAAGAAATGGACAGGGAAAGGAAGAAATAGGAAGAGGAAAGGTTGGAAAATTATAAAAGAGATAAAAAGAGAAGAGAAGAGAGGAGAAGAGAAGAGAAGGGAAAAGAAGAGAAGAGACGAGAAGAGAAGAGAAGAGAAGAGAAGAGAAGAGAAGGAAGAGAAGAGAAGAGAAGAGAAGAGAAGAGAAGAGAAGAGAAGAGAAGAGAAGAGAGAAAGAAGAGAAGAGAAGAGAAGAGAAGAGAAGAGAAGAGAGAGAGAAGGAGGAAGAGAAGAGAAGAGAAGAGAAGAGAAGAGAAGAGAAGAGAAGAGAAGAGAAGAGAAGAGAAGAGAAGAGGACGAGAAGAGAAGAGAAAGAGAAGAGAAGAGAAGAGAAGAGAAGAGAAGAGAAGAGAAGAGAAAGAAGAAGAGAAGAGAAGAGAAGAGAAAGAGAAGAGAAGAGAAGAGAAGAGAAGAGAAGAGAAGAGAGAGAAGAGAAGAGAAGAGAAGAGAAGAGAAGAGGAAGAGAAGGGAAGGAGAAGGGAGAGAAGGGAAGAGAAGGGGAAGAGAAGAGAAGAGAAGAGAAGAAATGGAAAGAGAAGAAAAGAGATGGGAAGAGAAGAAAAGAGATGGGAAGAGAAGAAAAGAGAAGAGAAGAAATGGGAAAGAGAAGAGAAGAGATGGGAAGAGAAGAGATGGGAAGAGAAGAGATGGGAAAGAGAAGAGATGGGAAGAGAAGAGAAGAGAAGAAAGAGAGAAGAAATGGAAAGAGAAGAGAAGAGATGGGAAGAGAGAAGAGAGATGGGAAGAGAAGAGATAGGGAAGAGAAGAGATGGGAAAGAGAAGAAGAGATGGGAAGAGAAAGAAGAGATGGGAAGAGAAGAGATAGGGAAGAGAAGAGATGGGAAGAGAAGAGAATGGGAAGAGAAAGAAGATGGAGAAGAGAAAGAAGAGAAGGAAGAGAGAGAAGAGAAGAGAAGAGATAAGAGAAGAGAAGAGAAGAGAAGAGAAGGAAGAGAAGAGGAAGAGAAGAGAAGAGAAGAGAAGAGAAGAGAAGAGAAGATGAAGAGAAGAGAAGAGAAAGAAGAGAAGAGAAGAGAAGAGAAGAGAAGAGAAGAGAAGAGAAGAAATGAAAGAGAAGAGAAGAGATGGGAAGAGAAGAGAAAGAAGAAGGGAGAAAGAGAAGAGAAGAAGATGGGAAGAGAAGAGATGGGCAGAGAAGAGATGGGAAGAAAAGAGAAGAGATGGGAAGAAAAGGGAGAAGAAATGGAAAGAGAAAGAGAAGAGATGGGAAGAGAAGAGATGGGCAGAGAAGAGTGGGAAGAGAAGAGATGGGAAGAGAAGAGATGGGAGAGAAGAGAAGAGATGGGAAGAGAAAGAGATGGAAAAGAAGAGATGGAAAGAGAAAAGAAGAGATGGAAGAAATGAGATGGGAAGAGAAGGGGGGGAAGAGAAGAGAAGAGAGGGAAGAGAAGATGATGAAAGAGGAAGAGATGGAAAGAGAATAGAAGAGAGGAAGAGAAGAGAGGAAGAGAAGAGATGGGAAGAGAAGAGAAGAGAAGAATGAAAGAGAAGAGAAGAGATGGAAAGAGAAGAGATGAGAAAGAGAAAGATGGGAAGAAAGAGATGGAAGAGAAGAGAGATGGAAAGAGAAGAGATGGAAAAGAGAAAAGAAAGAGATGGGAAGAGAAGAGATGGGAAGAGAAGAGATGGGAAAGAAAAAGAAGAGAGGGAAGAGAAAAGAAAAGAGATGGGAAAGAGAAGAGATGGGAAGAGAAGAAGAGATGGGAAGAGAAGAGAATGAGAAGAGAAGAGAAGAGATGGAAGAGAAGAGAAGAGAAGAGAAGAGAAGAGAAGAGAAGAGAAGAGAAGAGAAGAGAAGAGAAGAGAAGAGAAGAGAAGAGAAGAGAAGAGAAGAGAAGAGAAGAGAAGAGAAGAGAAAGAGAAGAGAAGAGAAGAGAAGAGAAGAGAAGAGAAGAGAAGAGAAGAAGAGAAGAGAAGAGAAGAGAAGGAGAAGAGAAGAGAAGAGAAGAGAAGAGAAGAGAAGAGAAGAGAAGAGAAGAGAAGAGAAGAGAAGAGAAGAGAAGAGAAGAGAAGAGAAGAGAAAGAGAAGAGAAGAGAAGAGAGAGAAGAGAATGGAAGAGAAGAAAGAGATGGGAAAGAGAAGAAAAAGAGATGGGAAGAGAAGAGAAGAGAAGAGAAGAAATGGAAAGAGAAGAGAAGAGATGGGTAGAGAAGAGATGGAGAAGAGAAGAAATGGGAAAGAGAAGAGAAGAGAGAGAAGAAATGGAAGAGAAGAAAAGAGAGGGAAGAAAAGAGAAGAGAAGAGAAGAGATGGGTAGAGAAGAGATGGGAAGAGAAGAGATGGGAAGAGAAGAGATGGGAAGAGAAGCGATGGAAAGAGAAGAAGAGGGAAAGAGAAAAGAAGAGATGGGAAGAGAAGAGATGGGAAGAGAAGAGATGGGAAGAGAAGAGATGGAAGAAGAAGAGATGGAAAGAAAAGAAGAGATGGGAAAAGAAGAGATGGGAAGAGAAGAGATGGGAAGAGAAGAGATGGGAAGAGAAGAGATGGGAAGAGAAGAGATGGGAAGAGGAGAGAAGAGAAGAAAAGAGAAGAGGAAGAAAAAAGGGAAGAGATGGGAAAAGAAGAGATGGAGAAGAGAAGAGATGGGAAGAGAAGAGAAGGAAGAGAAGAGATGGAAGAGAAGAGATGGGAAGAGGAGAGAAGAAGAAAGAGAAGAGAAGAGAAGAGAAGAGAAGAGAAGAGAAGAGAAGAGAAGAGAAGAGAGAGAAGAGAGAGAAGAGAAGAGAAGAGAAGAGAAGAGAAGAGAAGAGAAGAGAAGAGAAGAGAAGAGAGAGAAGAGAAGAGAAGAGAAGAGAAGAGAAGAGAAGAGAAGAGAAGAGAAGAGAAGAGAAGAGAAGAGAAGAGAAGAGAAGAGAAGAGAAAGAGAAGAGAAGAGAAGAGAAGAGAAGAGAAGAGAATGAGAAGAGAAGAGAATGAGAAGAGAAGAGAAGAGAAGAGAAGAGAAGAGAAGAGAAGAGAAGAGAAGAGAAGAGAAGAGAAGAGAAGAGAAGAGAAGAGAAGAGAAGAGAAGAGAAGAGAAGAGAAGAGAAGAGAGAGAAGAGAGGAAGAGATGGGAAGAGAGAGAAGAGAAGAGAAGAAATGGAAAGAGAAGAGAAGAAGATGAAGAGAGAGAAGATGGAAGAGAAGAGATGGGAAGAGAAGAAGAGATGGAGAGAAGAGATGGAAGAGAAGAGATGGAAGAGAAGAGATGGAAGAGAAGAGATGGAAGAGAAAGAAGAGATGGGAAGAGAAGAGATGGGAAGAGAAGAGATGGGAAGAGAAGAGATGGGAAGAGAAGAGATGGGAAGAGAAAAGAAGAGATGGGAAAAGAAGAGATGGGAAGAGAAGAGATGGGAAGAGAAGAGATGGGAAGAGAAGAGATGGGAAGAGAAGAGATGGGAAGAGAAGAGAAGAGAAGAGAAGAGAAGAGAAGAGAAAAGAAGAGATGGGAGAAGAAGAGATGGAAGAGAAGAGATGGGAAGAGAAGAGATGGGAAGAGAAGAGATGGGAAGAGAAGAGATGGGAAGAGGAGAGAAGAGAAGAGAAGAGAAGAGAAGAGAAGAGAAGAGAAGAGAAGAGAGAGAAGAGAAGAGAAGAGAAGAGAAGAGAAGAGAAGAGAAGAGAAGAGAAGAGAAGAGAAGAGAAGAGAAGAGAAGAGAAGAGAAGAGAAGAGAAGAGAAGAGAAGAGAAGAGAAGAGAAGAGAAGAGAAGAGAAGAGAAGAGAAGAGAAGAGAAGAATGGAAGAGAAGAGATGGGAAGAGAAGAGATGGAAGAGAAGAGATGGAAAAGAAAAGAAGAGATGGGAAGAGAAGAGAAGAGAAGAGAAGAGAAGAGAAGAGAAGAGAAGAGAAGAGAAGAGAAGAGAAGAGAAGAGAAGAGAAGAGAAGAGAAGAGAAGAGAAGAGAAGAGAAGAGAAGAGAAGAGAAGAGAAGAAATGGAAAGAGAAGAGAAGAAATGGAAAGAGAAGAGAAGAGAAGAAATGGAAAGAGAAGAGAAGAGATGGGAAGAGAAGAGATGGGAAGAGAAGAGATGGGAAGAGAAGAGATGGGAAGAAGAGAGATGGGAAGAGAAGAGATGGAAAGAGAAGAGATGGAAAGAGAAAAGAAGAGATGGGAAGAGAAGAGATGGGAAGAGAAGAGATGGGAAGAGAAGAGATGGGAAGAGAAGAGATGGGAAGAGAAGAGATGGGAAGAGAAAAGAAGAGATGGGAAAAGAAGAGATGGGAAGAGAAGAGATGGGAAGAGAAAAGAAGAGATGGGAAGAGAAGAGAAGAGAAGAGTAGAGAAGAGGAGAGAAGAGAAGAGAAGAGAAGAGAAGAGAAGAGAAGAGAAGAGAAGAGAAGAGAAGAGAAGAGAAGAGAAGAGAAGAGAAGAAAAGAGAAGAGAAGAGAAGAGAAGAGAAGAGAAGAGAAGAGAAAAGAACGAGATTGGAAGAGATGGGAAAAAAAGAGAAGAATTGGAAAGAGAAAAGAGGAGATGGAAAGAGAAGAAAATGAATGGGCAAGGAAAGATGTCTGCGGATCTACGGACAAATTTGAGGGTTTTAGCTTGGACTTGAGTTCGCGTTCAATTTTGCTTGTTGGGTCCCGAGGAAGAGGAATATAGGATTCATCATTCAACAGAGCGTTAATTTTGGATACATACTCGAAATTATCCAAGATGACAGTTGGATCTATCAGCCGAAAGAATAGTGATTAAAGAATCTGCTTTTAGGGTTTTAAGGGCACATCTTTCTTCTCTAGAAATGTTGGACTTTGGTGGTTTGGTATGTTTTAGTATTTTTGTGGTTTGAAAACGAATAGGATCTGCTGCCTCCTTAGGGAGAGAGTAAGAACTGATAGGATTCAGTCTCTGAAACCTCCAAAATAACATTTTTTAGGCATAGAAGACCGAGGCTTCAACTTGTGCAGTCCAACTTGGAACAGTCAGATTTATAAAGACTTCTCTACACAGAATTTAGAAGTAAGAGAACTTTTAAATACTGGAATTCGTCATTTTCTTCGCCAGTTGCAAATGGCCAAATGCCACTCAACGGGAATGGAATTTTAGATTTAATTTAAAGAAGAGCAATTCAGTCGCTGATAGCATTTTGACCAAGTCTCTTCAGATACTGGAGCATCAGCGATGGTTGGCACCTTATCTCTTCTCTGTGAAGACTTTCATGGGAAACGTTCATAACAATTGATGGGTTTCGTCCTCTGAAACCTCTAGAGCAACATTTTTTAAGCACAGAAGACAGTCGAAGGCTTTAACTAGTGCAGTCCAGTTTGGAACAGTGAGATTCATGAAGACTTCTCTACATAGAATGTTGAAGTAAAGGAACTTTTAAATTTTGGAATTCGTTATTTTCTTCGCCAGTTGTAATTCGTTACCAAGCTGATACAACTTAACCTCGTTTAACGCCAGTTCATCCATTACCTTTTCCGTCTCCTACTGGCTACCAGGGCTACTCTTTGCCAATGGATTGTATTTTAAAAAATACTAGACTGTACTATAGTACAGTATACAGTATAGTACTTGATCTATAGATCAGGAATGTGGGGTTTTAGATGTTGAACTCGCACACAAATAGGATCACCATCTCTTTGGATATCGCTGATCAAATCATAGGATTAAAAGCTTGTGATCTTTAAATTCTGCTTCCCTCTGATCCATTTTTGTTTGATGTAAGTGCCATATTTTTATAACCAGCACTAAACGCATAACAAACAATTAGTTTCTCAATCAGAGTTGTAACCTTGGTGGTGGCCTTACGACAGCGTTTCCGAAATAGAATATAGCCAAGAGTTAATCGACGATAAGAAGACTAACGAATGAGATAATTAACGAGCCTTATCACCTGTTGATTGCGCTGAACGAGTCATCCAAAGCAAACAAAATTACCTTTTACGGTACACCTAAATTAAACTTTCGTGTGATGATAAGATTACACATTCAAGTTGGTTAATGCATGAGTGGGTTGTCGTTATAAAATTACAATTGGGTCATAATGGAAGTAAGTTGAAAAGTAAAATTTTAACAATGGCATCAATTAGATTGTTCGCAGGGGTTTCTATATGTTAAGTCGATACCGGGGATATTAAAAATAGTGGAAATTGTAAGTATGGATTACATTTTGTAATCACGTTGTCTTCATATCAGGTGATTTGACCAATTTTTATTTCTTTTAGATTTGTAGTTTTATTGGTTTGTTGTGCGTGGTCATAGACTCATGGAAGGACGATTTATTGAGCGCTTTCATCGCTGGCACAGCCATAGCAATCGTAGTATCATTCCTGATTCTCATCTTGCATTTGACAGGGGTCATTTCTAGTACGGCCACAATTATGAGTTTAGCATTTTATTTCCATATGGCGTGGTTTATTTATATGTTGGTGGTTTCCACTATCCTTTTCACGAGACAATGGGATGACAAATACACTGCCGGAGCTGTAAGTTAGGTTTTGGTTGAAAATAATTATGGAAATGTCAAAGAAATTTAATTTATGTTAATTTGATAGATAGTTAACAAATAAGCGTTATAGCAATAGTAATACTAAAGCATTTTCTTTTAGAGCTTTGGAGTTATAACCGCCGGAGCTTACCTAGTTGATGCCCTCTATACTTTAACACATAATTCTCCACCACCATTTAGTACAATGGGTTAATTCTGATGTAAAAAATAAGATGTATCATAAGTAACTTAATATAAAACTTTTTATATTTCCACCTGTCTATTTTATTGTAATTTTCGAGTATTTAGTTCACATTTCCAACCCTTACTTCCTTATGAGTATTTGGTTGCAATTCAAATCTTGTCCTCTGAAACCAATATCACTTTGATGATGATAGCTGGGCTATCGAAACGCATTGTGATTTTTAATCCTTCTTGGTTTCAGGGGATAAGATTTGTATTTTAATTTTTGAAGTTAACCAAGGAGTAGTCCGTTCCATAAAAAAAAGAGTATTTAGTTATTAATATACAGAAATAGGAACATCCAGTGGAATTAGTAGCTAGGTTAAAGATAGAATAAAAATCCAAAGTTTTTATTTTATACAATAATTTATTATTAATAATAAATACATATCAGTGGGTCTTCTTCTATTAGTCAATTTTTAAATATTTCTAATTCTAACCAGTATAAAATATCCAAAATGATAAGTTACAACGGTAACAAATTAAGAAATTACTACGTAGTAACACTTTTTTTAGATAAAATGTTCAATTTACTTTATCAACGACACTCTAGAGAAAATCAAAATTAATTTGAAATAAACATTTAAGATGTTCATTCATTTTATTTAACATAAATTTTTTTAGAGTGTTATGACACTTTGAATGCTCTTTTTTCATTTAATCAATCCAGTTGGTAAACTATCCTCTTTTCAATGTTATTGCTGAAGTATATATTTTTGTATACTATAGTTAGAATAACTGATCTGATTTTGTAAACATCTACAAAAAATCTATACCTCATTTTTGCTTTTTCATTAAGCAACTCGGTTGTTTCAAATTTGAAATCACATTTGTCAATTACCTATCTAACTTTTACATTATAGACACTGGAGTAGTTAAAGCACAATTTTAAAAATATTAATTTGCTTTTTTTTGGTCAGTAACATTCACCTATAATCTATAATACTTTGGTAATGGAATCTCAAGGTTTTTTTTTGGCAACAATGACTATTTCTAAAACTTAGTAACATTAAAAAACATTTACATATATTCAATAGCTGCTTTCAACAGGACTATATATGAAACATCCAAGGCTTAAATAATTGCGGAAGATTCCGCCCGCGGGGTGGTTTAATATTCGGCACAATAATCAGGAAAAGTGGCACTCGCCGAACGCCCCCCAAACTAATTTACAATTTACAAGCTATACGTTTTCAAAGTTTAAAATATAAGAACAAAAACTAAGAAAAAATTACGATATTCTAGTTAAGATCAAATCAAAGATGCGAATAAAAACTGAAAATTTTAAGAATTTCATTTTTAAAATTCTGTGTCAAACTAATTTTTAATTTTACCTCCGAAATTCTGATTTAAAACTCGAAATGTGGACCTTTTTGGAGACATTTTGATTTGGATTTTTTAAAATGTCGACTTGATTCGAAAGCTTCTTTATCTCTCCTAACTCTCTCTCTATCTCTCTCTCTCTCGTTCTCTCTCTCTCTCTCTCTCTCTCTTTCTTTCTCTCTCTCTCTCTCTCTCTCTTTCTGCAAGGTTTTTTTTGAAGATATTTTGATTTGTTTTTTTTAAAATGTCGACTTGATTCGAAAGTTTCTTTATCTCTCCTATCTCTCTCTCTCTCTCTCTCTTCTCTCTCTTTTTCTCTCTCTGTCTTTCTCTCTCTCCCTCTCTCTCTCTTTCCCTCTCTCTCTCTCTCTCTCTTTCTCTCTCTCTCTCTCTCTGCAAGGTTTTTTTTGAAGATAGTTTGATTTGATTTTTTTAAAATGTCGACTTGATTCGAAAGTTTTTTAATCTCTCTTCTCTCTCTCTCACTCTCTCTTTTTCTCTCTCTCTCTCTTTCTCTCTCTCTCTGTCTCCCTCTCTCTGTCTCCCTCTCTCTTTCTCTCTCTCTCTCTCTCTCTGCAAGGTTTTTTTAAAGATATTTTGATTTCATTTTTATAAAATGTCGACTTGATTCGAAAGTTTCTTTATCTCTCCTATCTATTTCTCTCTCTCTCTCTCTTTCTTTCTCTCTCTGCAAGGTTTTTTTGAAGATATTTTGATTTGATTTTTTTAAAATGTCGACTTGATTCGAAAGTTTTTTTATCTCTCTTCTTCTCTCTCTCTTCTTCTCTCTCTCTCCTTCTCTCTCTCTCTCTTTCTCTCTCTCTCTCTCTCTCCCTTTCTCTTTCTCTCTCTCCCTCTCTCTCTCTCTCTCTCCCTCTCTCTCTTTCTCTCTCTCTGCAAGGTTTTTTTGAAGATATTTTGATTTCATTTTTTTAAAATGTCGACTTGATTCGAAAGTTTCTTTATCTCTCCTATCTCTCTCTCTCTCTCTCTCTCTATTTCTCTCTCTCTTTCTCTCTCTCTTTCTCTTTTTCTCTCTCTCTTTCTTTCTCTCTCTCTCTCTCTCTCTCTCTCTCTCTCTCTCTCTCTTTCTCTCTCTCTGCAAGGTGTTTTGAAGATATTTTGATTTGGTTTTTAAAAATGTCGACTTGATTTGAAAATTTCTCTCTCTCTCTCTCTCTCTCTCTCTCTCTCTATCTGCAGTCAATTAAAGTCTAAACATTAAATTTTGAGAAAAAAAGTCCAACTTTGAAAAATAAATTTTGAAATCTGTATAAGTTGAGTCTCAATAAGTTATAGCAGCTTATTGAGACTCAAATTATTCAGATCAAAATTTTTTTGAAAGTTGGACTTTTTTTCTCAAAATTTTATGTTTAGATTTTAACTGAAACTTTGCAGATAGAACGCATGATTATACATCTAACTTGCAGTAAAATTGCAAGCTAAAAACCGTTAATCTGTCAATTGCAATTTGTAAGATGAGTTTCCAATCGTTTACTTTGAATTACTAGCATATTACTCATATTATTTTTCCTTTTAAACATTATTTTTCTTGGGTTGAAATAAGTAAAATCGCCTTCTAAAAAATAAGAATGAAAAACTGAAAAAATTAAAAAAGTTTAGACGTAAATAGGAAACAATTCTGTTAGTAGTTCATCAATAAATAACAGTTTACCAGTTTCCTATTTACCTCAGTTTTAACTGAAGAAAAAATATCTTAGATCGACATGAGCATATCACTCATATTCTCCTTTTGATCGTTATTTCTTGTGGGTTAAAATAAGCAACAATTTTTAAAAGGAAAGCATCGTTCTCTAAAAAATAGGACTGAAAAACTGAAAAAGTTTTGACGTAAATAGGAAAAAAATTTTGTTAGTAGTTCATCAATAAATAACAGTTTAGCAGTTTCCTATTCACCTCATGTTTCCATTTAAGAAAAGTATGACAGATCGACGTAAGCATATCACTCATATTTTCCTTTTGAACATTATTTTTCTTGGATTGAAATAGGCAACAATTTTTAAAAGGAAAGCTTCGTCTTCTGAAAAATGAGACTGAAAAACTGAAAACGTTGAGACGTAAATAGGAAAAAAAATGCTGTTAGTAGTTCATAAATAAATAACAGTTTAGCAGTTTCCTATTCACATCATGTTTCCACTCAAGAAAGGTATTATAAACTGACGTAAGCATATCAGTCATATTTTCTTTTTGAACATTATTTTTCCTGGGTTGAAATAAATAACAATTTTTAAAAGGAAATTATCGTCTTCCATTTAAATAAATAACTGAAAAAGTTTAGACATAAATAAGAAAAAAAATCTGTCGGTAGTTCAACAATAAATAACACTTTCACAGTTTCCTAGATTCTATCTAATTAACTCTCAAGCAACTAATTAAAATTTCTGGCTTAAGTTTTTGAAAATATTTTGATTTGGTTTTTTAAAATGTCGACTTGATTCGAAAATTTCTCTTTCTCTCTCTATCTGCTTGATTTTAAGTAAAATCTAAACATAAATTTTCGAGAAAAAAAGGTCCAACTTTGAAAAAAAAAATTTTGAAATCTGTATAAGTTGAGTCTCAACAAATTATAGCAGCTTATTGAGACTCAATTTATTCAGACTTCAACATTTTTTCAAAGTTGGACTTTTTTTCTCAAAATTCCATGTTTAGATTTTAATTGAAGCTTTGCAAATAGAAGGTATGATTGTACGTCTAACTTACAGTAAAATTCAGGGGCGGCTGGTCTTAAAAAGCGCAAGAGCGTGCGCTCTTCGTAAAATGAGCGATCTATTCTTTTCTGTTTCATGTAAGAAGCTTGGAATTATCATATTATTAAACACAAAATAATGATATACTAATTAACTAATAGTACTTGTGAGTGACTTGGAATAAAGTACCCAAACGTTTGATTTCATTATATTAAATATTATAAGGAAATTTAAATAAGTTGGCGCGCGCAGAATTATGCACATAGCGTGGCTGCCGTGCGATGCCTATCAACGGCCTCCAAGGGATACGCAGCAATAAACTACAGAACACCACGTTAAAGCTAGCGCGGGGTACGCCGCTCCGCGCTTATGCGATATTGCCAAATGATGATTACGAATCAGAGTTTGGAGTGTGTATTTACGGTTAATGATGCTAAATGCGTAGGTGCCCACTGATCTGATTGCGATTGCTAATTGTGACATTCTAGGGTCTAATTATTAATTTGTAAATTTGGATGTAAACAAGTTTGCTGAGAAAGTAATGAACACTTTATTTCTTTAAACGATCGTAGAGCGGATTTTGCTTAAAAAAAATTTTTTTTTGTGTTTTTGTAGAGTTTAATTAGAATTTTCTAATAAAATATTTTTTATTTTCAAATGCAGTTTTCATGAAAAAGCGATATAATTTTATTCCTATAAAAGCAAATAATTTTAATTAAGTAATCCAGAACCCTAAGGACGGGCCGTACAGAGTACCTTAAAGGGGCTCAGAAATGTCGATAATGTTTTTTTTTTTGTATTCAATGAAAATAATTTATAAATGATAACCCAAAAATATTTTGGAGGTTATAAGATGGTCATTAAATTTAATTCGTAAAAATACTATTAAATATCACAAATTTTGTATCACTTCTGTTTCTCTTAAATTGCTATGGCACTGGAGTCATTTAAACTATTAACTACTAATATTTTTGCATCTGCGCACCCCCTGTCAAAAAGTCACCAGCCGCCACTGGTAAAATTGCAAGCTAAAAACCATTAGTCTGTCAATTGCAGATTGAACTTACAATTGTAAGATGAGTTTGCAATCGTTTACTTTGAATTACATAAAAATTGAAATACAGAACTTGTCCCTTAAAACCAAAAAAGATTAACAAACACAACAAACGTTGCTCTAACACGTTTCGATAGCCAAGCTATCATCTTCAGAGATACACTATCGAAACGTGTTAGAGCAACGTATGTTGTGTTTTTTAATCTTTCTTGGTTTCAGAGGACAAGTTCTGTATTTCAATTTTTGAAGATAACCAAGGACCAGTCCGTTCCACCCAACTTTGAATTACACGATTGGAATTTGTCGCAATAGTCGCTGGATCGTCTGCTTCTTCGAAATAAAGTCAAAGTCGAGTGTGATTGTCGAAATTTCGACAATCGCATTCGAATTTGACTCGAAACGTCAACCCTTGACATCTTTTTTTAAATTTATAATTTGAAACGTTTAGAAAAATAATCCATTAACGTCACAATATTTGACGTAAAACTCAAAAGTTTAATCTTTCAGATGAATTTGGAGCATACGTTCAAAATTTGTAGAAAAATTTATCTTAACAATTTTATAGCTTAACACATTTCCACTTTAAACTAGGCTTTGACTCCAAAATTCCTGTTTCTCCTTTGTCCTGTTTATCCTGTATCTCCTTTACACATTTCGATTAAATGCTAGCAATTCGACTCCAAATTAGAAATCGCAATTTCCAAGCCAAACGAATCTTTTCAAGTCAAACGAATCTTGAAGAAATGTTTTTCTAAATTTTTCGAATTATTTCAACTTTTAAACCTATCTTTCAAAAAAATTCCTTCTTTGGTTCCCGTTTCAACATTAAATTCAAAATTTCGACTTCAAACCTCTAAATTTCAAGCTTAAGGATCAACTTTTGTCTTAGAACTTCAAATTTTGAGAATGATTCATTTTTCAAAATTTCAGGCGAATTTTGAAATAAACAGAATCGATTATAGAAGTTAGGTTTGACGCTACGTTAGCCAGACAGATATTTAATAGATAAACGTGGTTCAGGATATATTTAATTCTATTTATTTTAAATACGTTTTAAAAAAAGTTTGAAGCTTTTTCTTCACCAGTTACTCCTTAACTGTATTAATATTGTAACGAAATGTAAATTATGGAATTGAGTACGTAAGAAAATTTTCTAGAATGTTTTGATAAGGGAAAGCGGACGCGATAATGAAGCAAACGCCAGATAAGCGTTCCAGAAATTTCGACAAACGATAAACTTTATCTGCTGGATGTTTCTAGAAGCCGGAAGCGAAAACTATATAAGGCGGACGCCTTTCTCTCGAGTTAGACGCCTTACTCTCGAGTTAGACGCCTTACCCTCGAGTTAGACGCCTTTCCCTCAAGTTAGACGTCTTTCCTTCGAGTTAGTTAGTCAGTCAGTCAGTCAGTGTAGTTAATTAGTAAGTTAGTAGTTGGAAGTCAATAAGTGAGTTCATTATTCAGTTGTAGTGTTCCTAGTTTAGTTTAGAAATAAAGTGGGTACTATTCAGCAAGTGTTAATAATCATTCGAACCGATAAGTCCGCAACCTTGATGAATTTTAACTTCATTGACGAATATTATTAAAATTTAAGAAACCTTACATTGCTAGATAGAAAATTTAAGAAACCTTACATTGCTAGATGAAAAATTAAAAACCCTTTCAGGGTTAGATTAGTATGATAGCTCATTTGAACAATCAGACGCAACCTGATTCAATCTAAAAATTTCAGTGGAGTAGCTGCCACTCCAGGGGGTTGAAGGAGGGTTGCTTCTACCTAATTATGATACAGAAAGTATGATAGCTCATTTGAACCAACAGACGTACCCTGATTCAATCTAAAAATTTCAATGGAGTAGCTGCCACTCCAGGGGGTTGAAGGAGGGTTGCTTCTACCTAATTATCGTACAGAAAGTATGATAGCTCATTTGAACCAACAGACGTACCCTGATTCAATCTAAAAATTTCAATGGAGTAGCTGCCACTCCAGGGGGTTGAAGGAGGGTTGCTTCTACCTAATTATCGTACAGAAAGTATGATAGCTCATTTGAACCAACAGACGTACCCTGATTCAATCTAAAAATTTCAATGGAGTAGCTGCCACTCCAGGGGGTTGAAGGAGAGTTGCTTCTGCCTAATTATCATACAGAAAGTATGACAGCTCATTTGAACCATCAGACGTACCCTGATTCAATTTAAAAAATTCAATGGAATAGCTGCCATTCCAGAGGCTTGCTTCTGCCTAATTATCATACCGGAAGTATTAAGCCACTTCGCATTAAATTCACTAGTGCCGTTTATCAACATTTAAAACGATATGTTTCATCGGGTCGCCCCAATTATTTAAGCAACTATATACAAAGATAATTCTGCCATGATGGTTACTGTAACCTACAATTAGGTTTCTATGCTTCTAAATTAAAGCAGAATCTGTACAAATTTCTTCGTTATCACTCCATCAAAACCTCTACTCGGCCTCCCGATCATTTTTCGCCTCGCCTTCGAAGGCGCTCAAAACAATATTAACCTTGATGTGTAACTATTCCTTCGGTCAAACGTTCATCGCGTAAAACATTGGCTTCTGACCCGGTGGATTCTGAGGGGACGTAGGCGACGTCATCGTGCTACTGCTGCTCTGCGATGTGGTGTTGGAATCCTGCGGGGAAACGCTGGCCGCCCCCTCCGGTACGCCTCGTTCTATGAATCGCGCCTTCGTCGGTGAGTTCGTTACGGTGTCTTTCTGCGATGTGAAGGTGATTTCGACAGATTGTCGAAAACCGTTGGTCATTTGGGTGCCGCCATCGCTGTCCGTTAGGGAAACGTTGTCGGACATTGGGACGTGCCTCGGGCCCATTGGGAAGCTGTGGCGGTTGATTTTGGTGACGTAGTTGCCTTCACCTTGCCAAACTGGGCCTATCATTGGTCTATATCTGGGGTTGTTGGTGTAGAAAGCGCAGGTGTTTAGTTGGGGAACTGGGGTTTGTGTCGATCTAGCTGTGGAGAATTGACCTGGTAGGGGTGATTCGCTTCTGGATCCTATGACGTGTGGTGGGGCGTTGAAGGGCATCCGGACCATTGGCTTTGGTGGAATTGGCGAAGGGTTATATTGATGGTTCTCATCAACGTGTATTCGTTGCTGATAGATAGGTTCGATGAACCTTTTATTAATTTGATTGTGATTATTAACTCTTGAGTAATCACTAGTTTGATAATAAGGATTTGGTGATAATACTGGTTGATAACCCTCAATATGATTATATGGAATGTACACCATGGTTTGATGATAAGCTTTTGACATATCCAACGGTGGTGGTGAATGTGGTCGACCATTTCTCGACCTAGGCAACGAATGATAATATTCACTACAACTTCCCCCAACTTTCATAACAGTCGGATTTCCGTTCGTTCTATAAGTTTGTTTGGCACAGCCTGTATTCTGGTACAAATGCTCATCTTGTAATGAAGTAGGTCGGTATGGAGGCACATAACCTCGCATTTTGGCATCTTCAGGTACGTTTGTGTAAAGGTATGGTAGATTTTGGTTAATATTTCTTTTACTGTTATTATCCACATTGGTACTCAGACCGCTTTCTGAGTAATAAGGCCATGATACGCGAGGAGGAACTGTAGGAGGCTGAAGTTGACTTTGAATCTGCTGAAGAATTTCAGTCGTAGTCCCAAAACGAGGTTTAATTCCCCGAACACTTGGCCTCTTGTTGAAACCATAATCATCATGTTCATCATCATCTTCTTCCTTCTCTTTCCCCTTATCCTTTTCTTTATCCTTCTCTGGTTGATATCTAAAAAAAAAGTTAAAAATTGACAAAAATTACCCCGCAAATAAAGATTAAATAAAAAATTACATTAACCTAATAATTTTTCAGTCGAAACTTGGAACTTAAGTGCTCAAAATATCGAATAAAAATTTTCAGTTAAAAGTCAAAATGTATATTCTTCATGGTAGATCCTTATTGACTGGAAATATTATGTTTTTTTCAATTTATTTAACATTTCTTCGGCCCAGTCTGAAAATGTAATCAAAACTGAAATTGTCTTTTTCAAAATTAAGTTTTTCAAACTTCTGACGTCTAACTAAAAATTGCTTACTTCTTTTTGATTCTTTCGATCCTGCTGGCATCCTGCTGGACGAACATGGCGAGTTCGTCCCCGGATTCAGAAGCGGAAGGTGTTCCGGCCAAAACGTCGGGCGCTATCTTCTTGTGATCCTCGTCCCCGTTCTTCAGTACTTCATCGATATCGTCGAGACTGTACTCCGTCCCTACCGAACTAGCCATCGACGTCCTAGCTCCGACGTGATTATTCAAATGATAGTGATAATCATCGGAATGACCACCGACGGCGCTGACGCACGCCGTCAACGGAGCCAAAAATTGTTTTCTGGATTCGCTACTGGTCGAATTCACTTTGGAAACGGGCTGATGGTACTGGAGTTCCATCTCGTGAGGACCGTTGCCCAAATCGGGCATCGGTGATATCGTGGGTTTCGTTTCGTTGATAACGTGCTGATCGGTCGTCTTTTCTTTTTTGGTGAAAAGATCCGTCAACTTTTTGTATGTGGAAGACATCGTGGAAGAGTTCGAACTGGCCGTGGAGGAAGACGATGGCGAGAAGCTTTTATCGTTGTTTTTGGCTTGGGTTACTTCCGGGGAATTTCTGGCTTCTTCTCCGGTGGGACTCGCTCGTTGTTCGGTTTCTTGGGGGATTTCGTCCACATCGCATGTTAACTGTTTGATTCGTTCCACTAGAGAGTTGTCAGTCTTTGGCACATTTTTCCTACTTCTTGGTTCGTATCTGAAAAGGGAAATAGGTGTAAACTGAGGGAGGGAGATAAGCAGTTTTTTTAAAACGTTTTTTTTTTGTGAAACGGACTAGTCCTTGGTTATCTTCAAAAATTAAAATACAAATCTTGTCCCCTGAAACCAAGAATGATTAAAAAACACAACAGAGGTTGCTCTGTTGAGAGCAACACGACAGAGGTTGCTCTGTTGAGAGGAACACAACAGAGGTTGCTTTGTTGAGAGCAACACAACAGAGGTTGCTCTGTTGAGAGGAAAACAACAGAGGTTGCTCTGTTGAGAGCAACACAACAGAGGTTGCTCTGTTGAGAGGAAAACAACAGAGGTTGCTCTGTTGAGAGCAACACAACAGAGGTTGCTCTGTTGAGAGGAAAACAACAGAGGTTGCTCTGTTGAGAGCAACACAACAGAGATTGCTTTGTTGAGAGGCACACAACAGAGGTTGCTCTGTTGTGTTTGACTATAATATAAACATGTAATTTCTGGTGACACTTCAATTATAATAAAACAAATAAGAAGTCTAGCGCGCCACTGTAGTTAAACTTTATTTGTAAACACAGTCTGTTAATTTTTTTTTGTTCTGTAAGTATCTAAACCTATCATCATTACACATAAAACTTCTTTATTGTAATAGTTTAACAACAATTACTTTCTTCTTTATGTCATGACGACATTAATTAATTAAATACATACCAAATTATTACATAAAAAAAAAAACGTTAGCCAAAACATAAAATATTCATGGTCGGGTAGGAGAACTAACTAATTTGCATACATACGAGAGTAATACATCAGAACTCGTTTGCTATTTACTTCCAAAGTAGTTAAATTTAGAAGTATTGTGAATTTTCCGCAATAGTATGCTTAAGTTGCTTATATTATTTAGTTTAATAATTGGTAAGTTCACATAAAAAGTTCTATTCGTGTTATTTGGTAAAGCTGCTTTTTTTTGAAAGTTCAAATTTTGTATGAACGTACTTAGTCGTGTTTTTAGCTTATAGAAGTAAAATTAAAACAAAAAAAAAACTGGATATGTGACAAATTGATTTCTCCTTAATATTATTGGTATTTTAAATAATCAGTTTATAGAAATAACATAAGAAAATGAACCGGAAAGTCTTCTTGTTTCCACTTTGTATAATAGGACAAAATCCACAGTAAACACAATGAATATTTCTTTGTATGTAAACAAAAGCAACGTGTAATATGAAATAAATTCCTTCTCTCATCTCAGATTTTCAGATTTAATTACCTTACAAATTTCCAGGAAAACTATACGTTTCAAGATTGAATCAAAGTTTAAAAAAGCAAAATGTTCCAAAATAAAAACTCAAGAAATTTATTAAACAATGTAGTGTAAATTTAAAAGTTTCTACTTTGTACAATATGACTAAAGCCACAGGAAGTTAAATTTCATTGTACTTATAAAATATGAGGTGATAAACTATAACAAAATTAATATGAAATGGATTAATAATAATCTATTAGTAATTTATGAGAATTGTAAGTGCCCATTTTTTAAAAATTTTAGATTTAAAATAATTGTAAATATCGGTCTCCCTTTATATTATTATATTATATATATTATATATATATTATATATTAGACCTAATTGTGAATTTTCAAAAATATTCACCTCATGTTTTAACTCAAAAAAAAAAATATAAACCATGCGAGCATATTAGTCATATTTTCCTTTTAAACATTAATTTTCTTGGTTTGAAATAAGCAACCATTTTTAAAAGGAAAGCATCGACTCACATTTAAATAAATAACTGAAAAATTTAGACGTAAACAGGAAGAAAATTCGGTTAGAAGTTCATCAATAAATAACAGTTTACCAGTTTCCTATTCACCTCGTTTCAACTCAATAAAAATATTATAGACCGACGTGAGCATATTACTCATATTATTTTCCTTTTAAACATTATTTTTCTTGGGCCAAAATAAGCAAAAATCGTCTTCTGAAAAATAAAACTAAAAAACTGAAAAAACTGAAAATTTTAAACGTAAATAGGAAAAAACTTCTGTTAGTAGTTCATCAATAAAAAAAAAGTTTAGCAGTTTCCTATTTACTTCATGTTTCCACTCAAGAAAAGTATTAAAGAGACGTGAGCATATCACTCATATACTCCTTTTGAACATTATTTTTCCTGGGTTGAAATAAACAACAATTTTTAAAATGAAAGTATTGTCTTCCGAAAAATAAGACTGAAATACTGAAAAAACTGAAAAGTTTCGACGTAAATAGGAAAAAAATTCTGTTAGTAGTTCATCAATAAATAACAGTTTAGCAGTTTCCTATTCACCCCAGCTTTAACTGAAGAAAAAATATTATAGATCGACATGAGCATATCACTCATACTCTCCTTTTGAACATTATTTCTTCTGGGTTAAAATAAGCAACAATTCTTTAAAGAAAAGCATCGTCTTCTGAAAAATAATACTGAAAAACCGAAAATGTTTTGACATAAATAGGAAAAAAATTCTGTTAGTAGTTCATCAATAACTAACAGTTTAGCAGTGTCCTATTCACCTCAAGTTTCCACTCAAGAAAAGTATTACAGACTGACGTATTTTTCTTTTGAACATTATCTTTCCTGGGTTGAAATAAGCAATAATTTTTAAACGGAAAGTATCCTCATCTGAAAAATAAGACTGAAAACTGAAAAATAAGACTGAAAATTGAAAAAACTGAAAAAGTTGAGACGTAATTAGGAAAAAACTTTTGTTAGTAGTTCATCAATAAATGACAGTTTACCAGTTTCCCATTCACCTCAGTTTTAACTAAAAAAAAATATTATAGATCGACATAAGCATATCACTCCTATTCTCCTTTTGAACATTATTTCTTCTGGGTTAAAATAAGCAATAATTTTTAAAAAGAAAGCATCGTTTTCTAAAAAATAAACTGAAAAACTGCAAAAACTGAAAAAGTTTTGACGTAAATAGAAAAAAACTTCTGTTAATAGTTCATCAATAAATAACAGTTAAGCAGTTTCCTATTCACCTCATGTTTCCACTCAAGAAAAGTATTATAGACTGTCGTAAGCATATCACTCATATTCTCCTTTTGAACATTATTTCTTCTGCATTAAAATAAGCAACCATTTTTAAAAGGAAAACGTCCTCTTCTGAAAAATAAGACTGAAAAACTGAAAAAACTAAAAAAGTTGAGACGTAATTAGGAAAAAACTTCTGTTAGTAGTTTATCAATAAAAAAACAGTTCAGCAGTTTCCTATTTACCTCAGTTTTAACTGAAGAAAAAATATTATAGATCGACATGAGCAAGCATATCAATCATATTCTCCTTTTAAACATTATTTCTTCTGGAATAAAATAAGTAACAATTTTTAAAAGAAAAGCATCATTTTCTGAACAATAAGACTAAAAAACCGAAGAAACTGAAAAAGTTTTGACGTAAATGGAAAAAAACTTCTGTTAGTAGTTCATCAATAAATAACAGTTTACCAGTTTCCCATTCACCTCAGCTTTAACTGAAGAAAAAATATTATAGATCGACATTAGCATATCACTCATATTCTCCTTTTGAACATTATTTCTTCTGGGTTAAAATAAGTAACAAATTTTAAAAGGAAAACATCGTTTTCTGAAAAATAAGATTGAAAAACTGAAAAAACTGAAAAAGTTTTGACCTAAATAGGAAAAAAACTTCTGCTAGTAGTTCATCAATAAATAACAGTTTAGCAGTTTCCTATTCACCTCATGTTTCCACTCAAGAAAAGTATTATAGACTGACGTAAGCATATCACTCATATTTTTCTTTTGAACATTTCTTTTAAACATTATTTTTCCCGAGTTGAAATAAGCAACAATTTTTAAAAGGAAAGCATCGTTTTCTGAAAAATAAAACTGAAAAATTGAAAAACACGAAAAAGGTTGGACGTAAATAGGAAAAAATGCTGTTAGTAGTTCATCAATAAATGACAGTTTAGCAGTTTCCTATTCACCTCATGTTTCCACTCAAGAAAAGTATTATAGACTGACGTAAGCATATCACTCATATTTTCCTTTTGAACATTATTGTTCCTGGGTTGAAATAAGCAACAATTTTGAAAAGGAAAACATCTTCTGAAAAATAAGACTGAAAAACTGAAAAAGTTGAGACGTAAATAGGAAAAAAAATCTCTTAGTAGCTCATCAATAAATAACAGATAAGCAGTTATCTATTCACCTAATATTTCCACTCAAGAAACGTAAGCAAATCACTCATATTTTCCTTTTAAACATTATTTTTCCTGGGTTGAAATAAGTAACAATTTTTAAAAGGAAACCATCGTCTTCCATTTAAATAAATAATTGAAAAAGTTTAGACGTAAATAGGAAAAAAATTCTGTCAGTAGTTCATCAATAAATAACACTTTACCAGTTTCCTAGATTCTATCTAATTAAGTTTCAAGCAACTAATTAAAATTTCTGGCTTTAGTCATTCAACGACCAAGGTTAACAAAGTTCGTTTTTAGTGCAACTTGGCTTCATTTCATAGGCAGATTTCAATTTTGTTATGTAAAGCTGATTTCAATTTTATTCGTTATTTTTACTAAATTCGTCCTTCTGAAATTTCAGGTTTAACTTCTGGTTTCATCACAATCGAGGCGAAAAGATCATCGGTAAATGAACTGAGAGAGACGATTGACTTTTTCAACTTCAGTAGTCTAACTGACATCGAAAATTATGCAAAAAATCGATGCGAGAAAGAGGGAAAATCAAAAGTTGTGGAGCAGATAAAGGTAGAAACATTTGGCATTTTTAGTTATGAAGTTTACACTCAACTAGATACAGAAAGTCTTGGATTATTTTCAAACAGGACTCTGGTTTTTAGACCTTGAATTCAGCATTGTTTTGAAAAGTCCCCTCAATTTCATTATGAAATTCTTCGAGACAATTTAATTCTCTTTAATTGGCCTAAAATAGGTTCCGAGTTATGTACCATGATTTTTCGAGGAGTTGTTGTTCAAAGCAAAAAATTATTTTTGACTTTGGTAAACAATATCTCAGGAAACAATTTAATTCTCTTTAATTTGACTAGGGTTCGAGTTATGTACGTTGATTTGTCGAGGAGTTGTTGTTGTTCAAAGTAAAAAAAATCATTTTCGACTTTGATAAACAATATCTCAGGAAAGAATTTAATTCTCTTTAATTGGACTAGGTCTCGAGTTATGTACGATGATTTTGAGTACACATAAGTAAACTGTCAAATTTTTTTCCAAATTTTTGCTTACCTTTAAAAAGTCCACTCAATTTCATTATAAAATTCTTCGAGACAATTTAATTCTCTTTAATTGGACTAGGTTCAGAGTTATGTACGATGATTTTTGGAGGAGTTGTTGTTCAGAGCAAAAAATTCATTTTTGACTTTGGGAAACAATATATCAGGAAACAATTTAATTCTCTTTAATTTGACTAGGTTTGAGTTATGTACGATGATTTGTCGAGGAGTTGTTGTTGTTCAAAGTAAAAAAAAATCATTTTCGACTTTGGTAAACAATATCTCAGGAAAGAATTTAATTCTCTTTAATTTGACTAGGTTGCGAGTTATGTATGATGATTTTGAGTACACATAAGTAAACTGTCAGATTTTTTTCCAAATTTTTGCTTACCTTTAAAAAGTCCACTCAATTTCATTATAAAATTCTTCGAGACAATTTAATTCTCTTTAATTGGACTAGGTTCAGAGTTATGTACGATGATTTTTGGAGGAGTTGTTGTTCAGAGCAAAAAATTCATTTTTGACTTTGGTAAACAATATCTCAGGAAACAGTTTAATTCTCTTTAATTTGACTAGGTTTCGAGTTATGTACGATGATTTGTCGAGGAGTTGTTGTTGTTCAAAGTAAAAAAAATCATTTTCGACTTTGGTACACAATATCTCAGAAAAGAATTTAATTCTCTTTAATTTGACTAGGTCTCGAGTTATGTACGATGATTTTGAGTACACATAAGTAAACTGTCAGATTTTTTTCCAAATTTTTGCTTACCTTTAAAAAGTCCACTCAATTTCATTATAAAATTCTTCGAGACAATTTAATTCTCTTTAATTGGACTAGGTTCAGAGTTATGTACGATGATTTTTGGAGGAGTTGTTGTTCAGAGCAAAAAATTCATTTTTGACTTTGGGAAACAATATATCAGGAAACAATTTAATTCTCTTTAATTTGACTAGGTTTTGAGTTATGTACGATGATTTGTTGAGGAGTTGTTGTTGTTCAAAGCAAAAAATTCATTTTTGACTTTGGTAAACAATATCTCAGGAAAGAATTTAATTCTCTTTAATTTGACTAGGTTGCGAGTTATGTACGATGATTTTGAGTACACATAAGTAAACTGTCAGATTTTTTTCCAAATTTTTGCTTACCTTTAAAAAGTCCACTCAATTTCATTATAAAATTTTTCGAGACAATTTAATTCTCTTTAACTTGACTAGGTTCAGAGTTATGAATAGTGATTTTTGGAGGAGTTGTTGTTCAAGGCAAAAAAATTCATTTTTGACTTTGGTAAACAATATCTCAGGAAACAATTTAATTCTCTTTAATTTGACTAGGTTTTGAGTTATGTACGATGATTTGTTGAGGAGTTGTTGTTGTTCAAAGCAAAAAATTCATTTTTGACTTTGGTAAACAATATCTCAGGAAAGAATTTAATTCTCTTTAATTTGACTAGGTTGCGAGTTATGTACGATGATTTTGAGTACACATAAGTAAACTGTCAGATTTTTTTCCAAAGTTTTGCTTACCTTTAAAAACTCCACTCAATTTCATTATAAAATTCTTCAAGACAATTTAATTCCCTTTAATTTGACTAGGTTCAGAGTTATGTACGATGATTTTTGGAGGAGTTGTTCAAGGCAAAAAATCCATTTTTGACTTTGGTAAACAATATCTCAGGAAACAATTTAATTCTCTTTAATTTGACTAGGTTTCGAGTTATGTACGATGATTTGTCGAGGAGTTGTTGTTGTTCAAAGTAAAAAAAATCATTTTCGACTTTGGTAAACAGTATCTTAGGAAAGAATTTAATTCTCTTTAATTTGACTAGGTTGCGAGTTATGTATGATGATCTTTCGAGGAGTTGTTGTTGTTGTTCAAAGTAAACAAATTATTTTTGACTTTGGTAAACAATAACCAAGGAAATAATAATCATACAGGAAATAAAAATAGTGTCTTAAAAACTGCAAAGTATTTAGTGTTAATATGTCAATGAATTGATAGGTTTTCTGGTGTCGTTCCACTCTTAGGTGGGGCCACACCCCATTAAGTATTCAGTTGTAGGTTTTCAATCTAATAAATTAAATTAATAGCAATTTTTTTATATCATATTCGAATATATTTCAAATAAACAACCGTAATAAAGGAAATAATTAATAATTCAATTATTGGTTTAAAAGCAATATAAATTATGGACTATTCAAATAATTTATTCATTTGTCGTTTGAACAAATACCAACTGAAAACGAACTAACGATTGATCTATAACACCTCTTTCTCCAATTTTAGGAAGCCCAAAACGATGTTAAAAATTGTGTCGAAAATTACGTTAATGTAAGTCAAATAGTTGACGAGCTGGAACAGAGCAAATTTGTCGGAAAAACAGACGACGTTTTTAAAAAATATTGCGATAGATACGAACCAATACTGGAGTGTTTGTTACCGGTGACCGACAAGTTAAAAACATGCATGAACCCGAAAGAATATCGTTCGTTCACCGAGATTTTGGATTTGGTTAGAGGCCTTAAGAAATTTTTATGTCTCGGGGATGGCCAAAGACTGGCAAGTGAGTTTTTAAAGTGATTTTATTCTTTGGTTAGATAATCATGGTTAGGTAACCAAGGTTGGATAACTAACTAACTAAATATGGTTAGATAACCATGGCTAGTTAACCATGGAATGGTTATCTAACCATGGTGAGCTAACCTAACCATGGAATGGTTATCTAACTATGATTAGATCGGCATGGTTAGTTAACCATGGAATGGTTATCTAAATATGATTAGATCACTATGATTAGTTAACCATGTAAAGGTTATCTAACCATGATTATCTAACCTAACCATGGAATAGTTATCTAACTATGGTTAAATCACTATGATTAGTTAACCATGGAAAAGTTATCTACTATGATTATTTAACTTAACCATGAACTGGTTATCCAACCATGGTTAAATCACTATGGTTAGTTAACCATAGAAAGGTTATCTGACCATGATTACCTAACCCAACCATGGTTACACCATTTGGTTGGAGGCCTTAAAAAGTTTTTATGCCTCGGGGATGGTCAAAAGTTGCAAGTGAGTTCTTAAAGTGCTTTTATTCGTTGATTAGATAATCATGGTTAGATAATCAATGCTAGATAACAAATTAACTAATCATGGTTAGATAACCATGGCTAGTTAAGCATGGAATGGTTATCTAACCATAGTTATCTAACCTTACCACGGAATGGTTATCTAACTATGATTAGATCACCACGATTAGTTAACCATGGAATTGTTACCTAAATATGATTAAATCACTATGATTAGTTAACCATGTAAAGGTTATCTAACCACGATTAGCTAACCTAACTATGGAATAGTTATCTAACAATGGTTAAATCGCTAAGATTAGTTAACCATGAAAAAGTTATCTACTATGATTATTTGACTTAACCTTGGACTGGTTATCTAACCATGGTTAGATCACTATGGTTAGTTAACCATAGAAAGGTTATCTACCCATAATTACCTAACCCAACCATGGTTGCCATGGTTACACTATTTGGTTGGAGGCCTTAAAAAGTTTTTATGCCTCGGGGATGGCCAAAATCTGGCAAGTGCTTTTATTCGTTGGTTAGATAATCATGGTCAGATAATCAAGGCTAGATAACAAACTAACTAATCATGGTTAGACAACTATGGCTAGTTAAGCATAGAATGGTCATATAATCATGATTACCTAACCTAATCGTGGAATGGTTATCTAACTATGGTTAGATCACAATGGTTGGTTAACCATGGAATGGTTATCTAACCATGGTTAGATCACTTCAATTAGTTAACCATGGAGATGTTATCTAACCATGATTACGTAACCTAACCATGGAATAGTTATCTAACTCTGGTTAAATCACTTTGATTAATTAACCATGGAAAAGTTATCTACTATGATTATTTAACTTAACCATGGACTGGTTATCTAACCATGGTTAGATCACTATGGTTAGTTAACCATAGAAATGTTATCTAATCATGATTAGCTAACCCAACCATGGTTACACTATTTGGTTGGAGGCCTTAAAAAGTTTTTATGCCTCGGGGATGGCCAAAAGCTGGCAAGTGAGTTCTTAAAGTGCTTTTATTTGTTGGTGAGATAATCATGGTTAGATAAGTAAGGCTAGATAACAAACTAACTAATCATGGTTAGATAACCATGGGTAGTTAACTATAGAATGGTCATCCAATCATGATTACCTAACCTAACTGTGGAATGGTTATCTAACTATGGTTAGATCACTCTCATTAGTTAACCATGGAAAGGTTATCCAACCATAATTACCTAACCTAACCATGGAACACTTACCTAACCATGGTTAAATCACTATGATTAGTCAACCATTGAAAGGTTATCTAACCATGATTGCTCAACCTAACCATGGAATGATTATCTAACTATGGTTAGATCATTATGGTTAGTTAACCAAGGAAAAGTTATCTAACCATGATTACCTAACCTAACCACTGAATGGTTATCTAACCACCGAAACTTTTTCAGTTTTTTACCTCTACAATGGTACTGGTTGCTTACGGGCAAATTCCGATGTCTTGAATAAATGCGTTAACAGAACCATAGGGCTGAATAAAAAGATTCTTTCTGGGAATTTATTGGCGTATTATACATTTCTAACGGAAGAAGAAGAAGCTTGCAAGTGAGCTACATGTATTAATAGTGTAAGAATAATGCAAATTTTGTTTTCTTTTCAGTGCCATTGATAGACTGAGGACCTGTGTCTATCAACCTTTGGATGCGAACTGTGAACAGAGCTTAATAGCTAATATCGTGGACGCAGCTTTAAAGCGTATTAAGAAACAATTACCTTGTTATAAATTACAAAATTCTAGGGGCAACAGCTTACAATTGTCTTTTTTAATGACTTTGTTAGTTACTGTTAATTTAATAATAATTTTAGAGAATTCTTTTGCCTATTTTTAAAGCACATTGAGGGATATTTTATCAAGATTAAGATTTCGCGTCACCATCACGCTGATTCGGGTCACCATCTTGCTAGTTCACATCATCATCATGTTGATTCACGTAACCAGCATGCTAATTCACGTCACCATCACACTAATTCACCTCATGATCACGCTAATTCCAGTTACTAACAATATTATGTAGTTATGAGTACGACGCGTAATGGAATTAAATCAGCCTGATTTTTAATTTTCTATTTTTTCCGAAATTTTACTCATTAAAATCAAAAAATCGAGAAAATTTATAATTTTGGCGCAAAAGTAATAATTTTAGGGCTAAAGTTTTAATTTTGGCGGCAAAGTTTCAATTTTGGCACCAAAGTTTCAATTTTGGCACCAAAGTTTTAATTTTGGCACCAAAGTTTTAATTTTGGCGCCAAAGTTAAAATGTTGACATTTTACTTTAAAACGCTTCAAACTGAACTCGCTCTTAACTCACAATTTGCACCTTTTTCGAAGTTTTGGAGAATAAAGTCGGTTTTTAGAGACCAAGAACACAATTTCGGTTTTTAATATTAATCAGTTACATTTTCCCTAAAATTTTCACATTACAATGTCTGATTTTTTCTAAAAATTCTATCTTTTGTATTATAATTTTCTATTCCGACGTTTTGTGTGTGCGAAATTTATAGAAAAAAACTGAAATTTTTGAAAGTTATAATGTAATATCCGCTCAGCAATAAGCTTTCTTACAGAGCTCTTAGAGTCATCAATTTTTAGAGTCTGACATCGGAAAATATTGTCGGAAAGTTAACATTATGTTAACATATAGATTTCTCATCCTAAAGATATCTATCAAAATTATCTTATAGATATCTGTTAGACATCAGTAATCTGACGACTAAAAAAAGTTATCTGAATGTTAACATTTTTATATCTCTTAAAGTTATCGCTAAAACGATATCTTTAAGATATCTTTCTGATTTATTATAATTTTAAAGAGCTCTTACAGTCTTCATTTTTTAGAGTCTGACATAGGGAAATATTGTCAGAAAGTTAACATTATGTTAACATAAAGATTTCTCATCCTAAAGACATCTATCAAAATTATCTTATAGATATCTGTTAGACATCAGTAATCTGACGACTAAAAAAAGTTATCTAAATGTTAACATTTTTATATCTCTTAAAGTTATCGCTAAAACGATATCTTTAAGATACCTTTCTGATTTATTATAATTTTAAAGAGCTCTTACAGTCATCATTTTTTAGAGTCTGACATAGGGAAATATTGTCAGAAAGTTAACATTATGTTAACATAAAGATTTCTCATCCTAAAGACATCTATCAAAATTATCTTATAGATATCTGTTAGACATGAGTAATCTGACGACTAAAAAAGTTATCTAAATGTTAACATTTTTATATCTCTTAAAGTTATCGCTAAAACGATATCTTTAAGATATCTTTCTGATTTATTATAATTTTAAAGAGCTCTTAAAGTCGTCATTTTTTAGAGTCTGACATAGGGAAATATTGTCAGAAAGTTAATATTATGTTAACATAAAGATTTCTCATCCTAAAGACATCTATCAAAATCATCTTATAGATATCTGTCAGATGTCAGTAATCGGACGCCTAAAAAAAGTTATCTAAATGTTAACATTTTTATATCTCTTAAAGTTATCGCTAAAACGATAGCTTTAAGATATCTTTCTGATTTATTATAATTTTAAAGAGCTCTTAAAGTCATCATTTTTTAGAGGCTGACGTAGGGAAATATTGTCAGAAAGTTAATATTATGTTAACATAAAGATTTCTCATCCTAAAGACATCTGTCAAAATCATCTTATAGATATCTGTCAGATGTCAGTAATCTGACGACTGAAAAAAGTTATCTTGATCTTAACATTTCTGTGTCTCTTAAAGATATCGCTAAAATGATATCTTTCTGATTTATTTTAATATTCTTTTCCAATGTTTTGCTTCTGCGAAATTTATAGAAAAAAACTGAAATTTTTGAAAGTTATAATGTAATACCAACTCGGCAATAAGCTCTCCTAAAGAGTTCTTAGAGTCATCATTTTTTAGAGTCTGACATCGGGAAATATTGTCAGAAAGTTAACATTATCTTAACATAAAGATTTCTCATGCTAAAGACATCTATTAAAATCATCTTATAGATATCTGTTAGATGTCAGTAATCTGACGTTTAAAAAAAGTTATCTAAATGTTAACATTTCTGTGTCTCTTAAAGATATTACTAAAATGACATTTTTCTGATTCATTATAATTTTCTTTTCCGATGTTTTGCGCGTGCGAAATTTATAGAAAAACATTGAAATTTTTGAAAGTTATAATGGAATACCTACTCAGCAATAAGCTCTCTTAGGGAGCTCTTAGAGTCATCATTTTTTAGAGTCTGACATCGGAAAATATTGTCGGAAAGTTAACATTATGTTAACATAAAGATTTCTCATCCTAAAGACATCTATCAAAATTATCTTATAGATATCTGTTAGACATGAGTAATCTGACGACTAAAAAAAGTTATCTAAATGTTAACATTTTTATATCTCTTAAAGTTATCGCTAAAACGATATCTTTAAGATATCTTTCTGATTTATTACAATTTTAAAGAGCTCTTAAAGTCATCATTTTTTAGAGTCTGACATAGGGAAATATTGTCAGAAAGTTAACATTATGTTAACATAAAGATTTCTCATCCTAAAGACATCTATCAAAATTATCTTATAGATATCTGTTAGACATCAGTAATCTGACGCCTAAAAAAAGTTATCTAAATGTTAACATTTTTATATCTCTTAAAGTTATCGCTAAAACGATACCTTTAAGATATCTTTCTGATTTATTATAATTTTAAAGAACTCTTACAGTCATCATTTTTTAGAGTCTGACATAGGGAAATATTGTCAGAAAGTTAACATTATGTTAACATAAAGATTTCTCATCCTAAAGACATCTATCAAAATTATCTTATAGATATCTGTTAGACATCAGAAATCTGACGACTAAAAAAAGTTATCTAAATGTTAACATTTTTATATGTCTTAAAGTTATCGCTAAAATGATATCTTTAAGATATCTTTCTGATTTATTATAATTTTAAAGAGCTCTTAAAGTCATCATTTTTTAGAGTAGGGAGAAAATTAATATTATGTTAACATAAAGATTTCTCATCCTAAAGACATTTATCAAAATCATCTTATAGATATCTGTCAGATGTCAGTAATCTGACGACTAAAACAAGTTATCTTAATCTTAACATTTCTGTGTCTCTTAAAGATATCGCTAAAATGATATCTTTCTGATTTATTTTAATATTCTTTTCCGATGTTTTGCTTCTGCGAAATTTATAGAAAAAAACTAAAATTTTTGAAAGTTATAATGTAATACCAACTCGGCAATAAGCTCTCTTAAAGAGTTCTTAGAGTCATCATTTTTTACAGTCTGACATCGGGAAATATTGTCAGAAAGTTAACATTATGGTAACATAAAGATTTCTCATCCTAAAGACATCTATTAAAATCATCTTATAGATATCTGTTAGATGTCAGTAATCTGACGATTAAAAAAAGTTATCTAAATGTTAACATTTCTGTGTTTCTTAAAGATATCGCTAAAAAGATATCTTTAAGATATCTTTCTGATTTAAATGCTGTACGAGTATCGAAATGTTCTCTGTTTTTCTTAAAAATTTTTGCCTTTAAACTAAAAATTTTTAATCTCTAACACAGTTTTTCATTTGATTTGAAGCTCACGATTTTGTCATTTCGATTTTTTCTCGGTTTCTCAGTTTTTTCTCAGAAATTTTCATTTAAAGTCGAAAAAAAGATAAATTTTCAGATGGAAGACCACATTAGGACTTTTTCATGATAACCTAAAGTTAATACTCAAAAATTTTGGATCCAACTTGAAATTTTTAGATTCTTAGATTTCAGTTCGAATTTTTTTCTTAGAAATATAAACGTGATATTTCTGATTCTTCAAAATTTTTTACTACGTGAAATTTTAACCTAATTCAAAATTTTGATTTTTTTCTCAAATTTTTAACATTGTTTTGGAATATTCGTCTTTCTTTTTGAGACTCGATATTTAGAGACCAAGAGCACAATTTCGATTTTTAATTTAAATCAGACACATTTTCCTTAAAATTTCCACTTTTCAATGTCCGATTTATTTCTAAAGATTCTATTTTTTCTATTAAAATCTTCTTTTTCGATATTTTGCGAGTGCGAAATTTATAAAAAAATTAATTTTTGAAAGTTATAATGTAACATCGAAATGTCGACTGTTTTTTTTAAAAATTTTAACTTTAAACTGAAAATTTTAAATCTCTAACACAGTTTTTCATTCGATTTGAAGCTCACGATTTTGTCATTTGGATTTTTTCTCGGTTTCTCAGTTTTTTCTCAGAAATTTTCATTTAAAGTCGAAAAAAAGATAAATTTTCAGATGGAAGACGACATTTCGACTTTTTCATGAAAACCTAAAGTCAATACTCAAAAATTTTGGATCCAACTTGAAATTTTTAGATTCTTAGATTTCAGTTCGAATTTTTTTCTTAGAAATATAAACGTGATATTTCTGATTCTTCAAAATTGTTTACTACGTGAAATTTTAACCTAATTCAAAATTTTGATTTTTTTCTCAAATTTTTAACATTATTTTGGAATATTCGTCTTTATTTTTGAGACTCGACATTTAGAGACCAAGAGCACAATTTCGGTTTTTAATTTAAATCAGACACATTTTCCTTAAAATTTCCACTTTTCAATGTCCGATTTATTTCTAAAGATTCTACTTTTTCTATTAAAATCTTCTTTTCCGATGTTTTTCGTGTGCGCAATTTATAAAAAAAACTAAAATTTTGAAAGTTATAATATAACATCGAAATGTCGACTGTTTTTCTAAAAAAATTTGGCTTTAAACTGAAAATTTTAAATCTCTAACACAGTTTTTCATCCGATTTGAAGTTCATGATTTTGTCATTTCGATTTTTTCTCGGTTTCTCAGTTTTTTCTCAGAAATGTTCATTTAAAGTCCGAAAACAAGATAAATTTTCAGATGGAAGACGACATTTCGACTTTTTCATGAAAACCTAAAGTCAATACTCAAAAATTTTGGATCCAACTTGAAATTTTTAGATTCTTAGATTTCAGTTCGAATTTTTTTCTTAGAAATATAAACGTGATATTTCTGATTCTTCAAAATTGTTTACTACGTGAAATTTTAACCTAATTCAAAATTTTGATTTTTTTCTCAAATTTTTAACATTATTTTGGAATATTCGTCTTTCTTTTTGAGACTCGATATTTAGAGACCAAGAGCACAATTTCGGTTTTTAATTTAAATCAGACACATTTTCCTTAAAATTTCCACTTTTCAATGTCCGATTTATTTCTAAAGATTCTACTTTTTCTATTAAAATCTTCTTTTCCGATGTTTTTCGTGTGCAAAATTTATAAAAAAACTGAAATCTTTGAAAGTTACAATGTAACATCGAAAGTGTCAACTGTTTTTCTAAAAAAATTTGGCTTTAAACTGAAAATTTTAAATCTCTAACACAGTTTTTCATCCGATTTGAAGTTCATGATTTTGTCATTTCGATTTTTTCTCGGTTTCTCAGTTTTTTTCTCAGAAATTTTCATTTAAAGTCGAAAAAAAGATAAATTTTCAGATGGAAGACGACATTTCGACTTTTTCATGAAAACCTAAAGTTAATACTCAAAAATTTTGGATCCAACTTGAAATTTTTAGATTCTTAGATTTCAGTTCGAATTTTTTTCTTAGAAATATAAACGTGATATTTCTGATTTTTCAAAATTGTTTACTATGTGAAATTTTAACTAATTCAAAATTTTGATTTTTTCTCAAATTTTTAACATTATTTTGGAATATTCGTCTTTATTTTTGAGACTCAACATTTAGAGACCAAGAGCACAATTTCGGTTTTTAATTTAAATCAGACACATTTTCCTTAAAATTTCCACTTTTTAATGTCCGATTTTTTCTAAAAATTCTACTTTTTCTATTAAAATCTTCTTTTCCAATGTTTTTCGTGTGCGAAATTTATAAAAAAAAACTAAAATTTTGAAAATTATAATGTAACATCGAAGTGTCGACTGTTTTTCTACAAAAATTTGGCTTTAAACTGAAAATTTTAATCTCTAACACAGTTTTTCATCCGATTTGAAGTTCATGATTTTGTCATTTCGATTTTTTCTCGGTTTCTCAGTTTTTTCTCAGAAATGTTCATCTAAAGTCGAAAACAAGATAAATTTTCAGATGGAAGACGACATTTCGACTTTTTCATGAAAACCTAAAGTTAATACTCAAAAATTTTGGATCCAACTTGAAATTTTTAGATTCTTAGATTTCAGTTCGAATTTTTTTCTTAGAAATATAAACGTGATATTTCCGATTTTTCAAAATTGTTTACTACGTGAAATTTTAACCTAATTCAAAATTTTGATTCTTTTTCAAATTTTTAACATTATTTTGGAATATTCGTCTTTCTTTTTGAATTTTCGATTCTGTTCTAAAAATTTAGATTTTTAATTCAAAAGTTCTTCTCAAAATACTGGATCGAAATTCAAAGAAATGTTTCAAATTTAGAGTCTAATTTTTTTTTAAGTTCAATCACTCGCAAAGGGCAACCATTATGCCTTCCAAGCATCGCGAATAGGATGCGGGAACAAAATTTGAAATTTTCCCTATTTTTTTTAATAGAAACATTAATTTTTGATTTAAAATTGCAACATCTCTTTCAAAAATGTTTATTTATAATTCAAAACTTGAACAATCTTATTTTTATAAACTTTTAAACCTTTTTCTAAAAATCCTGACATTTTTCAACAGTTCAGGTTTTTCCAAAGTCGAAAAAAATCACCACTCGACAAATAAGTTGACGATTTTTTCAAAATAAAGCCTTAAACCCCAAATATTGGATCTCAAGCAAAAAAAAGTTGAAATTTGCATAAATCAAATTTCTGAATTTTCCTCAAAATCCAGTTTAAACTCGAATTTTTATTTTGACTTTAAACTTATCAAAATATCAACTTTCTTTCAGAAATTACGGTCACCTTCTAAAAATTTCCATTTATAATTAGGATTCTCGCGCAATATCACGTTTAACATCAAAATATAGAAAAAAAAAATTGAAATTTTGCCCAACCAAATTTGGAATTGAAACTTGAACTTTGTTTATTTTTTAATGCAAGTAGGGTCTGCGTATTAGTATTTGTGATTTAGTTAAGCATTGAAATTCATCTTGCAATCACTGATTTATCAGCTTAGCAAATTTGGATTAGTTTATAAACTGTTCGTTAACGAAGTTTAAATTTTTTTTTGATAATCATGAGATTGAGCGTAATCGATTGTGAATGTTGCGATGAAATTGTTCGTACCTAATCAACGACCGTCTCAAAGTGTTGCGTTCAATTGCCCTCTTGATGGATTCGTCCGTTTCCCCGCTTTGAATAATTTGGGGCAGCTTGGCACGTTTCGCCTCCTCGAATGCCCTCAGCGACTCGGCCGTCACCAAATACTGGTGAATGGGGTCGTCCTCCTTCCCACCCGGTTTCGTGCAAGGGAACAATTGACGAACTGCCGAATTCGGCTTCAGACTGTTATTGGAGATGAGTACGTGGTTGCCCAATTTGAAAGTCAACATCATCTCGGTGGATTCGGGGGAGGCGGAGTTGTTGCAATTATCTGGTCGTTTCGCTTCCTCTTCGTTGTCGGAGGATTGTTTGTCGCCGCCGCCATCTGGGGCGCCGTCCCCGCAGTTTTCCACCCGTTTGCCGTTATCCGATTCGATGAAGCGGACGGAGCGACGGTTGCTCCCCTCTTCGTCCGACGTTAGGCTGGAGTCTGTTGTCTGGAAAAAGGAGGCGGTAATTAGGTTAAATTATTGCTCGGGAAATGCTCGTTATGAGAGCTTACTCTGGTTGTATACCGTTATTTATTGCTGAGTCGTTAATCGATAATTCTTTGATAACGGCGCAGAATAAAATATAAATTATGGAAGGCTTGGGTTAAGCTAATCTCAGTTACTTTAAGGCACAATATTGTAGCCTCAAAAAAAAAACCTGAAAAGCCCTACTGGCATAAATCTATCATGTGGCGGCAGCAGATACCAGAAACTATTTAAAATTTCTTTAAATTACGTATGGATTCATTTTAATGCACTTTCTGACCACGTATATCTCCTACAATTCGTGGGACTCGTCTTTCATCTCAAAATATAAGCATATTTTGAGATAAAAAACGAGTCATTTTTTTATTTCAGACAATTTTTAGTTTAAACTCAATATTTGAACCACTTTTCTAAAAAAAAATTATATTTCTAAACAATTATATTACAAAAAAGATTTCCAGAAAAAAAAATTTGGCAGAAAGTATAACTTTGACTTTTTTCGAAATTATAACTTTTGGAAATTTCCATTTTCCATCAACATATATTTCCTAGCCAGAGACACTTTAATTTATGCAGAAAATATAGTAACGAATTCTTGCAAAAATTTCGAATTAAAAATTTTGAGGCTCTTCCCAAAAACGTTTTTTTTTTCAAAGAAAAATTTTTGCCACAGATTTTGGTCTTTTTGGAAATGTTTAAGTTTCGCCTAAAGATCATCTTTTTATAAAATGTTTGCCACATTTTAATTCCTCCAGAAAACTTACTCAATTTTGAATTTTTTCCCAAAATATAAAGTTTACTGAAAATCTTTAGCCTCAGTTTCAAAATAAGCGTATTATTTCCAAATATTTTAAATTTTTTGACAGACGTTTTAAAATTTTTCAACAAAAATTAATTGTTACTTATTTTACTTTTTTATTTTGGAGCCCAAACATTTTTTTAAGCATTCAACTCAAAATTAATACAAATCTTTCAAAAATTAGAGATTTGTTGACAACATTTTTTTGTATTTTTCGAATTTAAGTTGAAAATTGAAATACAGAACTTGTCCCCTGACAAATTTGACTTTTTTCAAATTTAATTTGACTTTTTTCAAATTTAATTTGACTTTTTTTACAATTTTAATCCCCAAATTGAAAAGCTTGATCTTTTTCAGGAAATATAAAATTTTCGCCTCAAATTTAAAGCAACTTAGATTGAGCAATTTTTCCAAAAATATTAGGTTTCTTGACAGAATTGTTAACTTTTTATCGAAAGTTTCTAATTTTGAAATATTTTTACATTGGAAATGAAAATTTTCAGCTTTCTACTAAATTTCTAGCACTTTTTTTTAAAATTTAGAACAATAACTAGAATTTTAATTCTAATCTTGAGATTTTAGCCTTTTTTTCAATTGATGTCAATAAATTACTTGTTTAAATAAATAATAATTAAATTCTTCGATGTATAAACATAAACTACTCTAACTATGACATAATTAAAGTAAGAAATGTGTTCTGCAACCCATACTCTGCAAAATCTCACTGTAAGCAATTTAGATAAAATCGAAATACTTAAATCCTAACCACTTGCTGACTAAAAAGCTTAAAGCGTTGAATTTCACATTTAATATTAGATTTAAAATTCTGTGGCTTGAGGACCATCAAACTAGAGCCCTATGACTGACCCCCCTCGTGAAAATCACGAAATACAATCGTGCTCTAAGTTGCTGAAGTTAGCAGGAATTTCAGTAGAGCTCCACTGTAAGACTCCATGGAATAACTTACTTGTTGCGAATCCAAGGTTTTAGTTCCGCCACTGTCTAAGCTGGTTTGCTTCCACAGCCTACCTCCTTTGAGTATACCGCTAATAGGGGATCCCCCCGGAGGTACGCCTGGATTAACGGGCTTGTGAACTTTCTCGTCATCCGTATCGCGTTGATGCTGCTCCGATAGGTTCGTCATCGATTCTAAAATGTATTTCTGACCATTGGGGTTTTCTGCGAATAAATAATAATAGTAATTTGATTTATTTATTTAAAAAAAGATAATTTACCATATAGATATAATTTAATTAAATAGTTAACTGGTTAACTCAGTAGTTAGGCCCTTGAAACGTTTTGAGTGTCAAGTTCATTTTTAAATCATGTTAAAATTTGACATGATTTAAAAATCGACTTTTTGACAGTATTTCGCGAAAATGTAATAACTATGACAATGATATATTAGCAGTGTCTGAAATCAGTTAGACGTTTTTACGACTTACTTACATGAAGGTAGTTTACCGGCAGTAATCGTACCAATTTTAGAATGTTAGATATTTGCTCCATATAGCAAGACCTACTACTCGATTTTTAGCATAGACTGTACGCGTGGATACAATAGTAGAAATCTGCAACCGCAGAAGATTTTAGGAGCAGACAACTCTGCACTGCTTATTCGAAAGGCTTCAAACGCATCATGGTGCTGCTATGCTGCCATTACTTCAAGATATTTCCCTAACGTGCCCAATGAAGCATCGAAATTTCGTGAGATGTACAAATTTAGATTGCGATTACGTAAGATCGGTATTGTTATTAATCCTCCTATTTTCCTTTTTCATTCATTCATTTCATTTCATTCACAATATCATTTTTACGTAACATGTTTTTGAAATTTCCTAATTATAAGATGTTAGTAAAATATTTTGTTTTGTTTCATTGGATAAGAAATAGCTGAGTCTTTAAAAAAAATTAGGAAAATGTGAGTCTAAAGATGAAAGGCTTTTTATAGGAAAACCACAATCTGGAGAAATGAATCGAAGTTTTCTGCAAAAAAAATTGACCAAAAAAATTTAGGAAAATGGAAATTTGGAGACTCGTGAAAATGTTTTCACGGGAAAGTGGAAATCTAGAGAAATAGGTCGAAGCTTCTATAAAAAGTGACCAAAAAATGCCACAAAATGGAAATCTAGCGAGTCGAAAGGTAAAGTGTCGAAATTTCGATATTAAGGTTAGGTTTTGGGAAGAAAGTCGAAATTTTCTCGAAATATTTCGAAATTTCGACTTTTTTCTCGAAATTTCGACCTTAATCTAAAAAGTTCGACTTTTTGCTCAAAATTTCGTTTTTTTTCTCTCAATTTTGGTCTTTTTTCTCAAATTTCGACTTTTTTCTCAAAACTCAACCTTAATATCGAAATTTCGACATTTTACCTTTCGACTCGCTAGATTTCCATTTCCGGTATGTTTTTTGGTCACTTTTTTATAGAAATGTCGTACTTCTCCCTAAAAAAAATGTTACTTCTTTCGTAAAATTTTGATTTTTTTCGAAATGTCGATCTTTTCCTCGAAATTTCGTTTTTTCTTAATTCTCGACTTTTTTTCTCACATTTCTTTTTTTTCTCGAAATTTTGACCTTAATATCGAAATTTTGATTTTTTCTCTTGAAATTTCAACTTTTTTGGCAAATTTCGACTTTTGTTTTCAAATTTCGATTTTAAACTCAAAAGTTTGACTTTTTTCTAGAAATTTCAACTGTTTTCGCAAATTTCGACTTTTTTTGGAAATTTCAAGTCTTTTTTCGAAATGTCAACTTTTTTTCTCGAAATCTCGTCTTTTTTCTCCAAATCTCGACTTTTTTCTCGAAATCTCGACTTTTTTCTCGAAATCTCGACTTTTTTCTCAAATTTCGACATTTTTCTCGAAATATTTCGAAATTTCGACTTTTTTCTCGAAATTTCGACCTTAATCTAAAAAGTTCGACTTTTTTCTCGAAATTTCGTTTTTTTTTATCTCAATTTTGGACTTTTTTCCCAAATTTCGACTTTTTTCTCAAAACTTAACCTTAATATCGAAATTTCGACATTTTACCTTTCGACTCGCTAGATTTCCATTTCCCGGTATTTTTTTGGTCACTTTTTTTATAGAAATTTCGTACTTCTCTCTAAAAAAGATGATACTTCTTTCGTAAAGTTTTTATTATTTTCGAAATGTCGATCCTTTCCTTGAAATTTCGTTTTTTTTCTCAATTTTCGACTTTTTTCTCAAATTTCTTTTTTTTTCTCGAAATTTTGACCTTAATATCGAAATTTTGGATTTTTTTTCTCGAAATTTCAACTTTTTTGGCAAATTTCGACTTTTCTTTCCAAATTTCGACTTTAAACTCAAAAGTTTGACTTTTTTTTCGAAATTTCAACTTTTTTCGCAAATTTCGACTTTTTTTTGGAAATTTCGAGTCTTTTTTCGAAATGTCAACTTTTTTTCTCAAAATCTCGTCTTTTTTCTCCAAATCTCGACTTTTTTCTCGAAATCTCGACTTTTTTCTCAAATTTCGACATTTTCTCGAAATATTTCGAAATTTTGACTTTTTTCTCGAAATTTCCACCTTAATCTAAAAAGTTCGACTTTTTTCTCGAAATTTCGTTTTTTTTTCTCTCAATTTTGGACTTTTTTCTCAAATTTCGACTTTTTTCTCGAAATCTCGACTTTTTTCTCAAATTTCGACTTTTTTCTCGAAATATTTCGAAATTTTGACTTTTTTCTCGAAATTTCGACCTTAATCTAAAAAGTTCGACTTTTTGCTCAAAATTTCGTTTTTTTTTTCTCTCAATTTTGGACTTTTTTCTCAAATTTCGACTTTTTTCTCGAAATCTCGACTTTTTTCTCAAATTTCGACTTTTTTCTCGAAATATTTCGAAATTTTGACTTTTTTCTCGAAATTTCGACCTTAATCTAAAAAGTTCGACTTTTTTCTCGAAATTTCGTTTTTTTTTCTCTCAATTTTGGACTTTTTTCTCAAATTTCGACTTTTTTCTCAAAACTTAACCTTAATATCCAAATTTCGACATTTTACCTTTCGACTCGCTAGATTTCCATTTTCCGGTATTTTTTTGATCACTTTTTTTATAGAAATTTCGTACTTCTCTTTAAAAAAATGTTACTTCTTTCGTAAAATTTTGATTTTTTTCGAAATGTCGATCGTTTCCTCGAAATTTCGTTTTTTTTCCTCAATTCTCGACTTTTTTTCTCAAATTTCTTTTTTTTTCTCGAAATTGTGACCTTAATATCGAAATTTTGATTTTTTTTTCTCGAAATTTCAACTTTTTTTGGCAAATTTCGACTTTTGTTTCCAAATTTCGACTTTAAACTCAAAAGTTTGACTTTTTTCTCGAAATTTCAAATGTTTTCGCAAATTTCGACTTTTTTTTTTGGAAATTTCGAGTCTTTTTTCGAAATGTCAACTTTTTTCTCGAAATCTCGTCTTTTTTCTCCAAATCTCGAGTTTTTTCTCAAAATCTCGACTTCTTTCTCAAATTTCGACAATTTTCTCGAAATATTTCGAAATTTGAGAAAAAAGTCCAAAATTGAGAGAAGAAAAACGAAAATTTGAGAAAAAAGTCGAGCTTTTTAGATTAAGGTCGAAATTTCGAGAAAAAAGTCGAAATTTCGAAATATTTCGAGAAAAATGTCGAAATTTGAGAAAAAAGTCGAGATTTGGAGAAAAAAAACGAGATTTTGAGAAAAAAAGTTGATATTTCAAAAAAAGACTCGAAATTTCCAAAAAAATAGTCGAAATTTGCAAAAAAAGTTGAAATTTCGAGAATAATAATAATAATATTAGTTTATTAAATGTATAAATAAATAATACATATTTTTACAGGAAAACATTATTCTTTATCAGGAAACATTCATTTTAACATAGGCACCTAACTTTCTCTTAAAACTAGACAAATTATTTGCACTTTTTATTTCATTTGACAGATTATTAAATAAAGACACACCCTTATAAAATAAAGATCTATATGTCGATTCTTTGCTAACAGTATTTATATATATATTACTACAGTTACGTGTTTCATAGTTATGTACTTCGTTAACATTTCTTATATTGTACATTAAGTATTCTGGCAACAATCCTTTAATAATTTTATAAATAAATACCATGGTTTGATAAAACAAATATTGTTGTACAGACAGTGAGCCCAGACAATCAAGCATCAGATCGATTGGTGTATAAACGTTACATTTCAATATTGCTCTATGACATTTGTTTTGCAGTATCTGCAGTTGTTTTAAATGGTATTTATTAGCAAAGAACAAGATACTTGGGCAGTAATGAAAATAGGGTCGAATTAAAGTATTAAAAACTTTAAGGCGATTAGCAAGATTTAAATTTTTACATATTCTGATAAAGTATTTAACTTTACCATTTATTTGTAACACAGTATTGTTAAGGTGTTTTTTAAAGTTTAAGTCATTGTCAATGGTTACTCCTAAATACTTTATCTGGTTGACAAACTCCAGAGATTCTCCATTTAACTTTACTTTATCCGCCATCGCGTTAGAGCTCCCCATTAACATCACTTTAGACTTCTTTACGTTTATTATCAGACCATTAATTCTTAACCACTCACTCACGTTCACCAAAATTGCATTCATGCGAGTTACCCCTCTTTGAAAGTCTGATTCTTCAACTGATATGAGCGTATCGTCCGCAAATAGGTTAAGGAAGCAGTCGTCGCCTGTGCACTGATCGATGTCATTAATGTACAAAATAAACAACAGTGGGCCTAATATCGACCCCTGCGGTACACCTAAATTGTTAGCTGCACTTCTCGAAACATAATTGTTAATCCGAGTAACCTGATATCTGGATGTTAGATAACTGCTAAACCATTGGAGTGCGGGATCGCCAAAACCAATAAGTCGCAGTTTTTCAAGAAGGAGTTTTCTGTTAATAGTTTCAAAAGCACGGCGTAAATCCAAGAATACAGTTAAAACTAGATGGCGAGGGTTGTCTAACCATTTCTTCCATCTGGAGACGGTTAGCTGCAGTGCGCTTTCACAAGAGTGCCCCTGTCGAAATCCTGACTGATTTGGAATGAGAACATTATTATTTTTAATAAATTGCAGCATCTGATTATACACAATTCTTTCCAACGCCTTTTCTAAGTACGGTAGGGAATTAATTGGTCTATAATTAGATGGATCATCAGAACTGGTAACTTTTGGTATTGGCGTAATGACAGATTCTTTCCATTTCTTCGGAAAAGCGTTTGAGGTAATAGACTTATTGATAATTTCAGTAATTTTGAGTAAAAGAAAATTACCGCCCATTGAAATAATCTTATTATTGATTGAATCAATCGACGTTCCTTTTTTAATACTTTTGAGAACTTTTTTGACTTCTTCGGGCGTAACTGGCTCAATTGAAAATGGTTCACCATAAGTGCTATTGAAAACATTATACGGATATTTGTCTTTATAATGTCTCCCATCAGATTTCACTAATGCAATAATACTTTGACTCACAAAGACATTGTATTTTTCGGCTACTGTTGCCTCGTCTTGGTATATAATGCCATCAAATTTCATTTTTGTTGGATGTGACATTTGCGTGGCACCGATAGCTTCTTTAACATTTCTCCACATATGTTTGGGATCGGTGCTGTTTTCAATTTTTCTTGAATAATAATTCTTCTTTTTACGTTGGATAGTGCTTGTAACTTTGTTTCGACTTTTTCTGTATTTTTCCCAGTCAGAGCCAGTGTTTGTTGCACAAGCTACTCGATAGAGATCATCTCTAAATCTTGTGAGGTCTCTTATTTCACCATCGTACCACTTTTTGTTATTTTGAGATCTTTTCATTAATTTAATAGGGGCTATTTCATCTAGGACAGATATAACGTTATTATATAAGCAGTCCACCAGTTGATCAATGCATACTTGATGATTATTCATCCAATTTTTTCTAAGCAATTTATCTTGAAATACAGCATTATCGATACTTTTGAGATTTCTTACATATTCATTTTTATCATATGATATAATAGTGTTATAAGGTTTCATTTTACGATGTATTTGTATGATACTATGATCAGAAAACTTAGGAGAATCCAACACTAATGCAGAAATTGCATGCAGGTTTGTAAATACCAGATCAATCTTAGTTTTTGATGTGGCAGTGACTCTTGTATATGCTTTCACAATTTGGCAAAGTCTATAATTGTCCATAAGAGATATCAACTGTTTCGTATTATAATCATCACGCGATACATCAAAATTAAAGTCACCCATCAAGATCAGTTTTAGATGGCTATAATTGTCCATTAGTTGGCTCAATATATTGCAAAAATCTGATCTGTTTGAAGAGGGAGATCTGTATAAGCATATAATAGCAAAGGTTGTATTGTCAATTATCAATGTTACACCCAGGATCCAGATTTGGTTATTAATATTTGTGTTAATGATGATTGTAAAATTAATAGATTTAAAGATATAGAATATTACTCCACCGGTAAAACGACTGTGTGAGTCACATCTAATTAAAGAGTAGTTACTTACATGCAACTCACTATTATAAATATTATCAGTTACATGAGTCTCAGTAAGAGCAAGGAAGGCAACATTGTTGTCCATAATAAATGTTGAGACTTCATCAAATTTCGGCAAAAGACTTTGTATATTGACTATGTAAATGGTGTTGTCTAATTGCTATGATTCATAGTTTATTTTTTTTCTGATTATATCTACAACTGCTTGGTACGATGGACAATTTGGATCCCATGAATTATGATCTACAACAAAGTGGGTACCGTATTGTTTATTTTTATTTACACAGTTTGTACATTTGACCTGTTCTCTTGTACACGTATTTGACTCGTGTTCTTCAGCACAATATCCACATATCTCTTTATTTTTACAACTGCTACTTTTGTGTCCATATTGTTTACACTTGAAACATTTAATGATGTTATATGTCTCACTAAATTTACATTTACTAAAACCAACAGTTAGGTACTCAAGGTCTTTAATTTTTGCAAATGTTATGGGATCAATTTCAATAACCAAGTTAAAAACATTTTTTATTGTTTTTGTTTTATAAATTAATTTAAAACAAAAATTTTTTACTGTAGAATCTAACTCATTTTGTTTTATTATCATGCTTAGTAAGGAATCATTATCAAGTTCACAATCATTTTTGATATTTCTTACTTTAATTTGTCGTAATTTCTGTTTTGGTTTACGAATTTCAACATCATCTTCAAACTTCTGTTTGATTGCAGTACCCATTTCCTTCAATTTTTGTTTATCTTCGCTTTGTAAGATTAACGTACCATCAAGTTTTGAATTTCTTACAGCTATATCCTTAAATAATTTTACATCTAAGTGAGTGATTAAATCTTTACGCATATCTCCTTTTGTTTTATTATTCTTGGATTTCATTATTAATACATCTTTAAAACTTTCTTTTAGTATGGGGTTAACAAACGTTTTAGTTTTATTACTGTTGATATTTGTGCTACCGGTTGCTACAGGTGCTTGCACTTGATCCACATCGGGTGTTGTTAATAATTTGGCATTAGTCTCTTTTACAGTTGCGCTTACTGTTTGTGCATAACTAAGAAAAAAGTCAAACTTTTGAGTTTAAAGTCGAAATTTGGAAACAAAAGTCGAAATTTGCCCAAAAAAATGAAATTTCGAGAGAAAAAATCAAAATTTCGATATTAAGCTCAAAATTTCGAGAAAAAAAAAAGAAATTTGAGAAAAAAGTCGAAAATTGAGAAAAAAAAACGAAATTTCAAGGAAAGGATCGACATTTCGAAAATAATAAAAACTTTACGAAAGAAGTATCATCTTTTTTAGAGAGAAGTACGAAATTTCTATAAAAAAAGTGACCAAAAAAATACCGGGAAATGGAAATCTAGCGAGTCGAAAGGTAAAATATCGAAATTTCGATATTAGGGTTAAGTTTTGAGAAAAAAGTCGAAATTTGAGAAAAAAGTCCAAAATTGAGAGAAAAAAAAACGAAATTTCGAGAAAAAAGTCGAACTTTTTAGATTAAGGTCGAAATTTCGAGAAAAAAGTCAAAATTTCGAAATATTTCGAGAAAAAAGTCGAAATTTGAGAAAAAAGTCGAGATTTCGAGAAAAAAGTCGAAATTTGAGAAAAAAGTCCAAAATTGAGAGAAAAAAAAACGAAATTTCGAGAAAAAAGTCGAACTTTTTAGATTAAGGTGGAAATTTCGAGAAAAAAGTCAAAATTTCGAAATATTTCGAGAAAATGTCGAAATTTGAGAAAAAAGTCGAGATTTCGAGAAAAAAGTCGAGATTTGGAGAAAAAAGACGAGATTTTGAGAAAAAAAGTTGACATTTCGAAAAAAGACTCGAAATTTCCAAAAAAAAAGTCGAAATTTGCGAAAAAAGTTGAAATTTCGAAAAAAAAGTCAAACTTTTGAGTTTAAAGTCGAAATTTGGAAAGAAAAGTCGAAATTTGCCAAAAAAGTTGAAATTTCGAGAAAAAAAATCCAAAATTTCGATATTAAGGTCAAAATTTCGAGAAAAAAAAAGAAATTTGAGAAAAAAGTCGAGAATTGAGAAAAAAACGCAATTTCGAGGAAAAGATCGACATTTCGAAAAAAATCAAAATTTTACGAAAGAAGTAACATTTTTTTTAGAGAGAAGTACGAAATTTCTATAAAAAAGTGACCAAAAAAATACCGGAAAATGGAAATCTAGCGAGTCGAAAGGTAAAATGTCGAAATTTCGATATTAAGGTTAAATTTTGAGAAAAAAGTCGAAATTAGAGAAAAAAGTCCAAAATTGAGAGAAAAAAAAACGAAATTTCGAGCAAAAAGTCGAACTTTTTAGATTAAGGTCGAAATTTCGAGAAAAAAGTCGAAATTTCGAAATATTTCGAGAAAAATGTCGAAATTTGAAAAAAAAGTCGAGATGTTGAGAAAAAAGTCGAGATTTGGAGAAAAAAGACGAGATTTTGAGAAAAAAAGTTTACATTTCGAAAAAAGACTTGAAATTTCCAAAAAAAGTCGAAATTTGCGAAAAAAGTTGAAATTTCGAGAAAAAAGTCAAACTTTTGAGTTTAAAGTCGAAATTTGGAAACAAAAGTCGAAATTTGCCAAAAAAAGTTGAAATTTCGAGAAAAAAATTAAAATTTCGATATTAAGGTCAAAATTTCGAGAAAAAAAAAGAAATTTGGAAAAAAAATCGAAAATTGAGAAAAAAAAACCAAATTTCGAAGAAAAGATCGACATTTCGAAAAAAATCGAAACTTTATAAAAGAAGTAACGTTTTTTCTAGAGAGAAGTACGAAATATCTATAAAAAAAGTGACCAAAAAAATACCGGAAAATGGAAATCTAGCGAGTCGAAAGGTAAAATGTCGAAATTTCGATATTAGGGTTAAGTTTTGAGAAAAAAGTCGAAATTTGAGAAAAAAGTCCAAAATTTAGAGAAAAAAAAACGAAATTTCGAGCAAAAAGTCGAACTTTTTAGATTAAGGTCGAAATTTCGAGAAAAAAGTCGAAATTTCGAAATATTTCGAGAAAAATGTCGAAATTTGAGAAAAAAGTCGAGATTTCGAGAAAAAAGTCGAGATTTGGAGAAAAAAGACGAGATTTCGAGAAAAAAGTCGAAACTTTTTAGATTAAGGTCGAAATTTCGAGAAAAAAGTCGAAATTTCGAAATATTTCGAGCAAAATTTCAAAATTTGAGAAAAAAGTCGAGATTTTGAGAAAAAAGTCGAGATTTGGAGAAAAAAGACGAGATTTCGAGAAAAAAAGTTGACATTTCGAAAAAAGACCTGAAATTTCCAAAAAAAAAAGTCGAAATTTGCAAAAACAGTTGAAATTTCGAGAAAAAAGTCAAACTTTTGAGTTTAAAGTCGAAATTTGGAAACAAAAGTCGAAATTTGCCAAAAAAAGTTGAAATTTCGAGAAAAAAATTAAAATTTCGATATTAAGGTCAAAATTTCGAGAAAAAAAAGAAAATTGAGAAAAAAGTCAAAAATTGAGAAAAAAAAACGAAATTTCAAGGAAAGGATCGACATTTCGAAAAAATTCAAAACTCTACGAAAGAAGTAACATTTTTTTTAGAAAGAAGTACGAAATTCCTATAAAAAAGTGACCAAAAAATACCGGAAACTGGAAATCTAGCGAGTCGAAAGGTAAAATGTCGAAATTTCGATATTAAGGTTAAGTTTTGAGAAAAAAGTCGAAATTTGAGAAAAAAGTCGAGATTTTGAGAAAGAAGTCGAAATTTGGAGAAAAAAGACGAGATTTTGAGAAAAAAAGTTGACATTTCGAAAATGGACTCGAAATTTCCAAAAAAAAAAGTCGAAATTTGCGAAAACAGTTGAAATTTCGAAATATTTTGAGCAAAATGTCGAAATTTGAGGAAAAAGTCGAGATTTCGAGAAAAAAGTCGAGATTTGGAGAAAAAAGACGAGATTTCGAGAAAAAAGTTGACATTTCGAAAAAAGACTCGAAATTTCCAAAAAAAAAAAGTCGAAATTTGCGAAAAAAGTTGAAATTTCGCGAAAAAAGTCAAACTTTTGAGTTTAAAGTCGAAATTTGGAAACAAAAGTCGAAATTTGCCAAAAAAGTTGAAATTTCGAGAGAAAAATTAAAATTTCGATATTAAGGTCAAAATTTCGAGAAAAAAAAAAGAAATTTGAGAAAAAAAGTCGAGAATTGAGAAGAAAACGAAATTTCGAGGAAAAGATCGACATTTCGAAAAAAATCAAAACTTTACGAAAGAAGTAACATTTTTTAGAGAGAAGTACGAAATATCTATAAAAAAAGTGACCAAATCGAATCTAGCGAGTCGAAAGGTAAAATGTCGAAATTTCGATATTAAGGTTAAGTTTTGAGAAAAAAGTCGAAATTTGAGAAAAAAGTCCAAAATTGAGAGAGAAAAAAAAATTTAGCGAGTCGAAAGGTAAAATGTCGAAATTTCGATATTAAGGTCAAACGTATCGTGGTGCTGCTATGCTGCCATTACTTCAAGATATTTCCCTAACGTGCCCAATGAAGCATCGAAATTTCGTGAGATGTACAACTTTAGATTGCGATTACGTAAGATCGGTACCGTTAATAATCCTCATATTTTTCATTCATTCATTTTATTTCATTCACAACATCATTTCTACATAACGTGTCACCTTCTTATCAAAAAATGGTGATTGGAACGCAATAAATCAAAATTCTTGGACACTGGCTGTATAGGTAACACTCTTAAACAAATTTGCAATTTAACGAAAATTCGTAAAAAAAGCAATTGACTGAGGAGCTACTCTAATCCATTTTTTCTTCAACCAAATTAGAATTTTCCATGAAACCATTTCAGGAACTAGCGTCAGAAAGTTAGTTATCAACTTGAGGCGAAAATTTGAAGCGACTACATTAATTCGAAAGGCAGAGCACCTTTTAAAACTCAAACAAGCGATTCATAATTAAACCGTATAAAACCGCCTCAACAAGAGTTATGACAGTGAACTATTTCCAAGCGTCAGTTTTGACCGAATTGTGTTTGAAAGACATTAGCGAACTTCTGGGCGGCTTCCTGTAATTAGAGATCGTCAATCACTACGAATTTCTGCCGCTTGACGCCGCCTTGTTTGTATTAAATCATCCGGTTCGAGTAATCTCCGTTTTAAAGGACAAAATAATGCACGCATAGGCTCTAATTTAATTAAAGTATGAGCTGCATCTATTCGACCTATTTACGAGACGGGCGTCGTAATTACATTCTCTAGGAGGATTCTGATCTCGAAGAATAACTGCCGGCGTTAAATGGAACTTTTTATATCATTTATGAGTGATTCTTTATCAAAAATTAATAAACAGACTTGGGGGCTGCCGATAGAAGTGAAAACTTAAAACTTAACTTAAATTTAAAACTTACAGGAGGTATGTAATGTTGCAGTTCGAATCCCTTCTATTAAACAAGGCAGAATATTGGAAATATGTGAAAATACATTCTGGTAAACTGAGCTGCTTTTTATAATTGTGGTTGGTGGATGGTAGTTGTTTTAGTTTAGATACTTGTATCGTGTGGAAACTATGTGGAAAATACTTATTGATAACGAAATATAATCTGCTCTAATGTTAACCGTAGAATTTACTTTTAACAGTAAGGCATGTTGGTAACGCGTGACGAAGTTTACCCCCTATCAAAAATCGCTCAACTCGTCTAAAGAAGTTTTCACTTCAAAGAAGTTTTCACTTCAAAGAAGTTTTCATTTCAAAGAAGTTTTCACTTCAAAGAAGTTTTCACTTCAAAGAAGTTTTCACTTCAAAGAAGTTTTCACTTCAAAGAAGTTTTCACTTCAAAGAAGTTTTTACTTCGAAGAAGTTTTCACTTCAAAGGAGTTGTCCCTTCAAAGAAAATGTCACTTCATTTTATAAATATGGGTTTATCAAAATTTTAATAAAATTCTTATCTATTGAAAAATACGTAGAAGAGATTTTTCTAATGACTACTACTACTATGGCTACGTCAAACTTTTGACTTTTATTTTTCGAAATTTAGAAACCTCAATAAAGTCTATTTTATTTGCATGACGTTCTTGAAGCTACTCCTCAGTTTCGTTGTTTTTTTACAATCAATAGGTGGCGTTTTACTTATAAATTACATTTAGATTTATAATTACATTTATAATTACATTTACAAATTCTTGGAACATTTTCCACTTTCGAGTTGGGTATACCCTTGACAAAACCTGACTGATCTGACTGACAAGATCTGATTGACAAGATCTGACTGAATTTTGAAAGTAATACCGCACCTAATAGAAGACCTAACTGATCTAACTGACAAGATCTGTCTGATCTGATTGACAAGATCTGACTGAATTTTGAAAGTAATACCCAAACTAATAGAAGTGATAATTAAGCGACATTTCAAGTAAAAGTAGGGGTTTTCAAAAATACTTAAAATTACCTTAAAAAATTATAAAATATTAAAATAGATTATCCTCAAATTTTCTGCATAATACGTAATATAAAATAATACAAAAATAACCAGTCATCAAAAATTGAAATACAAACCTTGTCCTCTGAAACCAAGAAAGATTAAAAACACAGCAGAACTTGCTCAGAGCAACCTCTCCTTTAATCCTTCTTGGTTTCAGGGGGCAAAATTTGTATTTCAATTTTTGAAGATAACCAAGGACCACAAAAAAATTAACCACTCATCAACAAAATTTGTTGTTGCTGTAAAGCCAGAAATAATTTTCAACGTTTCATTTCAAAAGGTGTCATCGTACGTGTTATAAAATTAGAGAAGCCTCGCAATACGTGTACATTCAGGAAGCTCTGTTTAACCCCCGACACGATGTGCTTGTTATCGGGAATCCCTATTGGAAATTGGAGTATATACACTTACCGGAATCATCCGGAGGGGTTGTGGGTGTCGTTTGTTGGCTTTGATCAGTCTTTTCTTTCTCCACAGCTTCCTCCGTATCCGAATATTGCTCCTCATCACCTTCATCAGACAAGGATCCTTCTCCTGCAACAAAACGTCGTCTTGTTATTTCCGCTTAAACGTAATATCGACAGGAGCACAGAAAATTAGTTATTGTTAGCGTATACGTATAAGTATTCCAAGAGAAATGTAACATCATATTTGTGACAAAAAAAAAACAATTTAGAATCCATCACGAAGAAAAAAACAAACCGAAAATTGAAAATTCAAAATCGAATCTTATTAAACGTCATAATGATAAAGTAGCTTACATTGAAAATTTTGTCGATGTTCTTTCTCCTAGACTCGATATTATTTTCAAAATACTCAAAATTTCAACATTTTTCTTAAAATATCGACTTCAACCTCAAGACTTTCCTGCAATTTTTTTTTAAATTTCCTAATTATAAGATGCTAGTAAAATATTTTGTTTTGTTTTGTTGGATAAGAAATAGTCTTTAAAAAATTTAGGAAAATGCTAGTCGAAAGATGAAAGGCTTTTTATGGGATAATCGCAATCTAGAGAAACGAATCAAAGCTTTCTGCAAAAAAAATGACTAAACAAATCTAGTAAAATGGAAATCTGGAGAATTGTGAAAATGTTTTCACAGGAAAGTCGAAATCTAGAGAAATAGCTCAAAGTTTCTATAAAAAGTGACCAAAAAAATGCCAGAAAATGGAAATCTAACGAGTTGAAAGGTAAAACGTCGAAATTTTGATATTAAGGTCAAAATTTCAAGAAAAAAGTCAATATTTGGGAAAAAGTCCAAAATTGAGAGAAAAAAAAACGAAATTTCGAGAAAAACGTCGAACTTTTCAGATTAAGGTCGAAATTTCGAGAAAAAAGTCCAAATTACGAAATATTTCGAGAAAAAAGTCGAAATTTGAGAAAAAAAGTCAACATATCGAGGAAAAAGTCGAGATTTTAGGAAAAAAGTCGACATTTAGAGAGAAAAAAGTCGACATTTCGAGAAAAAAGCCGAAATTTTCAAAAAAAGTCGAAATTTGCGAAAAAAGTTGAAATTTCGGGAAAAAAGTCAAACTTTTGAGTCTAAGGTCGAAATTTGGAGAAAAGAAGTCGAAATTGGCGAAAAAAGTTGAAATTTCGAGAAAAAAAGTCAAAATTCTGATATTAAGGTCAAAAATGAAATTTCGAGAAAACGATTGACATTTCCAATAAAAATTGAAACTTAGCAAAAGAAGTAACTTTTTTTTAGAAAGAAGTACGAAATTTCTATAAAAAAGTGATCAAAAAAATACCGGAAAATAGAAATCTAGCGAGTTGAAAGGTAAAATGTCGAAATTTTGATATTAAGGTCAAAATTTCGAGAAAAAAGTCGATATTTGAGAAAAAAGCCCAAAATTGAGAAAAAAAAACGAAATCTTGAGGAAAAAGTCGAAATTTTGAAATATTTCTAGAGAAAAAAGTCGAAATTTGAGAAAAAAGTCCGGATTTCGAGAAAAAAGTCGAAATTTCCAAATAAAAGTCGAAATCTGCAACAAAAGTAGAAATTTCCAGGAAAAAAGTCAAAATTTTGAGAAAAAAGATCGAAATTTTACGTTTAATGTCGAAATTTCAAGAAAAATGTCAAAATTTCAATATTAAGTTAAAAATTTCATGAAGAAAATCGAAATTTGAGAAAAAAGTCGAAAATTGAGAAAAAAAAACGAAATTTCGAGAAAAAGATCGACATTTCTAAAAAAAAATCGAAACTTTACGAAAGAAGTAACATTTTTTTTAAAGAAAGGTACAAAATTTTTATAAAAAAAGTGACAAAAAAATACTGAAAAATGAAAATCTAGCGAGTCGAAAGGTAAAATGTTGAAATTTCGGTATTAAGGTCAAAACTTTGAGAGAAAAAGTCAATATTTGAAAAAAGGTCCAAAATTAGGCAAAAAAAAACGAAATTTCGAGAAAAAAGTCGAACTCTTCAGATTAAGGTCGCAATTTCGAGAAAAAAGTCGAAATTTCTAAATATTTCGAGAAAAATGTCGAAATTTAAGACTTCGAGAAAAAAAGTCGAAATTTCGAGAAAAGAGCCGAAATTTTCAAAAAAAAAAGGTCGAAATTTGCGAAGAAAGTTGAAATTTCGATAAAATAAATCAAAATTATTAGTTTCAAGTCAAAATTTGGAGAAAAAAGGTCGAAATTTGAGAAAAAAGTCGAGATTTCGAGAAAAAAGTCGACATTTCGGGAAAAAAAGTCGAAATTTCGAGAAAAGAGACCAAATTTAAAAGAAACGTCGAAATTTGCAAAAAAAGTTAAAATTTCGAGTAGAAAAGTCAAAACTTTGATATTAATGTACAAATTTCAAGAAAAAAAATCGAAATTTAAAAAAAAGTTGAAAATTGAGAAAAAAAACGAAATTTTGAAAAAAGGATTGACATTTCGAAATAAAATCGAAACTAACAAAAGAAGTAACATTGTTTTTAGAGAAAAATACAACATTTCTATAATAAAACTGAGTCAAAAGGTCAAAATTTCGAGAAAAAAGTTAATATTTGAGAAAAAAGTCTAAAATTGAGAAAAAAACCGAAATTTCGAAAAAAAAGTCAAACTTTTCTGATTAACGTCAAAATTTCGAGAAGAAATTTCTAAATATTTCGAGAAAAATGTCGAAATTTCTAGAAAAAAATTGAAATGTAAGAAAAAAAGTCGAACATTGGGAAAAAAACGAAATTTCGAGAGAAAGATCGACATTTCGAAAAACAATCGAAACTTTACAAAAAAAAGTAACATTTTTTTTAGAGAGAAGTACGAAATTTTTATACAAAAAGTGACCAAAAAATACCGAAAAATGGAAATTTAGCGAGTCGAAAGGTAAAATGTCGAAATTTCGATAATAAGGTGAAAATTTCGAGAAAAAATTTAATATTTGAGAAAAAAGTCCAAAATTGAGAAAAAAAACCAAATTTCGAGAAAAAAGTCGAACTTTTTAGATGAAGGTCAAAATTTCGGGAAAAAAGTCGAAACTTCTAAATATTTTGAGAAAAATGTCGAAATTTCTAGAAAAAAGGTCCAAATTTCGAGTAAAAAAAGTCAAAATTTTGAGTTTAAAGTCAAAATTTGGAAAAAATGTCAAAACTTCAATATTAAGTTTAAAATTTCAAGAAAAAAATCGAAATTTAGGAAAAAAAGTCAAAAATTGAGAAAAAAACGAAATTTCGAAAAAAGATCGAAATTTCGAGAAAAAAAATCGAAACTTTACGAAACAAGTAACATTCTTTTTTTTTAGAAAAAAGTACGAAATTTCTATAAATATGTGACCAAAAATAATATCGGAAAATGGAAATCTAGCGAGCCGAAAGGTAAAATGTTGAAATTTCGAGAAAAAAGTCGATATTTAAGAAAGAAGTCGAAAATTGAGAAAAAAAAAACGAAATTTCGAGAAAAAAAAGTCGAACTTTTCAGATTAAAGTCAAAATTTTGAGAAAAATATTGAAATTTCGAAATATTTTAAGAAAAAAGTCAAAATTTGAGAAAAAGGTCGAGATTTCGAGAAAAAAGTCGAGATTTCGAGAAAAAAGTTGACAATTTCGAGAAAAAAGGTCGACTTTTCAAGAAAAAAGTCGAAGTTTTTTTAAAAAAAGGTAGAAATTTTCGAAAAAAGTTGAAATTTTGAGAAAAATGTCAAAATTTTGATATTAAAGTCAAAATGTTGAGAAAAAATCGAAATGTGAGAAAAAATTTGAAAATTGAGAAAAAAAAAACGAAATTTCGAGAAAAAAAAGTCGAACTTTTCAGATTAGGATCGAAATTTCGAGAAAAAAGTCGAAATTTCGTAATATTTCGAGAAAAAAGTTGAAATTTCGAAATATTTCGATAAAAAGTCGAAATTTGAGAAAAAAGTCGAGATTTCGAAAAAAAGAGCAACATTTCGAGACAAAAAAGTCGAAATTTCGAGAAAAATGTCAAAATTTCGATATTAAGGTCAAAATTGAGAAAAAAAAACGAAATTTCGAGAAGAAAAAGTCAAATTTTTCAGATTAAGGTCGAAATTTCGAAATATTTCGAGAAAAAGGTCAAAATTTGGGAAAAAAGTCGAGATTTCGAGAAAAAAATCGACTTTTCGAGAAAAAAAAGTTGAAATTTCGAGAAAAGAGTCGAAATTTCAAAATAAAAGTCGATATTTGCGAGAAAAGTTGAAATTTCGAGAAAAAAAGTCAAAATTTTGAGTTTAAAGTCGAAATTTGGAGAAAAAAAGCCGAAATTTGTAAAAAAGTTGAAATTTCGAGAAAAAAAGTCAAAGTTTCGATATTAAGGTCAATATTTCGAGAAAAAAATTGAAATTCGAGAAAAAAGTCGAACATTGAGAAAAAAAAAACGAAATTTCGAAAAAAAGATCGAAGTTTTTAGTTTAAAGTCGAAATTTCGAGAAAAATGTCAAAATTTCGATATTAAGGTCAACATTTCAAGAAAAAAATCGAAATTTCAGAAAAAAGCCGATCATTGACAAAAGAAACGAAATTTCGACAAAAAGGTCGAAATTTCGAGAAAACAATCGAAACTTTACGAAAGAAGTAACATTTTTTTAAAGAAAAGTACGAAATTTTAAGGAAAAATTAATATTTCTGTAAAAAAAACTTTAAAAAGTCTAAAATTTGGAAAAAATTTAAAATGTTCTAAAAAAATTACATAAACCTGGAATTTCAAAAAAAATTTTAAACTTTCAGGTCAAACCTGAAATGTTCGAAAATTATAGGAAAAGAATTATAGAAAATCGACATTTTTTTGAAAGTTTAAACGTTTCTAGTGTAAAAAACCAAACTTTCGAGACAAGTCAAAACTTGAAATCGAAGTGTTTCAAAAATTATTGAAAGCTTTTTATCAAAATCTGATTTTTATTCCAAAGTTTTTGAACGTTTTAGTTTTTCTCACAGTTTTTAAAACTCAAAGGTCTAAACTTTTTCCAGAAAACTTACTTTTTTTGAAATTTCGACGTCAATCTCAAAATATTCCACTTTTTTCCTTGACTTTTCAAGTTTTGTAAAACGAAAAGTCGAAATTTTACCAAAGAACTAAATTTACTTAAAATTTTTTTAGAAAAAAGTACCACATTTCGACAAAATATGGAAACTTTTTTAAAAAAACTTGGAGAAAAGTCTAAAATTTGGAAAAACTTGAAATTTCTACAAAAAATTAGATAGAATTTTAAATTTAAAAAAAAATATACTTTCAGGTCAAACTTGAAATATTCAATAATTAAAGGAAAAGAATTATGAAAAAATGACATTTTTTTGGAAGTTTAAATATTTCTAGTGTAAAAAAAGGAAATTTCGAAAAAAATCAAAATTTGAAATCGAAGTTTTTCAAAAATTTAGAAAGCTTTTCATCAAAATCTGAGTTCTATTCCAAAGTTTGTGAAAGTTTTAGTTTTTCTTATAATTTTTTAAACTCAACAGTATTTTTTTTAGAAAAGCTTATTTTTTATTGAAACTTCTACGTTAATCTCAAAATATCTCACTTTTTTACTCCAATTTCCAAGTCTTGTAATCGAAAAAGCCGAAACTTTACGAAAGAAGTCAATTTCTATAAACATTTGTTTAGAGACAAGTACATTTCGAAAAAAAATGAAAAATTTTTATAAAAAAACTTGGGAAATAAAGTCTAAAATTTGGAAAAAACTTAACATTTCCAGAAAAAATTAGTTGAAACTTCAGATTTCAAAAAAAAATAAACTTTCAGGTCAAACCTGAAATGTTCAAAACTGATAGGAAAAGAATTATAAAATATCGACAGTTTTTTGAAAGTTTGAACGTTTCTAGTGTAAAAAAAAGGAAATTTCGAGAGGACTCAAAACTTGAAATCGAAGTTTTTCAAAAAGATCGAAAGCTTTTAATCAAAATCTGAGTTGCATCCTAAAATGTGTAAACGTTTTAGTTTTTCTCAGGATTTTTTAAACTCAAAAGTCTTTTTTCTACAAAAGCTTACTTTTTTCTTGAAATTTCTACGTGAATCTTAAAAAATTCCACTTTTCCCTCAAATTTCCAGGTTTTCTAAAACGACATCAAAATTGTTAATCGATTTAATCCACACTAATAGTAGATCCTACGATAGGCAGCAAATCCCACGATAGACAGCAGATTAAAAAACACAACAACGCGTTTCGACAGCCAAGCTGTCATCTTCAGAGAGAAACAGAAGCAGTTTCCCTGATAACAGTTTGGCTGTCGAAACGCGTTAGAGCCACCTTTGCTGTGTTCTTTAATCTTTTTTGGTTTCAGGGGACAAGTTCTGTATTTCAATTTTTGAAGAAAACCAAGGACTGGTCCGTTCCACCAAAAAAAAAGACAGCAGATCTCAACTGCGTTCTAACAACCTAAGTCCGTTGCTGCATTTCAGGTGTTCGCCAACGATGGTCGCGTCAGCTTTCAGCAACAAGCTGAATGATTAAATAACGACAACAATAGACAATCCGCCCTTTCTCTAGACAAAATGAAAGAGCAATTATGCTACCGATTCGGCGTTTAAATTGGAACAAGTTGCTTCTTTGTCTCTACTGTCAGACGTCCGAAAGAAACCGTGTTCTTGGAAAGTTTAAATTAAATTTATTTTGTCGTTTCCAGATCTCACGTCTCGTCGCGAGAAATTCGATCAGATGTGCGCTGCGAGAAATGTAAGTGAAATTTAAAAAGTTTTCGATGTTTTACTCTAAAATAGAACATAAACTTCTGGCGACAGCGAAAATAATAGATTTCGTTTTAACTCTTCGAGAATTAGAGGAAAATTTGAAGTGAAAGATGTATCAAAGTAGCCAAAAGGGTTTTGTCAAATTATCGAGTTTTGTTTTGGTTCTATTTACATTGTTGATTTTATAGAGCTTCAGTTTCTTAAAATATCGACTTTTTTATCTATCTTTTGAATTAGGAATGTTAACTTACAATAATTACAATAATTATAGATTTGACCTTCAGCTGTTGATTTATAGATGGTACCCACGAACATATTTCAAATTTTCAATTCAGTTCAGTCATAAATTTACCAATTTACCAAATACAGGATCTTTTTAAAGATAAAACAAAGTTTGGAAAATTTTTGAGCCCATGGTTTCTTATGATTAAAAAGTTAAGTTAAGTCAGAAACTGCTAAAGTTAAAAAAATTGGAATGCAAGATTTGAAAACTAAAAACCTGAAGCTTTTACTTGTTTTTTTGTAATTACTTTTCTTTTTCTATTTTCTTTCTTTTTTTCTCTCTGAATATCATGGGTTTTTCCTAATTTCTATTAGCTACACATCAACCTATTGATGTAGAAGAAACTTTTGGTTTAGTTTTTTGAATTATATTTGATATAGTCACTTGGTTAAATATATATTTCTGTAAAGCATGCTTTACATGACATATTTAAAATGGTATTTCCACCATCTTCGCTAACGTCAATTTGGAGAAATCTAATTAGGAATACTTTGCAAAAAAAGTCGTTGAAAATATTTCTGCTGAAAGCTGATTAAATTCAACCCACATTGATTAAATTTTAAGCTTCCAGAGCACGTGTTTTTTGATAATTCAGATGAATCGAAACTCTCGAGAATCGAATTAGCGTCTTAACTGGGGTAGGACAGCAAAGATCATTTATCACTTTAGAGGGCATTCAGGATTACATTACTGAAACAAAGAAGATGAAATTTTCTTTTACCGAAAGCCCATCAGACACTTTGTAATTTATAAATTAAGAGGCCTATCAACATAAACAATACCCAAGGAGAAAAGCGAGAGCTCTGGGAGTATAAAGGAATTTAATATTTTATAAGGAAAGCTTCTAAGGTGAACAAACCGAGCAAAACGTGTTGCGTTTCAAAACTAGAGGTGGGGCAAAAACACATTGACCCCATTAGCTTTGTAAGACCTTTTTTAAATTTCTAGGAGAATTTTCTGAAGTTGATTTTTTTGTAGAGTTTTATTTTATATCGTTTTTGGAACTTTTTTTCTTAAAATTCCCAATTTAAAGCTAAAATTTTGACCTCTTACTGTCAAATTTCTTTAGAAAATGTATACCAACAACTAGCTTATTCAATATTTTTAAACACATTTTATTTCCAGGTATATACAGGGTCCAAAAACAATTAAATAAAAATGGTTTATTTAAAATGTAATACGCCGGACTTTGTATTATTTTCTGAAAATTTCAGAGCTTCAGACAAGATTATTGGAAACTTTGGTGAGGAATAAAGATTCTGAACTATGATCGTATTCAAGGTGCATTTAATTTAGATCTTTAGATTCTCTAGACGATTTTTTTAAAACTTTAACATTTTTGGAAAGGTGTATTTGATTGTTTTATTTTATTTTATAAGTTTAAATCTCCCGGTTAAATTTTTTTGAGATTCCAGAGCTCCCAAAGTATCCAAAGCCTTATATTTTCTTAACCAAATCTTATGCAACGTAAAAATCAGTTTTTTTTAAACTACAGAGCTCCCTCATTAATTAAAGCTTAATATTTTCTTTACTAAATCTTGTGCAACGTAAACGTGAAATTTTTTAAGTTTCAGGGCTCCTAAAATATTCAAAAGTGTTTATTGTCTTCACCAAATCTTGTATAACTTAAAGGTAACATTTTTTTAAGGTTCCATAGCTCCTTAAGTATCCAAAGCTTTATATTTTCGTTATCAATTCTTGTACAAGGTAAAGGTGAAATTTTCTTTGAGTTCCAGAACTTCTAAAGTACTCATAGCTGCATATTATCTTTGCCAAATCTTTTACAACTTAAAGGTAAGTTTTTCTTTGTTGTTGCAGGGGTCTTTAAGTATCCAAAGCTTTATATTTTCTTTACTTAATCTTGTATAACGTGAAGGTGAATTTTTTTTTAATTCCAGGGTTCCTAAAGTATTCAAAGCTATATATTGTCTTTGGCAGATCTTGTACAACTTAAAAATGATTTTTTTTAAATTCTAGAGCTCCCTAAGTATCCAAAGTCTTATATTTTCTTTATTAAGTTTTGTACAAGGTAAAGGTGAATTTTTTTTTAGTTTCAAAGCTCCCTAAGTATCCAAAGCTTTATATTTTCTTTACTAAATCTTGTACAACGTAAAGGTAATTTTGTTTTCAAGTTCCAGTGCTCCTAAAGTATTCATAGTTGTATATTGTCTCTGCCAAATTTTGTATAACTTAAGGGTGATTTTTTTTAAGTTCCAGAGCTCCTTAAGTATCCAAAGCGTTATATTTTCTTTACTAAATCTTGTACAACGTGAAGGTGAATTTTTTTTTAAATTACAGGGTTCCTAAAGTATTCAAAGCTGTTTATTGTCTTTATCAAATTTTGTATAACTTAAAGGTAAGATTTTTTTTAAGTTCCATAGCTCCCTAAGTATCCAAAGCTTTATATTTTCTTTACCAAATCTTGTACAACGTAAAGGTGAAATTTTTTCAAGTTTCAGGACTCCTAAAATATTGAAAAGTGTTTATTGTCTTCACCAAATCTTGTATAACTTAAAGGTAACATTTTTTTAAAGTTCCACAGCTCCTTAAGTATCCAAAGCTTTATATTTTCGTTATCAATTCTTGTACAACGTAAAGGTGAAATTTTCTTTAAGTTCCAGAGCTTCTAAAGTACTCATAGCTGTATATTATCTTTGCCAAATCTTTTACAACTTAAAGGTAAGATTTTTTTTAGTTTCAGAGGTTTTTAGGTATCCAAAGCTTTATATTTTCTTTACTTAATCTTGTACAACGTGAAGGTGAATTTTTTTTTAAATTCCGCGGTTCCTCAAGTATTCAAAGCTGTATATGGTCTTTGGCAGATCTTGTACAACTTAAAAATGATTTTTTTTTAAATTCCAGAGCTCCCTAAGTATCCAAAGTCTTATATTTTCTTTATTTAGTTTTGTACAAGGTAAAGGTGAAATTTTTTTTAGTTTCAAAGTTCCTTGAGTATCCAAAGCTTTATATTTTCTTTACTAAATCTTGTACAACGTAAAGGTAATTTTGTTTTCAAGTTCCAGTGCTCCTAAAGTATTCATAGTTGTATATTGTCTCTGCCAAATTTTGTATAACTTAAGGGTGATTTTTTTTAAGTTCCACAGCTCCTTAAGTATCCAAAGCGTTATATTTTCTTTACTAAATCTTGTACAACGTGAAGGTGAATTTTTTTTTAAATTACAGGGTTCCTAAAGTATTCAAAGCTGTTTATTGTCTTTATCAAATTTTGTATAACTTAAAGGTAAGATTTTTTTTAAGTTCCATAGCTCCCTAAGTATCCAAAGCTTTATATTTTCTTAACAAATCTTGTACAACGTAAAAGTGAAATTATTTCAAGTTTCAGGACTCCTAAAATATTGAAAAGTGTTTATTGTTTTCACCAAATCTTGTATAACTTAAAGGTAACATTTTTTTTAAAATTCAATAGCTCCTTAAGTATCCAAAGCTTTATATTTTCGTTATCAATTCTTGTACAATGTAAAGGTGAAATTTTCTTTAAGTTCCAGAGCTTCTAAAGTACTCATAGCTCTATATTATCTTTGCCAAATCTTTTACAACTTAAAGGTAAGATTTTTTTTAGTTGCAGGTGTCTGAACTTCCAGAGCTCCCTTAGTATCTACAAGTTTATATTTTCTTTATTAAATCTTGTACAACGTAAAGGTGAGACTTTTTTTTAATTTTAGGGCTCCTAAAATATTTAAAGCTGCATATTTTCTTTACCAAATTTTGCACAATTTTAAGGTGAGATTTTTTTTGGTTTTAGAGCTCCTTAAATATCCAAAGCTTTATATTTTCTTTACTAAATCGTGTACAATGTAAAGGTGAGATTGTTTCAAATTCCAGAGCTCCTAAAGTATTCATAGTTGCAATTGTTTCTGCCAGATCTTGTACAACTTAAAAGTGATTTTTTTTAAGTTCCAGAGCTCTTTAAGTATCCAAAGCTTTATATTTTCTTTACTAAATCTTGTATAATGTAAAGGTAATATTTTTTTCAAATTCTAGGGCTCCTAAAGTATCTAAAAGTGTATACTGTGTTTGCTAAATTTTGTACAACTTAAAGGTGAGATTTTTTAAATTCTAGAGCTTCCTTAGTATCCAAAGGCTAAATTTTTTTAAATAGATCTTGTACAATTTAAATGTAAGACTTTTTTAAGTTTTAGAGCCCCCTAAGGGTCCAAAGTCTTATATTTTCTTTACTAAATTTTGTACAAGGTAAAGGTGACATTTTTTTTAAATTTCTGGGCTCCTAAAGTATTTAAAGCTGTATATTGTCTTACCAAATCTTGTACAACCTAAAGATAAGATTGTTGTTAAGTTTTAGAGCTCTTTAAGAATCTAAAGCTTTATATTTTTTTACTAAATCTTGTAGAACTTAAAGGTAATTTTTTTTTAAATTTCAGAGCCCCTTAGGTATCCAAATCTTTCTATTTTCTTTACTAAATCTTGTAGAATGTAAAGATGAGATTTTTTTTAATTCCAGGGCTCCTAAATTATTTAAAGCTGTATACTGTCTTTATCAAATCTTGTACAACTTAAAGGTGAGCTTTTTTAAGTTCCAGAGCTCCCTAAGTATTCAAAGTCCTATATTTTCTTAACTAAATCTTATAAAACTCAAATGTAAGATTTTTTTAAGTTTTAGAGCTCCCTAAGTATCCAAAGCTTTATATTTTCTTTATTAAATCTTGTACAACGTAAAGGTAAATTTTTTTTTAAGTTCCAGTGCTCCTAAAGTATTTATAGTTGATTATTGTCTCTGCCAAATCTTGTACAATTTAAGGGTGATTTTTTTTAAGTTCCAGAGCTCCTTAAGTATCCAAAGCCTAATATTTTCTATACTAAATCTTGTGCAACGTAAGGGTGAGATTTTTTTTACATTCCAGGGTTTTTAAAGTATTTAAAGCTGTATATTGTCTTTACCAAATCTTGTACAACGTATAAAGGTAAGATTTTTTAAGTTCTATAGCTCCCTAAGTACCCAAAACTTTAAATTTTCTTTACTAAATCTTGTACAATGTAAAGATGAATTTTTTTTTAATTCCAGGGCTCCTAAAACTTTTAAAGCTGTGTATTGTCTTAACCAAATCTTGTACCACTTAAAAGTAAACTTTTTTAAGTTTCAGGACTTCCTAAGTATCCAAAGTGTAATATTTTCTGTACTAAATTTTGCACAACTTAAAGATGAGATTTTTTTTAATTTTAGGGCTCCTTTAGTATCCAAAGCTTTATATGTTATTTATTAAATCTTGTATAACGTAAAGGTCACATTTTTTTCAAGTTCCAGTGTTCCTAAAATATTCATAGTGTATATTGTCTCTGCCAAATCCTGTACAACTTAGAGGTGATTTTTTTTAGGTTCCAAAGCTCCTTAAGTATCCAAAGCTTTATGTTTTTTATACTAAATCTTGTACAACGTAAAGGTGAGATTTTTTTAAAGTTCCAGAGCTTTTTAAATATCCAAGCTTTATATTCTCTTCACTCAGCCTTGTGCAACGTAAGGGTGAGATTTTTTTATATTCCAGGGTTCTTAAAGTATTCAAAGCTGTATATTGTCTTTACCAAATCTCGTACAACGTATAAGGGTGGAATTTTTTAAGTTTGTAGCTCCCTGAATATCCAAAGCTTTATATTTTCTTTACTAAATCTTGTACAATGTAAAGATGATTTTTTTTTAATTCCAGGGCTCCTTAAATATTTAAAGCAGCTGTATATTGTCTTAACCAAAGCTTGTACAATATAAAGGTGAGCTTTTTTAAGTTCCAGAGCTCCCTAAGTATCCAAAGTCTTATATTTTCTGTAGTAAATCTTCAACAATTTAAAGATGAGATTTTTTTTAAGTTTCAGAGCTCCCTAAGTATCCAAAGCTTTTTTGTTTGTTTAGTAAATCTTATACAACGTAAAGGTGACATTTTTTTCAAGTTTCAATGCTCCTAAAATATTCATAGTTATATATCGTCTCTGCCAAATCTTGTGGAACTTAAAGGTGATTTTTTTTAAGTTTCAGAGCTCCTTAAGTATCCAAAGCTTTATATTTTCTATACTAAATCTTATACAACGTAAAGGTGAGATTTTTTTCAAGTTCTAGAGCTCCTTAAATATCCAAAGCTTTATATTCTCTTTACTAAATCTTGTACAACGTAAGGGTGAGATTTTTTTTATATTCCAAGGTTCTTAAAGTGTTCAAAGCTGTATATTGTCTTTATCAAATGTTGAATAACGTATAAAGGTGAGATTTTTTAAGTTCAGTTGCTCCCTAAGTACCCAAAGCTTTATATTTTCTTTACTAAATCTTGTATAACGTAAAGTCCAAATTCCAGAGCTCCTAAAATATTTAAAGCTGTATATTGTCTCTGCCAAAACTTGTGCAACTTAAAGGTGAGCTTTTTTAAGTTACAGAGCTCCCTAAGTCTTATATTTCCTTTACCAAATCTTGTACAACTTAAATGTAATATTTTTTTTTAGTTTCAGAGCTCCTTAAGTATCCAAAGCTTTATATTTTCTTTACTAAATCTTGTACAACTTATAGTTACTGTTTAGGAAATACTAACTAAAAAATGTTAGAAATTCCAACGTGCAAATGCATCTGAAAGAACTGAAATTAAAAACTGGAATTGGATTAATACTATTACGCAAGAAAATTTAAATAAGCGGATGAAAGCGAAATTAAAAAAGAGAATTGAATTCACTCTACAGTTAAGAGAGTTTTAGTTGTTGGGCTGCAATGAAGCGGATATTAAAAAGTGGAATTGCGTCCAGAAGAAGAGACCCCAAATTTAATTCTTGCACATTTTCGAGTCGTGAGGTATCCCAAAATGAAATTTTCGCGTCGCAGTTTTTACAGTTGTTAAAATAGTTATCGAACTTCCACTCTTCATTTTTGGATGCTCCATAAATAATTTCGCTGTGCAGAGTCATCAGCGAAAATCCCAGATGAGGGGAAAGCTTTATTGATTTGATCGAGTTCAAATACCTTGTTGTACACATACGTGGGAGGTAATCAGAATTTCATTATTCTATGAAAAAAAACGTTGATTACTTACAAATCGCAGATTATTTGAAATTAGCCAATTAATATCAGTGCAATTAATTTCAGCGCAACTAATTTTAGCAGAAGAGAAATTTCTTTGGAGAATACGATAAATATAAAAAAAGCTGATAAAACCGGTAATATATTTAGGTAAATGGACGAAAGATCGTTATTTATTTTTAATCTAGTGTGTAATCAAAGTGTGGAAAAATTTATAGAGCTTTTCCTGGCATTAATTCCCAGAAAAACACGCTTTTGATTAATTACAGAAGTAGGAATCGTTGAAGCGTTGAAATAACATGAGTCGATCAATATCGACGGCTGAAATGTTAGGAATCAAAAGTAGCAGAAGTTCACCTGCTCTCCCAACTTCCGCTTTTCATCTGTTACCTTTCCTGAAAGCCAACGAAACAAAAGTTGTTTCCGTTATTGCTTGACCATTTCTGATTGAAAAAGAATAAGAAATAGCTACACGCCACGAAGTGTAATGATAAGTTGAATGCGTCGATTCTTTTGATTACATTTGTTCAGAATTTGCTCATCTATTACTGTCAAACCCCTAATTTGTCTTATTTGAAAATTTCGATCTTAAAGTGGTATTTGGATCTTGGAGTGGAAGAGAAGGCTTAACACCATTGAGATGGATTATCTGAGAAGAAACGCCAGGATACCACGATTGGAAAGAAAAAGGGTCAGGATATCACGATTGAAAAAAAAAAGGAACGAGGATATACGAAATATAATGAACGCATATTCTAAGAAGAAGCGCCAGGATACCACGATTGGAAGGAAAAAGGGTCAGGATATCACGATTGAAAAAAAAGGAACGAGGACATTCGAAATATAATGAACGCATTATCTAAGAAGAAGCACCAGGATATGACGATTGAAAAAAAAGGGACGAGGACATTCGAAATATAATGAACGCATTATCTAATAAGAAGCACCAGGATATCACGATTGGTTAGAAAAAGGAACGAGGACATTCGAAATATAATGAACGCAAGGGACACCATAGTGGATACAGTGGAAAAAAGAGGGCTAAAATGGACACGTACTTGGAATGGATCAACAAAGATGGCCACATCGAATACTAATACTTAAATAATACTTAAATGGAAATCCACAAGAAAAAAGAGTGGGGGAAGTCCGAGACGATCATGGAATGAAGGAATGTGCAAAGCCATGGAAAGCAAACAGAAGACAAGCACAAGATAGATGGCGTTTAGGTTTTATGGGGATTTAAATATAATTTGTTTTAAAGCCCTAAAAAAATGGAGAAAAAAATAGCAGCCATGGAAGTTTTCACTTCCGTGGGCACTCCCCAAGACTGCATTAGATTTATGATTAAAGTAGAAGTTAAAAAAAATTAGAAATGTTGTTTTTCATTTCAATTATTTATTTATCAACAAAAGTGTATAAAAAACAGTAAAAAACTTTAACATGCTTTGCGCAAAATTGTTTAGATTATTTTTAATCTGTGTATTGATAAGAGTGTGTAATAAAGGTTACCTTTGATTTGTGGTTTGTAATGAATTGTTATCAAGAACGTACGATTTGGCATTTCTTCGCAAAACTTTATCAGTAGCACTTTAAACGTCTTCAACATATCACTACTTTAATTAGAATAATTTGCAACAATTTTGCTCAACACATGGAAGTACTGTTAATATTATGGATGGCACATTATTTGTAACAAGTACCAATTTATCGATATTTAAGTAAGATAACACTCACTGTGTCATATCTACTCAATATTGTCCCACATATTTTATTTGCATAAAATAAAAAAAAAGTTGTGCAAGCTGATTGTACATCGTTATCGTCGTATTTTATATTTACCCAATTTTATTAATTTTTTTCAGTGATTGAACTATAAAAAACTACTAAATTTTGATGGTTTCATTCTACGATACATTTGGCTTTTTATTAGGTTGTTCGGAAAGTAATTTGATTATTTTATAGTCTTATAGTCTTATATTTTCTCAACTAAATCTTGAACAACGTAAAAGTAAAATTTTTTTTGAAGTTCCAGAGCTCCTTCAGTATCTAAAGCTTTATATTTTCTTTACCAAATCTTGTGCAACGTAAAGGTGAGATTTTTTCAAGTTCCAGGGCTCCTAAAGTATTAAAAGCTATTTATTGTCTTTACCAAATCTTGTACAACTTAAAGGTGGGATTTTTTTTAAGTTCTAGAGCTCCTTAAGTATCCAAAGCTTTATATTTCCTTTAGGAAATCTTGTACAACGTAAAGGTGGGATTTTCTTTAAGTTCCAGAGCTCCTAAAGTACTCATAGCTGCATACTACTCTTCCAAATCTTTTACGATTTAAAGATAAGATTTTTTTTAGTTTCAGAGGTCTTTAAGTATCAAAAGCTTTATATTTTCTTAACTAAATCTTGTACAACGTAAAGGTAATTTTTTTTTTAAATTCCAGGATTTCTAAAGTATTCAAAACTGTATATTGTCTTTGGCAGATCTTGTACAACTTAAAGGTAAAATTTTTTAAGTTTCAGAGCTCCCTAAGTATCCAAAATCTTATATTTTCTTTACGAAATCTTGTACAATGTAAAGGTAAGATATTTTTTAAGTTCCGGGTCTTCTAAAGTATTCAAAGCTGCATATTATCTTTGCCAAATCTTGTACAACTTAAAGGTAGGTTTTTTTTGTTTCAGAGGTCGTTAAATATCAAAAGCTTTATATTTTCCTTACTAAATCTTGTACAACAAGAAGGTAATTTTTTTTTCAAATTCCAGGGTTCCTAAAGTATTGAAAACTGTATATTGTCTTTGGTAGATTTTGTACGACTTAAAGGTGACATTTTTTAAGTTCCAGAGCTCTCTAAGTATCCAAAATCTTATATTTTCTTTACGAAATCTTGTACAATGTAAAGGTAAGATATTTTTTAAGTTCCGGGTCTTCTAAAGTATTCAAAGATGCATATTATCTTTACCAAATCTTGTACAACTTAAAGGTAGGTTTTTATTTGTTTCAGAGGTCGTTAAATATCAAAAGCTTTATATTTTCTTTACTAAATCTTGTACAACAAGAGGGTAAATTTTTTTTCAAATTCCAGGGTTCCTAAAGTATTCAAAGCTGTATATTGTCTTTAGCAGATCTTGTACAACTTAAAAGTGACATTTTTTATGTTCCAGAGCTTCCTAAGTATCCAATATCTTACATTTTCTTTACTAAATCTTGTACAATGTAAAGGTAAGACGTTTTTTAAGTTTCGAGTCTTCTAAAGTATTCAAAGCTGGATATTGTCTTTACCAAATCTTGTACAACTTAAAAGTAGGTTTTTTTTTTGTTTCAGAGGTCGTTAAATATCAAAAGCTTTATATTTTCTTTACGAAATCTTGTACAACGTAAAGGTAAGATTTTCTTTAAGTTGCAGAGCTCCTAAAGTACTCATAGCTGCATATAGTCTCTGCCAAACCTTTTACGACTTAAAGATAAGATTTTTTTTAGTTTCAGAGGTCGTTAAATATCAAAAGCTTTATATTTTCTTCACTAAATCTTCTACAACAGGAAGGTGAATTTTTTTTCAGATTCCGGGGTTCCTAAAGTATTGAAAACTGTATATTGTCTTTGGCAGATCTTGTACGACTTAAAGGTGACATTTTTTAAGTTCCAGAGCTCTCTAAGTATCGAAAATCTTATATTTTCTTTACGAAATCTTGTACAATGTAAAGGTAAGATATTTTTTAAGTTCCGGGTCTTCTAAAGTATTCAAAGCTGCATATTGTCTTTACCAAATCTTGTACAACTTAAAAGTGGGATTTTTTTTAAGTTCTAGAGCTCCTTAAGTATCCAAAGCTTTATATTTTCTTTACGAAATCTTGTACAACAAGAAGGTGATTTTTTTTGAAATTCCAGGGTTCCTAAATTATTTAAAGCCGTATGTTGTCTTTAGCAGATCTTGTACGACTTAAAGGTGACATTTTTTTAAGTTCCAGAGCTCCCTAAGTATCTAAAATCTTATATTTTCTTTACTAAATCTTGGACAATGTAAAGCTAAGACATTTTTTAAGTTTCGAGTCTTCTAAAGTATTCAAAGCTGCATATTGTCTTTACCAAATCTTGTACAACTTAAAGGTGGCATTTTTTTTGTTCTAGAGCTCCTTAAGTATCCAAAGCTTTATATTTTCTTTACGAAATCTTGTACGACATTTTTTCTTGTTGATTTTTTTTTGTAGTGAAATAATATGTTGTTCAATTAATTATTATCCATTCTGATCCAATATCCTTTGCCATTTTTCTGGCAGAAGCACGGTTCTACGCTCATAAAATTTTTGTTCTTTGCTGTCAAAAAACTGATCCAAGGGAACCTCCTTATTTAAATTAAACCTTTTATCGTTTAAAAAATTTTGTAGAGAGCGAAACAAATGGTAATGGAAGATGCCAGTTCTGAAGTGTATGGTGAGTGTGCAGTATAGCCCATCCAAACTCTAAAAAGATTTTTCGAAGTGGTCAAACTTTTATGTGGTTTCGCATTATCCTGTTGGAACACCATACGTTTCCTTTGACCAATTCGAGCCTTTTTTCTTTAAGTGAATTATTCAATTTATCTAACTGGTCACAATACATTGGTGGATGTGCAGTATATCCCATCCAAACTCTAAAAGGATTTTTGGAAGTGGTCAAACTTGTATGTGACTTCGCATTATCCTGTTGGAACACTATACTTTTCCTGTTGGAAATTCCAGCCTTTTTTCTTTAAGTGAATTATACAATTTGTCTAACTGGTCACAGTACACTTTATTGTTTGTTGTGTTACTCGGTAGAAACTCAAAATGATGAAATCCCACCAAATAGATAGCATCACTTTTTTTTAGTAGAACGGACTAGTCCTTGGTTATCTTCAAAAATTGAAATACAAATATTGTCCCCTGAAACCAAAAAAGACAGTAGACAACCTATTTCTCGTCCCCAGTGGTGATACCCTTCAAAAATAGGCCATTTTCTTAGCGTTTGAGAAGCATATCGCAAACGTTACATTTTTTTTTCCAGGAACCCATATGTCGAGCTTTGAGATTAAATCTAGTTGTTTCAGGTGATCATTAAAGGTCCAATTTGATAAATTTAATCGCGCAACGATCTTATGAGTTGTTACTCGCCAGTTTACATCAATTAATGGCTTTATTGTGTCATCTGCAGCTTCAACTGGTATTTGTAAACATGGTGCATCTTCGCGATCAAAATTACCGGATCGAAACCAGTTTTGACACTGGCGCTTACTTAACATATCTTCCGTATACACATCGAATAATTTTTTTTTCTTGAATCGCATTTTTAAGCTTTTTATAGTAAAAAAAAGTAAAATATGTCAAAAATGCTCATTTTTACTTTCTATATTTAAAAGAGTATCAAACAAAAACTACTAGAGAGAATCAATCGAGTTATTTCACAAGCAAACCTTGCTTTATCAGCTGTCAAAATACATATGATTATGCAACTTAAATATGAAGTTGGTTGTGAAAAAATACAATTAAATATGTCGAAAATGCTGATTTTTACTTTCCATATTTAAAAGAGTATCAACCAAAAACTGTTGTGGAGAATCAATTGAGTTTTTTTACAAGCAAACCTTGCTTTATCAGCTGTCAAAATACATATGATTATGCGGCTTCAATGTGAAGTTGGTTGTAAAAAATTACAATTAAATATGTCGAAAATGCTGCTTTTTACTTTCTATATTTAAAAGAGTATCAACCAAAAACTATTTTGGAGAATCAATCAAGTTTTTTCACAAGCAAACCTTGCTCTATCAGCTGTCAAAATACATATAGTTATGCGGCTTAAATGTGAAGTTGGTTGTGAAAAAATACAATTAAATATGTCGAAAATGCTGATTTTTACTTTCTATATTTAAAAGAGTATCAACCAAAAACTATTGGTGAGAATTAATCAAATTTTTTAAGAAGCAAATCTTGCTTCATCAGCTGTCAAAATACATATGACTATGCGGCTTAAATATAAAGTTGGTTGTGAAAAAATACAATTAATTGTGTCGAAAATGCTGATTTTTACTTTCTATATTTAAAAGAGTATCAACCAAAAACTATTTTGGAGAATCAATCGAGTTTTTTCACAAGCAAATCTTGCTCTATCAGCTGTCAAAATACATATAGTTAGGCGGCTTAAATGTGAAGTTGGTAATGAAAAAATACAATTAAATATGTCGAAAATGCTGATTTTTACTTTCTATATTTAAAAAAGCATCAACCAAAAACTATTGGTGAAAATCAATCAAATTTTTTTACAAGCAAACCTTGCTTTATCAGCTCTCAAAATACATATGATTATGTGGCTTAAATATGAAGTTGGTTGTGAAAAAATACATTAAATATGTCGAAAATGATGATTTTTACTTTTTATATTTAAAAGAGTAAAAACCAAAAACTATTGTGGAGAATCAATCAAATTTTTTCACAAGCAAACCTTGCTTTGTCAGCTGTCAAAATACATATGATTATGTGGCTTAAATATGAAGTTGGTGATGAAAAAATACAATTAAATATGTCGAAAATGCTGATTTTTACTTTCTATATTTAAAAAAGCATCAACCAAAAACTATTGGTGAAAATCAATCAAATTTTTTTACAAGCAAACCTTGCTTTATCAGCTGTCAAAATACATATGATTATGTGGCTTAAATATGAAGTTGGTTGTGAAAAAATACATTAAATATGTCGAAAATGATGATTTTTACTTTTTATATTTAAAAGAGTAAAAACCAAAAACTATTGTGGAGAATCAATCAAATTTTTTCACAAGCAAACCTTGCTTTGTCAGCTGTCAAAATACATATGATTATGTGGCTTAAATATGAAGTTGGTGATGAAAAAATACAATTAAATATGTCGAAAATGCTGATTTTTACTTTCTATATTTAAGAGAGTATCAACCAAAAACTATTGGTGAGAATCAATCAAATTTTTTTACAAGCAAACCTTGCTTTATCAGCTGTCAAAATACATATGATTATGTGGCTTAAATATGAAGTTGGTTGTGAAAAAATACATTAAATATGTCGAAAATGATGATTTTTACTTTTTATATTTAAAAGAGTAAAAACCAAAAACTATTGTGGAGAATCAATCAAATTTTTTCACAAGCAAACCTTGTTTTGTCAGCTGTCAAAATACATATGATTATGTGGCTTAAATATGAAGTTGGTGATGAAAAAATACAATTAAATATGTCGAAAATGCTGATTTTTACTTTCTATATTTAAAAAAGCATCAACCAAAAACTATTGGTGAAAATCAATCAAATTTTTTTACAAGCAAACCTTGCTTTATCAGCTGTCAAAATACATATGATTATGTGGCTTAAATATGAAGTTGGTTGTGAAAAAATACATTAAATATGTCGAAAATGATGATTTTTACTTTTTATATTTAAAAGAGTAAAAACCAAAAACTATTGTGGAGAATCAATCAAATTTTTTCACAAGCAAACCTTGCTTTGTCAGCTGTCAAAATACATATGATTATGTGGCTTAAATATGAAGTTGGTGATGAAAAAATACAATTAAATATGTCGAAAATGCTGATTTTTACTTTCTATATTTAAGAGAGTATCAACCAAAAACTATTGGTGAGAATCAATCAAATTTTTTTACAAGCAAACCTTGCTTTATCAGCTGTCAAAATACATATGATTATGTGGCTTAAATATGAAGTTGGTTGTGAAAAAATACATTAAATATGTCGAAAATGATGATTTTTACTTTTTATATTTAAAAGAGTAAAAACCAAAAACTATTGTGGAGAATCAATCAAATTTTTTCACAAGCAAACCTTGCTTTGTCAGCTGTCAAAATACATATGACTATGCAGCTTAAATGTGAAGTTGGCTGTGTAAAAAAATAATTATATCCTCTATTGGGAAAACGCAAAATTAAGAACAACCACACTTATTAGTTGTATTATTAATAACATATTGTTGCGGGCTTTGTCGGTTCGAATTGATTACCACGTGTGAATTATACCCACTTTACTTCTAAACTAACCTAACACTCTATCTAAACTAAACTCGGAACACTGCAATTGAATAATTAACTCACTTCTAGTCACTAGCTAACTACACTGACTAACTGACTCTAAAACTAACTGACTCGAGGGAAAGGCGACCGCCTTATATAGTTTCGGCTTCCAGGTTCTAGAAAAATCTCGCAGATAAGGCTTATCGTTTGCCAAAATTTCTGGAACGCTTATCTGCCGTTTGCGGGCGCTTTACCCCTTATCATATCTTTCTAGAAACTTTTCTTAGATACTAAATTCTACAATTTACATTTCGTTACAATATACTGACTCTAAACTGTAAAAGCAACTTTGAATACTTCTGGTTTATCTATTCATGTTTTATTGGCTTTTGTGCCAGTTACTTCTTCAATTTTAAATTTTCAGTAACCTTCTAAAAATTGAAATACACATCCCCTGAAATCCTGAAACTAAGAAAGATTAAATAACACAACAGAGATTGTTCTGTTGTGTTTTTTAATCTTTTTTTGGTTTCAGGGGATAAGATTTGTATTTCAATTTTTGAAGATAACCAAGGGCCAGTCCGTTCCACCGAAATTACGAAGCCTATGTTATGGATTGCCCCAAGCAGCGATTGCGTTAGATTCTGGTTTGTCAATCGTTGTAGCGATTCTGTTGGATTCTGGTTTGTCAATCGCTGTTTGGGGCAACCTATAACTGATTGCCAAGCCTTAACAGAAGGTTACCCAAAAGTTAGAACTGTAAAAGGAGTAAGTGGCGAAGAAAAAGCCAATAAAACATGAATAGAAATTCTAATACTTCGCAAAAAAAATACAGAGAATATATACTTTTGATTTCGCTAACGATTTTTGCCTCCACAATTGAGCGAGGTCATATTTTTATGAATATTGACTTCAGGCCCTCGACACATCACAAGAGTAAACTTTTTGACTCAAACGAAAGATTTGAACGATTACAGGTAAAAGATGAGGAAACGTAACCTAATTAAAATAATTGAAACGAAGGCCTAAGGATTTTACTAATTAAACTCGAGTTGTTCTGGGGGAAATTTCACGTCTCGGGAAATTCACGCCTACGTGGCTTTCAAATCGGAATGAAGCGTGATAATTAAACATAATTTACACCAAAACGAATACGCTTTGCAAAGGAATTAGTCCAAATATAACATCTTCCCAGTCAAATTTCGATATTTACGTTAATTCAAGTCGTGCAGTTCCCATTTGCACTAACTAGAGAATTCTTCATGGCAGACCCTTATTGACCGGAAATATTATGTTTTTTTCAATTTATTTAACATTTCTTCGGCCCAGTTTAAAAATATTTAGATTTTAATATTTAAAATTTAAATATTTCCAAACTGGGCCGAAGAAATGTTAAATAAATTGAAGACAACATAACTAGAGAATGATTATGAAAATATAAGAATATAAAAAATATAAAAAAGGTTGTAGCATTCGACATTGATATTTCGCTCTCATTTGAGCTCGTCAGCAGTGCATAACATAGAAAGAGAACAATGAGAAAAAAGTACTTTTTTTTTGGTGGAACGGACTGATCTATGGTTATCTCCAAAAATTGAAATACAAATCTTGTCTTCTGAAACCAAGAAAAATTAAAGAACACAACAGAGGTTGCTGCACTAACGCGTTTCGATAGCCAAGCTATCATCTTCAGATAGATACAACAGTTTCAATATATTTGAAGCTGCATCTTTTTGTTATTTGGTGGAACGGACTGGTCCTTGGTTATTTTCAAAAATTGAAATACAAAACTGGTCCCCTGAAACCAAAAAAGATTAAAAAACACAACAGAGGTTGCTGCACTAACGCGTTTCGATAGCCAAGCTATCACCTTCAAAGATATACTGAACTCAAAAATTATCCTACAATATCCTTTTTACTTTTCGTTTGCCAGCTTAGGAATTTTGACGACTTAAAATTAAAAAAAAAGTCGCGACACCTCATCAAGTTTTAATGATTAAGGAAAAAAGTCCGCGCGATGGCTCAACGTCCTGAATGACTAGAAAAAAAGCTCTTTATTCTCATCAATCGAGAAACAGTTTTGTAGAAATTAAAATCTTTAAATTAATGCCCAGAATTTAATTTGGTGCTTTTTTTTTAAATTTTATTTAGTTTTAAATTAGAAAATCTTCCCTTTTGGTTTTTTTTTTAAACTTTTCATTTTAAAGCTAAAAAATAGTCATTTTTAAAATGCCAGGTTTAAAATTAAAAATAAGTTAACTTTCGAATTCGTTTTATTCAGTTCGTTCAAAATTTTAACAGTGAAATTTAAAAGTGTGATTATTTAAAGAAAATAAAATTTTCAGAAACAGGCGAATTGTTCAAAAAATCCAAGTTGCAAAATTCCAAAGTTTCAAAAAGGTCAGAAGAAAAAGATCAACATTTTCAAACAAAAAGGTAAAAAAGTCAAGATTTTCACAAAAAGTGGAGATTTTGAAAATAGGTAGACGTTTTGAAAAAGGTTCAAATTCTGAAGTCATAATTTTGAGAAAAAGTCGAACTTTGGTAATAAAGGGTCGAAATTTAAAAAAACAAATGAAAATTCTGTTCAGAGGTTGAAATTTTGCAAAAAAATCTAAGTTTTCAAAAAATTAAATATTTTTAAACAAAGTCGGATTTTCCAATTTTTCAAACAGAAGTCCGATTTGCTATAAAACAGTCGAAAATTTGAAATTGTTCAAAAAAACGTCGGCTCTTCAAAAAAAAAATCAATACTTCAAGTAATAGTTAAAGGACGAATAAGGGGACATTTTTAAAATAGTAGGGGTTTATAAAAAGATCAAAATTTTGAAAAATATCAAACTATTTTAAAAAATATCAAACTATTTTGAAAAATGTCAAACTGTTTTGAAAAATGTCAAACTATTTTGAAAAATGTCAAACTATTTTGAAAATTGTCAAACTATTTTGGTAAAAATGTCAAACTGTTTTGAACAATGTCAAACTATTTTGAAAAATGTCAAACTATTTTGAAAATTGTCAAACTATTTTGAAAAATGTCAAACCATTTTATAAAAAGTTAAACTATTTTGAAAAACGTCAAACTATTTTAAAAAATGTCAAACTATTTTGAAAGATGTCAAACTATTTTGAAAAATGTCGAAACTTTAAAAAAGATCAGACTTTCGTGTGAAACAGAGCAACCTCTGTTGTGTTTTTTAATCTTTCTTGGTTTCAGGATTTCAGGGGACAAGACTTGTATTTCAATTTTTAGAAGGTTACTGAAAATTTAAAATTGTGAAAGCATGAAAGATTAAAAAACACAACAAAGGTTGCTCTAACACGTTTCGACAGCCAAGCTGTCATCTTCAGAGAGATACTGAACCTTTGTTGTGTTTTTTAATCTTTCTTGGTTTCAGGGTACAAGTTATGTTTTTCAGTCTTCTTATTGTTCATATTTCCCCACAAAACTTTGCATAATTTAATTTTTTAAGTACCCACCAAATTATGACAAGCAAAGTTACTTAAGGTAGTTTAGGTTTGGAGTAAACCTAGAGTTAACATAATTTTGGTGGAATGGACTGGTCCTTGGTTATCTTCAAAAATTGAAATACAGAACTTGTCCCCTGAAACCAAGAAAGATTAAAAAACCGAACAAAGGTTGCTCTAACGCATTTCGACAGCCAAGCTGTCGTCTTCAGAGAGATACTGAACCTTTGTTGTGTTTTTTAATCTTTCTTGGTTTCAGGGTACAAGTTATGTTTTTCAGTCTTCTTATTGTTCATATTTCCCCACAAAACTTTGCATAATTTAATTTTTTAAGTACCCACCAAATTATGACAAGCAAAGTTACTTAAGGTAGTTTAGGTTTGGAGTAAACCTAGAGTTAACATAATTTTGGTGGAATGGACTGGTCCTTGGTTATCTTCAAAAATTGAAATACAGAACTTGTCCCCTGAAACCAAGAAAGATTAAAAAACCGAACAAAGGTTGCTCTAACGCATTTCGACAGCCAAGCTGTCGTCTTCAGAGAGATACTGAACCTTTGTTGTGTTTTTTAATCTTTCTTGGTTTCAGGGTACAAGCTCTGTATTTCAATCTTCTTATTGTTCATTTTTCTCCACAAAACTTCGCTTAATTTATCTTCCAACTCTAGAAGCACCCACCAAATTATAAAAAACAAAGTTAATTAAGGTAGTTTAGGTTTGAAGTAAACCTAGATTTAACATAATTTTGGTGGAATGGACTGATTATGGTTTCAGGATTTCAGGGGACAAGACTTGTATTTTAATTTTTAGAAGGTTACTGAAAATTTAAAATTATAAAACTAAGAAAGATTAAAAATCACAACAAAGGTTGCTCTAACGCATTTCGACAGCCAAGTTGTCTTCTTGAGAGAGATACTGAACCTTTGTTGTGTTTTTTAATCTTTCTTGGTTTCAGGGACAAAGTTTGTATTTCAGTCTTCTTATTGCTCATATTTCTCCACAAAACTTCGCATAATTTATCACCCAACTCTAAAAGCACCCACCAAATTATGATAAGCAAAGTTACTTAAGGTAGTTTAGGTTTGGAGTAAACCTAGATTTAACATAATTTTGGTGGAATGGACTGGTCCTTGATTATCTTCAAAAATTAAAACACAGAACTTGTCCCCTGAAACTAAGAAAGATTAAAAAACACAACAAAGGTTGCTCTAACGCATTTCGACAGCCAAGCTGTCATCTTCAGAGAGATACTGAACCTTTGTTGTGTTTTGTAATCTTTATTGCTTTCAGGGGAGAAGTTCTGTATTTCAATCTTCTTATTGCTCACATTTCTCCACAAAATTTCGCATAATTTATCTCCCTACCTTAGAAGCACTTAACAAATTATGATAAACAAAGTTATTTAAAGTACTTTAGGTCTGGAGTAAATTCAGATTTAACATAATTTTGGTGGAACGGACTGGTCCTTGATTATCTTCAAAAATTAAAATACAAATCTGAAGATGATAGCTTGGCTATCGAAACGTGTTAGTGCAGCAACCTTTGTTGTGTTTTTTAATCTTTCTTGGGTTCAGAAAACAAGATTTTTTTTCTTAAATTTCGAAAAGATTATTTTTTTTTTTAAAATGTTTACAAATAAGAAATTTCAACTTTTTCTAGCAATATAATCTTCTTTCTCTTGAAATGTTGAGTTTAATATTTAAATTTCGATCTTTTTTTTAACGAAATTTGAATTTTAAATTCGAACTTGAGAATTTCACGAGTACATTTCTAGAAAAATTGGAAATTCCGATTCAGAATTTCCGTTGGTCCTATAGTAGTAATTTTTTAGAGAAATATCAAATTGTTAAAAGATTGAAATTTACAAGTTTAATTTTTTCTTAAAATTTCAATATTTTTTTTAAAGTTTCCTTATTTTTATGCAGATTTGAAGTTTATTTTCCCTAAATTTATACTTAGTCATTATCAGTTTCTTATCAAAATTACAAAATAAAATGAACTTTAAAATTTTAAAATTTTGTTAAAAGACTTATAAATTTCCAAAACAAATTAGAGGGCAATCAAAATTTCTACAGGAAAAAATATTTTAAAGACAAAATCTTCAGAAAAAATCGAAATTTCAAAAAAATTCTCTGTATAAAATGTTTATTTATTTATTTTTTTTGATGGAACGGACTAGTTCTTGGTTGTCTTCAAAAATTGAAATACAGAACTTGTCCCCTGAAACCAAGAAAGATTAAGAAACACAACAAAGGTTGCTCTAACGCGTTTCGACAGCCAAGTTGTCATCTTCAGAGAGATACTGAACCTTTGTTGTGTTTTGTAATCTTTCTTGGTTTCAGGGGACAAGTTCTGTTTTTCAATCTTCTTATTACTCATATTTTTTCACAAAACTTTGCATAATTTATCTCCCAACCCTAGAAGCTCCCACCAAATTATGATAAACAAAGTTAATTAAGGTACTTTAGGTTTGAGTAAACCTAGATTTAACATAATTTTGGTGGAACGGACTGGTCCTTGATTATCTTCAAAAATTAAAATACAAATCTGAAGATGATAGCTTGGCTATCGAAACGCGTTAGTGCAGCAACCTTTGTTGTGTTTTTTAATCTTTCTTGGCTTCAGAGAACAAGATTTTTTTTCTTAAATTTCGAAAAGGTTATTTTTTTTGAAAAATGTTTACAAATAAGAAATTTCAACTTTTTCTAGCAATATAATCTTTTTTCTCTTGAAATGTTGAGTTTAATATTTAAATTTCGATCTTTTTTTTAACGAAATTTGAATTTTAAATTCGAACACCAGTAAATTTCTAGAAAAATTGCAAATTCCGATTCAGAATTTTCTTTGGTCCTATAGTATTAATTTTTAAAAAAAATATCAAATTGTAAAAAGATTGAAATTTACAAGTTTAATTTTTTCTTAAAATTTCAATATTTTTTACAAAGTTTCCTTATTTTTATGCAGATTTAAAGTTTATTTTTCCTAAATTTATACTTAATCATTATCAGTTTCTTATCAAAATTACAAAATAAAATGAACTTTAAAATATTAAAGTTTTGTTAAAAGACTTATAAATTTCCAAAACAAATTAGAGGGCAATCAAAATTTCTACAGGAAAAAATATTTTAAAGACAAAATCTCCAGGAAAAATCGAAATTTCAAAAAAATTCTCTGTATAAAATGTTTATTTATTTATTTTTTTTTTTTTGATGGAACGGACTAGTTCTTGGTTGTCTTCAAAAATTGAAATACAGAACTTATCCCCTGAAACCAAGAAAGATTAAAAACACAACTAAGGGAGCAACCTTTGTTGTGTTTTTAATCTCTCTTGGTTTCAGGGGACAATTTTTTCTAGATTTAACATTTTTCAAAAAATTCGTCGACTGTTTATTTGAAATACAGAACTTGTCCCCTGAAAGCAAGAAAGATTAAAAAAACACAACAAACGTTGCTCTAACGCGTTTAGACAGCCATTTCGAGAAATTTAGAGAAGACTCAAAACTTGAAATCGAAGTTTTTTAAAAATTTCGAAATATTTTAATCAAAATCTGAGTTGCATCCAAAAATCTGTGAACGTTTTATTTTTTCTCACGATATTTTAAACTCAAAAGTCTTTTTTCTAGAAAAACTTACTTTTTTTCTTGAAATTTCTACGTGAATATCAAAATATTTCACTTTTTCCCTCGAATCTCCAGGTTTTCCAAAACGACATTAAAATTGTTAATCGATTTAATCCACACTAATAGCAGATCCTACGATAGGCAGCAAATCCTGCGATAGACAACAGATTAAAAAATACAACAAAGGTTACTGGCTAACGCGTTTCGACAACCAAGCTGTCATCTTCAGAGAGAAACAGTTTCTCTCTGAAGATGACAGCTTGGCTATCGAAACGCGTTAGCCAGTAACTTTTGTTGGGTTTTTTAATCTTTCTTGGTTTCAGGGGACAAGTTCTGCATTTCAATTTTTGAAGATAACAAAGGACCAGTCCGTTCCATAAAAAAAAGACTGTTCATTTAGCAAGTTAATGCTAAAGATAGCAAATTAAAAATGGTGTTTTTTCAAGACTTAATACCTTTAACTCATTTTGGGAAAAATTGGACTTTAACTAGTTAGCCTCTAAGGTACAGATCTAAAAGACGTCACGTAATAGATACAGGTCCAAAATTAGTCGAGAACAAAAACAAATTAGTTCGCTTGAATTGTAAAGAATGTAACCCTTTTATTGTGGTGATGTTTATAAAAAGTTGATTTACTCTTCTAACAATAAACATCTCGTAAATCCTGAAAAAGTAACTCTATTAATTTGCGTGGGTATGATGAACTTTGAGGAGTCAGAAAACGATGGAAGTTTGTGTTTTAACCCCATTTCTGCTTTGAGCAAATCGCCCTATTAAATACGTCCTTTTGCGTTAAAGAAACTTATGGTTTGGTCTTGAACTCTGTTGGCATTTAGATGGAGGCTGCAGGTTAGTGGATTACGCTTTTATAAATGCTGCCAGAGCAGACTTTCTGAACGTGACATTGTAAGTAATGGGCAACTTAAAGGGCCAATGTTCCTGCAATATATCTGTACCGAGTTCATACCGTGGTCAACGCTTGCAAACACAGTGACACACGGTGTCACCTTGTTATGGGGTGAATTTTAAACTCATAAAACGAAGGTGAGAGATTACACATCAACGAGTTGGAATCGACGTTTGAAAAAGTTCGAAATTTTGAAAAGAATTTCACCTACAAAAAATGTCATGGGATGCATTAGTTGGCTTTAGTTGGTTAGTAGTTGACTTTAACTGAGGAATCTTTTTTTTGGTGAAACGAACGGATTCTTGTTATCTTCAAAAATTGAAATACAAATCTTCAGGGGACAAGATTTGTATTTCAATTTTTGAAGACAACCAAGGATCAGTATGTTCCATCAAAAAAAAGCTTCCTTAGTTAAAGCCAACTACTTACAAGACCAGGTTATCTTTTCAAGTAAATAAGCTTCCTTCAGTAGTCCCCTAAAACCAAGACAGTTTAAAAAACACAACACAGGTTGCTCTAATGCGTTTTGATAGCCAAGCTATCATCTAGTACCAGCTATCATCTTCAAAGAGATAGTATCTCTTTGAAAATGATAGCTTGGCTATCGAAACGCGTTAGAGCAACCTCTGTTGTGTTTTTTAATCTTTCTTGGTTTCAAGGGTCAAGATTTGTATTTCAATTTTTGTAGTTAACCAAGGATCAGTCTGTTCCATCAAAAAAAAGCTTCCTCAGTTAAAGCCAACTACTTACAAGCCCAGGTTATCTTTTCAAGTAAATAAGCATCCTTCAATAGTCCCCTGAAACCAAGACAGATTAAAAAACACAACAGAGGTTGCTCTAAAGCGTTTCGATAGCCAAGCTATCATCTAGTATCAGCTATCATCTTCAAAGAGATAGTATCTCTCTGAAGATGAAAGCTTGGCTCTCGAAACGCATTAGTGCAGCAACCTCTGTTGTGTTTTTTAATCTGTCTTGATTTCAGGGGACTATTAAGGAAGCTTATTTACTTGAAAAGATAACCTGGTCTTGTAACAAGTTCTAATTCATCCAGATTAGAATATTCAAATTATTCCGCATTTTCAGCAACCTCTTTGGCAACGTGTGCAATTCCATGAAGCGGGCATAAAATGTGGAATTGCAAATGAGATCGCAGAAGAACAATTGAATAAATAATTAAACCAAGAACCTCACGTAACGGCGTTTTCATTAGGTCGTATGCAAAAGGGGGCTTAATAAGATGCGAATGTAAGTTTTAAATTAATAGCACCAACTCTTAATTACTTTTATATGCGAAGCGGCTTTTATGGGAAATAAAATCCAGATTTCTAAATATCCGGGTTTAGGGAAAGAACAGCTATTTCCGGTGAGAGTTTTCGTAATAAGACAACCACGTTTCGCATACACAAAATTTAAAAAAAGTAATTAATCCCAACTTTGATATTTATGGGGCATTTTTTTGAATATTGTTTGATTTATAAGACAAGACGAGGGCGCAAGATAGGGTATTTTTATTCCGTTTTATTTCCGGACTTTTTAACATATGTTTATGTAAATCATTTCCCCTTTTACATTCACAGCCGGCTGTGTACATCAGGTTGTAAAAATTTAACTGCTCCTCTCGTCGCCGCCTTTTAATTCGCTTACGGAAATAAAACAAGTAAGTTATTGCAATGTTCTGCTATTTTCCCCCCGAAGGCACTAAAACTAATTCACCACGTTGGCAATTTTCCGTTAATTTCCTCCAACGAATACATTATAAAATTAGACACTAGGAGGTTGTTTTCGATTTCCGTGGGGCGTTTAAAGCCGAGATTAATCGTATATCAACGTTGATGAGCTAATCTTTCAGATGTGGCTTCAGCAGACAACCCACACTGTCTGTTCAACTGGCTTGTTTCCGTTAATTTCGCTTTGCTTAAAACGTTTTATATAAATTTTGTTTTCCCTCCATGGACGTATTTAGACCCAAACTATAACGTGGATTTTAATCGGTTTTACAAAAAAAAAAATTCGCTCTAAACGTCTCTGAGTTTTCCTAGAAATTTAGAAAAAAATCAGCATGATGAGAACGCCAGGAAAACGCAGAAGTTACGTTAATATATTTATGGTAAGAACGTTATTTCAGAAGCTCTTCGATTCGAAAAATGTAACATAAAACTTGTCCCCTGAAACCTGATGAAATTTTTAACCAAAAAAAATTGTTTGCAGAGTCGAAATTTTCAGAAATATTTAGTATCAAATTTTGAGATAAAAATCAAGATTTCGAAAAAAAGCAAACTCTAAAACACTGGTCAAAATTTATGAAAAATCTTTTCGTCTTTTTCTTCGTTCTTTTTTATTTCTATAAGGTTGATATTTTCAGAGAAATCTAAATGTTAAGAAGAAGTAATTTGGAAAAATAGGCGAAATTTTAAGAAATCGGTCTGTTCAAGTGAAACTTCATTGAGAAGAAATTCGAAATTTTACAGAGTACGTCGAAAAAATTGAAAAGTTCGCAGAGAAAGTTGCTTTGATGAAAGTTATAATACAATGGTTTAAATTTGAAGATTTGTGTTTACAAAAAAGACAAATTTTGAATAAAATGAAATTTTCAGATGAAAAAAACTTGAACAAAAATATTGAGATTTTCAGGAGCTTGGTTATCTTCAAAAATTGAAGTTAATATCTCTCTGAGGGTGATGGTTCTCTGAAACCAAAAAAGATTAAAAAACACAACAAAGGTTGCTCTAACGCGTTTCGATAGCCAAGCTATCATCTTCAGAGAGATAGTTTGACTTCGACTTTTTTTCAAAATTGCGACTTTTTTCTCAAATTTCGACTGTTCTCTCGGAATTTTGACTTTTTTTAAAATTTCGATTTTTTTACTCGAAATTTCTACTTTTTTCGCAAATTTCGACTTTTTTCTCGAAACTTCGACTTTTTTCTCAAATTTTCTCGAAATTTCTACGTTCGACTTTTTTTTTTGAAATTTCGTTTTTTTATCTCAATTTTTGACTTTTTTCTCAAATTTTGATTTTTTTTCTCGAAGTTTTGACCTTATTATCAAAATTTCGACATTTTCCTCGAAGTTTTGACCTTTCTTTCGAAATTTCGACTTTTTTTTTTAATTTTGACTTTTTTTCTCAAAATTTCTACTTTTCTCTCAAATTTGGACTTTTTTCTCGAAATTTCGACTTTTTTCTCAAATTCTGACTTCTCTCTCGAAATATTTCGTAATTTCGACTTTTTTTCTCAAAATTTCTACTTTTCTCTCAAATTTGGACTTTTTTTCTTGAAATTTCGACTTTTTTCTCAAATTTCGACTTTTTTTTCCAAATTTCGACTTTTTATTCAAATTTCGACTTTTCTCTCGAAATATTTTGTAATTTAGACTTTTTTTCTCGAAATTTCTACGTTTTTCTCAAAATTTCGTTTTTTTATCTCAATTTTTGACTTTTTTCTCAAATTTTGATTTTTTTCTCGAAATTTTGACCTTGTTATCAAAATTTCGACATTTTTCTCGAAATTTCGACCTTTCTTTCGAAATTTCGACTTTTTTTTTAATTTCGACTTTTTTTCTCGAAATTTTGACTTTTTTCTCAAATTCCGACTTTTCTCTCGAAATATTTCGTAATTTCGACTTTTCGTCTCAAATTTTCTACTTTTCTCTCAAATTTGGACTTTTTTTCTCGAAATTTCGACTTTTTTCTCAAATTTCGACTTTTCTCTCGAAATATTTTGTAATTTCGACTTTTTTTCTCGAAATTTCTAGGTTTTTTTCAAAATTTCGTTTTTTTTTTCTCAATTTTTGACTTTTTTCTCAAATTTTGACTTTTTCCTCGAAATTTTAACCTTGTTATCAAAATTTCAACATTTTTCTCGAAATTTCGACCTTTCTTTTGAAATTTCGACTTTTTTTTTTAATTTCAAATTTTTTTCTCGAAATTTCTATTTTTCTCTCAAATTTGGACTTTTTTTTCTCGAAATTTCGACTTTTTTCTCAAATTCTGACTTCTCTCTCGAAATATTTCGTAATTTCGACTTTTTTTCTCAAAATTTCTACTTTTCTCTCAAATTTGGACTTTTTTTCTTAAAATTTCGACTTTTTTCTCAAATTTCGACTTTTTTTTCCAAATTTCGACTTTTTTTAAATTTCGACTTTTTTTCTCGAAGTTTCTACTTTTCTCGCAAATTTGGACTTTTTTCTCGAAATTTCGACTTATTTCTGAAATTTCGACTTTTCTCTCTAAATATTTGGTAATTTCGACTTTTTTTCTCGAAATTTTTACGTTTTTTTCAAATTTCAACTTTTTTCTCGAAATTTCGACCTTGGTATGAAAAGTTCGACTTTTTTCAAAATTTCGTTTTTTTTTTCTCAACTTTCGACTTTTTTCTTAAATACCGACTTTTTTCTCGAAATGTTGACCTTAATATCGAAATTTTGTTCTCGAAATTTGGACTTTAAACTCAAAATTTCGCCTTTTTATTTTTCAAAATTGCGACTTTGTCAAATTTCGACTTTTCTCTTGAAATTTCGATTTTTTTCTCAAATTGCGACTTTTTTCTAGAAATATTTCTACGTTTTTCTCAAATTTGGACTTTTTTTTCTCGAAATTTCGACTTTTTTCTCAAATTCCGACTTTTTTTTTAAAAATTTCGACTTTTTTTCTCGAAATTCCTACGTTTTTCTCAAATTTCGACTTTTCTCTCCAAATTTCGACTTTTTTGTTTAAATTTCGACTTTTTTTCTCGAAATTTCTACTTTTCTCGCAAATTTGGACTTTTTTCTCGAAATTTCGACTTATTTCTCAAATTTCGACTTTTCTCTCTAAATATTTCGTAATTTCGACTTTTTTTCTCGAAATTTCTACGTTTTTTTCAAATTTAGACTTTTTCTTCGAAATTTCGACCTTGGTATGAAAAATTCGACTTTTTTCAAAATTTCGTTTTGTTTTTCTCAACTTTCGACTTTTTTCTTAAATACCGAATTTTTTTTCGAAATGTTGACCGTAATATCGAAATTTTGTTCTCGAAATTTGGACTTTAAACTCAAAATTTCGACTTTTTATTTTTCAAAATTGCGACTTTTTCTCAAATTTCGACTTTTCTCTTGAAATTTCCATTTTTTTCTCAAATTGCGACTTTTTTCTCAAAATATTTCTTCGTTTTTCTCAAATTTCGACTTTTTTCTCGAAATTTCGACCTTCATCCAAAAAGTTCGACTTTTTATTTGAAATTTTCTTTTTATTTTCTCAATTTTCGACTTTTTCTCAAATTTTGACTTTCGTAATTTCGACCTTTTACTCGAAATTTCTACAATTTTCTCAAATTTCGACTATTTTCTCGAAATTTCGACCTTAGTCTGAAAAGTTCGACTTTTTATTTGAAATTTCGTTTTTTTTTTCTCAATTTTCGACTTTTTTCCTAAATTTTGACTTTTTTTTAAATTTCGACACTTTTTCTCTCGAAATTTCTACGTTTTTCGCAAATTTTGACTTTTTTTCTCGAAATTTCGACTTTATTTTTAAATATCGACTTTTCATCTCGAAATTTCGACTTATTTCTCAAATTTTCTCGAAATTTCTACGTTTTTCTCAAAGTTCGACTTCTTTTTCGATATTTCGTTTTTTTTTTCCTAATTTTCGACTTTTTTCTCAAATTTTGACTTTTTTCTCGCAATTTTGACCTTATTATCAAAATTTCGACATTATTCTCGAAATTGCGACTTTTCTCTCGAAATTTCGACTTTTTTTTTAAATTTTGACTTTTTTCTCGAAATTTCTACGTTTTTTTCAAATTTCGACATTTTTCTCGAAATTTCGACTTTTCTCTCGAAATTTCGACTATTTTTTTAAATTTCGACTTTTCTTCTCGAAATTTTGACTTATTTCTCAAATTTTATCGAAATTTTTACGTTTTTCTCAAAGTTCGACTTTTTTTTCGATATTTCGTTTTTTTTTCTCAATTTTCGACTTTCTTCTCAAATTTTGACTTTTTTCTCGCAGTTTTGACCTTATTATCAAAATTTCGACATTTTTCTTGAAATTTCGACTTTTCTCTGGAAATTTCGATTATTTTTTAAATTTTGACTTTTTTCTCGAAATTTCTACGTTTTTTTCAAATTTCGACTTTTTTCTCGAAATTTCTACGTTTTTTTTTTCAAATTTCGACTTTTTTTCGAAATTTCGTGTTTATTTCTCAATTTTCAACTTTTTTCTCAAATTTTGACTTTTTTCTCGCAATTTTGACCTTATTATCAAAATTTCGACATTTTTCTCGAAATTTCGACTTTTCTTTCGAAATTTCGACTTTTTTTTTAAATTTCGACTTTTTTTCTTGAAATTTCTACTTTTCTCGCAAATTTGGACTTTTTTTCTCAAAATTTCGACTTTTCTTTCGAAATTTCGACTTTTCTTTCGAAATTTCGACTTTTTTTTTTAAATTTCGACTTGTTTTCTTGAAATTTCTACTTTTCTCGCAAATTTTGACTTTTTTTTTCAAAATTTCGACTTTTTTCTCAAATTTTGACTTTTTTCTCGCAATTTAGACCTTTTTATCAAAATTTCGACATCTTTCTCGAAATTTCGACTGTTCTCTCGAAATTTCGACTTTATTTTAAAATTCGCCTTTTTTTCTCAAAATTTCTACTTTTGTCGCAAAGAGAGATATTTTGAAAAGGTTGCTCTAACGCGTTTCGACGTCCAAGCTGTCATCTTCTGAGAGAAACTGACTGTTTTTAATCTTTCTTGGTTTCAGGGAGCAAGATTTTGAAGATAACCAAGGACCAGTCTGTTGCACCAAAGAAAAAGACTTTATTTTAAGATGAAAAGCTTCCACAAGCGATGGTTGTTGTCTTGACTGATTGATTGGAGCTGCTGAGTTAACTCAACAGCTCCAATCAATTAGTGATGTCTTGGCCACCAACATGACAACTTCAAAATCATCCGAAACAATTTAAAGAAACTTAAAATTGTTAAAAATTTTGCTTTGTTTTCATAATTATAAAGTTTATCATTTTCCTAACATTTCGACTATAATTCAAGTTTAATTTTTCATAATTTTGAGTTTAAATTCTGGGTTTATTGTTATCACTTTGATCGTAATTTTTATTTTATAATTTTAACTTTTTTCTTACGTAATTTCGACCTTAACTATTTTTAATTCTTTTATCTCTAAAATTTCATCTTGACTTTAATAATACTGACACTTTTGTTGTTATTTTATGAAACTATAAGTCTGAGTTATCGAGAACCATTGGAAAACCTTAAAACTTCGTCGTATGGTTCTCTATCTGTAGCATGAACCCACTGTGGCATGAACTCAAAAACTAAGTATTTTTCAAAATTTTATATCACAAAAAATTGATTTTCGACCCAAAATTTGAGACTTTTTAATTAAATGTATGATCGAATGGTTTATTTTTTTGTCAAAATTGACACTTTCGTCCTTTATTATTTATGTTTTTGTTTCCAAAATTTCATAATAACGAAATTTTGACTTTCTGTTTCAGGAAGTAACGATATGAAACTATGGCAAGTAGTAGACATATTATTTAAGTTACACGATCAAGAATTCCAACTGGGGATGCGTGGGGCCATCGAACTTAATCAAACTTTTCCGCCATTTCGATTTCTTCTGGGAAATTCTCACTCCTTGGGGCACTTAATGATATTCCTTCATTAAATAATAATAGAGAAATGGTAAACTATTACTGTTTTATATATTACTGTTTTAATTACTGTTTTAATTAGCACTTATCAGCTAACAACCCAACAACACAACTATAAAAACTGTGTGAATGTTACGGTTGTTAGGTTGCGTGGGGAACAATGCATATTATTGAATAATTTCAAACCGGAACTCAATATCTATGATAACTTCCGACCCATCAGACCCAAAGGCAAAAAGAGATTGCCTTAGTCGTTGGTAAACTTGATCGCTGTATGACAGCTTTAGATTAATACATAATACGCGTAGAAATATCAATTAGTAAAATGATTTATGAAACTTGTTGCTCACCTCATATTATACTGAAGTAGAAACGAATTATTTGAATAATTTCGCATTTTCCTCCAAGAATTCCGGTGGAACAGACTGGTACTTGGTTATCTACAATTTATTTTATTTATTTTTATGTAAATAGCTGCTGAAAATCAAGTGTAATCTTCGGGCTGGTTGCAAATCCTCGCGTTCTTCGTTTGAAGCTTTATTTGGGGGAATGTTTGGGAGGGAATTCTTGGAAAATTGAAATACAAATCTTGTCCCCTGAAACCAAGGAAGATTAAAAAACACAACAGAGGTTGCTGCACTAACGCGTTTCGATAGCCAAGCTATCATCTTCAGAGAGATACTATCTCTTTGAAGATGATAGCTAATACTAGATGAAGATGATATCTTGGCTATCGAAACGCGTTGAGCAACCTTTGTTGTGTTTTTTAATCTTTCTTGGTTTCAGGGGACAATATTTGTATTTAAATCTCTCTGAAGACGATAGCTTGGCTATCGAAACGCGTTAGAGCAACCTCTGTTGTATTTTTTAATCTTTTTTGGTTTCAGGAGACAAGATTTGTATTTCAATTTTCCAAGAATTCCCTCCCAAGCATTTCCCCAAATAAAGCTTCAAACGAAGAACGCGAGGATTTGCAACCAGCCCGAAGATTACACTTGATTTTCAGCACCTATTTACATAAAAATAAATCTGAAATACGCCTCGAATAAACCTCATACGCAATAAATAACTTTCCCTTTCTTTGAAAGCATTCGACAACCTTTTTCCCTGCCCTTAAATCATCCTCGATTCTCGACGTCTATGCATTCACAAGTCACCACACGCGACCGCCCGTTTTGAATATAAATTTATTCCGCACTTTACACTTTATTCCGAAGCAACCAACGGCCAAGATGCGGAAATTTGTGCCTGGATTTGTTCGAGACAAGACCGCGTTTCGAGAAGACTTGTGGCAAAGTGCGACGTACTGGAGTCAATTACTCGTATGTCAACGTACCGTGAAGAATACGGCTTTATTACCTCTTTCATAGAAGCTGATAGTTGTTATCGAAAGTCGTCCAGTTTTTACTTCAAAAAAACTCCAATTTGGTGTCAAATATTTTTTTTTTGGGTGAAACGTACCGTTCTTTGGTTATCTTCAAAAATTGAAATACAAATCTTGTCTCCTGAAACAAAAAAGATTAAAAAACACAACAAAGGTTGCTCTAAGGCGTTTCGATAGCAAACCTATAGATACTACTATCTCTCTGAAGATGATAAAGGTTGCTCTAAAGAGCTCTTTAGAGCAACCTTTGTTGTGTTTCCTAATCTTTCTTGGTTTCAGGGGACAAGATTTGTATTTCAATTTTTTTGTCAATTAATCCAAAAGATATGCATTTTAATTAGGAAATTTTGACCCAAAGTGGAATATCTGACTTGCACTGTTTATCGTTGTTGGAAGCTCATCGAAATATGAAGCAACCGAACCAAAAAAAATATTTAAAGAAGCATCTAGCGACATAATTGGTTGGTTTACAGCAGCATATCACGCGACGTCTTTAGTTCACATGCGAGACAAAGTAATTGATCATGTAACACGCCACTGTACCTTTTAAACGATCCTAAAAACGAAATAGTGGGGGCACAATAAGCGAAAGCTTCAGTGCTGCAGGGATAACTGAACCCATAGAAATAATAATAATAATTGAAATACAAATCTTGTCCCCTGAAACCAAGAAAGATTAAAAAACACAACAACGGTTGCTCTAACGAATTTCGACAGCCAAGCTATCATCTTCAGAGAGATGCTGTGGTATCTCTCTGAAGATGAGAGTTTGGTTATCAAAACGCATTAGAGCCACCTCTGTCGTGTTTTTGAATCTTTCTCTGAAACCAAGAAAGATTAAAAAACACAAGAAAGATTGCTCCAACGCGTTTCGACAGTCAACCTATCATCTCCAAAGAGATACCACACTATCTCTCTGAAGATGAGAGCTTAATTGTCAAAACGCATTAGAGCAACCTCTGTTCTGTTTTTGAATCGTTCTTGGTTTCAGAGAACAAGATTTCTATTTCAATTTTTGAAGATAACCAAGGACCACCAAATAATAATAATAAAAAAACGAAATTACCTAAATTTGGTGCACAAAACACTATCAGTAGAACGCGTTTTCCTCGTTTCTTTGGGGGATCTTTGTTGATGATTTATCGCGTTTAACTTTTTTTTTATCGTTGTGGGAATACTGGTATTAAATTAATTAATTCGCGAGCGTAATTAGCTGCTAAATCGGTGAGAAGCTCCCATGAAACTGACCGTAGCACCGGGTTTTACTCGCGTCGGGGTTGTGCATTAAAATCAAAATGTACTCGAATGGAATTTATATTATTTTCTCATTCTCATGCGTGTCTGCGTTGCACGAATGCATTTCTGTTTTGTCGTCATTTACGTTGGAGATATATCATTGTTATATACCATGTCATGGTTTTTCACCATTTCCGTTGAATTGCGAATAACACACAAGATTTTTATTCCTTCTAACTATTAAAAATAATAGAATTACGACTATTTTTTAGAGTTTTTAAAACTTGGATGTTTTTTCACTAATTTATCTCTTTTTAAAAATTTGGACTCTGAAATTTGCTTAATAAAAATTTGCTTAATATAAATTTCGATTTTTTGCAAACTCTGACATCTAGCTCGAGATTTGACTTCTTCTTTTCGAAATTTTATGAAGTTGAAATTTTGAAACGTATTTTCTCACTTTTTCCTCAGAAAATTCTCACTTTCATTCGAAATTTAGGTTATTTTAAGTACTGTTTGCAATACAAATCTTGTTCAATGAAATCATGAAAGATTAAAAAGCACAAGAGGTTTCAGAGGACAAGATTTGTTTCTTACTTTTTTGTCAGAAAATTCTCACTTTCATTCAAAATTTAGATTATTTTAAGTAGTGTTTAAAATACAAATATTGTCCCCTGAAACCAATAAGGATTAAACAACGCAACAGGTTTCATGGAACTAGATTTGTATTTCAATTTTTGAAGATAACCAAGGACCAGTCCGTTCCATCATAAAAAAAGTAGTGCTTCACTGATTTCTTATTTTTGTCTTGCTTTTTCTTGTTCTTGTCTTGTTTTTGCTGCAAAAACAGGACAAGAAATTTGTAAGCAAGAACGAGACAAGAAATTTGTGAGCACGAACAAAACAAGAAGCTCTTTTAGCAAGAGTAAGCCTTCTTGCCATAAAATTAACAAGAAGTAAGATTTCTTTCTTCTTTTAATATTTTCTTGATATAAGTTCTAGCAGAGTGATTATTTAAAATACAAATCTTGTCCCCTGAAACCAAAATAGATTTAAAAACACAACAGGTTTCAGGGAACTAAATTTGTATTTCAATTTTTGAAGATAACCAAGGACGAGTCTGTTCCACCATAAAAAAAAGTAGTGCTTCACTAATTTCTTATTTTTGTCTAGCTTTTTCTTGTTCTTGTCTTGTTTTTGCTGCAAGAACAAGACAAGAAATTTGTAAGCAGGAACAAGACAACAAATTTGTGAGCACGAACAAAACCAGAAGCTCTTTTAGCAAGAGTAAGACTTCTTGCCATAAAATTAACAAGAAGTAAGATTTCTTTCTTCTTCCAATATTTTCTTGATATAAGCCCCAGCAGAGTGATTATTTGAAATAGCAATCTTGTCCCCTGAAACCAAAATAGATTTAAAAACACAACAGGTTTCAGGGAACTAAATTTGTATTTCAATTTTTGAAGATAACCAAGGACCAGTCCGCTCCACCACTATTTTCTTATTTTTGTCTTTCTTTTTCTTGTTCTTGTCTTGTTTTTGCTGCAAAGCTCTTTTAGCAAGAGTAAGACTTCTTCCCATAAAAAAAAGTAAGATTTCTTTCTTCTTTCAATATTTTCTTGATATAAACCTTAGAAGAGTGATTATTTGAAATACAAATCTTGTCCCTTGAAACCAAAATAGATTTTAAAACACAACAGATTTAAGGGGACAACATTTGTATTTTAATTTTTGAAGATAACCAAGGACCAGTCCATTCCACCAAAAAAATAAGTAGAGTTTCACTATGGTCTTGACTTTTCTTGCTTTTTCTTTTGCTTGCCTTGTTTTTGCTGCACGAACAAGGTAAGAAGTTTGTGAGCGAAAACAAAACAAGAAATTTGTGAGTAAGAACAGAACAGGAAATTTGTGAGCAAATACAAGATAAGAAGCTCTTTTGACAAGATTAAGATTTCGTGCCAAAAAATTAACAAGAAGTAAGATTTCTTTCTTTTTTCAATATTTTCTTGATATAAGCTCTGGAAGAGTGATTTTTGAAATACAAATCTTGTCCCCTGGAACCAGAATAGATTAAAAAACACAACAGGTTTCAGAAGACAGGATTTGTATTTCAATTCTTAAAGATAACCTAGAACCAGTCCATTTTACCAAAAAAATAAGTAGAGTTTCACTATGTCTTGTTTTTCTTGCTTTTTCTTGTTCTTTTCTTGTTTTTGCTGCAAGAACAAGACAAGAAATTTGTAAGCAAAAACAAGAAATTTGTGAGCAAGAACAAAACTAGAAATTTGTAAGCAAGAACAAACCAAGAAATTTGTGAGCAAGAACAAAACAAGAAATTTGTAAGCAAGAACAAAACAAGAAATTTATAAGCAAGAACACAACAAGAAATTTGTGACCAAGAACAAGATAAGAAGCCCTTTTAGCAAGAGTAAGATTTCTTGACAAAAAATTAACAAGAAGTAAGATCTCTTTCTTTTTTTTTTCAATAGTTTCTTGATATAAGCTCTAGAAAGGTGATTTTCGAAATACAAATCTTGTCCCCTGGAACCAAAATAAATTAAAAAACACAACAGATGTCCGGAGACAAGATTTGTATATTAATTTTTGAAAATACCCAAGGATCAGTCCGTTCCACCAAAAATATAACTAATTTCTTGTTTTTGTCATGTTTTTTCTTGTTCTTGTCTTAGTTTTGCTGCAAAAACAAGACAGGCAATTTGTAAGCAAGAACAAAACAAGAAATTTGTGAGCAAAAACAAAACAACAAATTTGTGAGCAAGAACAGAACAAGAAATTTTTGAGCAAGAACAAGAAATTTATAAGCAAGAACAAGATAAGAAGCTCTTTTAGCAAGAATAAGATTTTGTGCCAAAAATTAACAAGAAGTAAGATTTTTTTCTTTTTTCAATAATTTCTTGATATAAGCTCTAGAAGACTGATTATTTGAAATACAAATCTTGTCCCCTGGAACAAAAATAGATTAAAAAACACAACAGGTTTCAGGAAACAAGATTGGTATTTTAATTTTTGAAGATAGTCAAGGACTAGTCCGTTCCATCAAAAAAATTAAGTAGTTCTTCACTATGTTCCTGTTTTTCTTGCTTTTTCTTGTTCTTGTTTTGTTTTTGCTGCAAGAACAAGACAAGAAATTTGTAAGCAAAAACAAAACAAGAAATTTGTAAGCAAAAACAAAACAAGAAATTTGTAAGCAAGAACAAAACAAGAAATTTGTGAGCAAGAACAAAACAAGAAATTTGTGAGCAAGAACAAAACAAGAAATTTGTGAGCAAGAACAAAACAAGAAATTTATGAGCAAAAACAAAACAAGAAATTTATGAGCAAAAACAAAACAAGAAATTTGTGGGCAAGAACAAGATAAGAAGCCATTTTAGCAAGAGAAGGATTTCTTGACAAAAAATTAACAAGAAGTAAGATTTCTTTCTTTTTTTTTCAATTATTTCTTGTTATAAGCTCTGGAAAAGTGATTTTTAAAGTCCAAATCTTATCCCCTGGAACTAAAATAAATTAAAAAAACACAACAGGTTTCAGGGGATAAGATTTTTATTTCAATTTTTGAAGATAACCAAGGACTAGTCTATTCCACCAAAAATAATAAGTAGTGCTTCACTGATTTTTGTTTTTGTTTTGCTTTTTCTTGCTCAGCGAGAACAAAAAAAAAGCAAAACTCTTGCTAACAAGACAAGAATCAAAACAGCAACATATTGTCAAGACAAGAACTAAACCAACTAAACAAGACAAGACAGGAAGTTGACAAGTAAGACAAGAAGTTGACAAATTAGACAAGAAATATTGTGGATCAGTAATTTTAATTTTTTTCTTTTAAAATATAGACTTTTTTCTTTAAAAAAATATAAAACTTTGAAGTTTGAGTTCGATATTTTAAAGAAACATTTTAAATCTCAATAATTTTTGCTAAGATTTCGTTAAAATCTTGACGTTAACAGATTAACACGAAATATTGGCTTCAACAATTAAGTTATCTATAGAATTTCGACTCTCTCGAAATTTTGAGTTTCCAAATTTCAATCATTTTTCAATAATTCGTCTCTTTTGAAAATTTGGACTCTGAAATTTATTCATTGAATCTTTCTACTTTTTGCAAATTCTGACGTTTAATTCGAGATCTGAAAATTTTGTTCGAATTTTGACACTAGAATCGAAATTTGAGTTCGAGATTTTAAAGAAGCATTTTGAATTTCAACATTTTTGCTAAGATTTCTTTTAAAACTTCAACATTAACAGATTCACACAGAATATTGGCTTGAACAATTAAGTTATCCATAGAATTTCAACTTTCTCTCTAAATTCTCGACTTTTTCTCGAAATTTTGGACTTTCTCTCGAAACTTTCGACTTTCTGTGGACATTTTGAGTTTTTAAATTTCGATCAATTTTCAATAATTCGTATGTTTTTGAAAATTTGGACTCTGAAACTTACTCATTGAATATTTCTACTTGTTGCAAATTTTGACATTTAATTCAAGATTTGGAAATTTTATTCGAATTTTGACACTAGAATCAAAGTTGGAGTTTGAGATTTTGAGGAAAAATTTTCAATGTCAATATTTTTTGCTAAGATTTTGTTTAAAACTTCAACGTTAACAGATTAACACAGAATATTGGCTTCAACAATTAAGTTATCCATAGAATTTCGACTTTCTCTCGAAATTCTCGACTTTTTCTCGAAATTTTCGACTTTCTCTTAAAATTTTGAGTTTTTAAATTGCGATAATTTTTCAGTAATTAGTATCTTTTTGAAAATTTGGACTCTGAAACTTACTCATTGAATATTTCTACTTTAAGCAAATTTTGACATTTAATTCAAGATTTCGAAATTTTATTCGAATTTTGACACTAAAGTCAAAGTTTGAGTTCGAGATTTTAAAGAAAAATTTTTAGTGTCAATATTTTTCGCTGAGATTTCGTTTAAAATTTCAACGTTAACAGATTAACACAGAACATTGGCTTCAGCAATTAAGTTATCCATTGAATTTCGACTTTCTCTTGAAATTCTCGACTTTCTCTCGAAATTTTCGACTTTCTTTCAAAATTTTGAGTTTTTAAATTTTGATCATTTTTCAATAATTCGTATCTTTTTAAAAATTTGGACTCTAAAACTTATTCATTGAATATTTCTACTTTTTGCAAATTTTGACATTTAATTCAAGATTTGGAAATGTTAATCGAATTTTGACACTAGAATCAAAGTTGGAGTTCGAGATTTTGAGGACAAATTTTCAATGTCAATATTTTTTGCTAAGATTTCGTTTACAACTTCAACGTTAACATATTAACACAGAATATTGGCTTCAGCAAATTTTTTTTTGTGGGTATCTTCAAAAATTGAAATACAAATCTTCTTCCCTGGAACCAAAATAGATTAACAGGTTAACAGGTTTCAGGGGATAAGATTTCTATTTCAATTTTTGAAGATACCCACAAAAAAAAATTCATAAGTAAAGTCGAAAGTTAAAGTTTAAAGTCGAAAAAGTTGACTCTAAAGGAAATAATTACATAAAAACATTACACTAAATTATAAAAAAAATCAGAATTTGAGAAAAAGGTTAAAAATTTTTCAAACAAATTGTATTTTTCTTAAATGCTGAAACTTTCAGTTTCAACGTAAGATTTCTAATTTTACATTTTTTTAGTTTTGTCAAAGCAATTCGAATTTTCCAGAAATTTTTATTTTTTCCAGAAATCTTTATCTCCAATTTTTTTAATTTCAATTATTTACTCGAAATTTCGAAATTAGGATTTTTGACCGTATACTGCACCTCAATTGTACGAACAAAATCTAAATTTTGAGTATAACGTTGAACGTCGATTTTAATAAAATTTTAACTGAAAAATTCAAATTTAGTCATCCAATTTTAATAAATTAGAAAGTTCAAGAAAAGTTAAAAATGTTCAAATGTTTAAATGTTGAGTATTTTCTCTCAATTTGTAATTTTTCGAAATTTTGTTAAAAAATGAAGTAGAGGAACCTTGTTGTGTTTTTTAAATCTTCCTTGGTTTTAGGGGACAAGATTTCAATTTTAATTTTTAAATATAACCAAGGGCCAGTCCGTTGTACCAAAAACAAAAGAAAAATCAAGCAAAAAAATGAAATGTTTTCCATGAAAAGTTAAAAATGTTTATAAAATTAAAATTTTAAGCATAAACTGAAATTTTGAAATTTGAACTTCAGCTTTTTTCAATAAGATAGATATTTCAGAAAAAAAACACGAAATTATTTCTAAAACAATACTTTTCTGTAAATATCAACTTTTTTCTCGAAGTATTCAATCTAAGAGGACTTAAAGTTAAAAAAAGTGCGTTTTTGATTTTTATTTAATCATTTCGATTTTTTTTCTAATTGGGTAGGTTTTCGTTTGAGAATCCATATCTACGATTTATTGTTTTCTTTTTTCTTTACATCTTTTATTCACGATAAATTGATCGTGTCGCAATTAATTTTAAATTTGTTTTGTTGTTGCTCATGCGCAAAACTACCAAGCCAGCGAGAACAAAAAAAAAGCAAGACCCTTGCAAGCAAAACAAGAATCAAATCAGCGAAAAATTGGCAAGACACGAAGTAAACCAACTGAGCAAGACAAGACAAAAAGTTGACCAGTAAGACAAGAAATCTTGTGAATCAATAGTTTTAAATTTTTCCTTTTAAAATATAAACTTTTTTCCTAAAAAAAAATATAAAACTTCGAAGTTTGAGTTCGAGATTTCGAAGAAACATTTTGAATCTCAATAATTCTTCTTCAGATTTCGTTTAAAAGTACAACGTTAGCAAATTAACACAAAATATTGGCTTCCACAATCAAGCAAAAAAAAATGAAATGTTTTCCATGAAAAATTAAAAATTTTGTTTATAAAGTTCAAATTTTAAGTACAAACTGAAATTTTTAAATTTCAACTTCAGCTTTTACCAATAAGATAGATACGTTTTACAAAGTTTGACATTTAATTCGAGATTTGAAAATTTTATTCGAAATTTGACACTAGAATCAAAGTTGAAGTTCGAGATTTTGAGGAAAAATTTTCAATGTCAATATTTTTTGCTAAGATTTCGTTTAAAACTTCAACGTTAACAGATTAACACAGAATATTGGCTTCAACAATTAAGTTATCCATAGAATTTCGACTTTCTCTTGAAATTCTCGACTTTTTCTCGAAATTTTCGACTTTCTCTCGAAATTTTCGACTTTCTTTTAAAATTTTGAGTTTTTAAATTTTGATCATTTTTCAATAATTTGTATCTTTTTAAAAATTTGGACTCTGAAACTTATTCATTGAATATTTCTACTTTTTGCAAGTTTTGACATTTAATTCAAGATTTGGAAATGTTATTCGAATTTTGACACTACAATCAAAGTTGGAGTTCGAGATTTTGAGGAAAAATCTTCAATGTCAATATTTTTTGCCGAGATTTCGTTTAAAATTTCAACGTTAACAGATTAACACAGAATATTGGCTTCAGCAATTAAGTTATCCATAGAATTTCGACTTTCTCTCGAAATTCTCGACTTTCTCTCGAAATTTTCGACTTTCTCTTGAAATTTTAAGTTTTTTAATTGCGATAATTTTTCAATAATTAGTATCTTTTTAAAAATTTAAACTCTGAAACTTACTCATTGAATATTTCTACTTTTAGCAAATTTTGACATTTAATTCAAGATTTCGAAATTTTATTCGAATTTTGACAGTAGAGTCAAAGTTTGAGTTCGAGATTTTAAAGAAAAATTTTCAATGTCAATATTTTTTGCTGAGATTTCGTTTACAACTTCAACGTTAACAGATTAACACAGAATATTGGCTTCAGTAATTGAGTTATCCATAGAATTTCGACTTTCTCTCGAAATTCTCGACTTTCTCTCGAAATTCTCGACTTTCTCTCAAAATTTTTGACTTTCTCTTAAAATTTTGAGTTTTTAAATTGCGATAATTTTTCAGTAATTAGTATCTTTTTGAAAATTTGGACTCTGAAACTTACTCATTGAATATTTCTACTTTTAGCAAATTTTGACATTTTATTCAAGATTTGGAAATTTTATTTGAATTTTGACACTAGAATCAAAGTTGGAGTTCAAGATTTTAAAGAAAAATTTTCAATGCCAATATTTTTTGCTAAGATTTCGTTTAAAACTTTAACGTTAACAGATTAACGCAGAATATTGGCTTCAGCAATTAAGTTATCCGTAGAATTTCGACTTTCTCTCGAAATTCTGGACTTTTTCTCGAAATTTTGGACTTTCTCTCGAAATTTTCGACTTTCTCTGGAAATTTTGAGTTTTTAAATTTCGATTATTTTTCAATAATTCGTATGTTTTTGAAAATTTGGACTCTGAAACTTACTCATTGAATATTTTTTTACAAATTCTGTCGTTTAATTCAAGATTTAAAAATTTTGTTCAAATTTTGACACTAGAAGCGAAGTTTTAGTTCAAAATTTTAAAGAAGCATTGTGAATTTCAATATTTTTTGCTAATATTTCGTTTAAAACTTCAACGTTAACAGATTAACACAGAATATTGGCTTCAGCAATTAAGTTATCCATAGAATTTCGACTTTCTCTCGAAATTCTCGACTTTTTCCCGAAATTTTCGACTTTCTCTTGAAATTTTGAGTTTTTTAATTGCGATAATTTTTTAGTAATTAGTATCTTTTTGAAAATTTTGGACTCTGAAACTGTACTTCATTGAATATTTCTACTTTTGCAAATTTTGACATTTAATTCAAGATTTGGAACTGTTATTCGAATTTTGACACTACAATCAAAGTTGGAGTTCGAGAATTTTGAGGAAAAATCTTCAATGTCAATATTTTTTGCCGAGATTTCGTTTAAAATTTCACGTTACAGTATTAACACAGAATATTGGCTTCAGCAATTAAGTTATCCATAGAATTTCGACTTTCTCTCGATAATTCTCGTCTTCTACTCTCGAGAATTTTCGACTTCTTCTATTGAAATTTTCAGTTTTAAATTGCGATAATTTTTTCAGTAATTAGTATCTCTTTAAAAATTTGGACTCTAAAACTTATTCAATTGAATATTTCTACTTTTTTGCAAATTTTGACATTTAATTCAAGATTTGGAAATGTTATTCGAATTTTGACACTAGAATCAAAGTTGGAGTTCGAGATTTTTGAGGGAAAAATTTTTCAATGTCAATATTTTTTGCTAGATTTCGTTTAAAACTTCAACGTTAACAGATTAACACATAATATTGGCTTCAGCAATTAAGTTATCCATAGAATTTCGATTTTCTCTCGAAATTCTCGACTTTCTCTCGAAATTTTCGACTTTCTCTTAAAATTTTGAGTTTTTAAATTGCGATAATTTTTCAGTAATTAGTATCTTTTTGAAAATTTGGACTCTGAAACTTACTCATTGAATATTTCTACTTTAAGCAAATTTTGACATTTTAATTCAAGATTCGAAATTTTATTCGAATTTTGACACTAGAATCAAGTTGAGTTCTGAGATTTTAAGAAAAATTTTAGTGTCAATATTTTTTGCTGAGATTTCGTTAAATTTCAACTTTAACAGATTAACACAGAATATTGGCTTCAGCCATTAAGTTATCCATAGAATTTCGACCTTCTCTCGAAATTCTCGACTTTCTCTCGAAACTTTGTCGACTTTTCTCTTGAAATTTTGAGTTTTTTAATTGCCCGATAATTTTTCAGTAATTAGTATCTTTTTGAAAATTTGGACTCTGAAACTATTCAGTGAATATTTTCTAACTTTTTGCAAAGTTTTGACATTTAATTCAAGATTGGAAATGTTATTCGAATTTTGACACTAGAATTCAAAGTTGGAGTTTGAGATTTTGAGGAAAAATTTCAATGTCAATATTTTTTGAAGAGATTTCGTTTACAACTCAACGTTATCAGATTAACACAGAATATTGGCTTCAGCAATTAAGTTATCCATAGAATTTCGACTTTCTCTCGAAAATTCTCGACTAACTCTCGAAATTTTTCGACTTTCCTCTGAAATTTTGAATTTTTTAATCGCATAATTTTTCAGTAATTAGTATCTTTTTGAAAATTTGGACTCTGAAACTTACTCATTGAATATTTCTACTTTTAGCAAATTTTGACATTTAATTCAAGATTTCGAAATTTTATTCGAATTTTGACACTAGAATCAAAGTTTAAATTCGAGATTTTGAAGAAAAATTTTCAATGCCAATATTTTTTGCCAAGATTTCGTTTAAAATTTCAACGTTAACAGATTAACATAGAATATTGGCTTCAGCAATTAAGTTATCCATAGAATTTCGATTTCTCTTGAAATTCTCGACTTTCTCTTGAAATTTTCGACTTTCTCTCGAAATTTTCGACTTTCTCTCGAAATTTTGAGTTTCTAAATTTCGATCAGTTTTCAATAATTCGTATCTTTTTAAAAATTTGGACTTTGAAACTTACTCATTGAATATTTCTACTTTTTGCAAATTTTGATATTTAATTCGAAATCTGAACATCTTATTCGAATTTTGACACTAGAATCAAAGTTTGAGTTCGAGATTTTGAAGAAACATTTTAAATTTCAATATTTCTTCATAAGATTTTGTTTAAAAGTTCAACTTTAACAGATTACCATAGAATATTGGCTTCAACAATTAAGTTATCCATAGAATTTCGACTCTCTCAAAATTTTGAGTTTTTTTCAATCATTTGATCGAATAATTCGTACCTTGAATAATTGAATAATTTGTATCTTTTTGAAAATTTGGACTCCGAAATTTACCTATCAAATAATTCCACTTTTGCATATTTTGAAATTTAATTCGAGATCTTGAAAATTTTATTCGAATTTTGACCCCCCCCCACCCCCACCAGAATCGTAATTTCAAGGAAATATGTAGTATCCACATTCAACATTTTGACTTGAATACCCTTGGCATTCGAGTAAGTTTGAATATCGGCGATTTTAATTTTGTTTGCCAAAATTTGAGGTTTTAAGTAGCAATTTGGCCTAAACAAGGTTTTAAAATTTCTCAGAAAAATAATTCAAAAAGTTCAACTTTTAAAGCCTTTGTGAAAAGGTCCAAAACTTTAAAAATAGGTTTCACAACTTAAAAATAATTCTGTTTAGACTGTGCAGTCACACATTAATAAGTGCTTTAAAAAAGCTGCCATACTTCGACTCAATTTTATTTTATCCATAAATTTAAAAATAGGATAAAAATTGACTGGTGTTTTTGGTTTTTAAATTCATCTTGTATACTAGTTAATCTACATTCGTAACTTAGTAGACTAACTTAATGTAACAACAAAAACTGAGGTGTCACAACAGCAAGGACTAAGGAATTTAATAACATTTTACTTCTGTGTCATTAACACATAATGTTGTTGTCATTCAATGAAACTACGTATAAGCTTATGACTGTAACGTTCTGAAATTTTAACATTAAACGTGGTAGCATTAAAGTTCACTTAGGAGCTGGTACAAACGATGATAGGCGCACAAGTACGTGTCTACATACCAGAGTTATTGTTAAAAACTGAAAACAATAGTTTCATGATACGTGACCAGGACGATAAAGTAAACGAGCATTAGTGTTGGTCGCACTAAACACCGTTTCACGTGTTTTTAACATGTAGATTTCCCGTAGAACGCAAAACACATATTAAATTTAAAGTGGAGCGAGCGTACTAAATTAAAAACCTGTCAACAGTGATAAAATTTATTCATTTTAATGAGATGTATTTCGGTTTACCAAGCTTTCTATCCCCAAAATTTGTTCTATTTACCTATAAATTTAAACCCCCCGGCGGAGAAAAGGGGTTTAAAAAATGTAGTATGTTGACGTTAAAGTTATTATTAAAATTTTGAAAAATATTATACGTATAATCGCTGCTGGGTTGAAAAAGGGGAAGTAAATAAAAAAAGAGAAAAAATATCCCTTTAATCAATCGGTAATTTACACAGGGACATGGAGGAAAAACTGCCCAAAATTTCGATGGATTATACAAAAATCCGGCGCTCCGCATTTATCAAAAATCCAGTACACGACTCAGACTTAAAATTTTTTGACTTTTACTGAAAAACCTATTTTTTTCTCTTATGTATTTATTAGTTTGAGGTTGGGTTTTACTTCAAATGACTGAAGAACGGGGAGTAACTTCAAAATTTTATCGAAAACGAACTCATTTTCACGAAATTTTTACTTAACCCTTCTAGGACGCGCAGCAGCGAAATTTAAGTGTCGTCAAATTTAAAAAAAAGTTTGTTTTTATAACTTATAAAAACAAAATTTTTTCTACAACTTATAAAAAAAATTTTTTCTATAAGTAAATTCAATTATTTACAGTAATTGTTGTTTTTAATTAAAATTAATAGGAACTAGATATCAGGTCTGGCAATTTCGTGTGTCCTCTTATGACCAACTCAAGGGACCCCCGAAATTTTGTTCATTTTAGTAAAAAAGTCGAAAGATTTTGGGCAGAAAAAAATATGGGGTAAGTCAAATTTTGAGGGCCACGTTGGGAATTAGGTCAATAGTAGTTGGGTGTTGTTATATATAATTGACCTCAGACTACTCTATAAATATTTGTCTTCCCCAAAACTTCTCGAACGTGTATCAGATCCAAATGTTCATTTATCGTAAATGTGGGGAAACTGTAAATATTTTCCGAAATTTTGATCCCAAAATAAAAACCATTCTTGGTTTGTCAGGGCATATCTAGACTAAAATGGGGGGGGAAAAAAGACACCAAATTTTTTTTTGGTGATTTCAAAAAAGGTGAACTCAAATCAAATAAATAGAAATCAGAACTTGTCCCCTGAAACCCAAAAAATTAAAAAAAAACAACAAATTTTCTCTAAAACGTTTCGACAGCCTAAGCTGTCATCTTTTTAAAAAAGTTTTTCTCTAAAGATGACAGCTTGGCGTCAAAACGTGTTAGAGAAAACCCTTTTTGTATTTTTTTAAAACTTTCTTGGTTTCAGGGGGCAATTCTGTATTTCTATTTTGAAGATAACCAAAGGGCCCCCCCCCCCCCCCCCCCGTTCCCTCCCAAAAAACAAAGAAACATGGTCACAGACAAAATAAAAACAAACAAATTAATCAAGTTTTTAGTTTTCTTGAGTTCAACATTTTTTACGATAGAGTAGACAATAAATACAAAACTTGTTTCCTAGAACCAAGAAAAAAATTAAAAAAAACAACAAAAGGTTTCTTTTTAAAGCGTTTCGATAGCCAAGCTATCATCTCAGAGAGATTAAACCCCTGAAAGAAAGCGTTAGTCAACTTTGTTGTATTTTTTAACCTTCTTGGTTTTAAGGGACAAAATTTGTATTTCAATATTTTTAAGACACCAAGAACCAGTCCTTCCACCAAAATTTCTTTTTTTTGGGTCATTTTTTTTTTCTTGTTCTTGTTTATTTTTTGCTGCAAAAAACAAGACGGGGGGGGAAATTTTTGGTAAGAAAGGGAACAAAACAAAAAATTTGGGTTACCCAAAAACAAAAAAACAAATTTGTGAGCAAAACCCAAGAAAAAGAAATTTTTTTGGGGCAAGAACAAAAAATTTTATAAGCAAGAAACAAATAAAAGCTCTTTTAGCAAGAATAAATTTTGTCCCAAAAAATTTAACAAGAAGAAAAAGATTTTTTTTTTTTTTTCAATAATTTCTTGATATAAGCTGCTAGAAGACTGCGTTATTTAAGATACAAATCTGGGTGCACCCCTGTAACAAAAAGAGAATTAAAAAACACGAACAGTTCAGGAACAGAGATTGGTATTTTAATTTATTTGAAGATAGGCAAGGACTAGTGTCCGTTCCGATCAAAAACAATTAAGTAGTTCTATCCTATGTTCCTGTTTTTCTTGGGGGCTTTTTCTTGTTCATGGTTTTGTTTTGTTGGCTGGCAGATAACAACGACAATAAGATTTTGTAAGCAAAAAAAAAACAAGAATTTTGTAACGGCAAAAACAAAACAGAGAAAAAAATGTTTGTAGGAGCAAGAACAAAACAAAAAATTTTGTGGGCATAGAACCAAACAAGACATGTGTGAAGCAAGAACAAAGCAGAAATTTGGGAGCAGTAACAAAACAAGAAATTTATGGCAAAACAAAAGAAATTTGTGAAGCAAAAAAAAAACAAGAAATTTGGTGGCAAGAACAATATAAGAAGCCATTTTAGCAAAGCAATGATTTCTTGAACAAAAAATTAACAAGAAGTAGATTTCTTTCTTTTTTTTCAATTGAATTTCTTGGTTATAGGGAGCTCTGTAAAAGGTGATTATTTAAAGTCCAAATCTTTCACCCTGGGAACTACAATAGGACTGTTAAAGAACACGATCGCGGGTTTGCAGGGGATAAAGATTTTTAAGTTTCAATTTTTTTTTTTTTTTTGAGAGAGATAACCAAGGACTGGAGTGCCTATTCCCAACCGAAAAAAAATACGTAGTTGCTTCACTTTTGTTTGTTTTTTTTTTGCTTTTTCTTGTCTCAAGGGAGGAGGGCAGAGAAAAAAAAAAAAAGCAAAACTCTTGCTAACGAAGATAAAAAAGAACAACAAAGATCAAACAGGGCAACATATTGTCAAGGACAAGACGCTAAAACCAACTAAGAGCAGACAAGACAAGAAGTTGACAAGATAAGACAGAAGTTTGACAAATTAGACAAGATATCTTGTTGGATCAGTAATGTTTTTTAATTTTTTTCTTATTTAAATTATTGGACTTTTTTTTTTAAAAAAAATATAAACTTTGGAAGGTTGCGTTCGATAGGTTAAAGAAACATTTTGAATCTCAATAATTTTTTTGCTAAGATTTCGTGAAATTTTAACGTTAACGATTAACAAACGAAATATTTGGGCTTCAGACGAAATTAATGGGGGAGAAACTGTTTGCGTGAAAAAACAGTTAAAAGTCATGTTACAAGTCACCCGATGGAGGTTTTTTGCTCTCTTGGGTACTTATAGCGGAACTGCTAACGGTCTATTAAATTGGGGAATTGTTTACAACCCCGTACCATGCTGACGAGGCAGGAAGGCCAAAAACTAGTCTATGGTTGGCGGTTGGTACAGTGATTTTTCAATTTTAAGCCACGTTTAACTGTTGTGAATGTACACGAACATTTTAATTGGTCGTTTGTAAAAAACTAGATGAAAGTAAGTCCGCGCGGGGGACGTTTGCATCTATGGATGTTGCTGAGTTGGCCACCGTGATACCAAGCTTTGCCTCACCTGACGTGAAGCTTTGGCATAATTGCAGTCAAATTTTTCATTAGATTCAAAATGAAATGTAGATTTCAATTGGGGAGTCGTATAAGACTTGTGATAATAGTACGTATGATAGCGAAGGCTTCTTTATCTCGAGCAAGAGTAATGCTTCAATAGCATGTAGCGAGAATGTTTTTCGTGATAACATTAAAAGTCGTGTAACAAGTCACCCGTATGGAGGTTTCTCTCTTGGGTTGACTTATACGACTGACTAACGGGGCTTTAAATTGGAAAAGTGTGTACAACCACCTGTACCGAATGCTGACGGTAGGGCCAAGGAGAGGCCGAAACTGATCTAAGTGGTTGGCGGGTTGTACATATTTTCAATTTTGAAGCCACGTTTTTACTGTTTATTACAGAACATTTAATTGTCATCGTTTGTTCAAAACATTAATGTATATCTATAAATTTCGACTCTCGGGGTCGGGGGGGAGAATTTTGAGTTTCCAAATTTCAATCATTTTTCAATATTCGTCTCTTTTTTAAAAATTTGGACTCTGAAATTGTATTGGGTGAGACCCACTGGAGGTGGACAGAGGAGAAGGGGGGGAGGGGGGGGGAGGTCTTTGTCTACTTTTTGCAAATTCTGCCGTTTAGATTCGGAGATCTGAAAATTTTGTTCGCGATGTGGAGGCACTATAATCGAAATTTGAGTTCGGGTGAATTTTAAAGAATCATTTTGAATTTCAACATTTTTTTTCTAAGTTTCTTTTAAAACGTTCATACATTAACAGATTCCGGAAAAAGGTGAGCCATGAAGAGTTGGCTGGTTGAATCAATTAAGTTTAGTCCAGGGAGAATTTGCCACTTCCTCGAATTCTCGACTTTGCTCTAAATTTTGGATACTTTCTCTCCTCGGACGAGGGCCGAAACGTTTCGGGACTTTCGGTGGTGGGGACATGGGTTTGAGTTTTTTAAAGTTATCGTAAATGCACTTTGGTGTCAAGTAAATGTCGTGGGAAATAGTTGTTATGAAGATAATGGTTGGACTGGCGTGAAACTTACGCTCATGGGGGGGTTGACATAATTGTTCGAGGCTTTTTGCAAGGATTTTGAGCCGGGATTTAAGTGGTCAAGGAGTTTTGGGAGAGATGAGTTTTATTCCGAATTTGGTTTTGACGAGCTGGGAGAGAATGCAGAAGGTTGAGTTTGGAGGACATTGTTGAGATAAACAGATTTTGGGTCGGCGAAGTGTACAGCTAGTTTTTTGGGGCTAGAGGGGGGGGGGGGATAAGGGATTTGTCGTTTAAAAGGATTCAACGGTTAACGGCGAGATTAAGCGAGGTACGGAGAATATTGGGTCTTGGTCGAGGGGCTAATAGTGAGAGGTTATGCGGGCAAGTATAATGTAGGGTGGGTGTCGACTTTCTGAAATTCTTCGACTGGTTCTCGGGCCAAATAGGGGGGGAGGTCGGAGGTAAGTGTGATTAGGGTTGACTGTGGGTGCCTCGGGTTAGAAAGTGTTTTAATGTGGTTTAAAGGGTTTTCTGGATGAATGGGGGAGCTGGTTGTTCATGTCAATTAGTTATCGGGTGTTTTAAAAAATTTGGACTCGGGCGGGGTGTAAGACTGTTGAACGTCATGGGGGGGGGTGGGGGGGAATAGTGTTGAGTCTAACTTTTGGGGAAGGAATACATAGAGGGCGAAAGGATTTTGAGCATTTTAGGGTTCAAGATTTCTGAAACTTTGGGTGGGGGAGGGTTCGACTGTATTGACATCGTAAAGGGGTCAAATTATGTTGCGTGGGGTTTCGGAGTTTTTTTAAGAATAAAGTAATGTTTTAATGATGTCATATTTTGTTCGCGTGAGGGGCTTAGGGGGTGGTGGTTGGTAAGGAAAAATTGTCTACCGGTGTTGGATCGCTAAAGGGAGATTAACAGGGACTGAGGAATATTGGCTTCCATGCAATTAAGTTGTAATACCGATTGACATCTTCTCAAGGGGAGACGGAGGGGGGGGCGGGACTTTCCTCACGGGTCAGGAAATATGTTCAGGACTTTCTCGCGGGGTTTGAGATTTTCGGTGACTTAAAAAGTCGTTGGGGTCTTGGGGGGGTCAGCGAAAAGATTGGTTGAGTTTTTAAAAAATTTTGGATACGGGATGGTTGTGTTCAATAATGGTCGGGTAGGGTCGGTTTTGTAAAAAGTTTGGGACTTGGCGTGGGGGAGAGAACTTATTGCGGAGTGGGGGAGAGGAGGGTGGAATATTTCGGGGTACGTTTTGTTTTTGGGGGTTGGTGTGTGCAAAATTTTTGACGATTTAATTCAAGATTTGGAAAATGTTAATGGCGAATTTTTGACACTTGAGGAATCAAGTTGGGAGTTCGTGAGATTTTTGTTGATGAAAACCATTTTGCAGAGTTTCAGATAGTTTTTTTGCTGAGATTGGGTCTGGTTTGAAAGGAATTTCCAAAGAGTTTTTTTTGGGTTGGGTTATCTGGGCTGTGCAGAAAATGTGAAATGACGAAGATCTGTTGGTGGGGGTTCCCGTGTGGAAGGCGCAAAATGGGAGATGTAACGGGGGGAGGAGGTTGGGGGGGAGCGCGAGTTTTCAGGGTGTATAGAGAGATTTTGTATTTCAAATTGGTGTTGAATGGGGATATCAAAAACCCAAGAAAAATGTTATAATGTGTGAGAAGGTGGGTGCGGAAAGTGTAAAGTGTTTGTAAAAGTGGGCGAAAGGGGGGGAGAGGGGGTTGACTCTGAGATGTGAAATTAATTAGTATGAATACTTTACACTAAATAATAAAAAAATCAGTAATTTTGAGAAAAAGGTTAAAAATTTTTCAAGGTAAGGGGACCAGTAGGGGGATTGTATTTTTTCGCGGGCGCGGTCCACCAAGAAGGGTGTGGGGGTGCTGAAACTTGGGGGGGGGGGGGGGGGGGGGGGGGGGGGAGGGAGGGGGGGGGGGGGGGGGGGGGGGGAGGGGGGGGGGGAGGGGGGGAAGGGTAAGATATTCTATTTTTTACAGGGTGTTGTTGTGGTAGTGTTTTGTCAAAGTCAGGATATCGTACATTGTGGGTTAGTGCGCGAGAGAATTTTTATATGTTTTTGCGGGGGGTCTGATAAATCGTTTTGTTGGGCGGGGGGTTCGCGGGAAGGTTGGTTTTGTTAGGTTAGTCAATTAGTTATTCTGAGAAGGTTAGGGATAGAAATTTGTGACCAGTATACTGGCACGCTCAATTGTACGACACACAGCAAAAGCTAAATTTTGAGTATGAACGCGCCGGAAGCGGAGGGTCCCGTATTTTAATAAAAAATTTTTCAGGGCTGACGTGTTGTTAGAGAGTGTAGTCATCGGTCAGGTGGGGGGGGGGGGGGGGGGGGGGGCCAATTTTATTGCAAATTAGAAACTTCAGGAAAGGATGTTTAAGGAATGGTTCAAGGGGGTGTTTAAAATGATGAGGGGGGGGGTGTCTGGTTTCTCGGGGGGGGGGTCGGATTTGTAATTAATGTTGCGGGGTGAGCAACGGGCCTTTGGTTAAGGAAAAATGAAGTATCGGTGGGGCACGGGCCGGGGGGAGGGGGTTTGGGGGTGGTGTTGGGGTGTTGTTTAGGAGAGTCTTTCTTAGGTTTAAGGTGGGTTAGGCAAGGGTAAGTTGGGGCATCAAGTTTTGTAATTTTTGAAATATAGGACCAGAGGTGGGTCCTGTGTGGAGGCGCTGGTTGGGATGAAGTAGGCCAAAAACAGAAAAGAAAAAATAAGCAAGCACGTAGTGACAGTTGTTTTCACCGAATGGGAAAAAGTGGTAGTAAAACGTTTGGTTATAAAATATAGAAAGTTTTGGTAGAGCAGTAGGACTGTAAATTCTGTGAAAATTTGAACTTGCAGCTTTGTTCGATGAAAGATGAGATATTTCAGGGGGATGAAAAAAAAACGGGCGAATTATTGACTAAGAGACGGAAGGGAGTACTTTTCGTGTAAATATCGGAGGGAGACTTTGTGGTTCGTTGCTCGGAAGGGGGGTGTTCAATCAATAAAAAAAAAAAACAAAGGAACTTAAAGTTGTGAAAGAAAAAAGAGGCGTTTGTGTGATTGTGTTCAATTTGAGATCATTTTCGCTTTTTGTTCTAAGAAAGAATTTGGTAGGTTTTCGTTGAGAATCCATATCTACAATTTATCGTTTTCTTTTTTTTTTTACATCTTTTATTCATGATAAATGGGGGGGGGTCGGGGGTGTCGCAATTAATTTTAATTTGATTTTGTTGTTGCTCATTCGCAGAACTACCAAGCCAGCGTGAACAAAAAAACGCAAGACCCTTGCAAGCAAAACAGATCAATCCGAACGAGAAATTGGTGCAAGACACGCAGTAAAAAACCAGACCTGAGCAAGAACCAGTTACAAAAGTTGATCAGTAAGACAAGAATCTTGTGGATCAATAGTTTTAAATGTTTCCGTTTAAAATATAAACATAAAAAATATAAAACTTCGAAGTTTGAGTTCGAGATTTTGAAGGAAACATTTTGAACCAATAATTCTTCTTCAGATTTCGTTTTAAAAGTACAACGTTTAGGCAAATTAACACAAAATATTGGTTTCAAGCCACAATTCAAGCACAAAAAAATGAAGTGTTTTTCTCATGAAAATTAAAATTTGGTTATTAAGTTCAAAATTTTAAGAACAAACAATGAAATTTTTTAAAATTTTACTTCAACTTTTACCAATAAGATGATACTTTTTACAAATTTTCGACATTAAAAATTTGAGATTTTGAAAATTTTGTTCGAATTTTGACACTAGAATCAAAGTTTGAGTTCGAGATTTTGAGGAGGAAATTTTCAATGTCAATATTTTTTGCTGAGAGTTTCGTTTAAAACTCACGTTTAACAGATTAACACATAACATTGGCTTCAGCAATTGAGTTATCCATAGAATTTCGAATTTCTCTCGAAATTCTGGACGTTTTTTTTCCGTTCTCGGAATTTTTGGACTTTTTTCTCGAAATTTTCGACTTTCTCTTGAATTTTGGTTTTTAGAATTTCTGATTATTTTTCATAATTCGTATGTTTTTTTGAAAATTTGACTCGGAAACTTACTCATTGAATATTGTTTTTACAAATTCTGTCGGTTTATTCAAGATTTTTAAAAATTTTTTTCAACTTTTTGACACTAGAAAGCGTAGTTTTTAGTTTCAAAATTTGTGTGTGTCGTGCAATTGTGAATTTCAATATTTTTTTCTAATATTGTCGGTTAAACTTCAACGTTACAGATTAACACAGATATTGGCTTCACATTAGTTAATCCTCAGGCATTGTTCGATTTTCTCTCGAAATTCTCGAGACTTTCTCTCGAAATTTTTTTTCGAACTTTCTCTTGAAAAATTTTTCCCTTTTTTAATTGCGATAAATTTCAGTAATTATATCTTTTTGAAAAATTTTGGGCTCTGAGACTTACTCATTGAATATTTCTACTTTTAGGCAAAATTTTGACATTTAATTCAAAATTTTCAAAAATTTTATTCGAATTTTGACACTCGGAAATCAAGTTTGAGGTTCGAGGGATTTTAGGAAAATTTTCAATGTCAATATTTTTTGGCTGAGATTTCGTTTACAACTTCACGTTAACAGATTAACACGAAATATTGCTTCAAGCAATTAAGTTATCCATGAGAATTTCGACTTTTTTGCAAATTCTCGCCTTTCTTCTCTCAAAAATTTTTAACTTTTTTTCTTGAAAAATTTTTAGTTTTTTAATTGCGATATAATTTTTCAGTAATTAGTATCTTTTTGAAAATTTGGACTCTGAAACTTACTCATTGAATATTTTTACTTTTACAAATTTGACAGTAATTCAAGATGTGGAAATGTTATTCGAATTTTGACACTAGAATCGGCAAATTTTCAGTTTTCGAGATTTTGGTGAAATTTTCAATGTCAATATTTTTTTCTGAGAGTTCGTTTAAAAAAATTCAACGTTACCATAATTAGAACACAGTGAATATTGCTTCAAGCAGTTAAGTTCTCATAGAATTTCGACTTTCTCTCTCGAATTCTCGACTTGTTCTTTCTCGAATTTTCGACGTGCTCTTAAACTTTTAGTTTTTAAATTGCGATAAAATTTTTTAGTAATTATTAATCTTTTTGAAAATTTGACTCTGAAACTTACTCATTGATATTTTCTACTTTAAGCAAATTTTGAACATTTTACTTCAAGATTTCCGAATTTTATTCGAATTTTGACACTAGAAAACAAAGTTTGAGTATCGAGATTTTTAAGAAAAAATTTTTAGTGTCAATTAGTTTTTTGCTGAATTTCCCGTTTAAATTTCACGTTAACAGATTAACACAGAATAGTGCTTCAGCAATTAAGTTAGTCATTAATTTCGACCGCTATTTCGATTCCTCGACTTTCTCGTCGAAATTTTCGACTTTCTCTGAAATTTTGAATTTTTTTAATTTGGCGATAATTTTTCAGTAATTAGTATCTTTTTGAAAATTTGGACTCTGACACTTATTCATTGATATTTCGACTTTTTGCAAGTTTGACTTTAATTCAAGATGTTTGGAAATGTTATTCGAATTTTGACAACTAAATTAAAGTTGGAGTTTGAGATTTTTAGAAAAATTTTCAATGTCAATATTTTTTTTTGAAGAGATTTCTTTATCACCTCAACGTTTTATCGATTAACACAGAATATTGGCTTCAGCAATTAAGGTATCCATAGAATTTTTCGACTTTCGTCTCGAAATTCTTCGACTAACTCTCGAAATTTTCGACTTTCCCTTGAAAGTTTTGATTTTTTAATTGTCGATAATTTTTTCCAGTAATTAGTATCTTTTTGAAAGTCTGGACTCTGAAACTTATTCATTGAATATTTCTGTACTTTTTGCAAGTTTTTTTTGATATTTAATTCAAGATTTGGAAATCTTATTCAAATTTTTTGACACTTAGAATCAAGTTTGAGTTCGGATTTTTTAAGAAAATTTCAGTGTCCAAATTTTTTGCTGATTTTCGTTTAAAATGGAATCGAACGTTAACAGATTAACACAGAATATGGCTTTCAGCAATTAAGTTATCCATAGAATTTTTCGACTTCTCCTCGAAGGTTCTTCCTGACTTCTCTCAAAATTTTTCCACTTTTCTCTTGAAATTTTTCATTTTTTTTTAATTGCATAAATTTTAAGTAATTTCATCTTTTTTGAAATTTGTAAGCTCTGAAACTTACTCATTGAAAATCTTTCTACTTTTTGCAAATTTTGATTTAGTATTTAATTGAAATCTGAAACATCTTATTTCGAATTTTGACACTAATCGGAAGTTTGATTTTCGACATTTTGAGGAACATTTTGAATCGTCAATATTTCTTTAAAGATTGTTATTTAAAAAAAGTTCAACTTTAACAAGATTACCACGAATATTGGCTTCAACATTAGTTATCCTTAAATTTCGACTCTCTAAAAAATTTTGAGTTTTTTGCAATCATTTGATCGAATAATTCCTTACCTTGGAAATAATTGAATAATCGTATCTTTTTGAAAATTTGGACTCCAAACTTTACTCATTAAATGAATTTCCACTTTGTGCATTATTTGTTGAAATTGTGAATTCCGAGATCTGAAAATTTTATCGAATTTTGACCCCAGAATCGTAAATTTTTCCGAGAAATTGTAGTAATCCAATTCACATTTTGACTGAATAACTTGGAATCGTGTAAGTTTGAAGATCGTATTTAATTGTTTTGCAATTTTGAGGTTTTAAGTGTGAGCAATTTGGCCTAAAAAGTTAAAAATTTCTAAGAAAAATGATTAAAAGCTCAACTTTTTAAAAGCTTTGAAAAGGTCAAAACTTTAAAAAATGAGGTTCACACTTAAAAATAATTCTGGTTAGGGGCTGTGCAGTCCCTTAAAAGTGCTAAAAAGCTGCCATACTTCGACGCATGTTTATTTATCATAAATTTAAAAATCTGATAAAAAATTGAACGGTGTTTTGGTTTGAAATTCATCTTGTAGACTTAGTTAACTACATTCGTATACTTAGTAGAGCTAACTTAATGTAACAACAAAAACTGAGGTGGTCACAACAGCAAGACTATAATTTAATAACAGTTTTACTTCTGTGTCATTAACACATAATGTTTTTGTCCCTTCATTGAACTACTTATGAAGCTTATGACTTTAACGTTTTCTAAATTTTAATTAAAACGTGGTAGCATAAAGGTTACACTTAGGACTGGGTCAAACGATGATAGGCGCAAAAGTACTGTCTACTACCAGAGTTATATTGGTTACAAACTGAAAACAATAGTTTTTATGATACGTGACCAGGCGATAAATGTAACGAGCAGTAGTGTTGGTCGCACTAAACAACCGGTTCAATGTTTTTAACATGTAGTTTCCCGTAGAACGCAAAACAAAAACATATTAATTAGTGGAGCGGCAGCATACTAAAATTAACTGTCAACAGTGATGAAATATTTTTAGTTAATGAATGTATTTCGCGTTTACCAGCTTTCTATGGAGCCATTTGTTACTATTTAGCCTATTTACACTAAACGGCTGGAAGACAGGGTTAAAACTGTAGTACGTTGACGTTAAAGTTATTATTATAATTGTAAAAAATTATACTTATTACTTCGCTGTCTGGGCTTGTGTAAAAGGGAGTAAGTCAAAAATAGATAAAATATGCTTTAAAAACAATCAGTAATACACAGGGATCAAATGGAGGGAAAAACCGTCAATTACGATGCGATTTATACAAAAATCCGCGCATCCGCCATTTATCAAAATCCCATACAACGACTTATTCAGTACTTAAATTTTTGACTTTTTACTGACGAACACTATTGTGTCTCTATCTATTTATTAAGATAGAGAGTTAATTATACTTCAAAGACTAGAAGAACGAGAGTACTTCAAAATTATATACGAAAGCGAACTATTTTCACGAAATTTTGACTTAACCCCTCTAGACGCGCAGCAGGCGGAAGTGAAGTGTCGTCAATTTAAAAAAAAGTTTGTTTTTTATAACTTATGAAACAAATTTGTTTCGTACAGACTTATAAAAAAAAATTTGTTTTTTTATAAGTAAATTCAATTATTTGCAGTAATTGTTGTTTTTTAAATTTAAAATTAATAGGAATATTATATTCAAGTTCTTGACATTTACAGTGGATGTCCTCTTATGACCAACTCGGGACCCAGAAATCTGTTCATTATAGTAAAAAAGTCGAAAGATTTGACAGAAAAAAAGATTGGGATAAGTTAAATTTTTGGACCCATCGTTGGTAAATTATGTCAGTAAGTAGTTTGGCGTGTTGCTGATTCTATATTGACCTCAGAACTGACTCTTAAATATTTGTCTTCTACAGCTTCTAACCGTCGGAACGTGTATCAGTCCATAATGTTCATGTATCAGTAAATTGTGAAACTGTAAATATTTTCCAATTCTGACTCACCAAATAAAAAAAAACCATTCTTGGTTTTGTCAGGGATGTCTAGACATAGGAAATTTTGAGGGTCATTAAAACACAATATTTTTAGGTGATTTTCAAATGGATAGAACTCAAAGAAACATAAATATAAATACAGAACTTTTCCCCTGAACCAGAAAATAGATTAAAAAAACACAACAGGTTTCAGGAAACAAGATTGGTATTTTAATTTTTGAAGATAGTCAAGGACTAGTCCGTTCCATCAAAAAAATTAAGTAGTTCTTCACTATGTTCCTGTTTTTCTTGCTTTTTCTTGTTCTTGTTTTGTTTTTGCTGCAAGAACAAGACAAGAAATTTGTAAGCAAAAACAAAACAAGAAATTTGTAAGCAAAAACAAAACAAGAAATTTGTAAGCAAGAACAAAACAAGAAATTTGTGGGCAAGAACAAAACAAGAAATTTGTGAGCAAGAACAAAGCAAGAAATTTGGGAGCAAGAACAAAACAAGAAATTTATGAGCAAAAACAAAACAAGAAATTTGTGAGCAAAAACAAAACAAGAAATTTGTGAGCAAGAACAAGATAAGAAGCCATTTTAGCAAGAGAAGGATTTCTTGACAAAAAATTAACAAGAAGTAAGATTTCTTTCTTTTTTTTCAATTATTTCTTGTTATAAGCTCTGGAAAAGTGATTTTTAAAGTCCAAATCTTATCCCCTGGAACTAAAATAAATTAAAAAACACAACAGGTTTCAGGGGATAAGATTTTTATTTCAATTTTTGAAGATAACCAAGGACTAGTCTATTCCACCAAAAAAAATAAGTAGTGCTTCACTTATTTTTGTTTTTGTTTTGCTTTTTCTTGCTCAGCGAGAACAAAAAAAAAGCAAAACTCTTGCTAACAAGACAAGAATCAAAACAGCAACATATTGTCAAGACAAGAACTAAACCAACTAAGCAAGACAAGACAAGAAGTTGACAAGTAAGACAAGAAGTTGACAAATTAGACAAGATATCTTGTGGATCAGTAATTTTAATTTTTTTCTTTTAAAATATAGACTTTTTTCTTTAAAAAAATATAAAACTTTGAAGTTTGAGTTCGATATTTTAAAGAAACATTTTAAATCTCAATAATTTTTGCTAAGATTTCGTTAAAATTTTAACGTTAACAGATTAACACGAAATATTGGCTTCAACAATTGGCGAGAATGTTTGCGTGATAAACAGTTAAAAGTCAGTTACAAGTCACCCGATGGAGGTTTGCTCTCTTGGGTACTTATACGACTGACTAACGGCTTTAAATTGGAAGTGTGTACAACCACCGTACCATGCTGACGAGGCCAAGGAAGGCCGAAACTAGTCTATGGTTGCGGTTGTACATATTTTCAATTTTAAGCACGTTTAACTGTTTAATTACAGAACATTTAATTGGTCATTTGTCAAAACTAGATGAAAGTAAAGTCACGCCGAGGACGTTTGCATCTATGGATGTTGCGATGCAACCCGTGATACAAGCTTTGCCTCACCTACGTGAACTTTGCAATTGCAGTCTAATTTTCATTAGATTCTAATGAAATTAGATTTCAATTGCATCGTAATAAACTTGTATATATTCGTATATACAAGGCTTATTATCTCAGCAGAGAGTAATGCTTCAATTAGCATGTAGCGAGAATGTTTGCGTGATAAACAGTTAAAAGTCAGTTACAAGTCACCCGATGGAGGTTTGCTCTCTTGGGTACTTATACGACTGACTAACGGCTTTAAATTGGAAGTGTGTACAACCACCGTACCATGCTGACGAGGCCAAGGAAGGCCGAAACTAGTCTATGGTTGCGGTTGTACATATTTTCAATTTTAAGCACGTTTAACTGTTTAATTACAGAACATTTAATTGGTCATTTGTTCAACAATTAAGTTATCTATAGAATTTCGACTCTCTCGAAATTTTGAGTTTCCAAATTTCAATCATTTTTCAATAATTCGTCTCTTTTTAAAAATTTGGACTCTGAAATTTATTCATTGAATCTTTCTACTTTTTGCAAATTCTGCCGTTTAATTCGAGATCTGAAAATTTTGTTCGAATTTTGACACTAGAATCGAAATTTGAGTTCGAGATTTTAAAGAAGCATTTTGAATTTCAACATTTTTTGCTAAGATTTCTTTTAAAACTTCAACATTAACAGATTCACACAGAATATTGGCTTGAACAATTAAGTTATCCATAGAATTTCAACTTTCTCTCGAAATTCTCGACTTTTTCTCGAAATTTTGGACTTTCTCTCGAAACTTTCGACTTTCTGTGGACATTTTGAGTTTTTAAATTTCTATCAATTTTCAATAATTCGTATGTTTTTGAAAATTTGGACTCTGAAACTTACTCATTGAATATTTCTACTTTTTGCAAATTTTGACATTTAATTCAAGATTTGGAAATTTTATTCGAATTTTGACACTAGAATCAAAGTTGGAGTTTGAGATTTTGAGGAAAAATTTTCAATGTCAATATTTTTTGCTAAGATTTCGTTTAAAAATTCAACGTTAACAGATTAACACAGAATATTGGCTTCAGCAATTAAGTTATCCATAGAATTTCGACTTTCTCTCGAAATTCTCGACTTTCTCTCGAAATTCTCGACTTTCTCTCGAAATTTTTGACTTTCTCTTAAAATTTTGAGTTTTTAAATTGCGATAATTTTTCAGTAATTAGTATCTTTTTGAAAATTTGGACTCTGAAACTTACTCATTGAATATTTCTACTTTTAGCAAATTTTGACATTTTATTCAAGATTTCGAAATTTTATTCGAATTTTGACACTAAAGTCAAAGTTTGAGTTCGAGATTTTAAAGAAAAATTTTTAGTGTCAATATTTTTCGCTGAGATTTCGTTTAAAATTTCAACGTTAACAGATTAACACAGAATATTGGCTTCAGCAATTAAGTTATCCATAGAATTTCGACTTTCTCTTGAAATTCTCGACTTTCTCTCGAAATTTTCGACTTTCTCTTGAAATTTTCGACTTTCTTTCAAAATTTTGAGTTTTTAAATTTTGATCATTTTTCAATAATTCGTATCTTTTTAAAAATTTGGACTCTAAAACTTATTCATTGAATATTTCTACTTTTTGCAAATTTTGACATTTAATTCAAGATTTGGAAATGTTAATCGAATTTTGACACTAGAATCAAAGTTGGAGTTCGAGATTTTGAGAAAACATTTTCAATGTCAATATTTTTTGCTGAGATTTCGTTTAAAATTTCAACGTTAACATATTAACACAGAATATTATCTTCAGCAAATTTTTTTTGTGGGTATCTTCAAAAATTGAAATACAAATCTTTTTCCCTGGAACCAAAATAGATTAACAGGTTAACAGGTTTCAGGGGATAAGATTTGTATTTCAATTTTTGAAGATATCCCCAAAAAAAATTTATAAGTAAAGTCGAAAGTTAAAGTTTAAAGTCGAAAAAGTTGACTCTGAAGGAAATAATTATATGAAAACATTACACTAAATTATAAAAAAATCAGAATTTGAGAAAAAGGTTAAAAATTTTTCAAACAAATTGTATTTTTCTCAAAATGCTGAAACTTTCAGTTTCAACGTAAGATTTCTAATTTTACATTTTTTTAGTTTTGTCAAAGCAATTCGAATTTTCCAGAAATTTTTATTTTTTCCAGAAATCTTTGTCTCCAATTTTTTTTATTTCAATTATTTACTCAAAATTTCGAAATTAGGATTTTTGACCGTATACTGCACCTCAATTGTACGAACAAAATCTAAATTTTGAGTATAACGCCGAACGTCGATTTTAATAAAATTTTAACTGAAAAATTTAAATTTAGTCATCCAATTTTATTAAATTAGAAACTTCAGGAAAAGTTAAGAATGTTCAAATGTTTAAATGATGAGTCTTTTCTCTCAATTTGTAATTTTTCGAACCTTTGTTAAAAAATGAAGTAGAGGAACCTTGTTGTGTTTTTTAAATCTTTCTTGGTTTTAGGGGACAAGATTTCAATTTTAATTTTTAAATATAACCAAGGGCCAGTCCGTTGTACCAAAAACAAAAGAAAAAATAAGCAAAATAATGAAATGTTTTCCATGAAAAGTTAAAAATGTTTATAAAATTAAAATTTTAAGCATAAACTGAAATTTTGAAATTTGAACTTCAGCTTTTTTCAATAAGATAGATATTTCAGAAAAAAAAACCGAAATTATTACTAAAACAATACTTTTCTGTAAATATCAACTTTTTTCTCGAAGTGTTCAATCTAAAAGGACTTAAAGTTAAAAAAAAGTGCGTTTTTGATTTTTATTTAATCATTTCGATTTTTTTTCTAATTGGGTAGGTTTTCGTTTGAGAATCCATATCTACAATTTATCGTTTTCTTTTTTCTTTACATCTTTTATTCATGATAAATTGATCGTGTCGCAATTAATTTTAAATTTGTTTTGTTGTTGCTCATGCGCAAAACTACCAAGCCAGCGAGAACAAAAAAAAAGCAAGACCCTTGCAAGCAAAACAAGAATCAAATCAGCGAGAAATTGGCAAGACACGAAGTAAACCAACTGAGCAAGACAAGACAGAAAGTTGATCAGTAAGACAAGAAATCTTGTGGATCAATAGTTTTAAATTTTTCCTTTTAAAATATAAACTAAAAAAATATAAAACTTCGAAGTTTGAGTTCGAGATTTTGAAGAAACATTTTGAATCCAATAATTCTTCTTCAGATTTCGTTTAAAAGTACAACGTTAGCAAATTAACACAAAATATTGGTTTCCACAATCAAGCAAAAAAAATGAAGTGTTTTCCATGAAAAATTAAAAATTTTGTTTATAAAGTTCAAATTTTAAGAACAAACTGAAATTTTTAAATTTCAACTTCAACTTTTACCAATAAGATAGATACGTTTTACAAATTTCGACATTAAATTCGAGATTTGAAAATTTTGTTCGAATTTTGACACTAGAATCAAAGTTTGAGTTCGAGATTTTGAGGAAAAATTTTCAATGTCAATATTTTTTGCTGAGATTTCGTTTAAAACTTCAACGTTAACAGATTAACACAGAACATTGGCTTCAGCAATTGAGTTATCCATAGAATTTCGACTTTCTCTCGAAATTCTGGACTTTTTCTCGAAATTTTGGACTTTCTCTCGAAATTTTCGACTTTCTCTGGAAATTTTGAGTTTTTAAATTTCGATTATTTTTCAATAATTCGTATGTTTTTGAAAATTTGGACTCTGAAACTTACTCATTGAATATTTTTTTACAAATTCTGTCGTTTAATTCAAGATTTAAAAATTTTGTTCAAATTTTGACACTAGAAGCGAAGTTTTAGTTCAAAATTTTAAAGAAGCATTGTGAATTTCAATATTTTTTGCTAATATTTCGTTTAAAACTTCAACGTTAACAGATTAACACAGAATATTGGCTTCAGCAATTAAGTTATCCATAGAATTTCGATTTTCTCTCGAAATTCTCGACTTTCTCTCGAAATTTTCGACTTTCTCTTGAAATTTTCCGTTTTTTAATTGCGATAAATTTTCAGTAATTAGTATCTTTTTGAAAATTTGGACTCTGAAACTTACTCATTGAATATTTCTACTTTTAGCAAATTTTGACATTTAATTCAAAATTTGCAAATTTTATTCGAATTTTGACACTAGAATCAAAGTTTGAGTTCGAGATTTTAAGGAAAAATTTTCAATGTCAATATTTTTTGCTGAGATTTCGTTTACAACTTCAACGTTAACAGATTAACACAGAATATTGGCTTCAGCAATTAAGTTATCCATAGAATTTCGACTTTTTCGCAAAATTCTCGACTTTCTCTCAAAATTTTCAACTTTTTCTTGAAATTTTCAGTTTTTTAATTGCGATAAATTTTCAGTAATTAGTATCTTTTTGAAAATTTGGACTCTGAAACTTACTCATTGAATATTTTTACTTTTAGCAAATTTTGACATTTAATTCAAGATTTGGAAATGTTATTCGAATTTTGACACTAGAATCAAAATTTGAGTTCGAGATTTTGGGGAAAAATTTTCAATGTCAATATTTTTTGCTGAGATTTCGTTTAAAACTTCAACGTTAACAGATTAACACAGAATATTGGCTTCAGCAGTTAAGTTATCCATAGAATTTCGACTTTCTCTCGAAATTCTCGACTTTTTCTCGAAATTTTCGACTTTCTCTTAAAATTTTAAGTTTTTAAATTGCGATAATTTTTCAGTAATTAGTATCTTTTTGAAAATTTGGACTCTGAAACTTACTCATTGAATATTTCTACTTTAAGCAAATTTTGACATTTACTTCAAGATTTCGAAATTTTATTCGAATTTTGACACTAGAATCAAAGTTGGAGTTCGAGATTTTTAAGAAAAATTTTCAGTGTCAATATTTTTTGCTGAGATTTCGTTTAAAATTTCAACGTTAACAGATTAACACAGAATATTGGCTTCAGCAATTAAGTTATCCATAGAATTTCGACCTTCTTTCGAAATTCTCGACTTTCTCTCGAAATTTTCGACTTTCTCTTGAAATTTTGAGTTTTTTAATTGCGATAATTTTTCAGTAATTAGTATCTTTTTGAAAATTTGGACTCTGAAACTTATTCATTGAATATTTCTACTTTTTGCAAGTTTTGACATTTAATTCAAGATTTGGAAATGTTATTCGAATTTTGACACTAGAATTAAAGTTGGAGTTTGAGATTTTGAGGAAAAATTTTCAATGTCAATATTTTTTGAAGAGATTTCGTTTACAACTCAACGTTATCAGATTAACACAGAATATTGGCTTCAGCAATTAAGTTATCCATAGAATTTCGACTTTCTCTCGAAATTCTCGACTAACTCTCGAAATTTTCGACTTTCCCTTGAAATTTTGAATTTTTTAATTGCGATAATTTTTCAGTAATTAGTATCTTTTTGAAAATTTGGACTCTGAAACTTATTCATTGAATATTTCTACTTTTTGCAAGTTTTGATATTTAATTCAAGATTTGGAAATTTTATTCGAATTTTGACACTAGAATCAAAGTTGGAGTTCGAGATTTTTAAGAAAAATTTTCAGTGTCAATATTTTTTGCTGATTTCGTTTAAAATTTCAACGTTAACAGATTAACACAGAATATTGGCTTCAGCAATTAAGTTATCCATAGAATTTCGACTTTCTCTCGAAATTCTCGACTTTCTCTCAAAATTTTCAACTTTCTCTTGAAATTTTCAGTTTTTTAATTGCGATAAATTTTAAGTAATTAGCATCTTTTTGAAATTTGGACTCTGAAACTTACTCATTGAATATTTCTACTTTTTGCAAATTTTGATTTATTATTTTAATTCGAAATCTGAACATCTTATTCGAATTTTGACACTAGAATCGAAGTTTGAGTTCGACATTTTGAAGAAACATTTTGAATCTCAATATTTCTTTATAAGATTTTATTTAAAAGTTCAACTTTAACAGATTACCACAGAATATTGGCTTCAACAATTAAGTTATCCATAGAATTTCGACTCTCTCAAAATTTTGAGTTTTTTTCAATCATTTGATCGAATAATTCGTACCTTGAATAATTGAATAATTCGTATCTTTTTGAAAATTTGGACTCCAAAATTTACTCATTAAATAATTCCACTTTTTGCATATTTTGAAATTTAATTCGAGATCTGAAAATTTTATTCGAATTTTGACCCCAGAATCGTAATTTCCAGAAATTGTAGTATCCAATTCAACATTTTGACTGAATACTTGGAATCGAGTAAGTTTGAAGATCGGATTTTAAGTTTGTTTGCAAAATTTGAGGTTTTAAGTAGCAATTTGGCCTAAAAAGGTTAAAATTTCTAGAAAAATGATTAAAAAGTCAACTTTTAAAGCTTGGAAAAGGTCAAAACTTTAAAAAATAGGTTCACACTTAAAAATAATTCTGTTTAGCTGTGCAGTCCCTTAAAAGTGCTAAAAAGCTGCCATACTTCGACTCAATTTTATTTTATCATAAATTTAAAAAATAGGATAAAAAATTGACGGTGTTTTTGGTTTTAAATTCATCTTGTATACTAGTTAATCTACATTCGTAACTTAGTAGACTAACTTAATGTAACAACAAAAACTGAGGTGTCACAACAGCAAGACTAAGAATTTAATAACATTTTTACTTCTGTGTCATTAACACATAATGTTGTTGTCATTCAATGAAACTACGTATAAGCTTATGACTGTAACGTTCTGAAATTTTAACATTAAAACGTGGTAGCATTAAAGTTCACTTAGGAGCTGGTACAAACGATGATAGGCGCACAAGTACGTGTCTACATACCAGAGTTATTGTTAAAAACTGAAAACAATAGTTTCATGATACGTGACCAGGCGATAAATGTAAACGAGCATTAGTGTTGGTCGCACTAAACACCGTTTCATGTTTTTAACATGTAGATTTCCCGTAGAACGCAAAACACATATTAATTAGTGGAGCGCAGCATACATAAAATTAACCTGTCAACAGTGATGAAATATTTCAGTTAATGAGATGTATTTCGCGTTTACCAAGCTTTCTATGCCAATTTGTTACTATTTACCTATTTACACTAAACGGCGGAAGACAAGGGTTAAAACTGTAGTACGTTGACGTTAAAGTTATTATTATAATTTGTAAATATTATACGTATTAATTCGCTGCTGGGCGTGTAAAAGGGAGTAAGTCAAAAAGAGATAAAATATGCTTTAATACAATCAGTAAGTACACAGGGACAATGGAGGAAAAACTGTCAATTACGATGCGATTATACAAAAATCCGGCGCATCCGCCATTTATCAAAAATCCAGTACACGACTTCAGACTTAAATTTTTGACTTTTTACTGACGAACACTATTGTGTCTCTTATCTATATTATTAGATAGAGAGTTAATTATACTTCAAATGACTAGAAGAACGAGAGTAACTTCAAAATTATATACGAAAACGAACTCATTTTCACGAAATTTTGACTTAACCCCTTCTAGACGCGCAGCAGCGAATTGAAGTGTCGTCAATTTAAAAACAAGTTTGTTTTTATAACTTATAAAAACAAATTTGTTTCTACAACTTATAAAAACAAATTTGTTTTTATAAGTAAATTCAATTATTTACAGTAATTGTTGTTTTTAATTAAAGTTAATAGGAACTAGATATCAAGTCTGGACAATTTACAGTGATGTCCTCTTATGACCAACTCAAGGGACCCCAGAAATCTGTTCATTATTAGTAAAAAAGTCGAAAGATTTGACAGAAAAAAAGTATTGGGATAAGTTAAATTTTGAGACCATCGTTGGTAAATTATGTCAGTAAGTAGTTTGGCTGTTGCTATATATAATTGACCTCAGACTACTCTATAAATATTTGTCTTCTAAAGCTTCTACCGAACGTGTATCAGATCCAAATGTTCATTTATCAGTAAATTGTGGAAACTGTAAATATTTTCCGAATTCTGACTCCCAAATAAAAACCATTCTTGGTTTTGTCAGGGCATATCTAGACTTAGAAATTGAGGGGCATTAAAGACACCAAATTTTTAGGTGATTTTCAAAAGGATAGAACTCAAATAAACATAAATAGAAATACAGAACTTGTCCCCTGAAACCAAGAAAAATTAAAAAAAACACAACAAAGGTTGCTCTAAGACGTTTCGACAGCTAAGCTGTCATCTTCAAAGAGTTTCTCTCTAAAGATGACAGCTTGGCTGTCAAAACGTGTTAGAGCAACCTTTGTTGTATTTTTTTAAATCTTTCTTGGTTTCAGGGGACAAGTTCTGTATTTCTATTTTTGAAGATAACCAAGGACCAGTCCGTTCCATCAAAAATCAAAGAAACATGGTCACAGACAATAATAAAGACAAGCAAATTAATCAAGTTTTTAGTTTTCTTGAGTTCAACATTTTTTACGATCAGAGTAGATAATTGAAATACAAATCTTGTTTCCTAGAACCAAGAAAGATTAAAAAATACAACAGAGGTTGCTTTAATGCGTTTCGATAGCCAAGCTGTCATCTTCAGAGAGATATATATCTCCCTGAATGACGCGTTAGAGCAACTTTTGTTGTGTTTTTTAATCTTTCTTGGTTTCAGGGGACAAGATTTGTATTTCAATATTTGAAGACCACCAAGAACCAGTCCGTTCCACCAAAATTTATTTTTCTCTCCGTAAATATTCTGGCATCAAATCTAACTACTAAAAAAAATTTTGCCATTTCGCTTTTTGAACTGAAACTAAAAAGTCCTAAATTGTTTATTCCATCTTCGTTGTAGAAGATTAAATAATTATTTTTGATGGAACGGACTGGTCCTTGGTTATCTTCAAAAATTGAAATACAGAACTTGTCATCTGAAGCCACGAAAGATTTATCTTTCTTGGTTTCAGGGGACAAGTTCTGTATTTCAATTTATAAAATAATTAGAAGAAAAACATTGGCCAAACATTTCCCCAATATGCTGCTTAATTTTGAAAAGGTATGGACTTCAATACGTTTTTTATCATGATCCCATCATAAAGCTCTTCTAGAGAACTTAATCCTGATTAATTTAAATCCTTTTTGCGAGAAAGGCTCACATAAAAATATTGAAGTCCACAGACCTTTTCAAAAGAGAATAAAAATGTTAAAAAAGTTCTGTTGTTAGTTTTCTTTTAATTAGTTAAAAATTGTGACGGTTAAAATATTGTAAATTCAAGATCCAAATACTAGAGACTTCAAGCTTCAATTAAGTATTTTTTATTTACTTTATGACGATTTTTCTTCGAGTTACATCCATTTGAAAAATGCCTGAACTTTTTTTTATATTTCCTTAATTTTCTGCATCTTTCGATTGCATTCAAAAAATTATTCTTTGCGTTTAAAATAAATCGTTGGTTTACGGCGATAGCAGTTTGTATAGTCCAACTTCGAACAGATATAGCAACCAAAAGTTTCACCTGTCAAAATTTTGAAAACATTTCTGTTCATAGTTTTCTCTTAGTTAGTTAAAAATTGTAAAGGTTGAGATATTGTGAACTCAAGATCCAAATACTAGAGACTTTAAGCTTCAATTTAGTATTTTTTTATTTACTTTATGACAATTTTTCTTCGAGTTACATCCATTTGAAAAATGCCTGAATTTTTTTTTATATTTCCTTAATTTTCTGCATCTTTCGATTGCATTCAAAAAATTATTCTTTGCGTTTGGAATAAATCGTTGGTTTACGGCGATAGCAGTTAGTATAATCCAACTTTGAATAGATATAGCAACCAAAAGTTTCAACCTGTCAAAATTTTGAAAACATTTCTGTTCATAGTTTTCTCTTAGTTAGTTAAAAATTGTAAAGGTTGAGATATTGTGAACTCAAGATCCAAATACCAGAGACTTCAAGCTTCAATTTAGTATTTTTTTATTTACTTTATGACGATTTTTCTTCGAGTTACATCCATTTGAAAAGTGCCTGAATTTTTTTTTATATTTCCTTAATTTTCTGCATCTTTCGAATGCATTCAAAAAATTATTCTTTGCGTTTGGAATAAATCGTTGGTTTACGGTGATAGCAGTTAGTATAATCCAACTTTGAACAGATATAGCAACCAAAAGTTTCAACCTGTCAAAATTTTGAAAACATTTCTGTTCATAGTTTTCTCTTAGTTAGTTAAAAATTGTAAAGGTTGAGATATTGTGAACTCAAGATCCAAATACTAGAGACTTGAAGGTTCAATTTAGTATTTTTTTATTTTATTTATGACGATTTTTCTTCGAGTTACATCCATTTGAAAAATGCCTGAATTTTTTTTTATATTTCCTTAATTTTCTGCATCTTTCGATTGCATTCAAAAAATTATTCTTTGCGTTTAAAATAAATCGTTGGTTTACGGCGACAGCAGTTAGTATAATCCAACTTTGAACAGATATAGCAACCAAAAGTTTCAACCTGTCAAAATTTTGAAAACATTTCTGCTCATAGTTTTCTCTTAGTTAGTTAAAAATTGTAAAGGTTGAGATATTGTGAACTCAAGATCCAGATACTAGAGACGTCAAGCTTCAATTTAGTATTTTTTTATTTTATTTATGACGATTTTTCTTCGAGTTACACCCATTTGAAAAATGCCCGAACTTTTTTTTATATTTCCTTGATTTTCTGCATCGTTCGATTGCATTCAAAAAATCATTCTTTGCGTTAAAAATAAATCGTTAGTTTACGGCGATAGCAGTTAGTATAATCCAACTTTGAACAGATATAGCAACCAAAAGTTTCAACCTGTCAAAATTTTGAAAACATTTCTGTTCATAGTTTTCTCTTAGTTAGTTAAAAATTGTAAAGGTTGAGATATTGTGAACTCAAGATCCAAATACTAGAGACTTCAAGCTTCAATTTAGTATTTTTTTATTTACTTTATGACGATTTTTCTTCGAGTTACATCCATTTGAAAAATGCCTGAACTTTGTTTTATATTTCCTTGATTTTCTGCATCGTTCGATTGCATTCAAAAAATTATTCTTTGCGTTTAAAATAAATCGTTGATTTACGGCGATAGCAGTTAGTATAATCCAACTTTGAACAGATATAGCAACCAAAAGTTTCAACCTGTCAAAATTTTGAAAACATTTCTGTTCATAGTTTTCTCTTAGTTAGTTAAAAATTGTAAAGGTTGAGATATTGTGAACTCAAGATCCAAATACTATAAACTTCAAGCTTCAATTTAGTATTTTTTTATTTTCTTTATGACGATTTTTCTTCGAGTTACATCCATTTGAAAAATGCACGAAATTTTTTTTTATATTTCCTTAATTTTCTGCATCTTTCGATTGCATTCAAAAAATTATTCTTTGCGTTTAAAAAAAATCGTTTGTTTACGGTGGTAGCACTATAATCCAGCTTTGAATAAATATAGCAACCGAAAATTTCACCTGTATCTCTCTGAAGATGATAGTTTCGCTATCGAAACGCATTAGAGCAACCTCTGTTGTGTTTTTTAATCGTATTTGGTTTCATGGGACAAGATTTGTATTTCAATTTTTAAAGATAACCAAGCGCTAGTCCGTTCCACCAAACTTTGAATTTCCACAAAAAAAAAAGATTATTTTGTTACAGTGTTACTTAGAGTTGTCGCAACGTTTTTATATTGCTATCTATTCATTGAAGTACGTATCTATTCGTTGTAAATTTTAATTTAGTGGCGAGGAATCAAATTAATGAATTTGATTCACATTCCTCGCGAGTTCCAGGTAATCGAAACTTCGAAAAGAATACCTAATAAGTAACGGTTAAGGGGAACAAACCGTACAATAAAATTTAAAACAAGGTAATTGTTTTAAATTGTTGGCGTGTTTTGGGCCCCGCAATTACAGTACGCTACGCCTTTAATGCCTCGTTTTACTGAGTCACAGTTTAATAACACCATCCATTGTCTTTAATTTAATTTCAATAATTATACCTACGCTACGTTTTAAATCAACTGTGACCTTAAGGCTGTGGATATCGAGAAGAAATAGAAAGATAATTAGCTTACATAAATGAGCTACTTCGTTATGCAATCGCAATTATTATGCTGCAGTTTGTTTTAACCAATGATTCTAGCTGAAAACTTCAGCTATGAGTGGCATAAAGAAATAATGTAATCTTGTCCCCTGAACCAGATACTGAAAGCTATCATCCTCATAGAGGATGATAGCTGATACTGAGATACTGAGAGTATCTCTTTGAAGATGATAGCTTAGCTATCGAAACTCGTTAGAGCAACCTTTGTTGTGTTTTTTTAATATTTCTTAGTTTCAGGGGACAAGATCTGTATTTCAATTTTTGGAGACAACCGAGGACCAGTCCGTTCTACGAAAAAAATAATGTGAATGGAAGGTAAACTGATCAGGATTAACTTTAAGGAAATAGTTAATGTATTCTCTAATACGAAGACTAATAGGCTGGGGCATTTATTAGACTCAGTATTAGAGAGTTGAGTCAAACATTTTCTCTGTTGTAGTTCTGTAAGCTTGAACTTCGTGAATTGTAACACTTTATTTCCAAACTGATTTTGAAACACTACAATTCTAATTGACTTAACTCTACTATAGACTATATACACTATAGACTATAAACACTATAGACTATATACACTATAGACTATCTGGCTAACTAATTAACCTGATTAACCAACTGACTAGTTCAGGGAAAGACGACCGCGTATTTATAGGTACCGTTTCGGTTTCTAGAACAAAACTTAGCGCTTATCTGCCGTTATCTTCAAAAATTGAAATACAAATCTTGTCCCCCTGAAACCAAGAAAGATTAAAAAACACAACAGAGGTTGCTCTAAGGGTTTTCGATAACCGAGCTCTTATCTTCAGAGAGATACAGAAAGTATCTTCAGAGAGATATAGAGAGAATCTTCAGAGAAATACAGAGAGCATCTTCAGAGAGCCGCTTCCCATTATCAAATTTTTCTAGCGAGTTCCTTACACAATCACTAATACAAATTTTAGATTTTGTTACAATATTTCGCTTTAAAACGACTCGCGCGGAGGTGCACCATTGTATTTATCAAAGTTTAGTAATTTGTTTTGAAATTTCTCTGGCAAATCTCGTATCAAAGTTACAAAATCTAAACGAGTTTTGCCCAAATTACCTTCAAAAGTCGAGTTTCATTTGATTGCCCGCTCGGAATTAATAAGCATTCAAGACACCGCTCTAAATGTTCGACGACTTTGGTTTAACTCTCTCGTTACGCGAGGTCATTAATTAACTAAGAATGGAGTCAGTTGAACTTGGCTTAGTGCCGACTTTTCTCGGAAGCCCTTTATCCGATTTCGTTATTTAAGTCTCGAGTGTTAAAATTTTAGCACAGCGGCTAAAATTTTAGCGCAGAGATACATAAAGCGCGCTGGAAAAGTAAATTTGATTTCCGACAAAGTTATGTGGAAGCTCTTTGTGTTTGCTGAAGGAATATGGGATTTACCACGATGATATAAGGCAGCTGTAAGGTTCTGAACTGTTGGGAAACCAATTAAATTAACCCTGATATTCCCGTTTGCATTTTTTTTTGTCACTGGGTGAACCACAACGAAAACTGTAACATTCTGTCTTATCCGAGGTATGATTCATTATCGCGGCCGCTTCCCATTATCACATTTTTCTAGAGAGTTCCTTACACAATCACTAATACAAAATTTACTAAATTTTGTTACAATATTTTGCTTTAAAACGACTCGCGCGGAAGTGCACCATTGTATTTATCAAAGTTTAGTAATTTGTTTTGAAATTTCTACGAAAACTGTGGGTACATCAGGGAAAAATTGGGGTCTTCTCATAAACTGTGGGTACATCAGGGAAAAATTGGGGTCTTCTCATAAACTGTGGGTACATCAGGAAAAAATTGGGGTCTTCTCATAAAAAAATATTTTTTGCTTCGTATAACCACACTTTTATGAATTCATGAAAAAATGAATACGATACGAATACGTAATGAAATATTTTTTTTCAGTTAAATGATAAATTAATTAAAATAAATTTTAAGTGAGCCCCCTCATATAACAAGACAAATTATCAGCCTAACTTTATTCCCCCAAACTGGTAAACTTCTTAACAAATCACGATTACAGTTTCAGAAGTTTTTTTTGCGTAATTATTCTGTGCGAACTTCGCTCGAGGCTGCTGGAAGTTGAGCCAAGTTGCCCCCAAAAGCTCCTCGGATAAGTTAACCTGCATGATGTTTCCTTCTGTTTCGAGGTAAATGGTTCGGAACTAACTATCGCAGAATCGGCAAGCGACGCATTAACACATAATAACAATGGGATGCCCTTTCCACCATAAATTCAATGCAAGCAACCTTGCGGACGGAAAATCGAATTTACACACACTTCACGGCCGAACGATCTGCGTTGCGGAGACGACTTTTCCTGGTCTCTCTTTAAACATGAAATTGTTAAAGTTGTATCACTTTGAAGAACTCGTTACAACAGAATGTCTTTTTAAAAACCAGTACCTGGTCTCTCTTTAAACATGAAATTGTTGAAGCTGTATCACTTTGAAGTTGTATCACTTTGAAGAACTCGTTACAACAGAATGTCTTTTTAAAAACCAGTACCTGGTCTCTCTTTAAATATGAAATTGTTGAAGCTGTATCACTTTAAAGTTGTATCACTTTGAAGAAGTCGTTACAACAGAATGTCTTTTTAAAAACCAGTACCTGGTCTCTCTTTAAACATGAAATTGTTGAAGCTGTATCACTTTGAAGTTGTATCACTTTGAAGAACTCGTTACAACAGAATGTCTTTTTAAAAACCAGTACCTGGTCTCTCTTTAAACATGAAATTGTTGAAATTGTATCACTTTGAAGTTGTATCACTTTGAAGAACTTGTTTCAACAGAATGTCTTTTTAGAAACCAGTACCTGGTCTCTCTTTAAACATGAAATTGTTAAAATTGTATCACTTTGAAGAACTCGTTACAACAGAATGTCTTTTTAAAAACCAGTACCTGGTCTCTCTTTAAACATGAAATTGTTAAAGTTGTATCACTTTGAAGATGATAGCTTGGCTGTCGAAACGCGTTAGAGCAACTCGTTACAACAGAATGTTTTCTAGGGACCAGTACCTGGTCTCTCTTTAAACATGAAATTGTTGAAGCTGTATCACTTTGAAGTTGTATCACTTTGAAGAACTCGTTACAACAGAATGTCTTTTTAAAAACCAGTACCTGGTCTCTCTTTAAACATGAAATTGTTGAAGCTGTATCACTTTAAAGTTGTATCACTTTGAAGAACTCGTTAAAACAGAATGTCTTTTTAAAAACCAGTACCTGGTCTCTCTTTAAACATGAAATTGTTGAAGCTGTATCACTTAGAAGTTGTATCACTTTGAAGAACTCGTTACAACAGAATGTCTTTTTAAAAACCAGTACCTGGTCTCTCTTTAAGCATGAAATTGTTGAAATTGTATCACTTTGAAGTTGTATCACTTTGAAGAACTCGTTACAACAGAATGTCTTTTTAAAAACCAGTACCTGGTCTCTCTTTAAACATGAAATTGTTGAAGCTGTATCACTTTGAAGTTGTATCACTTTGAGGAACTCGTTACAACAGAATGTCTTTTTAAAAACCAGTAACTGGTCTCTCTTTAAACATGAAATTGTTGAAGCTGTATCACTTTAAAGTTGTATCACTTTGAAGAACTCGTTACAACAGAATGTCTTTTTAAAAACCAGTACCTGGTCTCTCTTTAAACATGAAATTGTTGAAGCTGTATCACTTTGAAGTTGTATCACTTTGAAGAAGTCGTTACAACAGAATGTCTTTTTAAAAACCAGTACCTGGTCTCTCTTTAAACATGAAATTGTTGAAGCTGTATCACTTTGAAGTTGTATCACTTTGAAGAACTCGTTACAACAGAATGTCTTTTTAAAAACCAGTAATTGGTCTCTCTTTAAACATGAAATTGTTGAAGCTGTATCACTTTAAAGTTGTATCACTTTGAAGAACTCGTTACAACAGAATGTCTTTTTAGAAACCAGTACCTGGTCTCTCTTTAAACATGAAATTGTTAAAATTGTATCACTTTGAAGAACTTGTTACAACAGAATGTCTTTTTAAAAACCAGTACCTGGTCTCTCTTCAAATATGAAATTGTTAAAGTTGTATCACTTTGAAGATGATAGCTTGGCTTTCGAAACGCGTTAGAGCAACCTCTGAAGATACTCTCTGTATCTTCCTGAAGATACTCTATTTATCTCTCTGAAGATACTCTCTGTATCTCTCTGAAGATGCTCGCTGTATTTCTTTGAAGATTCTCTCTATATCTCTCTGAAGATACTTTCTGTATCTCTCTGAAGATAAGAGCTTGGTTATCGAAAAGCCTTAGAGCAACCTTTGTTGTGTTTTTTTAATCTTTCTCGGTTTCAGAGGAACAAGATTTGTATTTCAATTTTTGAAGATAACCAAGGACCAGTCCGTTCAACCAAAAAAAAATTAATTTGTTTCAAATGCGAAATTTCGTTTTAATGCGAAATTTCGAATTGATAGAAAATTTTGTATTAATGCGAAATTTCATATTAATGCGAAATTTCGTATTTGGATGCCAAATTTCGAAAACTTTCTCGATATTTTTCGTAATTATAACTAAAATTTCAATTCAATTTGTCACCTTGATCGAAAAAATTAATAATTAGGGAGCAATCTTCACAGAAGTGGCTTTACTGGCTTGTTCAAGTATTCTTGGAAGCAAGAGAGATTAGATTTGATGGAACGGACTGGTCCTTGGTTATCTTCAAAAATTGAAATACAGAACTTGTCCCCTGAAACCAAGAAAGATTAAAAAATTCTGATAGAGCAACCTTTGTTGTGTTTTTTAATCTTTCTTGGTTTCAGGGGACAAGTATATAGTCTATAGTGTATATAGTCTATAGTATAGTTAAGTCAATTAAAATTGTAGTGTTTCGAAATCAGTTTGGAAATAAAGTGTTACAATTCACGAAGTTCAAGCTCAGAGAACTACAACAGAGAAAATGTTTGACTCAACTCTCTAATACTGAGTCTAATAAATGCCCCAGCCTATTAGTCTTCGTATTAGAGAATGCATTAACTATTTCCTTAAAGTTAATCCTGATCAGTTTATCTTCCATACATTACTTTTTTCGTAGAACGGACTGGTCCTCGGTTGTCTCCAAAAATTAAAATACAGATCTTGTCCCCTGAAACCAAGAAATATTAAAAAAAACACAACAAAGCTTGCTCTTAGGAGTTTCGATAGCCAAGCTATCATCTTCAGTGAAATACATACACACTGATCTCTTTGAATGTGATAGCTTAGATATCAAAACGTGTTAGAGAGATACATACATACTGATCTCTCTGAAAGACTGATGGTTGGTTTTTTCAAAAACTAAAACACAAATCTTGTACCCTGAAATCAATAAAGATACTCAGTACTCTGTCAAATTATCTTCAGTACTCTGAGGATAATTTGGCGTTAGAGCAACCTTTGTTGTGTTTTCTAATCTATTGTTACGAGCTTATCGATTCGAATAGATTACCACGTGTGAATTACATCACTTTATTACAAAATTAACTGGGCACACTTCAAGTGAACAGTAACTGACTACTTATTTACTAATTGCTAACCCACTAACTACATTGACCTCTAACTGACCTACTCGAGAGAAAGCTGACCGCCTTTTACAGTTTTGGCCCCCGGCTTCTAGAATTTTTCGGCAGATAAAGCTTATCGTTTGCCGAAATTTCTGGAACGCTTATCTGCCATTTGTTTCGTTATCGCGGCCGCTTTCCCCTTATCGGATCCTTCTAGAAACTTTTTTTTATTTACTAAATTATACAATTCTATTCTAAATTCTATTCCATCTATTTACACTGCGTCTTGTTTTCAGGGGACAAAATTTGTATTCCAAGTTTTGAACTTATGCTTGAAAAAGCCAATTCGAAGAGAGCGAAATCCAGGGGAATGTATACTGTCGATTACAGGACACTTCCCTTTTCTTTGGTGTGTCCGTCCTTGACTCGTTTCTACACAATCCCACCAATTATAATTACTTACACGATACCTGATGTATTTGAAATGTAGCAAGAAATAACACCTCGTGAAAACAAAGGACAATAAAGTTGAAACGGTGGGAATGAACTTTTGTTAAAAATGGTTCGCATTCCCATACCAAGCGGTCGAGATTGACAAGAAAGATGGAAAAGTGAAACTCGTACAATTTCTCGAAGTATAAACAGTACAATATTCATAAATTTTTAATTGTTATTTTTGGAGACCCACGCTGATGCTCCTCAAGATTAATATTTAATATTATCCTATTTTATTAGGATCGAAATTTTTTTAAATCGATACAAATTCTTTTTCAGATCATTACTTCCGAGTTCAAACTTGCAAATATCATTTCTTTCCTCATATTGCAACGTAATGTTACAACTTATATGCAAAATCTATAACTAATCTCAAGAGAATGATGCTGTATAAAAATTTTGAATATAATTTTAAATTGTTGACTATTCTTCTGAACTATATTTAACTTTTCAAGTCTCTAGCTCATTGGGAAGTTAGTTTAAAATCAATCACAAGATTTGTACGGAACAGACACGAAAACGTTTACGTGATTAGGCCAGACGACAAAGCTAAATTTGCTGAAACTTTGACGTTTTTCTGAATGAAGTCCTCATATTTTAATTGTGGACACTCCAAATCTTCTTATATTCGTATATGTTATACATCTTTATTCAAAGTTTTGTAATAATTAATACGAACTGAAGATTATTTATGGGAAAACAATTGAAATACTGATGAATTACCAAATGTCCAAAACTTAGCTCAAAATTACTGTGATCAGGATATTCCACAAGAACACTTCCGAATTTCAGAGAAGATTTTATGGGAAAACGATTGCAATACTGATGAACGACCAAATAATCAACTTTTTACCCTATCGATGTTTTGCTTGTGGACCTCCAAGAGCACATTTGTGAATTGTACAGAATTTTCGTGACTAAACAATTGAAATACTGACGAACTACCAAATGCCCAAAAAATTAGCTTCAAATTACTTTGATCAGGATCCTCATGAGGACACTTGCGAATTTTAGAGAAGATTTTATGGGAAAACAGGTGCGATACTGATGAAGGACCAAATACCCAACTTTTTAACTCAATAGCATTTTGCTTGTGGACCTCCAAGAGCACATTTTTGAATTGTAGGGAATGTTTCATGAACAAACGATTGAAATACTGATGAACTGACAAATGTGCAAATCTCATCTCAAAATTACTGTGATCAGGATCCTCCACAAAAACATTTGCGAACTTTAAAGAAGATTTCGTGGGAAAACGATTGCAATACTGATGAACGACCAAATAATCAACTTTTTACCCTATCGATGTTTTGCTTGTGGACCTCCAAGAGCACATTTGTGAATTGTACAGAATTTTCGTGACTAAACAATTGAATTACTGACGAACTACCAAATGCCCAAAGAATTAGCTCCAAATTACTTTGATCAGGATCCTCATGAGGACACTTGCGAATTTTAGAGAAGATTTTATGGGAAAACAAGTGCAACACTGATGAAGGAGCAAATACACAACTGTTTACTTTAATATCATTTTGCTTGGGGACCTCCAAGACCACGTTCTTGAATTGAAGGGAATGTTTCATGAACAAACCATTGAAATACTAATGAACTACCAAATATCCAAATCTTATCTCAAAATTACTGTGATCAGGATCTTCCACAAAAACATTTGCGCATTTTAGGTACTTCAAGAGAAAACAACTCCCAGGTGAACCATCAAATATCCAACTTTTTAACATAAGAGTATTTGGCCAGCGATTCCCGAAGAAGAGAAATCTGAATTATTCAATATAGTCCACTTATTGCACCCCCCTTGAAAAGTATTTAAATAAACGATTAAATCTGCTTCCCTAATCGACACAAATTGAAATCCAATTTGGTGTATAATTTACCCTCGTCCCTTATAAAAAGTTTTCGCAAATTACCAACGCATATCCCAATGGCAAAATAATAAATTATTAAGTGTAGCAAAAAGTGGCGCCACTTTTTAACCTAAAAGTGCCTTTTTCGTTTTTTAATTTTTCGATTAATATTCATTCATAATAATTTTTCGAGTAATATTCATTCATATTAATTTTTCGAGCAATATTCAGTTATATTAATTTTTCAAGTAATCCCTAAAGCACTGAACTAAACACTGTGGCTTGTGAAACCTTCTTTGGACTTTTCGAGTAATATTCATTCATATTAATTTTTCGAGCAATATTCAATCATATTAATTTTTCGAATAATATTCATAAAATATGAAAACTGTTAAGCTAGAAGATTGATCGTTACACCAGTTAAAATTAGTGTCTTGTGCAATCAATAATGATTTATGAACGTTATCCTTGAAATTATTCTATTAGAAGCGCAAAATAAGCTCTTAAAATTTATCGCGCCATCGAAACACGATTTAAAATATGGAAATTCGAGATCCTACAAAACAAATACGAACGAACTTTCCATCAGGATTATTGCCCAATTTATTCGTATTATATATACAAACATGTGAAGAAACAAATTTGTTTCGCAATTACAATTAGACTACCTTATTTGTAACGTGAAACCCATTGAGAAATCCACGAGTTTATATTATTTGATGGGCATTGTTAATAACCAAAAATTGAAGTGTATAGTCCCCACCTGCCAAGTATACCGCATATTTTTGATTATTTATAATTCCCATGCAATAAACCTTTGGAATAGGTTAGGACATTTTTAACTTTAGTTGGAATTTTTGAGTTTGACTTCAAAATTTTTTGTAACAGTTTGTTTTTTGGTTATCCTTGGTCATTTTTAAATACTGAAATACAAATCTTGTCCCGTGAAACCAAAAAAGTATAAAAAACACGTTTGTTGTGTTTTTTAATCTTTTTTGATTTCAGGGGACAAGATTTGTGTTTTAATTTTCATCAGTTTGTAAAAATATGAATTATAAAAATGTTAATAGGTTTTGAAACGTTTTTGTATCTTTCATTTATATCTTTTGCCAAGTTTATAATTTGTAAATCGTGAAACGATTCATTCTATTTTTTATAGGCTCTATGGTTATCCATTGCGCGTTATTGGTTCGAAGATTAATACTATGTGAATTGTAACCACTTTATTTCCAAAGTGATTTCGGAAAGCTACAATTTTAATTCACTTGGTTGACCAACTAACTCACTAACACTGTTTAATTAACTAACTCATTGGCCCACTGAGGGAAAGCCCATCGAGTATTTATAGACCCATTGCGACTTCTAGAAGAAACGGAAAGACTTATCGTCTGCGAAAATTTCTGGAACGCTTATCCGCCGTTTGATTCATTATCGCGGCAGGTTCCCCTTACCAAATTGTTCTAGAAAAATTCCTTACTAAATATTATAATTACATTTTGCTACAGTATCATATACAAATCCATAAATTTTTTTGGTGGATGCACATTGTTGCGCGTTATTGGCTCGAAGATTAATACTATGTGAATTGTAACCACTTTATTTCCAAAGTGATTTCGGAAAGCTACAATTTTACTTCATTTGGTTGACCAACTAACTCACTAACATTGTTTAATTAACTAACTCATTGACTCACTGAGGGAAGACCCATCGAGTATTTATAGACCCGTTGCGACTTCTAGAAGAAACGGAAAGACTTATCGTTTGCAAAAATTTCTGGAACGTTTATCCGCCGTTTCATTCATTATCACTGTAGCTTCCCCTTACCAAATTGTTTTAGAAAAATTCCTTACTAAATATTATAATTACATTTTGCTACAGTATCATATAAAAATCCATAATTTTTTTTGGTGGATCCACATTGTTGCGCGTTATTGCTTCGAAGATTAATACTATGTGAATTGTAACCACTTTATTTCCAAAGTGATTTCGGAAAGCTACAATTTTACTTCATTTGGTTGACCTACTAACTCACTAACACTGTTTAATTAACTAACTCATTGACTCACTGAGGGAAGGCCCATCGAGTATTTATAGACCCGTTGCGACTTCTAGAAGAAACGGAAAGACTTATCGTTTGCGACAATTTCTGGAACGCTTATCCGCCGTTTGATTCATTATCGCGGCAGCTTCCCCTTACCAAATTGTTCTAGAAAAATTCCTTACTAAATATTATAATTTCATTTTGCTACACTATCATATACAAATCCATAAATTGTTTTGGTGGATCCACATTGTTGCGCGTTATTGGTTCGAAGGATAATACTATGTGAATTGTAACCACTTTATTTCCAAAGTGATTTCGGAAAGCTACAATTTTACTTCGTTTGGTTGACCAACTAACTCACTAACACTGTTTAATTAACTAACTCATTGACTCACTGAGGGAAGGCCCATCGAGTATTTATAGACCCGTTGCGACTTCTAGAAGAAACGGAAAGACTTATCGTTTGCGAAAATTTCTGGAACGTTTATCCGCCGTTTCATTCGTTATCGTGGCCTCTTCCCCTTATCAAATTGTTCTAGAAAAATTCCTTACTAAATATTATAATAACATTTTGTTACAGTATCATATGTAAATCCATAATTTTTTTTGGTGGAATGGACTAGTCCTTGATTATCTTCAAAAATTAAAATACAAATCTCGTCCCCTGAAACCAAAAAGTATTTCTCTGAAGATGATAGATTTGCTGTCGAAACACGTTAGAGCAACCTTTGTTGTGTTTTTTAATCTTTCTTGATTTCAGAGGACAAGATTTGAATATCAAGTTCATAGATTTCTTAACGTTTTACTAATTTTTTAAAGTAGTTTCTGTTTCAAGCTATTAGTTCATATGTCACAGATTTCTGTACAATAAATAATTGAGATTTTAGATGATATGCACAAGCCGCACGTATGCATTAAACCAATGACCCTCACGAAAGCATCCACCGCGTCAAGCGAGTTTTTATTTTTCACCCGATTGTGCAAATGTCACCATCAGTGCTAACTTACCTTCTTCGTCGTGGGAAGCGCTGCATTCTCTACAGACCGGGGCCCTCTGACCCCTCCTAGCCATCTGCTGAAGAGCCAAAAGCTGCTGCTCCTCCAACTCCATATCCTTGTAGCCCTCGGGCGGGCTCAACGTCACCGCGTCCACGAACTCCAAAGGCGGAGCGAATTTCGGACTTTGAGGTGTTTGATCGTAATCGTACGCGCCGCAATTACAGTTCGGTTCACAGCACTGCAAACGCACCATTTCGTGTTGATTACACGTGCACACACCGTCGTCGTCTTCGTCATCGTAATCGCACTCCTCTCTGATCAGAATGATGTAATCGGCGTCGAAAAATTCGTTTTTGTTCTCGTTAAATACGACTCGGTTGGATTTTTTGTCTTTGGACTTGCCCGGTCGCTTGAGGAGGGATTTGAGGTTGTCGCGGTCGGGGTTGTGTTTGGTTTTGTCGCTGTCGGTGCCCATGACTGGGGGCGGCTTACAAACTGCAACAGAAAACGGTGGTGATGGATTTTGGCACTAAAATCAATTCGAAAATCGGAAATAAGTAGATCATAATCAGATAAGTGTTAGGCAATTATATTTTCTCTTGGAAATTCGATCTTGCAGGCAAAAAGTTTCGTTATTTTTGGAATGTCTGCATTAGGTATGTAATTAAATATGTTTGTTAATTTTATTTAACATTTCTGCGACTTAGTTTGGAAATATTTAAATTTTTAGTAAGAAAAGGGGCCATAGATCTGGATATTAGCCGAATTCGATTCCTTTCATACTAGATTTTTAACATAGACGGGCTCCAAGGTCACGGGATTATTTTTTCCTTTCGAGATTTTAACTCTATCTTTGAGACCTACTAACTCTCGATTTTGTTAAAAAAATGAATTATTTTGAGAAGAGATAGAAGTGTCAAAATAGCTAAAATTTCGCAGAAAAAAGTCAAAATAATTACGTTAAATATGTCTCTAATTTGGAGAATTAGTTAATAAAAATTAAAGGCTATGTATCTTACTAAATTTCGCGATGTAGAAAATATGTGAATAAAATATATTTTAAATTTGTGATTGATAATAATTGAATAAATGTCAAAAGGCTCACCTATTGGGATTATTACATCTTCTTCATCCTCCAGTTCGTCGTAGACGGCATAGTAGCTATTGAAGCCTGAAAAATTGTTAATTTGCCTCACGTCAAATTCGCACAGATCATCTAGTAAATCATCTTGGTCGTCGAAATTTTCTTCTATTTCCGTTTCTTCGTTATGTGTGTCTTCTTTGGGTTTTCCAGTTTCTATGTTTTGTTTAATATTAGCTTTATTTATTGTACTGAAATGACACTGTTTCGCATCTGTGTTAATATTAAAATCATCAGTGATTCCAGCCTCTTTTAATTTTTGTTCTAAATGTTTAAGTCTAGATTTACTTTCTTCAATTCTCTTGTTAAGTTCTCTACTTGACAGTAATTTATTTTCGTTGATTTCTTCGCTATTTCTGTTGAGTTGCGTGTTCGTATCTTTTAATTTTTCCTCAAGTTCCTTAAAACGAGCAAGACGACTTTCAATAATATAAAAGTCCCCCTTTTGTTTATCGTATTTCAGGTCCGATTGTCCCAAATTTGTTGCGCTACGGTCAATCACTTGTTGGGACTTCGCCAAAGGACCACGATCACGCTCACTTTCACTGCCGTCATCCGCGACGTTAAACACGAGTCTTCCGTTTTTAAAATCCCAAAAGAGCCCCCCGACGTCCTCAGTATTGTCGGTAGCGATCTCCTCACTACCGCTGGTAGCGATCTCCTCCGTACCGCACTGGTCACTTTCCCGGAGAAAATCCCCTTCGGTGGTTGTTGTAGTATCACAGCTGGAGCGGCGGTCGTCGGTTGAAAGCGCGGCACAAGCCGTGGCGGTCGAAGCGCGACTGCACCCCGGCGTCTTTGCGCATCGCGACGCGATCGATGCCCGTACCGACGACAAACACTGAGAAGAACCGTCCGCGCACACACGAGCATCGGAGACCGGAGACGGGCCGCCGGCAGACTCCAGTGGCAGTGCGTCACGGCCAGCTGCGCAGTGGTTGCCATCGCTCTCACAACTATTAACACCGCGGCGGCTGCTTCCTCTGTTTACATCCGAAGAATCGACCTTCATCGGACCGTCGTTAATCTCGCCATCATGCAGATCCGATGTGTCGTCGACACGTGGTTCTGGGACGTCCGGGTGGAGAACATGCGGGTCCGCTTTTAGGAAGCCTTCTCCGGAATTATTTGTTGGTGGAGACCCCCCAGAAAACTCTTCAGCTAGATCAGAATCCCATAAGAGTTCTTCATCGATTGGTATTTTCATATTATTGGACAACGCTTCAGTAGCTTCGTTATTTATAAAAGAAGTGACGCCTTCACTTGACAAAGTAGATGATTTACTTTCGTAAAATTCGTTGTTCTCTAATTTGCCATCTTCGTAAAGATCACCTGAAAAAAGTCCTTGTATGTTACACGAACACTACACAATTTTAAGCTTCTGCATCCAAGTTATTTTTCATCGTATTATATAGTTCAAAAAAAATTTGTACGATTAGTCATGGATATTTTAGCCACAAAAAAAAAGAAACAATTAAACATCAGATGAAAGCTCAAAGTAATATAATGTTTTTTTTTAATTGGACACCATATTTGAATAGCGTTCACTTAAAACCCTACACCCTTTAAAGAAACTTTTGTAAAAACTTTGACCAAAAAAAACGAATATAACGAACGTTTAAAATTAAATTTTCTTCCAAAACAATTCAGTTGGATCTTAGAAGAGTTTGAATTCTTCATTGGACCCACCTAGAACTTAAAAGCGCAAAAAATATATGTAACCCTCTAAATTTCTAAGAAAAAACTTTGATAGAATATAACGAACATTTAAAATTAAATTTTCTTCCAAAACAATTCAGTTGGATCTTAAAAGAGTCTAAATTCCTCATTGGATCCACCTAGAACTTTAAAGCAGGAAAAAATATGTGTAATCATCTGAATTTCTAGGAAAAAACTTTGCTAGAATATAACGAACGTTTAAAATTAAATTTTCTTCCAAAACAATTCAATTGGATCTTAAAAGAGTCTAAATTCCTCATTGGACCCACCTAGAACTTTAAAGCAGGAAAAAATATGTGTAACCCTCTGAATTTCTAGGAAAAAACTTTGCTAGAATATAACGAACGTTTAAAATTAAATTTTCTTCCAAAACAATTCAGTTGGATCTTAGAAGAGTTTGAATTCTTCATTGGATCCACCTAGAACTTTAAAGCACGAAAAAATATATGTAACTCCCTGAATTTCTAAGAAAAGACTTTGATAGAATATAACGAACGTTTAAAATTAAATTTTCTTCCAAAACAATTCAGTTGGATCTTAGAAGAGTTTTAATTCTTCATTGGACCCACCTAGAAGTTAAAAGCAGGAAAAAATATGTGTAACCCTCTGAATTTCTAAGAAAAAACTTTGATAGAATATAACGAACGTTTAAAATTAAATTTTCTTCCAAAACAATTCAATTGGATCTTAAAAGAGTCTAAATTCCTCATTGGACCCACCTAGAACTTTAAAGCAGGAAAAAATATGTGTAACCCTCTGAATTTCTGGGAAAAAACTTTGCTAGAATATAACGAACGTTTAAAATTAAATTTTCTTCCAAAACAATTCAATTGGATCTTAAAAGAGTCTAAATTCCTCATTGGACCCACCTAGAACTTTAAAGCAGGAAAAAATATGTGTAACCCTCCGAATTTCTAGGAAAAACTTTGCTAGAATATAACGAACGTTTAAAATTAAATTTTCTTTCAAAACAATTCAGTTGGATCTTAGAAGAGTTTGAATTCTTCATTGGATCCACCTAGAACTTTAAAGCACGAAAAAATTTATGTAACTCTGAATTTCTAAGAAAAGACTTTGATAGAATATAACGAACGTTTAAAATTAAATTTTCTTCCAAAACAATTCAGTTGGATCTTAGAAGAGTTTGAATTCTTCATTGGACCCACCTAGAAGTTAAAAGCAGGAAAAAATATGTGTAACCCTCTGAATTTCTAAGAAAAAACTTTGATAGAATACAACGAAAGTTTAAAATTAAATTGTCTTCCAAAACAATTCAATTGGATCTTAAAAGAGTCTAAATTCCTTATTGGATCCACCTAGAACTTTAAAGCAGGAAAAATATGTGTAACCCTCTGAATTTCTAAGAAAAAACTTTGATAGAATACAACGAACGTTTAAAATTAAATTTTCTTCCAAAACAATTCAGTTGGATCTTAAAAGAGTCTAAATTTCTCATTGGACCCACCTAGAACTTTAAAGCAGGAAAAAAATATGTGTAACCCTCTGAATTTCTAAGAAAAAACTTTTATAGAATATAACGAACGTTTAAAATTAAATTTTCTTCCATAACAATTCAGTTGCATCTTAGAAGAGTCTAAATTCTTCATTGGACCCATCTAGAACTTTAAAGCAAGAAAAAATATGTGTAATCCTCTGAATTTCTAAGAAAAAACTTTGATAGAATATAACGAAAGTTTAAAATTAAATTGTCTTCCAAAACAATTCAATTGGATCTTAAAAGAGTCTAAATTCCTCATTGGACCCACCTAGAACTTTAAAGCACGAAAAAATATGTGTAACCCTCTGAATTTCTAAGAAAAAGCTTTCATAGAATATAACGAACGTTTAAAATAAAATTGCCTTCCAACACAATTCAATTGGATCTTAAAAGTGTATAAATTCCTCATTGAATCCACCTAGAACCTTGAAGCAGGAAAAAATATGTGTAACCCTCTGAATTTCTAAGAAAAAACTTTGATAGAATATAACGAAAGTTTAAAATTAAATTGTCTTCCAAAACAATTCAATTGGATCTTAAAAGAGTCTAAATTTTTCATTGGATCCACCTAGAGCTTTAAAGCAGGAAAAAAATATGTGTAACCCTCTGAATTTCTAAGAAAAAACTTTGATAGCATATAACGAACGTTTAAAATTAAATTTTCTTACAAAACAATTCAGTTGGATCTTAGAAGAGTTTAAATTCCTCATTGGACCCACCTAGAACGTTAAAGCAGGAAAAAATATGTGTAACCCTGTGAATTTCTAAGAAAAATTTTTGATAGAAAGAGAGAGAGAGAGAGATAGGAAGTGAGAGAGGGAGAGAGAGAGATCTTCACTATGAAGAAAATTGAGAATTCTGAAGTTTCAGAGAAATACATCTAGAATCTCCTCCTCGCTCCTCAAAAACAAAGTTCTTAAAAAATGTCATCCAAAATTTCAGATTTTTTTAGGAAACTTTCCTGGGGTACTTCAGATCTCAAAAATACCATGAATAGAATATCTAAAATGATAGAATATAATTTCTGTAATCAATCACCTAATTCTGATTTCAAAAAAACAATATTAAGCAGCTCTTAGTGCTGATCAATCGTACCCTTAAGGCTCAAAGGCTATAATACTGTCTGGCAATGCAAACAAGAAACTGGCAATGGACGATAGATTGATTTCGATGTAATAGACTGGTAAAAAGAGAAGCTATGGTTCTATTCCCCAAAAGTCATACCGCAATCAAATTCCACAGGTGCGGATTAACTGTGGTTTCAGAATCGATAAATCCTACCCTTGAGACTTGAAGGCTCTAATACTGTCTGGGAGTGCAAACAAGGAATGGACAATAGATTGATTTCAAAGTAATCGACTGATAAAAAGAGAAACTATGGCTCTGTTCCCCAAAAGCCATAGAGCAAGAAAATTCCACAGGTGCGGATGATTAATTGTGGTTTCGAAATCGATAAATCCTACCCTTAAGGCTCAAAGGCTCTAATACTGTCTGGGAGTGCAAACAAGGGACTGAAAATGGACGATAGATCGATTTCGATGTAATCGACTGGTAAAAAGAGAAGCTATGGCTCTGTTTCCCAAAAGTCACACAGCAAGAAAATTCCACAGGTGCGGACGATTAATTGTGATTTCGAAATCGATAAATCCTACCCTTAAGCCTCTAAGACTGTCTGGGAGTGCAAACAAGAAACTGGCAATAAACGATAGATTGACCTCGATGTAATAGTCTGGTAAAAAGAGAAGCTATGGCTCTATTCCCTAAAAGCCATACCACAACAAAATTCCACAGGTTTGGATGATTAATTGTAGTTTCGAAATCATTCTTTGATGAAAAAACAAAAATCTGGTGCACTTTACTGCTTCAAAACTTTTTTCTCCAAAAAAACATCATCTCTAAGAAGACATCAAAAGCTAATGCAACCAATAATCTCATGGACGGTAGCATCCTTCCTGTGAAGTCTAATATATCTGGTCTAGTAACTACAAGCATTTCCTTTTCTTGAGTGACCATTTTTGTGCCAAATTCACCTCTCAGAAGCTGGTTTTCCTTTCGAGCTAAAGAGTACTCCACATTGCATCAATTACTCTCCATAAACACAGACAAACACTGGAGTAGTATTCAGTCCCAAAACAAACATTGGTTCTTTTGAACTCAATTCAACATTTTCAGAGAAGGAGAGAATCGTTTTTCTTTGAAAATTTGATTGATTGTGAGATGTGTTGGAGTTTCATCCGCATAGGCGGATGGTTGATGATTTTTTTTCTACAGATTCTTTCAATCATCATCAATCAATCATTAATCAATAAATATTTGTAAGAACTGATGGTTCTGATTCCTTCAAGAACAATATTCAGAAGAGTTTCGCCTCTGGTATGGTGGACATACTGAGTTACTCTGCTCTTCTGTCTGAACTTTCTTATCCTTTGTACCAATTTTCAATTTAGAAGAGTTTCGCCTCTGGTATGGTGGCCATACTGAGTTATTGTGCTCTTCTGTCTGAACTTTCTTATCCTTTGTACCAATTTTCAATTCAGAAGAGTTTCTTTCCTCTCAGAAGAGTTTCGCCTCTGGTATGGTGGACATACTGAGTTATTGTGCTCTTCTGTCTAAACTTTCTTATCCTTTGTACCAATTTTCAATTTAGAAGAGTTTCGCCTCTGGTATGGTGGACATATTGAGTTATTGTGCTCTTCTGTCTGAACTTTCTTATCCTTTGTACCAATTTTCAATTCAGAAGAGTTTCTTTCCTCTCAGAAGAGTTTTGCCTCTGGTATGGTGGCCATACTGAGTTATTGTCCTCTTCTATCTAAACTTTCTTATTCTTTGTACCAATTTTCAATTCAGAAGAGTTTCGCCTCTGGTATAGTGGACATACTGAGTTACTGTGCTCTTCTGTCTGAACTTTCCTATCCTTTGTACCAATTTTCAATTCAGAAGACTTTCTTTCCTCTCAGAAGAGTTTCGCCTCTGGTATGGTGGACATATTGAGTTATTGTGCTCTTCTGTCTGAACTTTCTTATCCTTTGTACCAATTTTCAATTCAGAAGAGTTTCTTTCCTCTCAGAAGAGTTTCGCCTCTGGTATGGTGGACATACTGAGTTACCGTGCTCTGATGTTTTGAAATTGGCCCCTTTTTTTATTTTTCATTTTTGTATATTTCCTTGTATTTTATTTCTTTGATCCTGAAGAAGCCCCTTACGATAGTGAGCTAAACGTCGAACACTTTTAGTAGTTTTTTGACAAGGCCAATCCCGGAAGAAGTATATCCTGTACTGACTCTGACCGTGAAAGCCTTCGTTATCAACAATATTCTTGCTTAACACAAGACTATCGAAGACAACAAAACCCTCTGCTGTCAAACCTGACACGATGAGAACTTCAATTTATGGAAGCTCTATTGTTCATGGTAGACTCTTTTCTATAGAACTACCAAACGTTATCATTCGTTGCCAATTCGGTTAATTACAATATATCCTCGTCTAAAAGACTAGTTCATCACCATTCATCTTCATTTCTGCTTCCCACTCCCCCCATTTGTGTATTAGGGTTACCCTTTGTATTGAATTGTATTGACATTTCCAACTTGTGATCCATGGAGCTTGTCAGCATAACAACGGCTAAACAAACTACTGGTATGACCACTAATGATGCAGTAATGCAAACTGGTCTAGTGTTAGCAAATATTTATCGAAACATTTTGGAATTTTTAATTTCTGTTGCCTTTTATTGGTTAATAAAGTGTAAGAGTTATGAATATTGAATTGTATTAACAAAAATGTAAATAAGATGACTCTTTGAAAAGACAAAGGAAGGTTCATTCCCATTCACCTTCATTTTTACTTTCTACTCGTCCTGTTTGAATATTAGGGTCACCTTTTGCGACCGAATTGTATTTAAAAAAATGTAAAAGAAATTACTTTTTGAAGAAATACTTAAGGTCAAAGCAAAGGCAAATGATAAGATGTTTAGTTAATTATACGCTATAGAAGAATAGGAACAAAACAACTCGTCCATTTACCCAAAAAGTTATCATTGGTCTTCTTATCGGTTATTGTTTATTGAGATATCCCCTCAAGCAAATGAGCAAAACTGGTAATGATCTCTCAAAGAGTTTATGAAAGAGATGGGGCAGTATTTTTAGGGGTTTTTTCTGAGCCAGAATGAAATATTACAGAAGGATCAAAATAACACCTAAAGAAGACAGCAATCGCTTTAAAGAATATCTTACACTTTCAAAATTGAAATAAAAATCTTGTCCCCTGAAACCAAGAGAGATTAAAAAACACAACAACGGTTGGGTTTGGTCTAGTAACTGCAAGCATTAACTTTTCTTGAATGACCATATTTGTGCCAAATGCACCTTTCAAAAGGTTTTTATTTCAAGCTAAAGAGCACTTCGCATTGAATCAATTACTCTCTATAAACACTGACAAACACTGGAGTAGTATTCAGTCCCAAAACAAACATTGGTTGTTTTGAACTCAATTCAAAATTTTCAAAGAACGATTCTAATTGTTGATTATGAGACGGAGCGACGGATGGTTGAAGACTTATTTCTTTTCTACAGATACTTTCATGGAAGATATTAGCAAGGATTTGATGGTTCTGATTCCTCCAAGATACTATTCTTGGTTAAGACAAGACTATCGAAGGCAAGAAATCCCTCTGCTGTCAAACCTGACACGGTGAGAACTTCAATTTGTGGAAGCTCTATTATTCATAGTGGACTCTCTTCTACAGAACTACAATTCGTTCCCAATTCGGTTAATTAGAATTTATCCTCGTCTAAAAGGGTGGTTCATTCCCATTCACCTTCATTTCTGCTTTCTACTCGTCCTGTTTGAATATTAGGGTCACCTTTTGCGACCAAATTGTATTTAAGAAAATGTAAAAGAAGCGATTCTTTGGAGAAATACTTCGGGTCAAAGCAAAAGCAAATGAGAAGATGTTTAGTTAACTGTACGCCATAAAAAAATAGAAACAAAACAACCCTCCCATTTACCCAATAAAGTCATCATTGGTCTTCTTATCGGTCATTGTTTATCGAGGTATCCCCTCAAGAAAACGAGCAAAATTGATTATGGTTCCTAGACGAGTTCATGGAAGGATGTCGCAATATTATCAGCGGATTTTCTTTTTTCTGAACCCGAATGAAATATTTTGGGAAGAACGGAAAAACGCCTAAAGAAGAGAGTTATTGTTCCAGAGAATATCTTACATTTTAAAAATCGAAATACTCTGAAACCAAGAGAGATTAAAAAACACAACAAAGGTTGGGTTTGGTCTAGTAACTGCAAGCATTAACTTTTCTTGAATGACCATGTTTCTGCCAAATCACCTCTCAGAAGCTGGTTTTTCATTCGGATTAAAGAGTACTTCATATTGCATCAATTGCTCTCTATGAACACTGACAAACACTGGAGTAGTATTCAGTCCCAAAACAAAGATTGGTACTTTTGGACTCAATTCAAAATTTTTAAAGAACGATTCTAATTGTTGATTATGAGACGGAGCGACGGATGGTTGAAGATTTATTTCTTTTCTACGGATACTTCCATGGAAGATATTAGCAAGGATTTGATGGTTCTGATTCCTCCAAGACAATATTCTTGGTTAAGACAAGACTATCAAAGGCAAGAAATCCCTCTGATGTCAAACCTGACACGGTGAGAACTTCAATTTGTGGAAGCTCTATTATTCATGGTGGACTCTCTTCTACAGAACTACAATTCGTTCCCAGTTCGGTTAATTAGAATTTATCCTCGTCTAAAAGGGTGGTTCGTTCCCATTTACCTTCATTTCTGCTTTCTACTCGTCCTGTTTGAATATTAGGGTCACCTTTTGCGACCGAATTGTATTTAAGAAAATGTAAAAGAAGCGATTCTTTGGAGAAATACTTCGGGTCAAAGCAAAAGCAAATGAGAAGATGTTTAGTTAACTGTACGCCATAGAAAAATAGAAGCAAAACAGCCCGCCCATTTACCCAATAAAGTCATCATTGGTCTTTTTATCGGTCATTGTTTGTCGAGGTATCCCCTCAAGAAAACGAGCAAAATTGATTATGGTTCCTAGACGAGTTCATGGAAGGATGTCGCAATATTATCAGCGGATTTCCTTTTTTCTGAAACCGAATGAAATATTTTGGGAAGAACGGAAAAACGCCTAAAGAAGAGAGTTATTGTTCCAGAGAATATCTCACATTTTAAAAATCGAAATACAAATCTTGTCCCCTGAAACCAAGAGAGATTAAAAAACACAACAAAGGTTGGGTTTGGTCTAGTAACTGCAAGCATTAACTTTTCTTGAATGACCATGTTTGTGCCAAATCACCTCTCAGAAGCTGGTTTTTCATTCGGATTAAAGAGTACTTCACATTGCATCAATTGCTCTCTATGAACACTGACAAACGCTGGAGTAGTATTCAGTCCCAAAACAAACATTGGTTCTTTTGGACTCAATTCAAAATTTTCAAAGAACGATTCTAATTGTTGATTATGAGACGGAGCGACGGATGGTTGAAGACTTATTTCTTTTCTACAGATACTTTCATGGAAGTGTGCAAGGATTTGATGGTTCTGATTCCTCCAGGACAATATTCTTGGTTAAGACAAGACTATCGAAGGCAAGAAATCCCTCTGCTGTCAAACCTGACACGGTGAGAACTTCAATTTATGGAAGCTCTATTATTCATGGTAGACTCTCTTCTACAGAACTACAATTCGTTCCCAATTCGGTTAATTAGAATTCATCCTCGTCTAAAAGGGTGGTTCATTCCCATTCACCTTCATTTCTGCTTTCTACTCGTCCTATTTGAATATAAGGGTCACCTTTTGCGACTGGATTGTATTAAAAAAATATAAAAGAAATGACTCTTTGGAAAAATACTTCAGGTCAGAGCAACGGGAAATGGGAAGATGTTTAGTAAACTGTACGCCATAGAAAAATAGAAACAAAACAATTCGCCCATTTACCCAATAAAGTCATCATTGGTCTTCTTTATCGGTCATTGTTTGTCGAGGTATCCCCTCAAGAAAACGAGCAAAATTGATTATGGTTCCTAGACGAGTTCATGGAAGGATGTCGCAATATTATCAGCGGATTTCCTTTTTTCTGAACCCGAATGAAATATTTTGGGAAGAACGGAAAAACGCCTAAAGAAGAGAGTTATTGTTCCAGAGAATATCTTACATTTTAAAAATCGAAATACAAATCTTGTCCCCTGAAACCAAGAGAGATTAAAAAACACAACAAAGGTTGGGTTTGGTCTAGTAACTGCAAGCATTAACTTTTCTTGAATGACCATGTTTGTGCCAAATCACCTCTCAGAAGCTGGTTTTTCATTCGGATTAAAGAGTACTTCACATTGCATCAATTGCTCTCTATGAACACTGACAAACGCTGGAGTAGTATTCAGTCCCAAAACAAAGATTGGTTCTTTTGGACTCAATTCAAAATTTTCAAAGAACGATCTAATTGTTGATTATGAGACGGAGCGACGGATGGTTGAAGACTTATTTCTTTTCTACAGATACTTTCATGGAAGTGTGCAAGGATTTGATGGTTCTGATTCCTCCAGGACAATATTCTTGGTTAAGACAAGACTATCGAAGGCAAGAAATCCCTCTGATATCAAACCTGACACAGTAGGAACTTCAATTTATGGAAGCTCTATTATTCATGGTAGACTCTCTTCTATAGAACTACAATTTGTTGCCAATTCGATTAATTAGAATTCATCCTCATCTAAAAGGGTAGTTCATTTCCATCAGTCTGCTTTGCCAAAATCTTACACTTTACCAAGAGTCTACTCTGTTCATTCAAGAGATATAGTTAGGCCACTTTCTTAAGCAAAGCGAAATATTTGAATAAATTATCTCTATTGACTGAACCTGCAATCACATGTACCAAAAGGATTTGGTTGATTGTTTAATTAGTAACGTTGAGTTATTTTTTGATATCGTGTGAATGTCCTTTTTAAAGAGGAGGTGGCCTATTTATATCACTTGGGTGAACAAAGTATAACTGACATTATCATGATTAAGAGTGATTTTGGCCAAAGTGAAGATTCAACGCGTTACCAAAAGGAATTTTCCCCAAAAATTACAACCTATCCTTGTTTAAGAAAGCGGTTCATGCGGTCGTGCATCCTACCCACAGCGCTTTGAAGGCATAATGGGATTACCCTCCCCGAGTGGATTAAAGTTAAAAAAAAATTAAATTCAAAGCCAAGCGGTGATACACAAATTTGCAAAGAAATTTGATAGTGGAACGAGCGACAACAGCGCTTTTGTCGAAATTTTGCCAACTTACTTTAATCCAGAGTACTTACCTTCGAATTTCTTCTCGAGAGCCCCTTCACGTAAACAACCACTACATATAATAGACTCGGAAGAAGCTACTGGAACCACACTCGAGCAGCGATTGCATTTGATGATTTTTACACTATTATCAATTGCACTATCCCTCGAATATAACGAATTTGTTGCAGTCCGTTTGTTATCCACCATAGAAGCGTCAATTTCGTCTATTAATTTTGCAGTTACTTCATTGCTTATGGATTCATTATTTGTGGATTGATTACTTGTGGATTCTTCAGGGTTTATTCGATTACAATCTGTGGATCCATCTTTGCTTTGAACCAACGTATCTTTATCTCTAGTAAGGGTACCCATTCGACAATCTTGCATGTTTCCCCAATGAGATATATCCCTGTTAATGGGGGCCAATGCTTGATTGCTTCGCTTTACGAATCTTTCCAGTTTAGCTTCCATGGTCCCACTTGCTGGTGCTTGGCTATTGTCAACTTCGAGCCTTGATGAGGTTCTTTCTGTAAACTGGTTAAACTCATCATCATCAGACTCACAACGTTCATAACAATCACTTCTGGTCATCATTGAGTTGTAAGAAGCGAAATTAATGAGGACACTTTCGTTGATGAAGTCTTCGTTATTGGTATCTTTTGCTTCTGCCACCTTTGTCAGCCATGAATTGTTGGTCAAGGTTTTCTCGCTTAGGTCAGGGGCACTTTGCTGACTATCGTCAAAATTATTGAGGTTTGTCGCAGTTGTGATTCTATTGACTGCTTCTGCTGAATGGTCTGGCTCCAAGTTCGCTTCTGCAGCCTTCTTGACGTCAAATTTTTGACAGTGTAACTCTACTGGGCTTGGAAGTTGTTCGTCTTCTGCGCTTTCCCTCTTGGTTTCAAGATCAACTATCGGGACACTTAATTCTTTGAACTCGTTCTTGTATTTAGAGTTAAAAGGTGTATTGTCTAGTAACGTCTTAATTAAACCATTGCTTTGTAAAAGTTGATTTGTTAATAACTCGTTCACTAGCAACACATTATTGTTTATGCCGTTTTGGTTTGTTTGGACACTATTTAAAGACACTTTAACACCTAACGTACTATCAATAGCGTTCACTAGAGTTACTCGATGTCGATCTTTAACTATTTCAACCGCATCAAGGTCGGAATTGATTACATCTTCATTGTTGAAAGTGATTTCATTTATATTGGACTGGAGGCGCTCTTTCGTAACCGACTCACCTAAACCGTATTCGCGTAAGTGACTAGGCTCACTAAGACAACACGTTTTATTAGAACTGCATTCTATCTTAACTCGCGTATGGCCTGGTTTTCTTCCTTCGTACCTCACCTCGCCGGCACCGGCACCATCTGATATGTCAACATTTGTAGGCGCGGTGTAGCTACCCACGTGCCGTTCTGTCACGTTCGTATTGTTGTTGTCGCCCTGTACATGGTCATTGTCTCGGTTAAACCAGTCGTACAACAACATCTCGCTCCCACCGTGGTTCTCTTTGTCGACTGATCGGCCGTACGTATCACCGGTTTCCGCCGTACTGTCATTATCGTGGTCATGGTTTCGTAACTCGAGCCCTTCTTCCGTTGCACCGATGGGTACCTGCTCGAGCGATTCCACCCCGTTATCGGAACGAAATTCCTCCGGTGCCTCGATGATCTCTGCGTCATAGGGAACCAAACTTGGACCTACGCTATCGACTTCTTTGGTACATTGTGCTCCTGAAATCAATAGCGGACGAATTATCGAATAACGAAACACTCGTCAATGAAACCTGTTTTAATAAAGATTTGGCGGAAGTGGTTTTGTTTGAAATAAAATAAAATCAGTTCCTGTAACACCTGATTTTTATTAGGATACTTCCTTCTTTGGTTAAAGAATTAATAGCAATTTACCGATCTGTCTAGTTCTGATATATGAAGACTACTCCATTAAGAACACTGAATTTATGAGTTTTCATACTTTTATGAACATTTTTAGAAACACCACCAAAAAATCCAACGAAGATGTGATGTTTTAAGAGGAAATTATTAGAATGAGGCATTTTAGAATTATTTTTACATGTACCATTTGTTTTTTAATTGTTGATGAGGAGGGATTTCAATTTCATTTCATCTTATTTTCTGGGGTAGATAGTTGAATCTACCCCTGTTGTAAAAGACATACAAGCAAACGTACAATGTTATATTTTTTTCAAATAATTGACGGAATAATTGAAGGAGTTTATGATCCTGGAGCTTGTTAGCATAACAGCGACTAAACAAATTGCTGATATAGCCGCCGATGATGCAGTAATGCGAAACCTGGTCCGGTGTTAGCGAATATTTATCGAAACATTTTGGAATTTTTAATTTCTGTTGCCTTTTATTGGTTAATAAAGTGTAATAGTTATGAATATTTTTTTTCAAGAAATTTTAAATGAAAAATGGTATTTGTCCGCGAACTTACCTTCGTAGCAAAAAAATTCATCAGCAAACAAGACAGTCGGTTTGTCAGATCCACGCGAGACCCCATTTCCCCCGTTATTGTTCGGAAATTCCAACTGATGGCCTGTTATATCGCGCCGTGGAAGCGATTGTGTTTTCCTTATTGGTATCCGGGAAATTCTCTTATCGTTGGTTTTTTTCGAGCCCGAGACGCCGTTTAACGCAGCTTGTTCGACATCCTCGTACCGTTTATCGACTTCTTCGTCGGAGGGTGCTTTAGATTCAGCCCCGCTGTCACCGTCGCCGCTCTCCCTCGATTCCTCAATTATATCTAAAAAATCCCTCTCGCTAATCAAATTTGAACGGCGCGAAATTGGTTCATCGCAAACGTTTGCGTTCATATTGCGCCCCCCGAGTACATCTCCGGTGCTCCTTGCTACTGTTAATTCGATGTCGTTTTTAGTTTTCAGTAGTCTCTGATTTTCAGCGCTTCGTTGTATTCTCTGGAAAGATTCAGAGGTAATGCGTTGCTACGACAGCGACCTGAAATGAGAAATAAATATGTTATTATCGAGGCTGCAATTACCCCCGGAGATGGAATTTCTGAGATAAATTCCTCAAATTGCCTGACAACAAATTGCATGTTGCATCTTCGTACAATGTTGGCGTAACTACCTGAGCCCCAGAGTAATTTACTAGAGGTGCATTTAACATGTCAATCTTCTGTGGTTTATCTACTAAATATTTCAAAGGCTTTGATAATTGCAACTACAAATATGTGAACATTTAAAAAGTATTGACCTTATCGCATTCTTTCAGTCTCGTAACCACTCTTTGACATAATTTAAAATGCCTGTCATTCTTCTTGAGGCAAGAAAACGTAGCTTAATAATCAAGAGATTTAGAGCAAACAGTAGACGATTTGGAATTCAAAATTTTGAGAACCATCTATGTCCGTTTAATTTGGACATGAAGTCAATAAAAAAAAAGTTTTAGATTTGAATTTAAAACCACTTCAGGAATATAATTTCTTCTGGAAGTCGAAAGTTACTTCAGTTTCTGGAAATTCCAAGTTTGAATTTGAAATTTGCACTTTTTCTTCTAAAGGTTTGATCCTGAACTCAACATTTAGACTTTTTATATATTTCGTCTTTTTTTTTCAAATTTTGACCTAATCTGAAACTTCGACTTTTAAATCTCAATTTTCTGTTCAATTATATTTTTATTTTGACTTCAGAGTTCATTTTAGTCTCATACTTCGATCTTTTTTTTTTTTTCAAATAAATTTGGACTCTAATCTCTCGGTCCTAAATGTGAAATTTCGAGAATTACTTTTTCAAATTTCGATTCTGCAAAATGTCTTCTTTTTTATTGAAAATTTCGAAGTTTTCGGTTTTTTTTTCAAACTTTAACTGTTTTGATTTTCTGTTGGTTGAATTGACCTGAAACGCGTTACTTCAGTTTCTGAAAACTCCAATTTTGAATTTGAAATTTGCACTTTTTCTTCTAAAGGTTTGATCCTGAACTCAAAATTTAGACTTTTTATATATTTCGTCTTTTTTTTTAAATTTTGACCTAATCTGAAACTTCGACTTTTAAATTTCAATTTTTTGTTCAAAATGTCCCTTTTATTTTGACTTCAAAGTTCATTTTAGTCTCATACTTCGATGTTTTTTTTTTCAAATAAATTTGGACTCTAATCTCTCGATCCTAGATGTGAAATTTCGAGAATTGCTTTTTCAAATTTCGACTCTGCAAAATGTCTTTTTTTTATTGCAAATTTCGAAGTTTTCGGTTTATTTTCAAACTTTAACTTTTTTTATTTTCTGTTGGTTGAATTGACCTGAAACGCGTTATTTCAGTTTCTGGAAATTCCAAGTTTGAATTTGAAATTTGCACTTTTTCTTCTACAGGTTTGATCCTGAACTTAAAATTTAGACTTTTATATATTTCATCTTTTTTTTTCAAGTTTTGACCTAATCTGAAACTTCGACTTTTAAATTTCAATTTTTTTGTTCAAAATGTCTATTTTTATTTTGACTTCAAAGTTCATTTTAGTCTCATACTTCGATCTTTTTGTTTTTCAAATAAATTTGGACTCTAATCTCTCGATCCTAGATGTGAAATTTGGAGAATTGCTTTTTCAAATTTCGACTCTGCAAAATGTCTTTTTTTTTATTAAAAATTTCGAAGTTTTCGGCTTTTTTTCAAACTTTAACTGTTTTGATTTTCTGTTGGTTGAATTGACCTGAAACGCGTTACTTCAGTTTCTGAAAACTCCAAGTGTGAATTTAAAATTTTGCACTTTTTCTTCTAAAGGTTTGATCCTGAACTTAAAATTTAGACTTTTATATATTTCGTCTTTTTTTTTCAAGTTTTGACCTAATCTAAAACTTCGACTTTTAAATTTCAATTTTTTGTTCAAAATGTCCCTTTTAATTTGACTTCAAAGTTCATTTTAGTCTCATACTTCGATCTTTTTTTTTTCAAATAAATTTGGACTCTAATCTCTCGATCCTAGATGTGAAATTTCGAGAATTGCTTTTTCAAATTTCGACTCTGCAAAATGTCTTTTTTTTTATTAAAAATTTCTAAGTTTTCAGTTTTTTTTCAAACTTTAACTTTTTTGATTTTTTGTTGGTTGAATTGACCTGAAACGCGTTATTTCAGTTTCTGAAAATTCCAAGTTTGAATTTGAAATTTGCACTTTTTCTTCTATAGGTTTGATCCTGAACTTAAAATTTAGACCTTTTATATATTTCGTCTTTTTTTTTCAAATTTTGACCTAATCTGAAACTTCGACTTTTAAATTTCAATTTTTTTGTTCAAAATGTCTATTTTTATTTTGACTTCAAAGTTCATTTTAGTCTCATACTTCGATCTTTTTGTTTTTAAATAAATTTGGACTCTAATCTCTCGATCCTAGATGTGAAATTTGGAGAATTGCTTTTTCAAATTTCGACTCTGCAAAATGTCTTTTTTTTATTGAAAATTTCGAAGTTTTCGGTTTTTTTTCAAACTTTAACTTTTTTCATTTTTTGTTAGTTGAATTGACCTGAAACGCGTTATTTCAGTTTCTGGAAATTCCAAGTTTGAATTTGAAATTTGCACTTTATTTTCTACAGGTTTGATCCTGAACTTAAAATTTAGACCTTTTATATATTTCGTCTTTTTTTTTCAAATTTTGACCTAATCTGAAACTTCGACTTTTAAATTTCAATTTTTTTGTTCAAAATGTCTATTTTTATTTTGACTTCAAAGTTCATTTTAGTCTCATACTTCGATCTTTTTGTTTTTAAATAAATTTGGACTCTAATCTCTCGATCCTAGATGTGAAATTTCGAGAATTGCTTATTCAAATTTCGACTCTGCAAAATGTCTTCTTTTTTATTGAAAATTTCGAAGTTTTCAGTTTTTTTTTCAAACTTTAACTTTTTTGATTTTCTGTTGGTTGAATTGACCTGAAACACGTTATTTCAGTTTCTGAAAACTCCAAGTTTGAATTTGAAATTTGCACTTTTTCTTCTAAAGGTTTGATCCTGAACTCAAAATTTAGACTTTTTATATATTTCGTCTTTTTTTTTCAAATTTTGACCTAATCTGAAACTTCGACTTTTAAATTTCAATTTTTTTGTTCAAAATGTCGATTTTATTTTGACTTCAAAGTTCAGTTTTAGTCTCATACTTCGATCTTTTTTTTTTTCAAATAAATGTGGACTCTTATCTCTCGATCCTAGATGTGAAATTTCGAGAATTGCTTTTTCAAATTTCGACTCTGCAAAATGTCTTTTTTTTTATTGAAAATTTCGAAGTTTTCAGTTTTTTTTTTCAAACTTTAACTTTTTTGATTTTTTGTTGGTTGAATTGACCTGAAACGCGTTATTTCAGTTTCTGGAAATTCCAAGTTTGAATTTGAAATTTGCACTTTTTCTTTTAAAGGTTTGATCCTGAACTCAAAATTTAGACTTTTTATATATTTCGTTTTTTTTTCAAATTTTTAGCTAATCTGAAACTTCGACTTTTAAATTTCAATTCTTTTGTTCAAAGTGTCTATTTTTATTTTGACTTCAGGGTTCATTTTAGTCTCATACTTCCATCTTTTTTTTTCAAATAAATTTGGACTCTAATCTCTCGGTCCTAGATGTGAAATTTCGAGAATTGCTTTTTCAAATTTCGACTCTGCAAAATGTCTTTTTTTTTATTGAAAATTTCGAAGTTTTCGGTTTTTTTTCAAACTTTAACTTTTTTGATTTTTTGTTGGTTGAATTGACCTGAAACGCGTTATTTCAGTTTCTGGAAATTCCAAGTTTGAATTTGAAATTTGCACTTTTTCTTTTAAAGGTTTGATTCTGAACTCAAAATTTAGACCTTTTATATATTTCGTCTTTTTTTTCAAATTTTGACCTAATCTGAAACTTCGACTTTAAAATTTCAATTTTTTGTTCAAAGTGTCTATTTTTAATTTGACTTCAAAGTTCATTTTAGTTTCATACTTCGATCTTTTTTTTTTTTCAAATAAATTTGGAGTCTAATCTCTCGGTCCTAGATGTGAAATTTCAAGAATTACTTTTTCAAATTTCGACTCTGCAAAATGTTCTGTTTTTGATTAAAAATTTCGAAGTTTTCATTTTTTTTCAAACTTCCAAAATATCTGTTTTTTTTTGACATCGAGTAAAAAATTGGCAGGAAAAAACTGGAAATTCATTCAATTTTTTTCGAGTAAATCAATTTTGTAAAACTCCTTGTGTCCAGCATCTCTCTGAAGATGATAAATTGGCTGTCGAAATGCGTTAGAGTAATCTTTGTTGTGTTTTTTAATCTCTCTTGGTTTCAGGGGACAAGATTTGTATTTCAATACGTTTTTGATGGATATGATGGTGGTTGATGGTTATTCCCTAACATTTAAATTTTAAATTAGATATTAATTATCACTTCTCTACAAATAGGCTTAAGTTTATTAATTTTATTTAACATTTCTACGACCCACTTTGGAAATATTTAAATTTTTATTGTTTGTTGACAATATTCTAAAACTGTTTTTGAAATATGACTACGTGATATCTAAATTTATTTAAAACGTCACCTCATGACATCCGACATCAAATAGATTAGTTTATTTTACATAGAATAGAAAAAATGAAAAATAGAAGACCAAAATTAGGTAGGAAAAAAATTTGTTTTTTTTTTGATAAATTATGAATATATAAGAATATAAAAAAATATAAAAAAGGTTGTAGTACTGGACATCGATGTTCACTCTCATTTGAGCTCGTCAGCAGTGCATAACATAGACAGGAAACAATGAGAAAGAAATACCTTTTCTTTGCACTAACTAGAGAATGATTAGTTGTTTCGATGGAACCGAGTGGTCCTTGGTTATCTTCAAAAATTGAAATACAAATCTTGTCCCTTGAAACCGAAAAAGATTAAAAAAACAACATAAGTTGCTCTAACACGTTTCGATAGCCAAACTATCATCTTCAAGGAGATAGTGACAAGATTTGTAGTCTACCTAAAAATTTCATCTCATTTTTCACATCCCTTAATTGATGTAACTAGTTTATAACACACTCACTCTATCAGAAATAATTTAAATATTCTATAAATATACTTTTAAATGTAACAATAAAAATATTTAGGAAATTTTTGTTGTCGCATATTATACAAGATTTTGCGGTTCCGGCGCAATCACCAAAATATCGTTAACGATGTTATTTTATTTATCTAATGTTATTCAGTTAGAGACTTAATCTAATCGAATGGAAATTTAATCATTCATTTTGCGTAGACGATGCTTAAAAATTTCGATCCATGTTGAACGTAAAACTGGTCTCTCTAAATTCAGTTATAAATGGAACGATTCAACCAGTTTTCGTCCCAAGAAAACCAAGAAAATTTGAAAAACACAACAAAGCTTGCTCTAACGCGTTTCGACAGCCAAGCTATCATCTTCAGAGAGATACTGACTTATTGGTTTCAGGGGACAAGATTCGTATTTCAATTTTTGAAGAAATACTTGGAAAGGAAAAAAAAATTTAATATATAAAAAAAATTAAGATGAATAGATGTTTCATCAAAAATAAAATGAAGATAAAAATAGGCTTATGATAAAAGTTCTCTGAGAGTAGCAGTTGCAGGGATGTAACTAACAAAAACTGGTTGAATCGTTCCATTTATGACTGAATTTAGAGAAACTGAAAACCCAGTTTTACGTTCAACATCGATCGAAACTTTTAGGCATCGCCTACGCAAAATGAATGATTAAATTTCCATTCGATTAGATAGAATCTCCAACTGAATAACATTAAATAAATAAAATAACTCCGTTATCGATATTTTGGTGAATGCACCAGACCAGCAAAATCTTGTATAATATGCGACCACAAAAATTTCATAAATATTTTAATTGTTACATTTAAAGGTACATTTATAAAATATTTAAACTATTTCTGATGAAGTGAGTGTATTATAAACCATGGATTAAGGGATGTGAAAAAAGAAGATCAAATTTTTGGGTTGACTACAAATTTTGTTAGTATCCAAAATATCTGTTTTTTCGACACTTTGAGTCAAAAATTGGCGGGAAAAAATGGGAATTTATTCAATTTTCTTCGAGTAAATCAATTTTGTAAAACTCCTTGTATCCAGTATTTCTCTGAAGATGATAGCTTGCTCGAAACGCTCTAAAGCAACTTTTGTTGCATTCTTTAATCTTTTTCAGTTTCAGGGGACAAGATTTGTATTTCAGTTTTTGAAGATAATCAAGGACCAGTCCGTTCCACCAAAAATTTTAGATGATTTTTAAAGGCTGTCATTTAGAAAATAATCTTAGAAGAAAAGACAAAAAAAAGTAAATTAAAGCTCTAAGTTTCCAGTTTTCAGATTTTAAGTTTAACATCTTTTAGCTTAAGTAGTATTTGAGTCATCATAAAAAAATGTTGGAAAAAAAATTACAAATTTTTGTTTGCATTTAAAAAGATCCATATTTTTTTTTAGTGATTTCATTATGAATTTCTGTTAGATAATTTAATCCTCTTTAATTTGGCTGACAGTTACAGTCAGTCCCTCCTTACGTTATCCGTTGTTTCCAAAGTTAGACCAAATTAAGCGAATATCCCTAATTACACATTTTTTTAACCACATTTCCAACCATTCTTTTCATGCTAAAGAATCTGTTTGTCCGAAACCAATAATTAGGACTTTGGCAGTTACATAGATTAAGGAATGTGAGAAAAGAAGATTAAATTTTTAGGTTGACTACAAATCTTGTCAGCACCTTTTTGAAGATGACAGCTTGACTATCGAAACGCGTTAGAGCAACTTTTGTTATGTTTTTTAATCTTTCTTGGTTTCAGGAGACAAGATTTGTATTTCAATTTTTGAAAATAACCAAGGACCAGTCCCTTTTACCAAAACTTTCCATTTCTCAGTTTCCTGAACATTTAGATGATTTTTAAAGGCTGTAATTTAGAAAATAATCTTAGAAGCAAAGACAAAAGAAAGAAAATTAAAGCTCTAAGTTTCCAGTTTTCAGATTTTAAGTTTAACATCTCTTAGCTTCAGTAGTATTCAAGTAATCATAAAAAAATGTTGGAAAAAAAATTTCAAATTTTTGTTTGCATTTAAAAAGATCCATATTTTTTTTAGTGATTTCATTATGAATTTCTGTTAGATAATTAAATCCTCCTTAATTTGGCTGACAGTTACAGTCAGTCCCTCCTTAGGTTATCCGTTGTTTCCAAAGTTAGACCAAATTAAGCGAATATCCCTAATTACACATTTTTTTAACCACATTTCCAACCATTCTTTTTATGATAAAGAATCTGTTTGTCCGAAACCAATAAGTAGGACTTGGGCAGTTACATAAATTAAGGAATGTGAGAAAAGAAAATCAAATTTTTAGGTTGACTACAAATCTTCTCAGCATCTTTTTGAAGATGACAGCTTGACTATCGAAACGCGTTAGAGCAACTTTCGTTATGTTTTTTAATCTTTCTTGGTTTCAGGGGACAAGGTTTGTATTTCAGTTTTTGAAAATAACCAAGGACCAGTCCGTTCCACCAAAACTTTCCATTTCTCAGTTTCCTGAACATTTAGGTGACTTTTAAAGGCTGTAATTTAGAAAATAATTTAAAAAAAAAAGACAAAAGAAAGGAAATTAAAGCTCTAAGTTTCCAATTTTCAGATTTCAAGTTTAACATCTCTTAGCTTCAGTAATATTCGAGTAATCATGAAAAAATATTGGAAAAAAAATTATAAACTTTTGCTTGCTTTTAAAAAGCTCCATAATTTTTTTTCAGTGATTTCATTATGAATTTCTCTTAGATAATTTAATCCGCTTTAATTTGGCTGACAGTTGCAGACAATCTTTCCTTAGGTTATCCGTTGTTTCCAAAGTTAAAGCAAATTAGGCGAATATCTCTAATTACGCAATTTTTTAACCACATTTCCAACAATTATTTTCATGCTAAAGAATCTGTTGGTCAAAAACCAATAATTAGGACTTGAACAGTTACATAGATTAAGGGATGTGAAAGAAAAAGATCAAATTTTTAGGTTGACTACAAATTTTGTCAGCACCTCTTTGAAGATGATAGTTTGGCTATCGAAACGCGTTAGAGCAACTTTTGTTGTGTTTTTTAATCTTTTTTAGTTTCAGGGACAATATTTGGATTTCAATTTTTGAAGATAACCAAGGACCAGTCCCTTCCACCAAAAATTTTAGGTGATTTTTGAAGACTGTAATTTAAAAAATAATCCTAGAAGAAAAGACAAAAGAAAGGAAATTAAAGCTCCAAGTTTCCAGTTTTCAGATTTTAAGTTTAACATCTTTTAGCTTCAGTGGTATTAAAGTAATCATAAAAAAATGTTGGAAAAAAAATTACAAATTTTTGCGTGCTTTTGAAAAGGTCCATAATTTTTTTCAATAATTTCATTATGCATCGCTCTTAGATAATTTAATCCTCTTTAATTCGACCGATAGCTACAGTCAATCCCTTCTTAGGTTATCCTTGTTTCCAAAGTTACACCAAATTAAGCTAATATCTCTAATTACGCAATTTTTTAACCAAATTTCCAATCATTATTTTCATACTAAAAAATCTGTTTATCGAAAACTAATAATTAGGACTAATTAGGGCAGTTATTAAAAACTCTACTTTAATTTTCCAAACGATCATTATTTTCCGCAATTCGAGTTATTGATTACCTATATCAAAAGTGTCTCTTTTGCTTTCAACGTCGGTAGCTTAACCAAAAGTGATTACAAGGGCCCCAGAACCTGATTAAATTAAACAAAATTTAATTACCTAAGACATATTTATGATGGAATCACTAGGAAAACTTATGGAAGCTCGTGGCCCTTTTTAGAGGCAAGCCAAAGTTTGTAAAAAAATGTTCTGTGATGATTGATCTATTTTTTTTTGGTGGAACGATAGCTCAGCCAAAAGTGATTGCAAGGAGCCCCAAAACGGTTAAATTAAACGAAATTTAATTGTCTTAGACATATTTATGATGGGATTATTAAAAAAAACAAAACTTAAGGAAGCCCTTGGGCCTTTTTAAAGGCAAGCCAAAGTTTGTAAAAAAATGTTCTGTGATAATTGATCTATTTTTTTAGTGGAACGATTGCTCAGCCAAAAGTCATTGCCAGGGGCCCAGAAACCGGTTAAGTTAAACAAAATTTAATTATCTAAGACATGTTTATGATGGGATTACTGGAAAAACAAAGCTTAAGGAAGCCCTTGGGCCTTTTACAGGCAAGCCAAAGTTTGTAAAAAAATGTTCTGTGATGATTGATCTATTTTTTTTTTATTGAAACGATAGCTCAGTCAAAAGTGATTGCAAGGAGCCCCAAAACTGATTAAATTAAACAAAATTTAATTATCCAAGACATATTTATGATGGGATTACTAAAAAGATTTAAGGAAGCTCAGGGGACCTTTTAGAGGCAAGCCACAGTTTATAAAAAAATGTTCTGTAATAATTGATCTATTTTTTTTTTGGTGGAACGATAGCTCAGTCAAAAGTGATTGCAAGGACCCCAGAAACTGATTAAATTAAACAAAATTTAATTAGCCGAGACATATTTATGATGGAATTACTAGGAAAACTTATGGAAGCTCGTGGCCCTTTTTACAGGCAAGCCAAAGTTTGTAAAAAAATGTTCTGTGATGATTGATCTATTTTTTTGTGTGGAACGATAGCTCAGCCAAAAGTGATTGTAAGGAGCCCCAAAACTGATTAAATTAAACAAAATTTAATTATCCAAGACATATTTATGATGGGATTACTAAAAAAACTTAAGGAAGCTCAGGGGACTTTTTAGAGGCAAGCCAAAGATTACAAAAAAATGTTCTGTGATGATTGATCTTTTTTTTTTTTGGTGGAACGATAACTCAGTCAAAAGTGATTGCAAGGAGCCCCAAAACCGATTAAATTAAACGAAATTTAATAGACTAAGACATATTTATGGTGGGATTACTGAAAAAACAAAAGTTTAGGAAGCCCTTGGGCCTTTTTAGAGGCAAGCCAAAGTTTGTAAAAAAAATGTTCTCTGATGATTGATCTATTTTTTTTGTGGAACGCTGGCTTAGCCAAAAGTGATTTCAAGGCGTCCAGAAACCGATTTAATTAAAGAAAATTTAATTATCCAAGACATATTTATGATAAGATTACTGAAAAAACTTAAGGAAGCCTTTGAGCCTTTTTAGAAGCAAGCCAAAGTTTGTAAAAAAATCTTCTGTGATAATTGATCTATTTTTTTTTTTTTTGGTGAAGCGATAGCTTAAACAAAAGTGATTGCAAGGGGCCCAGAAACCGGTTAAATTAAACAAAATTTAATTATCCAAGACATATTTATGATGGAATTACTAAAAAAACTTAAGCAAGCTCAGGGGATTTTTAGAGGCAAGTCAAAGTTTATAAAAAAAAGTTCCGTGATAATTGATCTATTTTTTTTTTTTGGTGGAACGATAGCTCAGTCAAAAGTGATTGCAAGGAGCCCCAAAACCGATTAAATTAAACGAAATTTAATAGACTAAGACATATTTATAGTGGGATTACTGAAAAAACAAAACTCTAGGAAGCCCTTGGGCCTTTTTAGAGGCAAGCCAAAGTTTGTAAAAAAAATGTTCTCTGATGATTGATCTATTTTTTTTTGTGGAACGCTGGCTCAGCCAAAAGTGATTTCAAGAAACCGATTAAATTAAACGAAATTTAATAGACTAAGACATATTTATGGTGGGATTACTGAAAAAACAAAACTTTAGGAAGCCCTTGGGCCTTTTTAGAGGCAAGCCAAAGTTTGTAAAAAAAATGTTCTCTGATGATTGATCTATTTTTTTTTGTGGAACGCTGTCTCAGCCAAAAGTGATTTCAAGGCGTCCAGAAACCGATTTAATTAAACAAAATTTAATTATCTAAGACATATTTATGATAAGATTACTGAAAAAACTGAAGGAAGCCCTTGAGCCTTTTTAGAAGCAAGCCAAAGTTTGTAAAAAAATCTTCTGTGATAATTGCTCTATTTTTTTTTGGTGGAGCGATAGCTTGTACAAAAGTGATTGCAAGGGGCCCAGAAACCGGTTAAATTAAACAAAATTTAATTATCCAAGACATATTTATGATGGAATTACTAAAAAAAACTTAAGCAAGCTCAGGGGATTTTTTAGAGGCAAGTCGAAGTTTATAAAAAAAAGTTCCGTGATAATTGATCTATTTTTTTTTGGTGGAGCGATAGCTTATACAAAAGTGATTGCAAGGGGCCCAGAAACCGGTTAAATTAAACAAAATTTAATTATCCAAGACGTATTTATGATGGAATTACTAAAAAAACTTAAGCAAGCTCAGGGGATTTTTTAGAGGCAAGTCAAAGTTTATAAAAAAAAGTGCCGTGATAATTGATCTATTTTTTTTTTTTTGGAGGAACGATAGCTCAGACAAAAGTGATTGCAAGGAGCCCCAAAACCGATTAAATTAAACAAAATTTAATTATCTAAGACATATTTATGATGGGATTACTGAAAAAACTTAAGGAAGCTCTTGAGACTTTTTAGAGGCAAGCCAAAGTTTGTAAAAAATATTCTGTGATGATTGATCTATTTTTTTTTGGTGGAACAGACTGGTCCTTGGTTATGTTAAAAAATTGAAATACAAAATAGCAAGGTTTCAGAGGACAAGATTTGTATTTCAATTTATGATTGATTTAATTTTTTTTTATTATAGATCTAAAGACTATAAACTTGAAAATTCCATTTTCTACTATTCTTCTTTGCAAGTATTTTGCTTTAAGTTACAACTTTTTGAAATTACATAAAATTTGGATTTATTTATATACTTTAATTTCTCTAACTAGTGTAAGTATACAACGTTTTGAAATTACATAAAAATTTGGATTTATTTATATACTTTAATTTCTCTAACTAGTGTAAGTATGAAGCATTTTTTATCATAAATTTTCCTTCTCTAGTAATAAGGTTTTAATTAAACTTCCAATTGGGTGAAATTGGGGCCGTTAATAATTTCTAATAAGGAGTTATCGAGTCGGATTGACATATGTGGCCACAAATAGGAAGCAATTTCACAGATGTGCAGCAAAGGACAAAAAGGGAATGAGCCGGATTTATATAAAAAGTAACAAAGAAAAATTGCTTAAAAACCAGACCTTATTGATTGTCGTTGTAACCTGGATATTTTACAAGAAAAATGATCCTAATGACAACCCAATACCACCAAAAAATTCTCGTAAGAAATGTCAGGCTATTGATTATTTGCTCTATGACAGGTATACTATTCTCCAGTAGATTTTTTACCAACCTTTTAACGTTGTTTACTTGAAATCCTTGGTAGATAGTTAAAACATAAATTTTTGTTTACTTGGGATTAATTAAGTTTGGTTACTTAAAATTCTTTCAGTTTAATATAATTCATCTACACCTAAAATGCGATAAAAAGAACGAAAATTTAAAAGATTTCAGAACATGTAGGCAAGATGAAATATTTTCTTGGTGGAACGAACTGGTCCTTGGTTATCTTCAAAAATTGAAATACAAAACTTTGTCCCCTGAAACCAAAAAAGATTAGAAAATACAACAAAGGTTGTATCTCTCTGAAGATGATAGCTTGGCTATCGAAATGCGTTAGTGCAGCAACCTCTGTTGTGTTTTTTAATCCTACTTGGTTTCAGGGGGTAAGATTCGTATTTCAATGTTTAAAGATAACCAAGGACCAGTCCGCTCCATCAAAATTAACTTGCCTTCTTTAAATTATTTAAAAATTTATCAAATATCACTTCTCCAACAAATACAATATAGTATTACCGAAAATGACGTTCTCTTAAATTTTGTTTCCTAAAAATAACTCCAATTTAATACGGTCGTGTCGAAAAATGAGAATTTCGCCAAACCTGAACTGTATTATCGAGTTAAGTCGAATTATTTTATGGTCTGGATGTTGCAATTACCACTTGTTTCCATTGAGAGGGTTTGTTGGGGCTTTCGAGCGACGTAGAACTCCCTAGAGCTGGTATTCGACGTTTGGGTTAAACTAAATCGTTTAACTGTGGTCCTTTCTAGCGGTAAAACAGTTTAGTTACAGGAACTTTAAAGTATTTCGTTTTTTATCACTATTCATGTATTGAAATACAAAATTTGTTTCCTGAAACCGAGAACGATTGAAAAGTACAACAAAGGTTGCTCTAACGCGTTTCGATAGCCCAGCTATCATATTCAGAGAGATACTGAGTCAGTATTTCTAGAAAGATGATAGCTTAGCCAGTATCTCTCTAAAGATGATAGCTTGGTTAGTATCTCTCTGATTAGGGAGTCAGCATCTCTCTAATCAGTAAGATACTGAGTCAGTATCTCTCTAATCAGCAAGATACTGAGTCAGTATCTCTCGGAAGATGATAACTCAGTCAGTATCTCTCTGAACATGAAAGCTTGGTCAGTATCTCTCTAATCAGGGAGTCAGCATCTCTCTAATCAGTAAGAAACTGAGTCAGTGTCTCTCTAATCAGTAAGATACTGAGTCAGTATCCCTCTAATCAGCAAGATACCGAGTCAGTATCTCTCGGAAGCTGGTAACTCAGTCAATATCTGTCTGAAGATGAAAGCTTGGTCAGTATCTCTCTAATCAGGGAGTCAGCATCTCTCTAATCAGTAAGAAACTGAGTCAGGGTCTCTCTAATCAGTAAGATACTGAGTCAGTATCCCTCTAATCAGCAAGATACCGAGTCAGTATCTCTCGGAAGATGGTAACTCAGTCAATATCTGTCTGAAGATGAAAGCTTGGTCAGTATCTCTCTAATCAGGGAGTCAGCATCTCTCTAATCAGTAAGAAACTGAGTCAGTGTCTCTCTAATCAGTAAGATACTGAGTCAGTATCCCTCTAATCAGCAAGATACTGAGTCAGTATCTCTCGGAAGATGGTAACTCAGTCAATATCTCTCTGAAGATGAAAGCTTGGTCAGTATCTCTCTAATCAGGGAGTCAGCATTTCTCTAATCAGTAAGAAACTGAGTCAGTATCTCTCTAATCAGAAAGATACTGAGTCAGTATCTCTCGGAAGATGGTAACTCAGTCAGTATCTCTCTGAAGATGAAAGCTTGGTCGGTATCTTTCTGATCAGGGAGTCAGGATCTCTCTAATCAGTAAGAAACTGACTCAGCATCTCTCTAATCAGTAAGATACTGAGTCAGTATCCCTCTAATCAGCAAGATACTGAGTCAGTATCTCTCGGAAGATGGTAACTCAGTCAATATCTCTCTGAAGATGAAAGCTTGGTCAGTATCTCTCTAATCAGGGAGTCAGCATCTCTCTAATCAGTAAGAAACTGAGTCAGTGTCTCTCTAATCAGTAAGATACTAAGTCAGTATCCCTCTAATCAGCAAGATACTGAGTCAGTATCTCTCGGAAGATGGTAACTCAGTCAATATCTCTCTGAAGATGAAAGCTTGGTCAGTATCTCTCTAATCAGGGAGTCAGCATCTCTCTAATCAGTAAGAAACTGAGTCAGTATCTCTCTAATCAGAAAGATACTGAGTCAGTATCTCTCGGAAGATGGTCATTCAGTCAGTATCTCTCTGAAGATGAAAGCTTGGTCGGTATCTTTCTGATCAGGGAGTCAGGATCTTTCTAATCAGCAAGATACTGAGTCAGTATCTCTCGGAAGATGGTAACTCAGTCAGTAGCTCTCTGAAGATGAAAGCTTGGTCAGTATCTCTCTGATCAGGAAGTCAGCATCTCTCTAGTCAGTAAGATACTGAGTCAGTATCTCTCTACTCAGCAAGATACTGAGTCAGTATATCTCGGAAGATGGAAACACAGTCAGTATCTCTCTGAAGATGAAAGCTTGGTCAGTATCTGTTTGATCAGAGAGTTACTGAATCAGTATCTCTCGGAAGATGATATCTTAGCCAGTATCTCTCTGAAGATGGCTATCGAAACGCGTTAGAGCAACTTCTGTTGTGTTTTTTAATCTTTCTTTTCAGGGGACAAGATTTGTATATCAATTTTTTTAATATGGTAATAAAAGTAAAAATATCAATCATCTATATCAAATCTAACAATCACTTTATTAATCTAACTTTTTCATTGTAATTCCCTCGTATCGTTAAGGTTATGGAAGTTAAATTAAGCTTAATAATTATAGTTGAGACTTTTCTATATTTTTTCGTCTGCCTGCAGCAAATTAACCTCTCATCGCGGTTACTCTGCATCGCATTCCGTTTAATCGTCGTACATAACTCAGGGCAATTTCCCAATATTTACATTTTCTCGTAAAATTCATTCGAAAAACGTTTAAAAATAGCAAGTTTATGATTACGCTCGCAAGCTAAATTGTACGTATTAATATTTTATCGTATCGTTTACATTAACTGGCTGCGAGAATACCATAATATCAACATTCCATTACCGGAGTTATTTCGGTCTTTTGGTTTGGTGGTGGGTTGCATCGATGTGCTAGCGGCCTACGCTGCAGCCCCAGCAATTTCCTTGCAAATCCCATTCTAATCCCCGCTGATTTGAAATGCCCATTCGTGGAGATTGCAGCTTCTGTCGCATGGTTAGCTCAATAAATAACTTAATAACAATTACGTCTATTATATGACGGATTATCCGTGGGTTTACGTCGGCAAGGACGAAAATAGATTAATCACTCTGTAGAATTGGTCCCCTGACTTGGAATCCAATAAATGTTCAGACCTATTGGTCTGTGCATTAGAATCCCTGAAACCAAGAAAGATTTTTAAAACACACTGTTTTTTAATCTTTCTTTCAGGGATTCCAACGCACAGACCACAGATTAGGGACAAGATTTGTATCAGTTTTTTGAGTTAACCAAGGACCAGTCGGTTGCACCAAAAGAAAGCCATAGAATATAATAAAATATGAAGCTTTAGGAGTTTAAGCAGATATATGCATCTCAAGGCATTTCATTGTTTTAAAAAAGTTGCTCTAAGCTATTTCAACAAATAAGGCACTTTGCACATTATTTGCACCAGTTGCCAAGTGGTCAGACACCTAGATTTGAGCACCAAATTTTTTCTGATGAAGCGTAGAAGAAAGATTTTTTTCTGATGAAGTGTAAAGGAAGAATTTTTTTTGATGAAGTGTCGAGGAAGAATTTTTTTTGATGGTGTAGAGGGATAATTTTTTCTGATGAAGTGTAGAGGAAGAATTTTTTTTGATGGTGTAGAGGGATAATTTTTTCTGATGAAGTGTAGAGGAAGAATTTTTTTTGATGGTGTAGAGGGATAATTTTTTTTGATGAAGTGTAGAGGAAGGATTTTTTCTGATGAAGTGTAGAGGGAGGACCTTAGATTTTCTTCAGAAGAAGCCCATATCTTAAAGGATTGTAGTTACAATTAATCCCACCAATCACGTAACGTTCGAGCTCGAGAAAATTTATAAATTTAACAGAATAGGTTTTAAATTTATAATAAAAACTACTTCCAACTTCGAGCTACATTTGGGGATTAAAGTTCAGCTTCTGAAGAAATGAAAATGTCCAGGAAACTGAGAAATGGAAAGTTTTGGTGGAACGAACTGGTCCTTGGTTATCTTCAAAAATTGAAATGGAAATCTTATCCCTTGAAACCAAGTAGTATATCTCTGAAGATGATGGCTTGGCTATCGAAACGCGTTAGAGCAATCTCTGTTGTGTTTCTTAAACTTTCCTGACTTCAGAAGATAAGATTTGTATTTCAGTGGAAAAATCAAAGTCAAAACATAAAAAAAAACAGAAGAAAACTGGAATATTATGAGTAAAGTGTGGGCTTTCAATTGCATGTTTCCAAAATTTATTATTGTAAGTTTATTTCTTTAAAATTTGTCTTAGAAACCTTGTCATATTTATCAAATTAGCAATTTTATTCCTGAAATGTCGACATTGTTTCTAAAATGTCGACATTATTCCTAAAATGTCGACATTATTGTTAAAATTACGACTTTAGTGTTCAAATTTTGACTTTAGTGTTAAAATTTCGACATTTCTCGATAAAATTAAATTTTTTTTTGCCCCAAATCTTCTAAAAATATTCAGTAACCACTTAAAATGTTTATATATTTTTCCTGCTTTTCGATGTTAACCCTCAAATTACCAATTATCAACGTACTCTCGATTTTAGATTTTTTCTGAAAATTTCGACTTTTGAATCTAATTTCTAAATACCGACTCTCTTTTCAAAGTAACAGATTTTTTTTACAAATGCTGTATGCTTGTCGTCTTTAAAAATGTTGCCCTATTGTCCAAAGCATCCAGTTTTTTGTAAATTATGAGTAATTGTTCTAAAATATCTGTTTCTTCGACACTGAGTCAAAAATTGGCAGGAATAATTCAGTTTTTTTCGAGTAAATCAATTTTGTAAAACACCTTGTATCAGGTATCTCTCTGAAGATGATAGCTTGGCTATCGAAACATGTTCAAGCAACCTTTGTTGTGTTTTTTAATTTTTCTTGGTTTCAGTGTTTTTTAATTTTTCTTGGTTTCAGTGTTTTTTAATTTTTCTTGGTTTCAAAGGACCAGATTTGTATTTCAATGTCTGAAAATAACCAAGGACCGATACGTCCCGCCAAATTAAAGAAAAATATATATTTGACACCAAAAAATAATAGATGGAATGAAGTGAATTGCCAACGACACCACTTCAGGGATAAAAGCTTTAAAAACATCATATCTACGACCCAAGCAAGGTTAGTCAAAATTATCTGAAGCTTAGGGTCGTAAATTATAATGAAAGGCGAAGATACAGAACCAATTTGTAATTAAGCAAACAGTAAAGAAGGCACTTTAATAAGCGCATTATCCCGTTGGGGTGTGATATGAGCGATAAAAGTCAAATTGAGACATCAACAAGTCCCACTAGCTAACATTTCAGGTCATAGAAGTTGGAAAATCGGTTAAGCTTAAACCCTTTTGTACTCAGACCATTGTGCGAAACTCATTAAAGTTTATGAAGGGTAAAATAAATTAGATTTGATACTTCTATGAACAGTTGTATATCGAGGTATAATTGGAACTTCGACCTAATGGAACTGCGAGGTCCATTTTACTTCAACTTTGTATACAGACTCGACACGAACACTATATAGATAAGTAACTAATTAGACCTACACTTTGCTTGAAAGAGAAATAATGAAATGTTTTACTCACTGGCAATCCTTGCAAAAAAAGAAGAAATTTAACCCACAATTTCGACGACTCTCTCGGTGGAGTTCAACAATGCACTGGAATAGTTTTTCATAATATAAGTGCAGGTTTGTTATCGCGTTTCACGTTCCACTGCAAACAAAACTCGAGTCCCTTGTGTTATTACACTTGTCGCTTTTCGTAGGACACTCAACCCACAAGCGAGCAAAGGTACACACAGTGGTTACCGTTCCGTGGCGAATGTAATCAAACGTCTCGGTAGAAAAGGGAAAAGGGCACATTCTCACGTTAAACCGAGAATTAACTGGCAGTCTACATTTTATGACGTCGAATTAATCGATGAAACTGTTTGGGTTTATTAAATTTGTATTGCTGCTTGTGATGTGGCGTAGAAAGTTGAAACCTTAGACTAACTGTGGGGTACTAATGACTAGTTATCCAGGTGTCTCTTGGTTAAAATCTTCAACACTTTGAATGTTTCGTTGCCTGTCTATTTATCCAAATTAACAATTAAGTTTTCTTTGTTAAGGATATCTGCAAGATAGTTCAAGGAGCAGTCTGTTCCACCAAAATCTGCAAGCTTATTCACATTTTTTCAAACTTACAGAAAAATTATCTAAAACTCTTGACTATGAAGGCTTTTGAACAACAAAACCAATCTAGGACACCAAATTATCATTAAGATGTATCTACTCAGCCCCAAGGATGAACATATAAAATATTTTTTGTGTGAAACGAACTGTTCCTTGGTTATCTTCAAAAATTGAAATACAAATTTTGTCCCCTGAAACCAAGAAAGATTAAAAAACAACAGAGGTTGCTCTAGTAGAGCAACCTAGAGCAAGCTAGTATAGCAATCTTTGTTGTTTTTTAATCTTTCTCGATTTCAGGGAACAAGATTTGTATTTCAATCACTTTTTTTATGAATATTGGCTTTGAAAGTGCTTTAAGCCGGTTAATCTGTTCCACTTTAGGATCTTTTGCGCTAAACATTGTTCTAGGCAACCCATTTCTCCTCCCCAGTGGTGAACGCTTCAAAAATTGGTCATTTTCTTAGCGTTTGAGAGGCATATCGCAAAATCCACATTTTTAGTGTCGAATTCTTTGAAAAGTCAAAATTTTCAGAAAACGTCAAAATTTTTAGAAAAGGCGATATTTTCAAAATAACTCGCCTTAAAAAAATCCACATTTTTAAAGTCGAATTCTTAAAAAAATCAAAAATGTCAAAATTTTCAGAAAATGTCAAATATTTCAGGTAATGTTAAATTTTTTTAAAAAAGCGACATTTTTTTAACGAATCCTTAGAAAAGTCAAAATATTAATGAAATGTTAAAACCTTTGTGAAGAGGGACATTTTTTTAAAGTCGAATTCTTAAAAAGGTCATAATATGTCAAAATTTTCAGAAAATATCAAAATTTATGGAAAAAGCGATATTTTTAAAAGTAACAACACCATTTTCAAAAAATCCATATTTTTAATGTCGAATTCTTAGAAAAGTCAAAATTTTCAGAAAACGTACAGATTTTCTGAAACTGTCAAAATTTTTAGAAAAGGCGATATTTTCAAAATAACTCCTCTTAAAAAAATCCACATTTATAAAGTCCAATTCTTAAAAAAATGAAAAATGTCAAAATTTTCAAAAAATGTCAAATATTTCAGGTAATGTTAAATTTTTTGAAAAAAGCGACATTTTTTTAACGAATCCTTAAAAAAGTCAAATTATTAATAAAATGTCAAAACCTTTGTGAAAAGGGACATTTTTTAAAAGTCGAATTCTTGAAAAGGTCATAATATGTCAAAATTTTTAGAAAATTTCAAAATTTATGGAAAAAGCGATATTTTTAAAAGTAACAACACCATTTTCAAAAAATCCATATTTTTAATGTCGAATTCTTAGAAAAGTCAAAATTTTCAGAAAACGTACAGATTTTCTGAAACTGTCAAAATTTTTAGAAAAGGCGATATTTTCCAAAAACCTCATCTCTAAAAAAATCCACATTTTCAAAGTCGAATTTTTGAAATTGTCAAAATTTTCAGAAAATGTCAAAATTTTTGTAAAGTGATATTTTCAAAACAAACTACAGCTTCAAAAAAATTAGTTAAGTCGAATTATTAAAAAAATTCAGGGAATGTCAAAATTTACAGGAAATGTCAAATTTTTTGAAAAAAGCGACACTTTTTTACCGTCGAATTCTTAAAAAAGTCAAAATATTAATAAAATGCCAAAACTTTTGTAAAAAGAGACATCTTTTTTTAAGTCGAATTCTTAAAAAAGTCAAAATATTGAGGAAATGTTAAAGTTTTTCGAAAATATCAAAATTTTTTGGAAATGCCACATTTTCAAAAGTAAAAACACCATTTTAAAAAAAAAACACATTTTTAATGTCGAATTTTTAAAAAAATCAAAATTTTCCGAAAACGTCAAAATTTTCTGAAACGGTCAAAATTTTTAAAAAAGGCGAAATTTTAAAAAAAAAACTTATCTTACAAAAATCCACATTTTCAAAGTCGAATTCTTAAAAAAGTCAAAAATGCCAAAATTTTTAGAAAATGTCAAATATTTCAGGAAATGTCAAATTTTTTGAAATAAGCGACATTTTTTTAAAGTCGAATTCTTAAAAAAGTCAAAATATTAATAAAATGCCAAAACTTTTGTAAAAAGAGACATTTTTTTTTAAGTCGAATTCTTAAAAAAGTCAAAATATTGAGAAAATGTTAAAGTTTTCAGAAAATATCAAAATTTTTGGAAAATGCCATATTTTCAAAAGTAAAAACACCATTTTCAAAAAAAAATCCATATTTTTAATGTCGAATTCTTAAAAAAGTCTAAATTTGCAGAAAACTTCAAAATTTTCTGAAACGGTTAAAATTTTTAAAAAAGGCGATATTTTCAAAAAAAACTTATCTTAAAAAAATTCACATTTTCAAAGTCGAATTCTTAAAAAAGTCGAAAATGTCAAAATCTTTAGAAAATGTCAAATATTTCAGGAAATGTTAAATTTTTTGAAATAAGCGACATTTTTTTAAAGTCGAATCCTTCAAAAAGTCAAAATATTAATGAAATGTCAAAACCTTTGTAAAAAAAAAACATTTTTTTAAACTCGCATTCTTAAAAGGTCAAAATATTCAGGAAATGTCAAAGTTTTCAGAAAATATCAAAATTTTTGGATAAAGCGATATTTTCAAAAGTAAAAACACCATTTTCAAAAAAAATCCACATTTTTAATGTCGAACTCTTAAAAAAGTCTAAATTTGCAGAAAACTTCAAAATTTTCTGAAACGGTTAAAATTTTTAAAAAAGGCGATATTTTCAAAAAAAACTTATCTTAAAAAATCCACATTTTCAAAGTCGAATTCTTAAAAAAGTCAAAAATGTCAAAATCTTTAGAAAATGTCAAATATTTCAGGAAATGTCAAATATTTCAGGAAATGTTAAATTTTTTGAAATAAGCGACATTTTTTAAAGTCGAATCCTTCAAAAAGTCAAAATATTAATAAAATGTCAAAACCTTTGTAAAAAAAAAACATTTTTTTAAACTCGCATTCTTAAAAGGTCAAAATATTCAGGAAATGTCAAAGTTTTCAGAAAATATCAAAATTTTTGGAAAAAGCGATATTTTCAAAAGTAAAAACACCATTTTCAAAAAAAAATCCACATTTTTAATGTCGAATTCTTAAAAAAGTCTAAATTTGCAGAAAACTTCAAAATTTTCTGAAACGGTCAAAATTTTTAGAAAAGGCGATATTTTCAAAAAAACTCATCTTAAAAAAATCCACATTTTCAAAGTTGAATTCTTAAAAAAGTCAAAATATTCAGGAAATGTCAAAATTTTCAGAAAATGTTAAAATTTTTGGAAAAAGCGTTATTTTCCAAACAAACTACATCTTTAAAAAAATTCACATTTTTAAAGTCGAATTCTAAAAAAAAATTCAGAAAATGTCAAAATTTTCAGGAAATGTCAAATTTTCAGAACAAGCGACATTTTCAAAAAGTCCACATTTTCAAGGTCGAATTTTTAAAAGACAAATTTTTCAGAAAATGTTAGTTTTTGGAAAAGCTAAATTAAAAAAAATCCATTTTTCTAACGTCGAATTTATAAAAAATCAAAATTTTCAGAAAACGTCAACATTTTTGTATAAATCGATATTTTCAAAAAAAAACTCCATTTAAAAAAAACACATTTTCAAAGTTGAATTTTTAAAAAGTCAAAATTTCCTGAAAATGACAAAATTTTTAGAAAAAGCGATTTTTTAAAAAAAAACCTCCATTTTCAAAAAAATCTTTATAAAAATCGTTATTTTTAAAAATTTTCAGAAAACGTTAACATTTTTAGAGATCTTGAGAAATCTAAATTTTGAAATAAAAATGGCAACTTCCTGTAGTCAAATGGTCAAAAAAGTGGAACCTTCAAATGAGTCCAGTTTGGTGAAAAAATCAAAAATTTCAATAATAATTTTTTTTTTGGAAATTTTCGAAATGATTTTCGAAATCTTTATTTAAATTTTGACATGGTCAATTGCGAAAAGAAGTTTAAATTTCAAAATGAATCCAGCTTATCGAAAAAGTCGAAGATCCAAAATTTCCAAAAAAAAAGGTCCAGAAAATGTCGAATTTCGAAAAAAGTTTCAATTTCAAAATGAATCCAATTTAACGAAAAAGTGGAAAATCCACAAAACTGAAATTTCTAAAAAAAAAAGTTTCAGAAAGTGTCGAATTTCGAAAAAAATTTAGACGTCGAAATGAGTTCATTTTTCCGAAAAAGACGTCGCCACAATTTTTTTTCAGGAACCCATATGTCGAACTTTCAGCCTTTCAGGTAGTCATTAGGGGTCGAATTCGATAAATTTAATCTCTCAAGGATCTTATGAGTTGCTATTCGCCAGTTTGCATCAATTAATGGCTTTATTGTGTCTTCATCAGCTTCAACTGGCATTTCTGAACATGGTGCATCTTGTTGTTCTACTTTTAACGAATCCTTTTTAAGGACCTTCGACAAAAATAAGAGTAAACATTCAAAATATTAAATTCCTAAAGAATTCCCCTAGACCAGACTTCGAGTAACTCATCCAAACCTCTAAAGTTCATTGTAACAAAAACAAAACAACTGTTTCTTTAAATAAACTGAAATTTTAACCTAATTTAAATAAAGCAAGTTTGAATAAAAACTCGAAATTTATAAAGATTTCTATTTAGAAAAAGTTGGAAATTCGGGAAAAATTTCTGTAAAAGATTTTTTTTACAAAAAAGTAGAAATTAACAGAAAAACAACGTAATTTTTTTTTGGAAAAAAACGTTTAACATTAAACGTCAAAGATTTCGGAAAAAATCAAATTTGTTGCAAAAAATTAGAGGTCAAACCAATGTTTACGAAAAAAGTAAAAAATCTAAACATAATCTAAAATTTGTTTTAAGAAAATTGTAAAGAAGAGACGTAGTTTTTTGTTTAAAAATGCATTTAGAAGAAGTCTCGATTTACTCCCTGCTTTAATACATTTGTTTCAAAATTTCAATTTTTTAATAAAATTTTAAGAACACAAAATTTTGGAAAATTTTGGCTTATAAAATTCTCAAAAAAAAAACACCGAAAAAGGATGAAGTTTTGAGGTTCAAATTCCTATATTTTTTTCCCATAGGATCGACGAAATTTTGCTTGAAACGTGTTTCTACAAAGTGAATTTTTTAAAGATAAATTGTAATATGTCAAAATTGGTCAAAATTTTAAGAAAACATCTGTTTCTTTAAATAAACTGAAATTTTGACCTAATTTAATTGGAGCAAGTTTGAAGAAAAACTCGAAATTTATAAAGATTTCTTTTTTGAAAAAGTTAGAAAATTTTTCACAAAAACTTTGAAATAACCGGAGAAATTTCTATAAAAGTTTTTTTACAAAAAAGTAGAAATTTACAGAAAAACATCGTAGTTTGTTTTTGATAAAAACGTTAAACGAGGAACGTCAAAGATTTCGGAAAAAATCAAATTTGTTGCAAAATATTAGAGGTTAAATCAATGTTTATAAAAAAAGTAAAAAATCTATAGCATAATCTAAAATTTATTTTAAGAAAATTGTACAAAAGAGACGTAGTTTTTTGTTTAAAAATGCATTTAGAAGAAGTCTCGATTTTTTCCCTGCTTTAATACATTTGTTTCAAAATTTCAATTTTTTTAATAAAATTTCAAGAGCACAAAATTTTGGGAAATTTTGGCTTATAAAATTCTCAAAAAAAAAACACCGAGAAAGGATGAAGTTTTGAGGTTTAAATTCCTATATTTTTTTCCCATAGGATCGACGAAATTTTGCTTGAAACGTGTTTCTACAAAGTGAATTTTTTAAAGATAAATTGTAATATGTCAAAATTGGTCAAAATTTTAAGAAAACAACTGTTTCTTTGAATAAACTGAAATTTTGACCTAATTTAATTAGAGCAAGTTTGAAGAAAAACTCGAAATTTATAAAGATCTCTTTTTTGAAAAAGTTAGAAATTTTTTCACAAAAACTTTGAAATACCGGAGAAATTTCTATGAAAGTTTTTTTTACAAAAAAGTAGAAATTTACAGAAAAACATCGTGATTTGTTTTTAGTAGAAACGTTAAACGAGGAACGAAAAAATCAAATTTGTTGGAAAAAATTAGAGGTCGAACCAATGTTTATGAAAAAAAGTAAAAAAATCTATACATAATCTAAAATTTATTTTAAGAAAATTGTTAGTAAGAGTCGTAGATTTTGTTTAAAAATGCATTTAGAAGAAGTATCGATTTTTTCCCTGCTTTAATACATTTGTTTCAAATTTTAATTTTTTTAATAAAATTTCAAGAACACAAAATTTTGGGAAATTTTTGACTTGACAGAAAAAAACATCGAGAAAGAATGAAGTTTTGAGATTCAAATGTCCTCTATTTTTTTCTCATAGAACCGCCAAAATTTTGCTTAAAACGTGTTTCTACAAAGTGAATTTTTCAAAGAAAAAATTGTAATATGTCAAAAATGGTCAAAATTTTAAAAAACAACTGTTTCTTTAAATAAACTGAAATTTTGGCCTAATTTAATTAGAGCAAGTTTGAAGAAAAACTCGAAATTTATAAAGATCTCTTTTTGAAGTCTCGATTTTTTCCCTGCTTTAATGCATTTGTTTCAAAATTTCAATTTTTTTAATAAAATTTCAAGAGCACAAAATTTTGAGAAATTTTAACTTGTAAAATTTTTAGAAAAAAACATCGAAAAAGGATGAAATTTTGAGGTTCGAATTCCTATACTTTTTCCCACAGAACCGACGAAATTTTGCTTGAAACGTGTTTCTACAAAGTTAATGTTTTAAAGAGAAATTGTAATATGTCAAAAATGGTCAAAATTTTGAGAAAACAACTGTTTCTTAAAATAAACTGAAATTTTGACTAAGTTTAATTAAAGCAATTTCGAAGAAAGCTTGTAATTAATAATTTTTTTTTTACAAAAACTTTAAAATCCGGGAGAAATTTCTATAACAGTTTTTTTTTACAAAAAAGTTGAAATTTACAGAAAAATATCGTAGTTTTTTTTGATAAAAACTTTTAACGAGCAACGTCAAAAAAGTTCATTGTACCATACAATGAAATTGAAAAAGTTCATTGAACCTTACTTGCTGAATCTGGATAACTACTTATGTTCTGATGAGTAAAGTGTTTGGAAATGTTTCCAACTTTGTCGTCGTTTAAAAACTTCATTGAACTATGCAATGAACTCCAAAAAGGTCATTGAACCATACTTGCTGAATCTGAATAACTACTTATGGTCTGATGAGTAACGTGTTTGGAAATATTTTTAACCTCGTCGTCCTGGACCTTACTCTTAAGATCCTCGCAAATTCTATGTTAAAGAAATGTGCAATATTGTTCCAATTACTTCCTTGTTTGAAACTGGGAAATTTTCTCAACAAAAAGTATGGTAACCCCTGACGTGTTGTCTTGGCATATTTCAACCGAAAGCCAGGTAGCTCTTGTGAAATATTGCACTAGTTTTATTCATCTATGAAGACTTTTGGTTTCAGCATACAATCGATTCTATAATGAGTACCCATGATGTATATGCTTCTAAAAATTGAAATGCAAATCTTATAAAACCTTGATTTCAGGGACAAGATTTGGATATCAATTTTTGAAGACAACCAAGGACCAGTCAATTGCACCAAATAAAAAAAATGCTTCTGTAAAAACTTCTAATCCAAAGCTGCAACAAAATTCTGCTTGCACGATTTATTGCTCCAAATATTAAGCAAAAACGTGTCAGAATTTATCCCAGTGGCTTTCGAGCGAACGTCGAAAATGACAGTTCAATGTGCCTGGTATCGATTGGGAGCCACGAGACTCATTCGTTTGCGAGACACTTCACCTTTTATAAGCTATTTTGATAGCATTGTCGCTATTTTTAGACAAAAAAAGTTATATTTATGAGCGACACGTAAATCACATTTCAGACTGCGTACGAAGTATATAGAATTTATCCTTTGAAGGATAAAACCCGGCGATTTATCCAATTGAGGATAACCGGTTGATACATGGTCGAAAATTTTAATAAAATCGTGAACAAATTTTATACAAACATAATTGTATGATGTATATGAAATTTTTAGTAAATCATATTAAAAAAAACCTAAAATTTCGTTAAGTCGGGAGTGCGCCGCCTGGCATTCACCTGGGAACGACAAATATGTGTCCTAACAGGCGACGACTTGGTGAAAATCCGGCGCATCCGCCAAAACTTGAACCGAGTGCTTCGTGCGTCCTGAAATTGAATTAACCCATTCGTGCCCAGCATCACCTTTTGGCCTCAACATTTCGCATCGCATGGTTTGATATGAGAAAACGCAACTATGGGCATAAATCGATTAAATAGTAAAATTCGAAAGTAGTATACTATACACAGTTGACTAAAATAAAGTCTACATTATATTTTCTTTGCTAGTGTTATTATCAGTGGACAGTTTTTTATGAAATGTTCACCAAATATACAATAAGGTGTAATCTTTTAGAAAATCAAGTCAAAAGTATCACAGTTAGCATAAATTTGTATACAGGGGCTTTCAAAAATATCACAGTTAGAATAATAAATTGATAAATTAAGGTGAGAAATTTGTCTTTTAGATTAATTTTTAAATTAGTCGCCCCCTTTATTATATGAATCCACTTTTATGTATAAAAAACCAAAGTTAAACAAACACATTTCAGGTTTAAATAGGGCGGAGTGTAAATGAATAAAACGTCAACAAAAACCGAATTAAACAGGGTTTTTTGGGGCGACATTCACTTCGGGTCCGGCTACAATTCATCTTCCTAATAAAAAGCGCCGAATCTAATAAGGATGCGAAATAAAGCCATCCTCGATCCTGTAAAATATACAAATGGGCAACGTGAAGATTCTGTTTGAGTCTCAAATATGCCTCATAAATTTTCAAACTTTTGTTCTATTGAATTCCGTCGAGCGGATTAGATTTCATTATTGTTTTCGCGCCATCGATTTTTACCTCTTTGTCGGCGTCAACGCAAATGTTTGCCTCTTTGTTAACCTGAATACATATTTCTCTTTGAGGGGTTGATTCCAGTGGAGTTAAATGAGATAAAAAATTCAATCGGGCTAATCAGTACAAGCTTTTGATTATTTTTTTAATATTTTTCTTTCGAGTCATGAATATGTTGTTAGAGTTTTAATTTTTACAATTATGAACACATCCAATTTTTTTAATATTTTTTTTTCGAGTCATGAATATATTGTTAGAGTTTTAATTTTTACAGTTATGAACACATCCAATTTTTTTGATATTTTTCTTTTGAGTCATGACTATGTTGTTAGAGTTTTAATTTTTACAATTATGAACACATCCAATTCTAATTCAATAATGAACAATTCTAAATCCTTGAAAGAGTTTTTTATTAGAAAAAAGTCAAAGCTTCAAGAAATTTTGGCCTTAGCCTTTGCAAGTGTAATTTACTTAAAAGAGAAACGAGAAAAATCGAAACTTCGCAAAAAGAGCTGAAATGAGAAAAGATCAAGAGAAATAAAAATTTTATTCAAACATAAATTGTATGATGTAGGTGACATTTTTAGTAAATCATATTTATAAAAACCTAAAATTTCTTCAAGAGTTGAAAAATGTCCAAAATTTGAATTTCGAGTAACAAAATTATTGTAAAAGTTAAAATGTTCACTAAATTATATTAAAAAGAAAATAACTTTTCTTCAAGAGTCTAAAATTGTCCCCAATTCGAAAAAAGTTAATTTTCAAGGGTCAAATTTTGTGTGAAGACGTAATTGTCGAATTTTGAGAAAGAAAAATCCCAATTTCTGAAACAATTGCTCTTAAAATTTTAAACTTATTAGTAAAGATGTTAAATTTACAAGAAATTCGTTACTCGAAATCCCCAAAACTTTTTCTCTTGTCATCTTTATTAACATTTCGATTTCATTTAAATAAAAAAGTCGAAATTTTCTGAACTACAAATCCTCACATTTTGAGATAAAAGTTGTCTTGCAAAAAACCAATAATGTTAGGAAAAGTGGCGAAATAGATCAACAATCTTGTCCCCTGAAACCAATAAAAATTATAAAAACGATATTCGAAACAAACGTTTAAAAAGTACTTTGAAAATAAAATCGAAATTTTGAAAAGGATTAATTTTAAGGACGAGGGAAATTTTTTGAAAAATACTATTTTAAGAAAAGGTGACACAAATTTAAAAATAGCACGAATTTAAAAAAAGTAGTTAAAATTGCTGGACATATTGAGAAATTAGGACAAAAATTTCGTAAAAAAATGAAATTTGTTGCAAAAAATTAGAGGTCAAACCAATGTTTATAAAAAAATTAAAAAATCTATACATAATCTAAAATTTATTTTAAGAAAATTGTAAAGAAGAGACGTGGTTTTTTTGTTTAAAAATGCATTTAGAAGAAGTCTCGATTTTTTCCCTGCTTTACTACATTTGTTTCAAAATTTCAATTTTTTTAATAAAATTTAAAGAACACAAAATTTTGGAAAATTCTGGCTTGTAAAATTCTCAAAAAAAAACACCGAAAAAGGATGAAGTTTTGAGGTTCAAATGCCTATATTTTTTTCCCATAGAACCGACGAAATTTTGCTTGAAACGTGTTTCTACAAAGTGGATTTTTTAAAGAAAAATTGTAATATGTCATAAGTGGTTAACATTTTGAGAAAACGACTCTTTCTTTAAATAAACTAAAATTTTGACTAAGTTTAATTCAAGCAATTTTGAAGAAAAACTCAAAATTTATAAAATTTTTCTTGTACAAAAACTTTGAAATTCGGGAGAAATTTCTATACCAGTTTTTTTTTACAAAAAAGTAGAAATTTACAGAAAAACATCGTGATTTGTTTTTGGTAAAAACGTTAAACGAAGGACGTCAAAGATTTCGGAAAAAATCAAATTTGTTTCAAAAAATTAGAGATTAAACCAATGTTTATGAAAAAAGTAAAAAAATTATATATAATTTAAGATTTACTTTAAAAAAATTGTAAAGAAGATACGTCGTTTTTTGTTTAAAAATGCACTTAGAAGAAGTCTCGAATTTTTCCCTGCTTTAATACATTTGTTTCAAAATTTCAATTTTTTTAATAAAATTTCAAGAACACAAAATTTTTGGGATATTTTGACTTGTAAAATTTTCAGAAAAAAACATCGAGAAAGGATGAAGTTTTGAGGTTCAAATTCCTATATTTTTTTCCCATAGAATTTCCGAAATTTTGCTTGAAACGCGTTTCTGTAAAGTGAATTTTGTAAAGAAAAATTGTAATATGTCAACAATGGTCAAAATTTTGAGAAAACAACTCTTTCTTTAAATAAACTAAAATTTCGACTAAGTTTACTTAAAGCAATTTTGAAGAAAAACTCGAAATTTATAAAAAAAATTGTTCACAAAAACTTAGAAATTTGAGAAAAATTTCTGTAAAAGTTGTTTTTACAAAAAAGTAGAAATTTACTAAAAAATATCGTAGTTTTTTTTGGTAAAAACGTTTAACAATCAACGTCAAAAAAGTTCATTGAACCATACAATGGAAAAAAATTGTAATATGTCAAAAATGGTCAAAATTTTGAGAAAACAACTGTTTCTTTAAATAAACTGAAATTTTGACCTAATTTATTTAGAGCAAGTTTGAAGAAAAACTCGAAATTTATAAAGATCTCTTTTTTCAAAAAGTTAGAAATTTTTTCACAAAAACTTTAAAAAACCGGAGAAATTTCTATAAAAGTTTTTTTACAAAAAAGTAGAAATTTACAGAAAAACATCGTAGTTTGTTTTTGATAAAAACGTTAAACGAGGAACGTCAAAGATTTTGGAAAAAATCAAATTTGTTGCAAAATATTATAGGTCAAATCAATGTTTATAAAAAAAGTAAAAAAGCTATGCATAATCTAAAATTTATTTTAAGAAAATTGTACAAAAGAGACGTACATTTTGTTTAAAAATGCATTTAGAAGAAGTCTCGATTTTTTCCCTGCTTTAATACATTTGTTTCAAAATTTCAATTTTTTTAATAAAATTTCAAGAACAAAAATTTTGGGAAATTTTGACTTGTAAAATTTTCAGAAAAAGGAGAAAGGATGAAGTTTTGAGGTTCGAATTCCTATATTTTTTTCCCATAGAACCGCCTAAATTTTGCTTAAAACGTGTTTCTACAAAGTGAATTTTTTAAAGAAAAATTGTAATATGGCAAAAATGGTCAACATTTTGAGAAAACAACTGTTTCTTTAAATAAACTGAAGTTTAATTAAAGCAATCTTGAAGAAAAACTCGAAATTTATAAAAATTTTTTGTCACAAAAACTTAGAAATTCGGGAGCAGTTTCTAAAAAAGTTTTTTTACAAAAAAGTAGAAATTTACAGAAAAATATCGTAATTTTTTTGGTAAAAACGTTTAACGAGCAACGTCAAAAAAGTTCATTAAAAAAAAATTGTAATATGTCAAAAATGGTCAAAATTTTGAGAAAACAACTGCTTCTTTAAATAAACTGAAATTTCGACTAAGTTTAATGAAAGCAATTTTGAAGAAAAACTCGAAATTTATAAAAATTTATAAAAATACTATTTTAAGAAAATGTGACACAAATTTAAAAAAAAACACGAATTTAGAGGAAGAAGTTGAAATTGCCAAACATATTGAGAAATTAAGACAAAAATTTTGTAAAAAAGGCAAACTTTACCAAATCAGGCAAAATTTTTGGAAAATTAGATTTTAAAAGATCGAAATTCTGATTACTTAAAGATTTTGATTTCGTTTAGAATATCAAATCTCAAAACTTCGTTTTTTTTAAGATTTTGACCTTTTTTCAAATTATGACATCCCAAAGCCTTAACTTTTTCAAAATTTTAATTTTATTCGAAATTTTGACGTCAAAATTGTTACTTTATTGTAAATATTTGTTTTTTTGAAAATAATACTGTTTTTTTCTTAATTTTGATTTCAAAAGTGTAGGTTTTTTAAACTTTATTAGTTCAAAACTTTTTGAAACCTTCGATTCTCAAAAAACTGTTTTTTTTTGTTCAATTTTTTTACAATTCCAGTGTTTTTAAAAACATTTGACCTTTTCTCAAAATTTTGCTCCCCTTCTCGACTTCGCTAACTCGTATTATTTTAAAAATACCTCGGAACTTTTAGTAATCGATACATTTAAGAAAACATTGGTAACAATCAGGATCATATGTCATTTCTGCTTGAAAACGATTTAAAACGTCAAATTTCGATTTAGAATGTCAAATTTCAATGTAAATGTCAATTCAATTTTAAAGTCAAGATTTGGAGATTAAAAAAAGGTGGAAATTTTAACATTAAATCATAAATGATTTTTCAAGAGGTAAAATTTTTGGAAAATTGGATTTTAAAAGATCGAAATTTTGACTATTTAAAGATTTTGATTTCGTTTATAATATCAAATCTCAAAACTTTGTTTTTTTAAAGTTTTGACCTTTTTTCAAATTATGACATTCCAAAGCTTCAACTATTTCAAAATTTTGATTTTATTCGAAATTTTGACCTCAAAATTGATGCTTTATTGTAAATATTTGTTTTTTCGAAAATAATACTATTTTTTAAAGTTTTGACTTCAAAAGCTTAAGCTTTTAAACATTTTTTAGGCTTAAAGCCTTTTAAAATCTTCGACTCTCAAAAAACTGTTTTTTTTTATTCAATTTTGTTTACAATTCCAGTGTTTTTAAAAACATTTGGCCTTTTCTCAAAATTTTGCTTTCCTTCTCGACTTTGCTAACTCCTATTATTTTAAAAATACCTCGGAACTTTTAGTAATCGATACATTTAAGAAAACATTGGTAACAATCAGGATCATATGTCATTTCTGCTTGAAAACGATTTAAAATATCAAATTTCGAATTAGAATGTCAAATTTCAATTTAAATGTCAATTCGACTTTAAAGTCAAGATTTGGGGATTTAAAAAAGGTGGAAATTTTAACCTTAAATCTTAAATGATTTTTGAAGAGGCAAAATTTTTGGAAAATTGGATTTTAAAAGATCGAAATTTTGACTATTTAAAGATTTTGATTTCGTTTAGAATATCAAATCTCAAAACTTCGTTTTTTTAAAGTCTTGACCTCTTTTCAAATTATGACATTCCAAAGCTTCAACTTTTTCAAAATTTTGATTTTATTCGAAATTTTGACCTCAAAATTGATGCTTTATTGTAAATATTTGTTTTTTCGAAAATAATACTATTTTTTAAAGTTTTGACTTCAAAAGCTTAAGCTTTTAAACATTTTTTAAGCTTAAAGCCTTTTAAAATCTTCGACTCTCAAAAAACTGTTTTTTTTTATTCAATTTTGTTTACAATTCCACTGTTTTTAAAAACATTTGGCCTTTTCTCAAAATTTTGCTTTCCTTCTCGACTTTGCTAACTCCTATTATTTTAAAAATACCTCGGAACTTTTAGTAATCGATACATTTAAGAAAACATTGGTAACAATCAGGATCATATGTCATTTCTGCTTGAAAACGATTTAAAATATTAAATTTCGAATTAGAATGTCAAATTTCAATTTAAATGTCAATTCGACTTTAAAGTCAAGATTTGGGGATTTAAAAAAGGTGGAAATTTTAACATTAAATCTTAAATGATTCTTCACCACGCAAAATTTTTGGAAAATTAGATTTTAAAAGATCGAAATTCTGATTACTTAAAGATTTTGATTTCGTTTAAAATACCAAATCTCAAAACTTTAGGTTTTGACCTTTTTTTAAACTATGACATTCCAAAGCTTCAACTTTTTCAAAATTTAGATTTTATTCAAAATTTTGACCTCAAAATTGTTACTTTATTGTAAATATTTGTTTTTTTGAAAATAATACTGTTTTTTTCTTAATTTTGATTTCAAAAGTGTAGGTTTTTTAAACTTTATTAGTTCAAAACTTTTTGAAACCTTCGATTCTCAAAAAACTGTTTTTTTTATTCAATTTTTTTGTCAATTCCAGTGTTTTTAGAAACATTTGACCTTTTCTCAAAATTTTGCTCCCTTTCTCGACTTCGCTAACTTGTATTATTTTAAAAATACTTCGGAACTTTTAGTAATCGATACATATAAGAAAACATTGGTAACAACCAGGATCATATGTCATTTCTGCTTGAAAACGATTAAAAATGTCAAATTTTGATTTAGAATGTCAAATTTCAATTCAAATGTCAATTCGACTTTAAAGTCAAGATTTGGAGATTTAAAAAAGGTGGAAATTTTAACATTAAATCTTAAATGATTTTTCAAGAGGCAAAATTTTTGGAAAATTAGATTTTAAAAGATCGAAATTCTGATTACCTAAATATTTTGATTTCGTTTAGAATATCAAATCTCAAAACTTTGTTTTTTTAAGGTTTTGACCTTTTTTTAAATTATGACATCCCAAAGCTTCAACTTTTTTAAAATTTTAATTTTATTCGATATTTTGACGCCAAAATTGTTACTTTATTGTAAATATTTGTTTTTTCGAAAATAATACTGTTTTTTTTCTAGTTTGGACTTCAAAGTTTAAGTTTTTAAAATTTTTTTAGCTCAAAGCTTTTTGAAGTCTTCGACTCTCAAAAAACTGTGTTTTTTTAATTCATTTTTGTTTACAATTCCAGTGTTTTTAAAAACATTTGACCTTTTCTCAAAATTTTGCTCCCCTTCTCGACTTCGCTAACTTGTAGTATTTTAAAAATACCTCGGAACTTTTAGTAATCGATACATTTAAGAAAACATTGGTAACAACCAAGATCATATGTCATTTCTGCTTGAAAACGATTTAAAACGTCAAATTTCGATTTAGAATGCAAGTAGAATGCAACCTAGACTACAAATTCATGCAGCCCCCCAGGCGGCGTGTATAGTGAATCATAGGTAGCTGAACTACCAACAGTTGGAACACTGCCACCTAGCGAAGTGGTTGCTCTCTAGGAAAAATTTCCCAGAAGACAAGAATTCTAATGCACAGACCAATAGGTTTGAACAAACTTCGAATATAATAAATGTTCAAACCTATTGGTCTGTGCATTAAAATTCCATTTAGAATGTCAAATTTTAATTTAAATGTCAATTCGGCTTTAAAGTCAAGATTTGGGAATTTAAAAAAGTAGAAATTTTAATATTAACTCTTAAATGGTTTTTTGAATTTAAACCTTAAATGTAAATTATTTTTTAATGCTAATACATATAGCGTCCAAACTTTAGGCATCACATTCAATTTTTGAGGCAGTTTTTTATTTTTGCAGTCTCTTTTTCTTAAATTTGGACTATTTATAATACATAAGATGGCACTAATTAAAGGTAGGTTATTAAAGTTGCTGAATTTAAACAAAAACATCAAAAATGAAAATATGTGCAGAGCCTGAGGTAGATCGACCCCATCTCTCACTAATTATTCGATTAAGCCTCAAGTTTCGTTGACAGCTTTAGAATTCACAGACAAGGTTAAAAAATCAAGGCTACAGTGTAAATTTCCAAAAAAATTCCAACTTTGAGCTTAAACCTGACATTTGTGCTACATTAAATATCATTTCTTACAAAATTGTGCTTTTTTCAATTTACAGTTAAATTTGGAAGGAGATTTCAATAAAAAGTCAAAACAAAATAAAACTTGAGAAAGTAGTGGCCATTAAAACGTAAAAATATAAAAGAATTATTAAATATTTGTGTTCCAGTTTACGTTGTTAAACAAACGTTTTTCGTTTTATTGCACGACTTCACCATATCGAATAAATCCGTCTAGAACAAATATTGACAAACCTAATCAAAGAACGCTAAACACAGCAGAAGACAAAGCATGCATTAAGATGTTATGACGAATTTGATCCAACAAAGATCCACATATCACCCCTAATGCACCGAATAAAAGCCAGGATGGCAAGAAAAGGCAAGGTAATAACTCAGATTGAGAAAAAAGTCAAACTGCCGACTTTAGCACAAAACTGAACTCTGAAGAAGAAATAAAAATTGGCAGAAAAACATGAAAGCAGCTCGACTGATATAAAACCAAATCTCTCCATAATTTAGACTGTAAAATTGCAGACGTTTTATACGCTGCAAAACAACGCTGAGCTCTGGTAATTGGGGGAATTTTTCAAAATATCCTCTGGATTTTATAGCATAGTTTGTGGTTTGAAGAATACATACAAATACCCTGCGTGCACTTTATCCAATTTGTCCATTTAGTGGCTCCTTGTTTTATAATTAAACTTGAAATATATATATATAACTCACAAAGTTAACCAAGGAGCAGTTCGTTCCACAAAAAAAAACAAAATTTCGAAATCATTAATAAATTTGTGGTCTTGTTTTCATAAATATGAAGCATAATGTGAGTTAGTTTTCGAAGTTTAGTTTTCTGATTCTCGCATTGATAAATCTATCTGTCTGTCCAATATACATCTTCCGGCAAATCCCACATTTCAATTTACAAACTCCGCTTTACCACTCTTTTGTTTGACTTTTTATTATTGTTTTAAATTAATTTGGACGAATTTCCAGCACGCAGGGTTTCATTACATTGAATTGACAATAATTCATTAAATTTAACATACCCAAACACAAGTCACGCCGAGGGCGCTTGAATTAAATGTATTTTGCTATGATGCAAGTCCACAAGTAGACACAGTGACTTCTATAACACTTCAGAGTTGTATGCACTTCTGGTTAAGATTGTTTTCTGTTTTAAATGAGATTTCTAAATTTAATTTATCCAGTTCTAGAGTCTAAAGCACGTTAAAACTTCCAATCAATTTAAGATGAATATCTGACATGATTTTTGTGTAGTTCTTATTGTCCAATCCACAAGTAGGCACAGTGACCTTTATCAGTGTTATATGCACTTCAGGTTGAGATTGTTTTCTGTTTTAAATGAGATTTCTAAATTTAATTTATCCAGTTCTAGGATCTAAAGCACGTTAATACTTGCAATCAATTTAAGATGAATGTCTGACATGATTTTTGTGTAGTTCTTATTGTCCAATCCACAAGTAGGCACAGTAACCTTTAGTATTCCCAAAAAAAGTATGTCCGGCGCATCCACCAAAATTTGAACCGAGCGCTTCGTGCGTCCTGAAATTAAATTAACCCATTCGTGCCCAGCATCGCCTTTTGGCATAAGCATTTCGCATCGCACAGTTTGATAAAATGGAACTCTGGGCATAAATCGATGAAATAGTGAACTTCGAAAGTAGTATACTATACACAGTTGGCTAAAATAAAGTCTACATTATATTTTCTCTGCTAGTGTTATTATTAGTGGATAGTTTTTTATAAAATTTTCACCAAATATACAATAAGGTGTAGGCTTTTATAAAATCAAGTCAAAAGTTACACAGTTACAATAAATTTTTATACAGGGGGTTTCAAAAATATTTGTCATTTTTAGAGTTTTGCAAAGATTCTCAAAAAAATTTGGCAAAAAAACCAAATATTTCACTAAAGATAATTTGGTTATTAAAAAGCTTAATATTTTTCCAATATAATAATTCTTTACTTTTTTTAAATACCCCGATTGTTGTCAGTTTTATGACAATTTTCTCGAAGTCGTGCACAATGACAAAATTGTACTGGAAAGGGCTATATTTTGGCAATAACAGGCCTCGAAAATAGTAAGTAACATAACTAGTTGTTAAATAATTGTTTTATTGTAAAATTAAAACTAATTTGAGCGAATATGAGCCAACAAAGATCCACATATCACCCCTTAATGCACCGAATAAAAGCCAGGATGGCAAAAAAAGGCAAGGTAATAACTCAGATTGGGAAAAAAGTCAAACTGCCGACTTTAGCACAAAACTGAACTCTGAAGAAGAAATAAAAATTGGCAGAAAAACATGGAGCAGCTCGTCTGATATAAAACCAAATCTCTCCATAATTTAGACTGTAAAATTGCGGACGTTTTATACGCCGCAAAACAACGCTGAGTTCTGGTAATTGGGGGAATTTTTCAAAATATTCTCTGAATTTTATAGCGTAGTTTGTGGTTAGGTATTTACCCTGATTGCATTTTATCCTACTTGTCCATTTAGTGGCCCCTTGTTTTATAATTAAACTTAAAAAATTTATATAATAAAAAAGTGGTCTCTTGCTTTATAATTATATTAAAAAAGTGAGGGTAAATGCAACTAATTAGAGCACCCTTTTAAATTAGTAGCATCTATAGTTGGTATTCCTAAAAAAAGTATGTTTGGGCGCGCGTTGGCAATCAATGAGTGAAGGGATGGCAACAAAAGAGACGAGTTCTTTTATAGCCATCACGCAACAAACTTCCACAAAAGAAAACGTTGTATATACATACCCCATAAAGGTGCCAATCCACTTTATTGAGAAGATATTACCGCACACCAAGGGCTGTACTCTCCCGCATAAAAGCGGTACCTGCCACATTAACTACTGAGGAAGAAAGTCGATCGCCAACACTCGCCTCGATCACCATCATCCGAACACTTTGACCGCCAATAAATAACACAAATGTTTATTTTTTTAATGCACACTGCAATTTTTTATAGAAAATGAAGTCTCTGTGTGATGTCTCGTAGCTTTTATCATGGATGAATAATTCCACATACGTTTACCACACGCCGCTTTCAGAACTTCCATGTACATAATTTTTATATAATTTTATTTTGATATTCTGAACCATTTTTTGTGGTCCTTGGACTAGTCCTTGGTTATCTTCAAAATTTGATACAGAAACTTATCCCCTGAAACCAAGAAATATTAAAAGGCACAACAAAGTGTGGTTTTCTCTCCAAATACAACATGTTCTCTTTTCTTTGTCTTGGTTTCAGGGGACAAGTTCGTGTATCAGTTCTAAACCATCAAAATACAGTAACATGTCTAGGTTAGCATATTTTTTCAGGATTTTAACCCATATTACCGTGTAGAAAATGTTGGAAATTTAGGTAGATTAGGTTATTTGTAACACCCGTGACCAGTTTCTTATTATGTCAACATTTTATGGCTATCATCTACCTAGTTCAATGGACTTCTAATTTACAGGGTAGTTTGTGGTTAAGAAAAAAACTCTTTATCTAGAAAAAAATTTTAAAATCTGGAAATAATATGAACGAAATCGAAAGAAAAAACCATATATTTAATGATCACTCCCTCTGCTTTTGGTTCTACAACTTTTTACTCATAACGAGCATAATTGAATGCTGTTATTATCCTAAAAGAAATACAAACATAGAAGCTGCTGAGTTATTGAAATAGATGGTTTTTATAATAAATTAATAAGAAATTGGCGCCTAAAACTGTATTAATTGTAACAAAATGAAACGAGTGTATATATGCAATTACCCAAAAGCATATTATCGTTATCTTAAAAAATGCCTTACTCGTTTTGCTAGTTACTCAATATTTTTAAGTATTTTTTTTAATGTTTAACGATTCGTTTGTAAATACCAAAGAATTCCCTTTTTATTGGTATTTTCAAACAAGCAACAATATTATTATATCAGAAAAGTTGCTTTCTCTATTTTCACAAAGACGATACAGTCAACAAAAATATTCTCCTCGTTTCTATGCATAAAATAGGATCAGGATACATATTGGAAAAAATAAGAAATGTGGCATAACATCAGAAGGCGTTAAGTCACTTCTATAAAACCGTTTACATTATTGGTTAAGGTTATTCGTAGGATGGGCATCTAACCATCTAAATTATGAACTGAAACGTCAAGAAGAATTTTCTCGAGAAGTTGCGTATCCAATTTAGCGGCATTTAGGTTGTATTTGGCGTAGAAATGGAAAAATATTTATGTTAGCACGGCTTATTTATGGCGGCTGTTTAGTGCTTTCTTCTGCAATATCCCCAAATGATGAAGGAAACCTTTGGTCCGCACGACGACAAAATAAATAAACCTGAATCACTTCCACAAAAAGACCAACAAAACGAGAAAGAGGCGCTCCACATTACGTTTTTTTTTGCATTAGAGTACAATGAGAACTCGTGTCAGACATTCATGTTAAATTGATTGCTAACTTTAACGTGACTTAGACTGGAAGTGGATAAATTAAATTAAGAAATCTTATTTAAAACAGAAAACAATCTCAACCTGAAGTGCATGTAACCATGATAAAGGTCAATGTATCTAATTGTGGATTGGACAATGAAAACTACACAAAAATCATGCCAGACATTCATGATAAATTGATTGCAAGTTTTAACGTGCTTTAGACCCTAGAACTGGATAAATTAAATTTAGAAATCTCATTTAAAACAGAAAACAATCTCAACCTGAAGTGCATATAACCCTGATAAAGGTTACTGTGCCTTCTTGTGGATTGGACAATGAGAACTACACAAAAATCATGTCAGACATTCATGATAAATTGATTGCAAGTTTAAATGTGCTTTAGACCCTAGAACTAGATAAATTAAATTTAGAAATCTCATTTAAAACAGAAAACAATCTCAACCTGAAGTGCATATAACCCTGATAAAGGTTACTGTGCCTACTTGTGGATTGGACAATGAGAACTACACAAAAATCATGTCAGACATTCATCTTAAATTGATTGCAAGTTTTAACGTGCCTTAGATCCTAGAACTGGATAAATTTAATCTAGAAATCCCATTTAAAACAGAAAACAATCTCAACCTGAAGTGCATGTAACCATGATAAAGGTCACTGTATCTAATTGTGGATTGGACAATGAAAACTACACAAAAATCATGTCAGACATTCATGATAAATTGATTGCAAGTTTTAATGTGCTTTAGATCCTAGAACTGGATAAATTAAACTTAGAAATCTCATTTAAAACAGAAAACAATCTCAACCTAAAGTGCATATAACCCTGATAAAGGTTACTGGGCCTACTTGTGGATTGGACAATGAGAACTACACAAAAATCATGTCAGACATTCATCTTAAATTGATTGCAAGTTTTAACGTGCTTAAGACCCTAGAACTGAACAAATTAAATTTAGAAATCTCATTTAAAACAGAAAACAATCTCAACCTGAAGTGCATATAACCCTGATAAAGGTCACTGTGCCTAGTTGTGGATTGGACAATGAGAACCACACAAAAATCATGTCAGACATTCATCTTAAATTGATTGCAAGTTTTAACGTGCTTTAGACCCTAGAACTGGATAAATTTAATCTAGAAATCCCATTTAATAAAGAAAACAATCTCAACCTGAAGTGCATATAACCCTGATAAAGGTTACTGTGCCTACTTGTGGATTGGACGATGAGAACTACACAAAAATCATGTCAGACATTCATGATAAATTGATTGCAAGTTTTAACGTGCTTTAGATCCTAGAACTGGATAAATTAAATTTAAAAATCTCATTTAAAACAGAAAACAATCTCAACCTGAAGTGCATATAACCCTGATAAAGGTCACTGTGCCTACTTGTGGATTGGACAATGAGAACTACACAAAAATCATGTCAGACATTCATCTTAAATTGATTGCAAGTTTTAACGTGCTTTAGACCCTAGAACTGGATAAATTTAATCTAGAAATCCCATTTAAAACAGAAAACAATCTCAACCTGAAGTGCATATAACCCTGATAAAGGTCACTGTGCCTACTTGTGGATTGGACAATGAGAACTACACAAAAATCATGTCAGACATTCATCTTAAATTGATTGCAAGTTTTAACGTGCTTTAGACCCTAGAACTGGATAAATTAAATTTAGAAATCTTATTTAAAACAGAAAACAATCTCAATCAGAAGTGCATACAACCCTGAGGTGTTATAGAAGTCACTGTGTCTACTTGTGGATTTGCATCACAGCAAAATGCATTAAACTCAAGCGCCCTCGGCGTGACTTGTGTTTGGGTATGTTAAATTTAATGAATTATTGTCAATTCAATGTAATGAAACCCTACGTGCTGGAAATTTGTCCAAATTAATTTAGAACAATATTAAAAAGTCAAAAAAAAGAGTGGCGAAGCGGAGTTTGTAAATTGAAATGTGGGATTTGCCGGAAGATGTATATTGGACAGACAGATAGATTTATCAATGCGATAATCAGAAAACTAAACTTCGAAAACTAACTCACATTATGCTTCATATTTATGAAAACAAAACCACAAATTTATTAATGATTTCGGAATTTTGTTTTTTTTTGTGAAACGGACTGCTCCTTGGTTATCTTTCTGAGTTATTCTCTGAAGATAATAGCTTGGCTATCGAAACACGTTAGAGCAACCTCTGTTGTGTTTTTTAATCTTTCTTGGTTTCAGGGGATAAGATTTGTATTTCAATTTTTGAAGATAACCAACAACCAATTCGTCCCACCAAAAAAAAAAATACTGTTGTTGTGTTTTTAAATCTTTCTTGGTTTCGGGGGACAAGATTTGTATTTTAATTTTCGAAATTTTGTAACAAAAGTAAGTTACGAAATAATTTGGAAATTAGGAATCAGTAGATATAAACATAAACATAAAAAAGTATGAACATAAGGATTTAACACTTAGTAGCTAAACAGACTTCAAATATAATGATCTATTGTAATTCAACGAATGACTGCATTATTAACGGCTAAGTTTTCAAATTTCGTATTCTTAAAAAATCGTGAGAATATCGAGTTAAAATCGAATATTAGAATAAAAATTTTGAGATCAAACTTGTCATCTAGGATTAAATTTTCTAGTTTCCAAAATTTATCTTCATTTTCTTCTCAGGTATAATTCTCGGATTTTTAGTTGTTTGGATTTTTTGGCAACTTCAAACTTACCTCTTTTTCCTTTTTCTGAAATATTGATTTTCAATTGAATATACAAACGTTTCTCTCAAAATATGAAATATACGACTAGTCCCAAAATGTCGACAAAATTTCATTTAAACTTTCATAATTTGATTGACTTTTCAGCTCGAGTTAGAACGTAGAATAAATTTCTAATTAAAATGAATCTATAGATTAGGATGTGCTTGAAACAATGAGAATATTTAATGAAATATCTTCCCGTAACTTTATATAACGTATTTAGGTATTAAAAGGTGCTTGCTTAAATTAAGAAGTGGGCGAATTAAAGGAAAGTTCCCATCCCTGTTATGTGTCTTTAAGGGTGAAGTAAAAGTCGTAATTTTTGCCGTGGCCTCGAATAAATCTCTCGCCCAACCCAATATGCTCCCTCGTAAAACACCACAACTTCCGAAGGCTACCTAAATTAACATAAACGAAAAATTCCTCTTAGCTTCCAAGTTAGACGACAACGCATCGCAAAATACAGAAACGTCTCTTGTCTATGTCATTTCGATGCCCCCAAACACGTCAACCTTGACCCGCTTCAGGCCCTATATATCTTTGTTATAAATCGGACGCCTTACTCTCGAATTCAGGTCGAGAATGACTCTTAATGCTTTCCGAATCTGCCGTCGGCAATTTTCCGCGACAATAAATTCGTCTGGATTTAATATTTGAAGTCGTAACTTTTAATAGGTGTTATATTGCTTTCGCCGTACGATTCGTAATTATTCGGGAGTACGCCGCCCGGCATTCACCTGGGAACGACAAATATGTATCCTGACAGGCGACGATTTGGCGAAAATCCGGCGCATCCGCCAAAACTCGAGCCGAGCGCTTCGTGCGTCCTGATATTGAATTAACCCATTCGTGCCCAGCATCGCCCTTTGGCAATCAGCATTTCGCATCACGCAGTTTGATATGAGAAAACGCAACTCTGGGCATAAATCAATTAAATGGTGAACTTCGAAAGTAGTATTTAAACGTATACTGTACACAGTTGGCTAAAATAAAGTCTATATTATATTTTCTTTGCTAGTGTTATTATTAGTGGATAGTTTTTAATGAAATTTTCACCTAATATACAATAAGGTGTAGGCTTTTAGAAAATTAAGTCAAAAGTTTCACAGTTATCACAAATTTTTATACAGGGGGTTTCAAAAATATTTGCCCTTTATAGAATTTTGTAAAAATTCGGGAAAAAATTTGGGAAAATAACTAAGTATTTCATTAAAAATAACTTGATTATTGGAAAGCCTAACATTTTTCAAGTATAAGAATTCTTTACTTTTTTAAATACTCCGATTATTGTCAGTTTTACAATTTTCTCGAAGTCGTGCACAATGGCAAAATTGTACTAGAAAGGGCCATATTTTGGCAACAATGGGCCTCGAAAATAGTAAATAACATAACTAATTGTTGAATAAGTGTTTTATTGCAAATTTAAAATTAATCTGAATACGCTAATGATGTCAGCAGAGAGCGAGAGCAATAAAATTTTAATGAAAGCACCTTTAGAAGTAAAACAAATCGTAGGTGGAAAACTTGTTAAAAAATTTCATAACAACCACTGGTATAAGATCTGTGTTTCGTTTGTTAGAAAAATTAAATCATTATTATTCAATAAATTAAATAGAACGAAGTTTTTTTTTTGGTGGAACGGAGTTGTCCTTGATTATCTTCTACATTGATACACAAATCGTGTCCCCTAAAAATAAGAAAGATTAAGGAATTAAAAAATACAACAAAAGTTGTTATAACGCGTTTCGATAGCTAAGCTGTCATCTGCAGAGAGATACGACGCTTAACGGTGGTAGAAATGTATCCTTATTAGAGCTATAGTTCTTTTAGCTTTTGAATTCGAATTGCTTGATACTATTTCCGCGACAATAAATTCGTCTGGATTTAATATTTGAAGCCGTAACTTTTAATAGATGTTATATAGCTTTCGCCGTACGATTCGTAATTATTCAGGAGTACGCCTCCCGGCATTCACCTGGGAATGATAAATATGTGTCCTGACAGGCGACGATTTGGCGAAAATCCGGCGCATCCGCCAAAATTTGAAGCGGGCGCTTCGTGCGTTCTGAAATTGAATTAAGTCATTCGTGCCCAGCATCGCCTTTTGGCATCAGCATGTGGCATCACGCAGTTTAATATGCGAAAACGCAACTGTGGGCATAATTCGATTGAATAGTGAACTTCGAAAGTAGTGTTTAAACATGTACTATACAGAGTTGACTAAAATAAAATCTACCTTATATTTTCTTTGCTAGTGTTATTATTGGCGAATAGTTTTTTATGAAATTTTTACTAAATGTACAATAAGGTGTAAGCTTTTAGAAAATAAGGTCAAAAGTATCACAGGTTTAATAAGTTTTTATACAGAGGCTTCCAAAAATATTTGTCATTTTTAGAGCTTTGCAAAAGTTTGCAAAACAATTTCGCAAAAAACTAAGTATTTTATTAAAAATAATTTAGTTATTGAAAAGCCTAATATTATTTAGGTAAAATAGTTCTTCACTTTTTGAAATTCTTTGAATATTGTCAGTTTTACGACAATTTTCTCGAAGTCGTGCACAATAGTAAAATTGAAAATTTAATATTCATTCGCTTTAAATTTTATTTATTGGTGTTTTATCATCATTAACAATTTTAGTTCTCAAGAATAATGAATCAGGAGTAATTTGTGCCCATCGCAATAAAAATATAAGGTTATTTCTGAAAGAAATATATCAAGAGACCGACGCCTCTATAAATTTTATTTCCTTTCAGAAGATCGAACAAAAATAAAGCGTTCTAAAAGAGGCGATAAAAATTTCATTAGGAACAACTCGACAATACTTTCCACAACTTTATGTTTTTGCGCCATGCTAAGTTAGATAGAATCCCTATAAACGTTTCCTTGAACGCCATAGAAACAGAAGATGTCACTTATTTAGTATTCCACTTGAAAACGACACAATAATTTATCGCCTATATCTACCAAACAAATTAAAAACCTTCTTTAATTAACGCTTAATCATCATAATTATCAACTAAACGACTTTTTCATTAATCTGGGGAAAGTTTCACTTGGAAGAAATTTTATTGTATTTCATTTACGAAAGTTTGGAAGTTTCGTTTGCCAAGACGTTCGAAAAAGACGATTTATTTGGGCAAAGTCAGGAGTTTTAAAATGGGGCTATTCAACCCTCAAAGGAGTAGTTTTGAATTTAAAAAACCTAATCCAATCCAATCGAGATAAAAGTCGTGAAATATACCTGGATACTGATCCATATTTTTTGACCACTGGTTTATCAATTGAAAATTATGGATTTATTTTCATATTTGTAAATGACGATTTCTTTGAGTCTTTTTCAAAGCCACAAGTTTTAAAATGGGGTTATTCAACCCTCGAAGAAGTAGTTTTGAATTTAAAAAACCTAATCCAATCCAATCGAGATAAAAGTCGCGAAATGTACCTGGATACTGATCCATATTTTTTCACCACATTGATTTATCAATTGAAAATTGGATTTATTTTCATATTTGTAAATGACGATTTCTTTGGGTCTTTTTCAAAGCCACAAGTTTTAAAATGGGGTTATTCAACCCTCGAAATGATAGTTTTGGATTTAAAGAATCGAGATAAAGGTGGCGAAATGTATTTGGACGGTAATGCATATCTTTTTAACAACTTTGATTTATCAATTGACGTTAAAGTTATAGATTTACTTTCATATGTATAGTGCGTGCCAGAAGTTGATAAAGATCATGCGAATCGTACCATTCTGTTCTTATCTACTTAGGACATGCAATAGTATTGAATTAATGTCATACCAAACATATTAGATACGTCAACGGAAAATTTTATATGAATTGTTAAATTTCATATGAATTGATGATAAAATTCCTTCCTTACTTTCATTAAAAAACTAGAACGGTCGTTTACATGGCTCGCTACTGCTATCATCTAAAACTTTGTGAAATCTTTGCGAAGTTTCAGTTTTATTGTTGCTTTTGTAACAATGAAATTATAAGGTTTATTGATAAATCGATGGTAAGTTTCATTTTGCCAACAATACAAACTTTTCTAATAATTTCAGAAACTGCGGGCCACAAAATTTAAGGTAATACTATTTATGGTACACTCTCAAGCCTAATTTGTATTTTCTTTGATTTATAACAGCTCAAGTTAAATAAAATGAAAGAATATCAAGCCTTTTCCAAGAAACTGATCGGAAAAACAACAAATAGGATAGTTTTCACATTTTAAGCTTTAAATAAATAATAAATTAGGTTGTAGAGTATCTAAATATAAATAAAATTAGGGACATTCTACTTGTTAAATTCGTTTTATCAATATTTTAAATTAAAGGTGAAATTTTCAGGAAAAAAAATAATTTTAACGTCATAATTAGAGATTTTAATTTTCAACTAAACAGATTAGGATTACAGTCAATAAAAGGTTCATAAAATTCATTAAAAACTCCAAATTTTAAGAAAAAGTCTTTATAAGTCGAATTCCATCTGTAATTCGAAATTCCCATTTTAATGTTATATTTAAAAAAAAAAGTATGACTTTCAAATTTAAACTGAAAACTTTGAATAAACTGAAAAGTTTGAATAAACTGAAAAGTTTGAATAAACTGAAAAGTTTGAATAAACTGAAAAGTTTGAATAAACTGAAAAGTTTAATAAACTGAAAAGTTTAATAAACTGAAAAGTTTAAATAAACTGAAAAGTTTAATAAACTGAAAAGTATCGATAACATTTTTTCGTTCCTCGAAATTCATCTTACTCTCCAAATTTCAACTTTTATCCACAAACTTCGACTTTTATTTCAAAATTCAACATTTTCTGTTACTGGGCAATTTAATTTAAATTTGGAGAATTATGTTAAGTTTAAATTGGATTTAAAAACATTCAGAGTCGCGAAAAAAAAAGAGGAAGAGAGAAGAAAAGCAAAAATAGTTTAATTAGCTAATAATAAAGCAATGAATTTTAATTGATTCGATTAATTCTCATTACGTAATTTTTTCATTATCGATACTTCATCCATTGACAACGATAAATTCTACTAAAGAACTAATTACACCAAACTGGCGAAATGAACGTGTGCATTTGACAACGACACATATATTTCACCAAATAATTGAATTGATACTAATGCTTTAATCGGGTCTAGCATTAAAGCACGCCGCAACTGTGTAATAAGGCACAATTGAGCCATGCAAATCAGCAATTAACAGAAGCAATTATATGCACTATACTTCGGAATAGCCAACAACAGGCCTACAATTGGACGAATCGAATGGAATAACAACGTTGTCGATGTTTTGGCGGATGCGCCGGACCAAACAAACAAATCGCTTTCGTGGTAACCTTAAATCAATTATCGTTACTCTGAAAGTTATCATATTGACATCAGCGATTGGTATTCATTCAAATTACCGCTTTTTCTTCTTCTTTTGCATTGTAACGCTAACTTTAACGAAGCGCCATCAAAGTCAGTTGTACTATCTGCTTCTGCGGATATCACAACTTGAGAATTATGAAGGAATTATGTATCTCTCCAGATCTGATGAACTTACATCGTCTAAGTGTGCCTTGAATTTTGCTACATAATGTATCTCTCTGAAGATGATAGTTTGGCTATCGAAACGCGTTGTGGTTTTTAATCGTTTTTGGTTACAGTGGACAAGATTTGTATTTCAATTTTTTGGAATCATTCAGATTCTCTTCATAAGCAGAGTATTTTGTTTTGAACGATTGTTTATCCAGGAAATCAAGTAACATCTTTTCTGTTTAATTTATGGCAACGTAGTTACTTACAAACTACCACGACTAGGTTAAAATTTAAGAAATTAAGGATTTGAATTGCGACACACTTTTTTTTCGTCTAGAGACCATTGTAAATCAACGTCTTTTAAAATCACTTTTTCAACCTCACGATTTTTTTTTCTTAGGTAGTCAACAATTGACTTAAACGTTGACGGTTTTATCGCTTCTTAATTCCCATTATAACTCCGTCAAGTATCAAGGGTATTCCCTGAGAAGTTTCGAATGAAAAAGTCGGCTATTTTTATTAGTTAGTAGGAGTTGATCAAGTGGGGCGACTTTTAGAGCAAATAAACTATAAATAAACCCCCCCAGTGGGTCGTATTGACAATGATGGAACGGTTTCAAGGTAAAGGCGAACTGCGAAAGAGATAAGTGGCTGTTTTGAAGTTTATATCCCGGCCAGTATCGATTGCACCACCGTGTTGTGTAATAAGGCCCTCAATTGACACGACGTTGTATTACGCCCGCCCTTGAACCACAAGGGGCTATAGTGTTGATATAGAAAAGCGCAAACTCTTCGGCGATTGTCTAGGGAAATTTATTACCTCTTCAACAAACACCTTCAACATTCGTTTTTCTTTACGAAGAGAACAGTTTATAAAAGACAAGAGGTACCTACTTCATAAACGCAACATGACGTTTTCAACAATAAAATACAATCCCCATATAACCAATACAATTCTTAGAAAAAGGTCATGATTTTAGCGTAAATCGAAATGGAATTCGGGAAATCACTCAAAAATTCCGACTTCAAAATTGAGATATCAATTGGTGAAATTATAGTGGTGCATTTGGGGTTGCGAATTATATGCTCCCCTTGCAGGTTGGACCCCGTGTTTCACCTAGAGGGCTTCGTCACTAAAAATATGTTCCATAAAACATTGAAAACTTCATAAAATGTGGGCGCATTCGAGCGAAATGCCGAAGGTGAGACTTTTTGAAGCAAAAAGTTTCGGGTTACGCTGTGCACGGTTTGAAAGTATGCAGGGAATTTGTCAATAGTTCTAATCTGCGCCGAGTTGAGTTGAGCTTGTGCTATACCATTCGAATAATAAATTTCTCTAATACATACGTCTAGACTTCACGTCTGGCTAGATCATTGACGTCATTTATTTTGACTGTCTTAGTTTTTGCTATAAAAAGGGCGAACGATTAAATTCCTTCTTGAACGGGTGCAGAATGAGAGAAAGCAATTAGTTTCGTCGAGAAATTACCTCATTATAGATGATGGCGCAAATAGATTTAGGAAAAACGATAATGGCGTGTTTTTAATTGTCGGGAGTTTCTGTTTCATTTATTTTATTGCTACGCTCTGGATTTATAGATATCTTTTTTATTTCGCTCCAAGCAGGCGACATTGTTCCCCATATAAGCTAGGGACGATGTTCAGAAAGCATCGATGTTGATTATCACTTGTTGACTAAGTTAGATCAGATTCATTTAATTGATTGCGTATTAAATCAATTGATTCATTTTTGATTTATTTTTTTTTTGATGGAACGGACTGGTCCTTGGTTATCTTCAAAAATTGAAACTCTAGAGCAACCTTTGTTGTGTTTTTTAATTTTTCTTGGTTTCAGGGGACCAATTTCTGTATTTCAATTGATTCATTAATTATTATTTTATTTCTGTTCGTTTCAATTTCGTAAAAGAGTCAAAATTTCTACAAAAAGTATTTTAGGGAAAAAAGGGAAATTTTGAGTAAGAAGTTGAAATGTCTAGTGTCAAAATTTTACATCAAAACAATAAAAATGAAATAGTGTAAACTTCGAACTATTTGAAGAAAAGATGGACAATGTAAATTTAAAATTTAATTTAGATTCCTACAAAATTTTGAAAACAAACCAGAAAATTTATAAAAGAAAGAAAGTAGAATTCCCAACTTCGAAATGCCCAAGACGAAGTGTCGAAACTGAAGTCAACATTTAAAAAAACTGGAGACCGACAGAAACCACATTTTTGGCTGAAACTAAAACCAAATTACGCTTCTACTGTGGTTGTGGCCGAAACCAGAAACGAAATCTGTGAAAATTGCGTTTACATAGAATCAAACAAAAACAGTAACAAGCAGCAACCATTTAAATGTTTAGCTACTAATTATTTTAGCTAGTAACTAGTTTAGCTAGTAACTAGTTTAGCTACTTACTAGTTTAGCTACTTAGTGGTTTAGGTATCAACTAGTTTAGCTACTGACTAGTTTAGCTACTAACTAGTTTGGCTACTAACTAGTTTAGCTACCAACTAGTTTAGCTACTAATTAGTTTGGTTACTAACTAGTTTAGCTACTAACTGGTTAAGCTACTTACTAGTTTAGCTACTAACTAGTTTAGCTACTATCTAGTTCAGCTACTAACCAGTTCCGCTACTAACTAGTTTAGCTACCAACTAATTTAGCTACTAATTAGTTTAGCTACTATTTAGTTTAGCTACTATTTAGTTTAGCTACTAATGAGCTTACTTAGTAATTAGTTTAGCTATTAACCGGTTTAACTACTAACTAGTTTAGCTACTTACTAGTTTAGCTACTAACCAGTTTAGCTACTGAGCTGCTTCAAATTCAAAATTTCGAAAAGCATTTGTAGAAATTCCGAAGATTTTTAAACTTTAAATCCTACAGGCTAATTGTAATCTTGAAATTTTAAGCTTAGACTCCAAATTTCTAGGTTACTGTTAATTAGTTTAGCTGCTTACTAGTTTAGCTAGTAACTAGTTTAGCTACTTAGTGGTTTAGCTACCAATTAGTTTAGCTACTGACTAGTTTAGCTACTAACTAGTTTGGCTACTAACTAGTTTAGCTACTAACTAGTTTAGCTACCAACTAGTTTAGCTACTAATTAGTTTGGTTACTAACTAGTTTAGCTACTAACTGGTTAAGCTACTTACTAGTTTAGCTACTAACTAGTTTAGCTACTATCTAGTTCAGCTTCTAACCAGTTCCGCTACTAAATAGTTAAGCTACCAACTAATTTAGCTACTAATTAGTTTAGCTACTATTTAGTTTAGCTACTAATGAGTTTAGCTAGTAATTCGTTTAGCTGTTAACCAGTTTAGCTATTAAATAGTTTAGCTACTTACTAGTTAAGCTACTAACTACTTTAGCTACTAAGCTGCTTCGAATTTTAAATTTCAAAAAACATTTCTAGAAATTCCAAAGTTTTTTAAACTTTAAATCCTACATGTTAGCTGTAATTTTGACATTTTAAGCTTAGACTCCAAATTTCTAGGTAACTGTTAATTATTTTAGCTACTAACTAGTTTAGCTACTTAGTGGTTTAGCTACCTACTAATTTAGCTACTAACTAGTTAAGCTACTAATAAGTTTGGCTACCAACTAGTTTAGCTACTAACTAGTTAACCTACCGACTAGTTAAGCTATTAAATAGTTTAGCTACCGACTAGTTTAGCTACCGACTAGTTTGGCTACTAATTAGTTAAGCTATTAACTAGTTTAGCTACTTACTAGTTTAGCTACTGAACTGCTTCAAATTCCAAATTTCGAAAAACATTTGCAGAAATTCCGAAGTTTTTTAAACTTTAAATCCTACATGTTAACTATAATCTTGAAATTTTAAGCTTAGACTCCAAATTCCTAGGTTACTGTTAATTAGTTTAGCTACCAACTAGTTGAGCTACTTACTAGTTTAGCTACCTACTAGTTTAGCTGCCTACTAGTTGAGCTACTAACTAATTAAGCTACTAATTAGTTTAGCTATTAACTAGTTAACCTACTGACTTGTTTAGCTACCAACTAATTAGCTACTTACTAGTTTAGCTACTAACTAGTTAAGCTCTTAACTAGTTAAGCTATTAACTAGTTTAGCTACTAACTGGTTTCGCTACCAACTAGTTTAGATATTTACTAGTTTAGCTACTTACTAGTTTAACTGCCCACTAATTTAGCTACTAACTAGTTTAGCTACTGAGCTGCTTCAAATTCAAAATTTCGAAAAACATTTGTAGAAATTCCGAAGTTTTTTAAACTTCAAATCTTACATGTTAACTGTAATCCTGAAATTTTAAATTTAGACTCCAAATTTCTAGGTTACTGTTAATTAGTTTTGCTACCAACTAGTTTAGCTACTAACTAATTTAGCTACTAACTAATTTAGCTACTAACTAGTTTAGCTGCTTACTAGTTTAGCTAGTAATTAGTTAAGCTATTAACTGGTTTAGCTACTAACTAGTTTAACTACTTACTTGTTTAGATGCTGAGCTGCTTTAAATTTAAAACTTCAAAAAACATTTGTAGAAATTCCGAAGTTGTTTAAGCTTTAAATCCTACATGTTAACTGTAATCCTAAAATTTTAGGCTAAGACTTCAAATTTCTAGGTAACTGTTAATTAGTTTAGCTACCAATTAGTTTAGCTACTAACTGGTTTAGCTACTAACTAGTTTACCTACTAATTAGTTTAGCTACTAACTAGTTTAGCTACTAACTAGTTAACCTACTGACTAGTTTAGCTATTAACTAGTTCAGCCACCAACTAGTTTAGCTACTTACTAGTTTAGTTACCAATTAGTTAAGCTATTAACTAGTTTAGTTACCAATTAGTTAAGCTATTAACTATTTTAGTTACTAACTGGTTTCGCTACTAACTAGTGAAGCTACTTACAAGTTTAGCTACCTACTAGTTTAGCTACTAACTAGTTTAGCTACTGAACCGCTTCAAATTCAAAATTTCGAAAAACATTTGTAGAAATTCCGAAATTTTTTGAGCTTTAAATCCTACATGTTAACTGTCATCTTGAAACTTTAAACTTAGACTCCAAATTTCTAGATTACTGTTAATTAGTTTAGCTACTAGCCAGTTTAGCTATTACTTAGTTTAGCTACTAACTAGTTCAGCTACTAACTAGTTCAGCTACTAACTAGTTTAGCTACTAACTAGTTTATCTACTTACTAGTTCAGCTACCTACTAGTTTAGCTACTAACCAGTTAAGCTACTAATTAGTTTAGCTACTAACTACTTTTGCTATTAACTGGTTTAGCTACCAACTAGCTTAGCTACTAGCTAGTTTAGCTACTAACTAGTTTAGCTACTAACTAGTTTAGCTACTTACTAATTAAGCTACCTATTAGTTTAGGTACCTACTAGTTTAGCTACTAACTAGTTAACCTACGAATTAGTTTAGCTACTAACTAGTTTAACTACTAACTAGTTAATCTACTGACTAGTTTAGCTACTTACTAGTTTAGCTACTTACTAGTTTAGCTACTAACTAGTTAAGCTATTAACTAGTTTAGCTGCTAACTAGTTTAGCTACTAACTAGTTAAGCTATTAACTAGTTTAGCTGCTAACTAGTTTAGCTATTATCTAGTTAAGCTACTTACTACTTTAGCTACTTACTAGTTTAGCTACCTACTAGTTTAGCTACTAACTAGTTTAGCTACCTATTAGTTTAGCTACCTATTAGTTTAGCTACCTATTAGTTTAGCTACCTACAAGTTTACCTACTAACTAGTTTAGCTACTGAGTTGCTTCAAATTCAAAATTTCTAAAAACATTGTAGAAATTCCAAAGCTTTGTAACTTTAAATTCTACATGTTAAACTGTTATCTTGAAATTTTAAACTTATACTTCAAATTTCTAGGTTACTGTTAATTAGTTTAGCTACTAACTAGTTTAGCTATTAGTTAGTTTAGCTACTAACTAGTTTAGCTACTAACTAGTTCAGCTACTTACTAGTGTAGCTACCTATTAGTCTAGCTACCTACTAGTTTAGCTACTAACTAGTTAAGCTACTAATTAGCTTAGCTACTAACTAGTTTTGCTACTAACTAGTTACCCTATTCATATGACTAGTTCAGCTACCAACTAGTTTAGCTGCTAACTAGTTTAGCTATTAAACTAGTTAGTAGCTAACCTAGTTAATACCTTTATTGAGTAATATTTGAAACAAAATAGACAGTCTTATATTCAGGGGCGTATTTGCAATTGAAGCTAAGAAGACCAAGAACATTTCTAATGATTTTAAAAATTTTCGATTTCTTTTTAAATTTTGTAAAAACTAATATACAAATCTTACCCCTGAAACCAAAAAAGATTAAAAAAACACAACAACAGTTGCTCTAATGCGTTTTGACAGCCAAGCTATTGTCTTTAGGGACAGTGAAATTTTGTCTGTAAACCTAAACTTTCTACGAAAGCCAAGCTATCGTCTTCAGAGAGAGTTAAATTTTGTCTGTAAACTTAAACTTTCTACGAAAGCCAAGCTATCGTCTTCAGAGAGAGTTAAATTTTGTCTGTAAACTTAAACTTTCTACGAAAGCCAAGCTATCGTCTTCAGAGAGAGTTAAATTTTGTCTGTAAACTTAAACTTTCTCCGAAAGCCAAGCTATCGCCTTCAGAGAGAGTTACATTTTGTCTGTAAACTTAAACTTTCTACGAAAGCCTAGCTATCGTCTTCAGAGAGAGTTAAATTGTGTTTGTAAACTGAAACTTTCCACGAAAGCCAAGCTATCGTCTTCAGAAAGAATAAAATTTTGTCTGTAAACTTAAACTTTCGACCAAAGACAAGCTATCGTCTTCAGAAAGAGTAAGATATTGTCTGTAAACTTAAACTTTCTACGAAAGCTAAGCGATCGTCTTCAGAAAGAGTAAGATATTGTCTGTAATCTTAAACTTTCTACGAAAGCCAAGCTATCATCTTCAAGGAGAATTAAATTTTGTCTGTAAACTGAAACTTTCTACGAAAGCCAAGCTATCGTCTTCAGAGAGAGTAAGATTTTGTCTGCAAGCTTAAACTCTCTAGGAAAGCCAAGCTATAGTCTTCAGAGAGAGTTAGATTTTGTTTGTAAACTTAAACTTTCTACGAAAGCCAAGCTATCGTCTTCAAAGAGAGTTAAATTTTGTCTGTAAACTTAAACTTTCTACGAAAGCCAAGCTACCGTCTTCAGAGAGAGTAAAATTTTGTCTGTAAACTTAAACTCTCTAGGAAAGCCAAGGTATCGTCTTCAAAGAGAGTTAGATTTTGTCTGCAAAATTAAACTCTCTAGGAAAGCCAAGCTATCGTCTTCAAAGAGAGTTAAATTTTGTCTGTAAACTTAAACTTTCTACGAAAGCCAAGCTACCGTCTTCAGAGAGAGTAAAATTTTGTCTGTAAACTTAAACTCTCTAGGAAAGCCAAGGTATCGTCTTCAAAGAGAGTTAGATTTTGTCTGCAAAATTAAACTCTCTAGGAAAGCCAAGCTATCGTCTTCAGAGAGAGTTAGATTTTGTTTGTAAACTTAAACTTTCTACAAAAGCAAAGCTATCGTCTTCAGAGAGAGTTAAATTTTGTCTGTAAACTTAAACTTTCTACGAAAGCCAAGCTATCGTCTTCAGAGAGAGTTAAATTTTGTCTGTAAACTTAAACTTTCTACGAAAGCCAAACTATCGTCTTCAAGGAGAGTAAGATTTGTTTATAAACTTAAACTTTCTATCAAAGTCAAGCTATTGTCTTCAGAGAGAGTTAAATTTTGTCTGTAAACTTAAACTTTCTACAAAAGCCAAGCTACCGTCTTCAAAGAGAGTTAAATTTTGTCTGTCAGCTTAAACTTCTTACGAAAGCCAAGCTATCGTCTTCAGAGAGAGTAAGATGTTCTCTGTAAACTTAAACTTTCGACGAAAGCTAACTATAGTCTTCAGAGAGAGTTAAATTTTGTCTGTAAATTTAAACTTTCTACGTTTTTTAAGAATTCAAATTTTCAATTTTAAATAGGAAAATATTACACATTTAACAATTAACAGTCTACAAAAAAAACACAAATTTTTCGAATTTTTAAAAAATATATAATCAGTTTGGGAATTTAAAAAAAGTAAAGGTTTGGAGAATAATTTTGATGACGTAATTACCGCTGCTTTCCTAATTATCTTCTTTTAAAAAGACACATAAATCAACAGTCGATCTTGAGCTTTGGATGCCTGCGACCTCTGAAAAAGGGTGACAATGGGAGGCTGTTATTGTTCAAACCCCCTGAATGACTTATGTGAGCGAGCACTGTGCTTTTACGTGGCTTGTCGTCGATGAAATATATCACCGACAGCCACACATCACGTAGTCAGGCGGCAAAATGTGATTCAAACTCTCCATTACCATTCGCATGCTGCCTAAAACGAACTTTCCATCTAATATATCATCTAGTTGCTCGTGTTGACGTCAACAATGACACCAAACATGCAAATAAAACCAATTCTGCTAGAGCAGCTCCCTAATTGAATTGCAGCAGACGGGGGGTAGGGGGAGGAGCTTAAAAAAATTGAGATGAGATGCGGATTAGCTGGATTCGTCGACGATAGATATACCATCAACTGAATACCTTTGTTGTGTTGACTTCAATAATGACACCAAACATGCAAATAAAGCCAATTCTGCTGGAGTAGCTCTCCAATTGAATTGCAGCAGTCGGGGGGGTCTTAAAAAAGTTGAGATGAGATGCGGATTGGATGGATTCGTCGACGATAGATATACCATCAACTAAATACCTAATATATCATCTAGTTGCTCGTGTTGACTTCAATAATGACACCAAACATGCAAATAAAACCAACTCTGCTGGAGTAGCTCTTTAATTGAATTGCAGTAGTCGGGGAGTCTTAAAAAAATTGAGATAAAATGCGGATTAGCTGGATTCGTCGACGATAGATATAAATTGGTGGAATTGGGGCAATTGAACTTCGGGGCCCTCACTGCGTTATCTCGTATATCAGGTGCTGTGTTTACGGTCAGGATTCAATTTGGTAACGCTCCAATTTAATTACCGCACTTGTCGCCGTTGGCGTTTAAGGCGAGCAAAAAGCGAGCCGGCGTTACAGGCAATATCGAAAATTTATATGTTCGCACGAATACACCTAATACTTAATCCGTAACGCTTAATTTTCAGTTTAAAGTATTGGGGAGTAGCACACCAGAAGTGAGACAAAACGATACGCAGACATCAGCTATGATGTGATGTGTGTTATCTTAATGTAGCCAAGTTAAATTCTAGTTGGGGGTCCCTGCCTTATACTATAAATAACTCAGAAAGTTAAAACAACATTTGAAACTGCGGAATATTGGAAATATTTAAAAATAAATGATTTGTTTTGTTCGCGAGCGATCAGGCATTTTTGAGGTGAACACTTCCTTTGAGCTAATTTTGATAGAGGAAAAATGTATGGTTTCGCGTGACTATCATGCTAATTCGCGTCACCATCACGATAATTAGCATCACGGTCAGGATAATTGGCGTCACCATCACGATAATTGGCGTCACCATCACGATAATTGGCGTCATCATCACGATAATTGGCGTCATTATCGCGATAATTGGCGTCACCATCACGATAATTGGCGTCACCATCACGATAATTGGCGTCACCATCACGATAATTGGGTCACCATCACGATAATTGGCGTCACCATCACAATAATTGGCGTCACTATCACGATAATTTGCGTCACAATCACGATAATTTGCGTCACCATCGCGCTAATTCGCGTCACCATCACGCTAATTTGCGTCACCATCCCCCTAATTTAATTACATTAGGCGTCTTATCACAGCTACATAATACTTTTGACCTTGGAGCATATTGATAGTGCACGTTACGTGACGCAAAATCATTATCCCCCCTATCAAAAATCGCTTAGTGCCCCTAAAGAAGTTTTGACTTCAAAAATATATAAAATATTGATTTTAAATGTAAACTTGTTGTAAATAACTCTTAAGAAGTTCTAACGGTAATTGCCTTGCAATTGCAAATATTATTTGAATGCGTTTATGGAGCTCAAAACTTCTAAAGAAATTGGCAAACATATTTTATCCTTTTGGAAATGTTCGTTTCCAATTGGCGTGGTGGTGTATATTAAATTTCTTTTAAAGCGAAAATATCGATTCAAAAGTCACTATTAACGAAGCCATCTATCTCCATCTGGCAATAAATCATTTTGTAATATCAATAAGCTTTTATTCAAATAGTAAATTCAATGCATATTCCTAGTATGAGATAACGTTATTTATATTTATATAAGGCAAGTATTCTTCACTTGGCTTCATATTTCCAGGTAAATATGACACAGCAGGGAATATTTTTCAAATGGAAGCTACGAATAGCCGTTGTAGGGAATGACGAATATTATCAATTCGGATTATAGTTGGTTGCATCGTTACAGGATGAATACCAGAGACTAGAATGAATACAAAACATATTTTTTAAAAGGAGAGTTTGAACTAGTCTATTTACTCTTTTATAGCATTGAAAATATCCATTAAAAAATATAAAGTAAGTCAATAGTGAGTTAATAAGAGAATTCTCGATTTTTATTTTTATAATTACTAACTGTATAGTCAGCTTCGTTAAAACCAGAAAGCAAACCAGTCAGATATAGAAATATTACATCTTTTATCCCATTTGAATATACCCCTAGTCATGAATCCATCTAACCAAACAAATACCTTTTGTGTTCTTAAAATTATTACTCCTTTTGTGGGTGCACAATGCCAAGATACAGATATTTAAATAGAATTATTTGTGCGCTGTAATAATTCTATTTAAATATCTATATCTTAGCTCAAAGAAAAACTGGTCGCAAAAGTATACAATTTCCGGAAAGTTATCTGTCTTTGAAATCGACATTTCCAACGAGACGATTTAACTTCCTAGTAGCTCGAAATAACGCCATTGAACTGCAGAAAATAAATGTATTCGATGAAACAGAAATGCCATTTATTTTAGCGTACATCGTACTCGTATTCTAGTTTATGCAGCAAACTGAAAATGTATATGTATTTATTTGGGAAACTTACCAATTCCTCACAATTTATCCTTTCCTTGAAATATTTTTTGAAATTTCTATCTTTTTTTCCAATTTTGAAATTTCACTAAAATTAAACGTTTTTTCTCAAACGTTTTCTACAAAATTGATCTTTTTCTTTTGAAATTTTGCATTGATTCATAAAATTTGATTTCTTTCATCAAACATAACTCAAAATTTCGAATTTAAAAGTCTGTTGTTTTTCTGAAATTAAGCCATTTCTCCAAATTTGACTTTTTTAAAACTGCGACTTTATTTAATTCTGAAAATTTTGGCTGGTTTATTAAAATTTACCTTTTTCTCAAAATCTGGTGGGTCTTCTGGTCAAATAGTATATTTTTTTGGAATGTTTGTGAAAGGACAAGGCGAAGAAAATTTCTTTCTACATTTCAACTCTTTTTTAATCCAAATTACTGGAAGTTTCAACTTTTTTGTCAAAATTTCGACGTATATCACAATATTTGACATTTTCTAATGCCCGTTGAGGCAAGATAGAGTGCATGTCTTCCACTGACTTGAGGAGTCAAGACTCAATAAATATTCTTAATTTCTTATAATTAGCTTTTTCGAAGTTTCGATAAACTCTGATTCTTTCTGGGTAATTTCAAAATTTCACCATGATTAAACGTTTTTTCTTAAACGTTTTCTACAAAATTGGTCTGTTACTTTTAAAATTTTGCATTTATTAATAAAATTCGATTTCTTTCATCAAACATAACTGTCAAAATTTCGAATTTAAAAGTCTGTTGTTTTTCTGAAATTAAGCCATTTCTCCAAATTTGACTTTTTTAAAACTGCGACTTTTTTTAATTCTGGAAATTTTAGCTGGTTTATTAAAATTTGCCTTTTTCTCAAAATCTGGTGGGTCTTCTGGTAAAAAAGTATATTTTTTTTGAAATTTTTGTGAAAGGACAAGGCAAAGAAAATTTCTTTTTACATTTCAACTCTTTTTTAATCCAAATTACTGGAAGTTTCAACTTTTTTGTCAAAATTTCGACGTATATCACAATATTTGACATTTTCTGACGCCCGTTGAGGTAAGATAGGGCGCACGTCTTCCACTGGCTTGAGGAGTCAAGACTCAATAAATATTCTTAATTTCTTAGAATTAGCTTTTTCGAAGTTTCGATAAACTGTGATTCTTTCTGGGAAATTTCGAAATTTCACTAAGATTAAACGTTTTTTTACAAACGTTTTCTACAAAATTGATCTTTTACTTTTAAAATTTTGCATTTATTTATAAAATTCGATTTCTTTCATCAAACATAACTGGCAAAATTTCGAATTTAAAAGTCCGTTGTTTTTCTGAAATCAAGCCATTTCTCCAAATTTGACTTTTTTAAAACTGCGACTTTTTTTAATTCTGAAAATTTTAGCTGGTTTATTAAAATTTGCCTTTTTCTCAAAATCTGGTGGGTCTTCTGGTCAAATAGTATATTTTTTTGGAATGTTTGTGAAAGGACAAGGCGAAGAAAATTTCTTTCTACATTTCAACTCTTTTTTAATCCAAATTACTGGAAGTTTCAACTTTTTTGTCAAAATTTCGACGTATATCACAATATTTGACATTTTCTGACGCCTGTTGAGGTAAGATAGGGCGTACGTCTTCCACTGGCTTGAGGAGTCAAGACTCAATAAATATTCTTAATTTCTTAGAATTAGCTTTTTCGAAGTTTCGATAAACTGTGATTCTTTCTGGGAAATTTCGAAATTTCACTAAGATTAACGTTTTTTTACAAACGTTTTCTACAAAATTGATCTCTTACTTTTGAAATTTTGCATTTATTAATAAAATTCGATTTCTTTCATCAAACATGACTGGCAAAATTTCGAATTTAAAAGTCTGTTGTTTTTCTGAAATTAAGCCATTTCTCCAAATTTGACTTTTTTAAAACTGCGACTTTTTTTAATTCTGAAAATTTTAGCTGGTTTATTAAAATTTGCCTTCTCCTCAAAATCTGGTGGATCTTCTGGTAAAAAAGTATATTTTTTTTGAAATCTTTGTGAAAGGACAAGGCGAAGAAAATTTTATTTTACATTTCGACTCTTTTTTAATCCAAATTACTGAAAGTTTCAAATTTTTTGTCAAAATTTCGACTTATATCACAATATTTGACATTTTCTGATGCCCGTTGCGGCAAGATAGAGTGCATGTTTTCCACTGACTTCAGAAGTCAAGACTCAATAAATATTTTTAATTTCTTATAATTAGCTTTTTCGTAATTTCGATAAACTTTGATTCTTTCTGGGAAATTTCGAAATTTCACTAAGATTAAAGATTCTTTCTCAAAATTTAGATATTTTTTTCTCATAAGTTAGATCTTTTTCTCAAAAGTTCTCTCTTCTTTATCTCGGGATTTGGACTATTTTTTTAATTTCGACTCTTTTTAAAATTCGACTTTTTTTTAAATTTCGACTTTTTTTAAATTTCGACTTTTTTTTAAATTGGACTTTTATTAAATTTGACTTTTTTTAAATTGGACTTTTTTAAATTTAACTTTTTTCAAATTTAACTTCTTTTGCAAAATTTTTTGTCCATTTCAAGGTTTTCTCGCAATTTCGCTTTTTTTCGAAAATCCGATATTTTTCTGAACACTTGGTTGAAAATGTCGATCTTTTAGATCCTGATTTTTTTAGAAATTTGGCTTTTTTTCCTAAAGTTTGCTCTTTTCGAGAAATCTTGATTTTTGTCTCAATATTTGATATATAATATTTCCATAAGTTTTTCCTTTTCTTGGTAAATTGGTCTTTTTCTTTCAAAATTTTGAATTTTTCTAAAATAGTCGTTATCTAAAATTCGCCTGTACCTCAAAATTTGTCTTAATTGATCAATTTATTTTTAAAATCTTTTTCTTTGGGCCTATTCGAAAATATTTTATTTATTTGCAAATTTGGTCGTTTTCCTGAATATTTGTCTTTTTTTTTAATTTCGACTTTTTTTTTAATTTGATTTTCTTTGCAAAATTTTTGTTTCATTTCAAAGTTTACTTGAAATTTCGCCTTTTTTTCGAAAATTCGATATTTTGCTGAACATTTTAACTTAAAATGTCGATCTTTTAGATTCTGACTTTTTTAGAAATTTGGATTGGTTTCCTAAAGTTTGCTCTTGTCGGGAAATCTTGATTTTTGTCTCAATATTTGATATATAATATTTCCATAAGTTTTTTCCTTTTTTTGGTAAATTGGTCTTTTTCTTTCAAAATTTTGAATTTTCCTAAAATAGTCGTTATCTAAAATTCGCCTGTACCTCAAAATTTTTCTTTTTTTCGAAATTTCATTTAATTTTCAGAATCCTTAAGAAATTTAAATGCAAATCTTGTCTCAAACCAAAAAGTTTTTCTTGGTTTCAGGGGACAAGATTTGTATTTCAATCTTTGAAGATAACCAAGGACCAGTGTTTTCCACCAAAATTTCAAAATCCTTCTTTTTGGACTTTTTCAAGCATGTTTTATTTACTTCCAAATGTTGTCATTTGAATATTTGTCTTTTTCAACAAATTACTTTTATTCTTCATGATGAACTCTTATTGACCGGAAATATTATGTTTATTAATTTTATTTTAACATTTCTGGGCCGAAGAAATGTTAAATAAAATTAATAAACAAAATTACTTTTAGTTCAAATGGTTTTATGATTCCGAAAATGTTTCCTTTTTCCTCTGAATTAGATCGAAATGTTAATTAAAATGTTGCGAAAATTATTTTTGGGGATTTCGAGAAAAAGATTTCTCATAAATTCAACACCTTTACTGAATTATAAATTTTGAGAACGACGTTTTTGACAATTGCGATTTTCTTTCCCAAAATTGGACTTTTTCTGAAAATTGCATCTCTTTACAAAAACAGATTTTTTACAGTTTTGACCTTTGTCAAATTATAAACATTTTTCGAATTTTTAAGAAAGGTTAGGTTTTTATTTTTAATATGATTTATTGAAAACTCCAACTTTTACAATTTCCTTCTTAAAATTGGACATTCTTTTGAAAGAATTGGAAAGATTATCGCTTGTGGAAACGTCTGGAGCCCTTATCTGCACTACGATTCATTCTTGCGGCCGCTGCCCATTATCAAATATTTCTAGAGAATTCCTTACACAATCACTAATACAAATTTTATAACTACATTTTGTTACAATATCATGTGAACAACTTATAGCACAATGCCACTTGTGCCTTATTCTTATGTTATAAAAAGCTGGCATTTTATTGATATAAAGGGGTACCTACCCGTCTATCCATTAGTCGCAATGCCGGGGAATAACTCGTTGGAAAGTGGTCGTGATTTCCGGTCTGCAATTAACTGACGGAAGCGTACGAATGGAAAGCGTTGACGAAGGACGGACGTCCTATCCCTGAAGTGCCCTTTCCCCTATGATTAGCGACACCGTAATAATTGTAAATCACCAAAAGGGGGTTTCCTGAAAAAAAAAATCCCTTGATTTAGTGAAACTGGCATCCTCGCACAATAACAGAGCATTTGGCATGGAATTGTTAAAAAAAAATCAATTACAAACAAACTACTACACTTTTGATGGAACGGACTGGTCCTTGGTTATCTTCAAAAATTGAAACATAGAACTTGTCCCCTGAAACCAAGAAAGATTAAAAAACACAACAAAGGTTGCTGTAACGCGTTTCGACAGTCAAGCTGTCATCTTCAGAGAGAGACAGAGAGTCGAAATTTCGACTTTAATCTCGGAATTTCGACTTTAATCTCGGAATTTCGAGGAAAAAGTTGAAATTTCAATTAAACTCGAAATTTTAAATTGATGTCATTTTCTACACTCTCCTAATTTTGACTTCTTAAACTCCCAATAAAATATTTAAAAAACATCAGAAAAACATTGATGTATTGATACCGAATACCGATGTTTAAGACATCGATGTTCCATTGAAAAAATGTCGATGTTCAAACATCGATGCTTTTTTGAACCATGTTGCATCCCTAAAGCCCTCGAGGCGTGTATAGTGGAATCATATCATAGGTAGCTGAACTGCCAACAGTTGAAACATTGCCACTTAGCAAAGCGGTTGCTCTCTAGGAAAAAGTTCCCAGAAGACAAGGATTCTAATGCACAGACCAATAGGTTTGAACATTTATTAGATTCGAAGTTTGGAAACCAAATACCGGATTCGATCTTGTTAGATGTCAGTTTGGTATATCCAACTCGGATGCTAACAAATGTTTCGACAAGTAAGTACTAAAGATTTCACGAACGTCAAGTGTGTGACTCTTAATACTACCCACCTATCCGGTCCATAGAGAAACTATCACCACTGCCACCATGTCGTATGCAAGTAGAATGCAACCTAGACTACAAATTCATGCAGCCCTCCAGGCATCTATAGTGAATCATAGGTAGCTGGACTAACAACAGTTGAAACACTGCCACCTAGCGAAGCGGTTGCTCTCTAGGAGAGTTTCCAGAAGACAAGGATTCTATAATGCACAGACCAATAGGTTTGAACATTTATTGGATTCGAAGTTTGGAAACCAAATACCGGATTCGATCTTGTTATATGTCAGTTTGGTATATCCAACTCGGATGCTAACAAATGTTCCGACAAGTAAGTACTAAAGATTTCACGAACGTCAAGTGTGTGACTCTTAGTAGTAGTACCTATCGGTCCATAGAGAAACTATGACCACCGCCAACAATGTCATATGCAAGTAGAATGCAACCTAGACTACAAATTCATGCAGCCCTCCAGGCGGCGTGCATAGTGAATCATAGGTAACTGAAATACCAACAGTTGAAACACTGCCACCTAGCAAAGCGGTTGCTCTCTAGGAAAACTTTTGTCTTGATTTTAAAATAAAAATCGAATTTAAAATGAGAATCGAATTTAAAATGAGAATCGAATTTAAAATGAGAATCGAATTTAAATGGAGAATCGAATTTGAAATGAGAATCGAATTTAAAATGAGAATCGAATTTAAAATGAGAATCGAATTTAAAATGAGAATCGAATTTAAAATGAGAATCGAATTTAAAATGAAAATTTCGACTTTTTTCGCGAAAAGTTCTTGAAATTTCAATTTTCTTTCTGGAATTATTTCGTTGATAAATTAGGTGAGTTTGATGAAATGCATCAGTGACCTAAAACAATACAACTGGGTGCGTCCTCGAGATATAAACCTCATTTTGTTCCCGACACAAAGACACTGTTTCAATCTCTATGTATAGTCGAGTCTAGACATATTCGTTTAATTCCATTAAGGCATCAGTCGCTTTACTGCATGGCTAAACACCGTACAGAACAGATTAAGATTACTCGGTTTGCTAGAAATATAATTTCACCACGAGGCCATCCTGAAAACTGCAGTAACCTGATTTATTTTTCTTCAGTCGTCCTTTTTTTAAACTTTCAAAGTTAGGCCGAAATTTCGAACTTGGAAGGCCACCGCCGGTGAATTAATTTGCTCTTGGAGCAATAAACCGTCACGGAAAAAACGTGTCTGATTTATAACGTTCGCGCAACGAAATCGTTATTTTTTTAACCGCCTCAGACGAATTCGCAGCCATGTTTTAACAAGGGAAATCTTTTTAAAGCAAAAAGAAATACAATAAGGCATACGAGGCTAAAGCGGATTTTAAACTCTGTGGCAATCGGACGCTTTTTCATTGTTCTCCTCCCACATATCGAACTTGACTTGAACAAAACCTTGTAAGGTTTAACTTGAGGCTTCAAAGGGATGGGAATACAAACAAATTTTTAGAAGCTTACTTTGTTGGAGCCCGAGTTAGTTAAAGCAAACTTTATTTGTGATTTTTGCCTTATTTAAGTACTGTTTAGGTAATTTGCCAGCTTTGAAAATTATAATTCTGTGAAGCCTCGCCAAACTTGCTTTATTATAAACGAATGAAAGTTTGGAAAGTTTTGGTATTATAAAGAAAAGTTGCTGCAACGACGTTTCGCGATGCAACTTACTTTTTTGTTGAATTCGAGCTCATTAAAAATGGTTTTTTTTCTTATCATATTAAGCCATTGTTCGTTACTGGTTGACTTTGTCAACGCAAGGTCCAATATCATCAAAATAAAATGATTTCTTATTTGATTTTAACATAAATAATGGGTTCGCGATCACTTATTTTATTACCCAATGAAGGTGACGTGCACCGTTGAGTTCTTAGAAGTGTAGAGTGTTACCAAGTGAGGTGAGTGTTACTGAAATAAAAATAGTCTAAGACGTAGCTTTAAAAATATTCTACATTTTAGTAAAAGTTTCATGTGGAGACGATTTAGCAGTTTCTGAGATTAGCCCGGACAAAGATCAGTTGACAGACAGACGTTTCAGTTTCAGAACACTCAACATACTTTTAAAGACTAGAAACCAACTGAGGTTTCAATTTTGGCCAGATTTGGTTTATGATAATTACACATAGAAAACAATTCGAACGCTCAAGTGCTTTCGTGGTTGCATACCATTTAACATCATAATTTGCCAAACCTATGTGCCAAACAATGAATTTAAAACTATTTCTAATTTTGGATGGAGTGCATTTTGCACATGACAATATTCAAACCACTGTTCTGTGCGTTAGATTGACTTGAGTTGAATGAAAAAACTAATTATTTAGTTAGACAAGTTAGCAACACAATGAACGACTTAACTGCTACTTATTTGGAGCTTTCTTAAATCATCAGCCCAAATCAAATTTGTTGACGTATTCGCTGAAATCCTTCACATAAAACAATCACTCTATTGTTTATACAGTTGATATGGTCGCAGAAAAGTTTATTGTTTAGTTAAAAGCGCTCCTAGGCTCCCTCTTCATTAAAAGCCTCCCTGACGTGTTTAGAACCTCGCAAATAACAATAGTCGACGTTTCATTGTGATGCCAAGGCTTTAAAGGCGAGAATAACTCCCTGAAAAGCGATATTGCTCCATTTGAAATAAGCAACGATGTATACGCTTTAAATATCAATTTTCATATTTTTTTAAAGCAAGATATCTTTTAAATGCCAGTTGAGTAAATCTCAAGAAGAATACAGGCAATTTTTCTTAAATATTTCCAAATTTTTGCTTACCATTTGAAAGGTCTATGGACTTAATTTTGTTACACAAGTCTAATCATCAAGCTTCTAGGTAATTTAATTTGACTTCTTCCAAGCTTTGCGCGATGATTTTTGACTGAGTTGTCGTCGTTCAAAACAAAAAAGTCATTTTTGACTTTCGTAAGCAATAAATGATGAAATAATGATCGTACAGAAAATGTAAGTAGGGTTTTGAAAACTGTAAGGCATTTTTTACGAGTCTTAGTTATTGGTTTTTGATCAAAAAATTTGTTTAGTAGAAAAAATTGAAAAACAAATCTTGTCCGCTGAAACCAAGACAGATTAAAAAACACAACGTATCTCTTTGAAGATGATAGCTTGGCTATCTAATTCCGTTAAAGCAACCTTTGTTGTATCTTTTAATCTTTCTTGGTTTCAGGGGATAAGAGTTGTTTTTCAATTTTTGCAGATAACCAAGGACCAATCCGTTCCACCAAAAAATATAGCAGAAGAAAGTTGATTAAAAATAAATTTTAAAATTTGGTAACCAAAGATATTCGCTTCACTCTGTGTAACTTTGTAAATTATCATTTAAAAAGTGAATATCCTTAATAACAGTATTTTTCACTTCTTTTTGAATCAGTTTTCTCGTAGTAAAACTTTTTATGTCAAAAACCAATAACTTGGAGTTGTAGCGAATGCTTTGCAGTTTTCAAGAGCTTACTCGTATTTTCTGTGCGGCCACTACCTCATAGGGTATTGACTGCTGAAGTCAAAAATAACATTTTTGCTTTTAACGGCGATAACTCAACGAAAATTCGTCATACTAGGCAAGGAGACCTCTCAAATTGAAGACAATTAAATTGTCTAGTAGAACATTGGGAAAATTATTTAAAGTCCTTGAATCGTTTTAAATGTAATCAAAAACTTGAAAACATGTTTTTTTTTTTTAATTGGGAAAAATGTTTGCCCAATTTGTCCTTGTAATTACTTACAGCTGTTAAGACCAAAAAATTTTAACACAAGCAAACCTGGACCGTTCAATTCAATAGATATGTCCCGCTTTAAAAATGTAATTAAGTTGATTTCCCATGGGGCACCAAATGTGCCATGTAATTTCCTAATTAAATAATTTATTCACATGTGAAGCTGGCATCAGTGTGGGCACCATAAACAATCATTTTACAAGCTCATAAAATTAGGCCCAACCGAGGGATTTCCTCACAAAGTAAAACGGACGAATAAATATTTACGTTTAGAAATTCAACGCGGAAAAAGGGATGTTTTGTTGTCTACATCTCCCAGTTGTAACGTTCGGATTATTCCGCTGGGTGTCTTAATGATCTCTGAACAAACTAAAGCATTAACGACTATAAAATTATATGCTTGGGACGAATGAATAGAGGAAACGCAGTCCGGATTCAAACCATGAAAAACACCATATAAATGAATACACAAACGATTTAATTGTATGTGAAATTCCTGTACACTTATGAGAGTTTAATTGAGTTTACAATACTAAAAAACTTCCGGTTAATAACCTGTGAAATGCCAGAGATATGGGATTTCAGCGTTTATTTGATCGCGACGAAATCCAATCTACTATTCAATTTATTCGAAAAACCTAGGTTACCTTTGATGTAAACTAAACTCATATTAGTTTCACAAGGCCCAATTTGGAAATATTTTTTAAACTGGGGCCATGAATTTAGTATATTTCAAAACGAGATCGAAGCAAAAACCTACTCAAAGTCTCGCAATTAACCCCAACTGCATTTCGTCCAAGATTACGATTCGTGCACATTTCAGATTTTCAATTATACACTTTGTAACAATAGAGTTTAACGATTATTAGTTTCTGGTGTTTTGTTCCCTCAATGCCATTGTTTCTTGTGTCATAAAGTTTAGGAACAGTTGTAACTTAGTTGAAGTATTGAGTGGCACACTTGAGATGGCTTTTAGCTTATAACTGATAGAACTAATTAATTTTCCTTAGAAGTTTGAGCTCTTGAGAAAACGTCGGGGATCAGGCGGCAATTCGTTTTTCTTGATCGATGTTTTTAAACTTGGGACGTTTAATCGTTTTAAATTGAGTATTTCGTTGTTCTTCTAATTATTAAGTTAGTTCCCTTCTAATTATTAAGTTAGTTCCCTTCTAATTATTAAGTTAGTTCCCTTTTAATTATTTAGTTCCCTTCTAATTATTAATGTTAAATTCGGATAAATAATGAAAGAATATTAAAGAATTCCACGAAGTAAGGGTTGAAAATGTAAAAAAAAAGTCGTAATTTAAAAAATTTCGAGAAAAATTCAATTTACAAATCAAATTTAAAATAAAAACCCCAACCTTTCTGAAAAATGTAAACGTTAAAAGTCCAATTTTGAGAGGAAAAAGTAGAATTTTGAGTATAAAGTCATAATTTAGAAACAGGCCACTTTCGAGAAAAAAATCCAGTTTAGAAATCAAATTTAAAATAAAATCTTAACCTTTCAGAAAAATTCGAAAATGACAAAAATATGAAAAAGGGGGTAAACTAACAGAAAGAGTCGAATTTTGAGAAAAAAAGTTGCAATTTCCCAAATTTTCAAAACTGTACTTTTTTATTGACCTTTTCAATTTCAGGAAAAAAGTTTAATTTACCAAATATTTAAAGAAAATAACCAAGTTTGGAAAAATCAAAATTTCAAGAAAAGGCCAATTTTGAGAGGAAAAAGAAGAATTTTGAGTATAAAATCGTAATTTAGAAACAGACGGATTTCAAAAAAAAAACCAATTTAGAAATCAAATTTAAAATAAAAACCCCAACCTTTCTGAAAAATGTAAACGTTAAAAGTCCAATTTTGAGAGGAAAAAGTAGAATTTTGAGTATAAAGTCATAATTTAGAAACAGGCCACTTTCGAGAAAAAAATCCAATTTAGAAATCAAATTTAAAATAGAAACTTAACCTTTTGGAAAAATTCGAAAATGACAAAATTATGAAAAAAGGGGTAAACTAACAGAAAGAGTCGAATTTTGAGAAAACTAGTTGCAATTTCCCAAATTTTCAAAACTGTACTTTTTTATTGACCTTTTCAATTTCAGTAAAAAAGTTTAATATACCAAATATTTAAAGAAAATAACCAAGTTTGGGAAAGTCAAAATTTCAAGGAAAGGCCAACTTGGAGAAAAAAGGCAACATTTTAAGAAGCATGATCGCATTTTAAGTGAAAAAAGTGAAAAAGTGAAAATTTCGAAAATAAGACACAAGAGGTACAAGCTGAAATTTCCGTAAAGACTTTAAATAGGTCGAGGTTTCAAAAAAATACGAATTTTATGAAGAACTCCTTAAAAATCTTGTTAAAAAAAAAAGTTAAAAAAGTACAATTTTTAGAATGAATCGAAATTACAAAAAAGACGATTTTTAAAGCTTGTTGAAAAAAAAGTTAAAAAAGTACAATTTTTAGAATGAATCGAAATTTCAAAAAAGACGATTTTTAAAGATTGTTGAAAAAAAAGTTAAAAAAGTACAATTTTAAAATGAATCGAAATTTCAAAAAAGACGATTTTTAAAGCTTTAAAAAAGTTAAAAAAGTACAATTTTTAGAATAAATCGAAATTTCAAAAAAGACGATTTTTAAAGTTGAAAAAAAGTTAAAAAGTACAATTTTTAGAATAATCGAAATTTCAAAAAAGACGATTTTAAGAAAAGCGAATTTTAGGAAAAAGTCATTTTGGAGAAAAGTAAATTGAGAAAAAAAAAATTTGAGAAAAAAATCACGGTTTAAAATGTTGAAGAGAAAAAGTAAAAACTAATTAGAAAAAGTCAAATTTGAGGAAAAAGGAACAGAATATTTCTTAATACTATTTAAAAAAGTAAAAAAATACGAGATAAAGAAAACTCAAAAAATGACAATTTTAAAATCAGAAAAGTTAAAATACAATTTTTAAATGAATCGAAATTTCAAAAAAGACGATTTTTAAAGCTTGTTGAAAAAAAAGTTAAAAAAGTACAATTTTTAGAATAAATCGAAATTTCAAAAAAGACTATTTTTAAAGTTAAAGAAAAGTTAAAAAAGTACAATTTTTAGAATGAATCGAAATTTCAAAAAAGACGATTTTTAAAGCTTGTTGAAAAAAAAGTTAAAAAAGTACAATTTTTAGAATAAATCGAAATTTCAAAAAAGACGATTTTTAAAGTTGTTAAAAAAAAAGTTAAAAAAGTACAATTTTTAGAATGAATCGAAATTTCAAAAAAGACGATTTTGAAGAAAAGGCGAATTTTAGGAAAAGTGCCATTTTTGGAGAAAATGTTAAAATTTCGAGAAAAAAAACAAATTTAGAGGAAAAAAAATCACGGTTAATAAGAAATATTGTTGACATTTTGAGAAAAGGATCGAAACTAATATGAGAAAAAGTCAAATTTTGAGGAAAAAGTTGAAATATCCAGTAATATTACATCATTGAATTACATTATTTATTGAAAAAGAAGAAGAAGAACTACGAGATAAAAGTCAAAACATCAAGAAAATGACAAACTTTCAAAATCAGTCAAAATGTTTGGAAAATCAGTTTTTTAAAGGACGAACTTTTCAGAAAAAGACTAAACTTAGAAAACAACGACATTTCGAAAAAAAATCGAAATTTCGATAAAACGGTCGAAATTTCTAGAAAAAAGTAGAATTTCACGTATTAATAACGAGACGAATTTTAAAAAATTTTAATTAAAGGACAAATTTCGAGAGAAAGACCAATTTCGAGAATAGGAACGAAATTTCGTAAAAAAAAATGAAAATTCCTCGCAGAAAATAAAATTTTAGGAAACTAGTCGAATTTTGAGAAAATAGTCAAAATTTGAGAGAAAAGTTTCCAGAAAGGATTGCATTTTGAAATAAACCAAACTTTCTGTGGGAAAAATCGAAATCCCAAGAAGTTTCAAACATCCAAACGAATTCTAAGAAGAGAATTCGAAATTTCCAGAGAAAGGTCGAAAATTTGAGAAAAAAATTGAAATTTAGGGGAAAAAAAGTCGAAAGTTGGTAAAAATTCAAAATTTTCCAGAGAGAGTCAAATTTTGTGGAAACGAGAAAAGGGAGAATTTTAAGAAAAAGCTGAAATTTGGGGGAAGAAGTTGAAGTTTCTAAAAAAAGTCAAAAATTCTGGAGAATCGGTTTCTTAAAGGACGACATTTTCAGATAAAGTCTAATGTTCAAAAAATAATATTTCGAAAAAAATCCAAATTTTGTGAAAACTGTCGAAACTTTTAAAGAAAAGTAAATTTTAACGAAACATACTTTAAAAAATTTCGAGAAAAAGACAAATCTCGAGGAAAGACAAATTTTTAAAAAAGATGTTTCGACAAAAAAAATGAAAATCCCTCGAAAAAAAGATAGATTTTGAAAAAAATAGAAATGTCAAGAACCTTCAAAAACCCAGACGAATTTTGAGAAAAAGAATTTAAAATTTCCACCAAAAGATCGTAAGTTTGAGAAATTTACAGAAAAAAAGTCGAAATTTGGTAAAAATTCTAAATTTTTAAGAGAGAGTCAAATTTTGTCGAAACGAAAAAAGGGCGAATTTCAAGAAAAAAGTCGACATTTGGGGAAAGAACTTGAAATTTGGGCAAAGAAGTTGACATTTCGAGAAAAAAAAATGAAAGCTTCTCGCAGAAGGGCAAATTTTGAAAAAATAATGAAAAATAATGAAACAAACTTTAAAAAATTTCGAGAAAAAGACAAACTTCGAGGAAAAAACAAATTTTGAGAAGAGAAACGAAATATCGAGAAAAAAAATGAAAATTCGTCGCAAAAAAGATAGATTTTGAAAAAAATCGAAATTTCGGGAACCTTCAAAAACCCCGACGAATTTTGAGAAAGAGAATTTGAAATTTCCAGCAAAAGATCGTAAGTTTGAGAAATTTACATAAAAGGGAGTCGAAATTTGGTACAAATTCAAAATTTTTAAGAGAGAGTCAAATTTTGTTGAAACGAAAAAATAACGAATTTCAAGAAAAAAGTCGAAATTTGGGGAAAAAAGTTGACATTTCAAGAAAAAGCCAAAAATTTTGGAAAAACAGTTTCTTAAAGGACGACCTTTTCAGAAAGTCTAATGTTCAAAAAATAATATTTCGAAAAATTCGAAATTTCGTGAAAACTGTCGAAACTTTTAGAAACAAGTAGATTTTTACGAATAAATAATGAGACAAACTTTAAAAAATTTCGAGAAAAAGACAAACTTCGAGAAAAAGACAAATTTTGGGAAGGGTAACGAAATTTCGAAAAACAAATGAAAACTTCTCGCAAAAAAGATAGATTCTGGAAAAATATTTCGAAAAAAAATCGAAATTTCGTGAAGACGGTCGAAACTTTTAGAAACAAAGTAGAATTTTACGAATAATTAATAAAACAAACTTTAAAAAATTTCGAGAAAAAGACAAACTTCGATAATAAGACAAATTTTGAGAAGAGAACCGAAAATTCGAGAAACAAAAATGAAAATTCCTCGCAAAAAAGATAGATTTTGAAAAAATAGAAATTTTGAGAACCTTCAAAAACCCCGACGAATTTTGAGAAAGAGAATTTGAAATTTTCAGCAAAAGATCGTAAGTTTGAGAAATTTACATAAAAGGGAGTCGAAATTTGGTACAAATTCAAAATTTTTAAGAGAGAGTCAAATTTTGTCGAAACGAAAAAAGGGCGAATTTCAAGAAAAAAGTCGAAATTTGAGGGAAAAAGTTGAAATTTGAAAAAGTCAAAAATTTTGGAAAAACGGTTTCTTAAAGGACGACCTTTTCAGAAAGTCTAATGTTCAAAAAATAATATTTCGTAAAAATCGAAATTTCGTGAAAACTGTCGAAACTTTTAAAAAAAGTAGATTTTTACGAATAAATAAAGAGGCAAACTTTAAAAAATTTCGAGAAAAAGACAAACTTCGAGAAAAAGGCAAATTTTGGGAAGGGTAACGAAATTTCGAAAAACAAATGAAAACTTCTCGCAAAAAAGATAGATTCTGGAAAAATATTTCGAAAAAAATCGAAATTTCGTGAAGACGGTCGAAACTTTTAGAAACAAAGTAGAATTTTACGAATAATTAATAAAACAAACTTTAAAAAATTTCGAGAAAAAGACAAACTTCGATAAAAAGACAAATTTTGAGAAGAGAAACGAAAATTCGAAAAAAAAAATGAAAATGCCTCGCAAAAAAGATAGATTTTGATAAAAATCGAAATTTCGAGAACCTTCAAAAACCCCGACGAATTTTGAGAAAGAGACTTTGAAATTTTCAGCAAAAGATCGTAAGTTTGAGAAATTTACAGAAAAAAAGTCGAAATTTGGTAAAAATTCAAAAGTTTTAAGTTTTATCGAAACGAAAAAAGGGCGAATTTCAAGAAAAAAGTCGAAATTTGGGGAAAGAACTTGAAATTTGAGCAAAGAAGTTGACATTTCGAGAGAAAAAAATGAAAGTTACTCGCAGAAGGGCAAATTTTGAGAAAATAATCGAATTTTGAGAAAAAAGTTGAGATTTCCGGAATGGATCGGATTTTAAGAAAAGCCGAACTTTCCAAAAAAAGTAAATTTTGAGAAAAATCAAAATTAGTCGAATTTTGGGAAATAAGTTGGAGATTTCCGGAATGGATCGAATTTTGAGATAAACCAAACTTTCCAGAAAAGGTATATTTTGAGAAAAATCAAAGTTTTGGGAAATTTCAAAAACGCAAACGAATGTTTATAAAAAGAATTCGAAATTTCCAGAAAAAGAACGAAAGTTTGAGAAGAAATCGAAATCTAGAAAAAGAAAACTCGAGAGTTAGTAAAAATTCAAAATTTTCCAGAGAGAGTCAATTTTTGTCGAAATGAGAAAAGGGAGAATTTTAAGAAAAAATTGAAATTTAAGGAAAAAGAATTTGAAATTTCCAGAGAAAGCTCGAAAATTTAAGAAAAAAATCGAAATTTAGAGAAAAAAAGTCGGTAAAAATTTAAAATTTTCCACAGAAGGTCAAATGAAAAAAAGACGAATTTTAATTAATTAATTTTAATTGAGGGAAAAAGTTGAAATTTCAAGAAAAAGTCAAAAATTCTGGAAAATCAGTTTTTTAAAGGACGACATTTTCAGATAAAGTCTAATGTTCGAAAAAAATCGAAAATTCGTGAAAACTGTCGAAACTTAGAGAAAAGTAGATTTTTACAAATAAATAATGAGACAAACTTTAAAAAATTTGGAGAAAAAGAGAAACTTCGAGAAAAAGACCAATGTTAAGAAAAGAAACGAAATTTCGAGAAAAAAATATGAAAATGCCTCGCAAAAAGGTAGATTTTAAGAAAAATCGAAATTTCGAGAATCTTGAAAAACCCAGACGAATTTTGAAAAAGAGAATTCCAAATTTCCAGAAAAAGATCGAAAGTTTGAGAAAAAAATTAAAATGTAGGAGAAAAAAATCAAAATTTAGGGAAAAAAAGTCGAAATTTGGTAAAAATTGAAGATTTTTAAGAGAGAGTCGAATTTTATCGAAACGAAAAAAGGGCGAATTTCGAGAAGAAGTCGAAATTTGGGGAAAGAAGTTGAAATTTTGGGAAAGAAGTTAACATTTCGAAAGAAAAAAAGAAAGGTTCTCGCAGGAAGTCAAATTTTGAGAAAATAGTCTAATTTTGAGAAAAAAGTTGGGATTTCCGGAATGCATCCGATTTTGAGAGAAGTCGAGCTTTCCAAAAAAAGGAAGTTTTTGAGAAAAATCGAAATTTCGAGAACCTTTCAAAAACCCAGACGAATTTTAATAAAGAGAATTCCAAATTTCCAGAAAAAGATCGAAAGTTTGAGAAAAAGATCAAAATTGAGCAGAAAAAATCAAAATTTAGGAAAAAAAGTCAAAATTTGGTAAAAATTGAAGATTTTTAAAAGAGAGTCAAATTTTTTCGAAACGAAAAAAGGGCGAATTTCGAGAAAAAGTCGAAATTTGGGGAAAGAAGTTGAAATTTGGGGAAAGAAGTTAACATTTCGAGAGAAAAAAAGAAAGTTTCTCGCAGGAAGTCAAATTTTGATAAAATAGTCTAATTTTGAGAAAAAAATTGGGATTTCTGGAATGCATCCGATTTTGAGATAAGCCGAACTTTTCAAAAAAAGAAAGATTTTAAAAAAACTCAAAATTTCGAGAACCTTGCGAAAACCCAGACGAATTTTGATAAAGAGAATTCCAAATTTCCAGAAAAAGATCGAAAGTTTGAGAAAAAAATCAAAATGTAGGAGAAAAAAATCAAAATTTAGGGAAAAAAAAAGTCGAAATTTGGTAAAAATTGAAGATTTTAAGAGATAGTCAAATTTTCTCGAAACGAAAAAAGGGCGAATATCGGAAGAAAGTCCAAATTTGGAAAACAAATTAAAATTTGGGGAAAGAAGTTGAAATTTAGAACAAAAAAAAGAAAGTTTCTCGCAGGAAGTCAAATTTTGAGAAAATAGTCGAATTTTGACAAAAAGTTGGGATTTCCAGAATGCATCCGATTTTGAGATAAGCTGAACTTTCCAAAAAAAGGAAGATTTTGAGAAAAATCAAAATTTCGGAAACCTTCCTTTTGGAAGGTTTCCGAAATTTTGTCTGGGTTTTTACCCAGACGAATTTTAAAAAAGAGAATTTCAAATTTCCAGAATAAGATCGAAAGTTTAAGAAGAAAATCAAAATGTAGAGGAAAAAAATCAAATTTTAGAAAAGAAAGTCGAAATTTGGTAAAAATTGAAGATGTTTAAGAAAGAGTCGAATTTTGTCAAACGAAAAAAGGGCGAATTTCGGAAAAAAATCAAAATTTAGGGAAACAAATTAAAACTTGGGGAAAAAAGTTGAAATTTAGAGAAAAAAAAAAGAAAGTTTCTCGCAGAAAGTTAAAATTTGATAAAATAGTCGAATTTTGAGAAAAAAGTTTGGATTTCCGGAATGCATCCGATTTTGAGATAAGCCGAACTTTCCAAAAAAAAGAAGATTTTGAGAAAAATCGAAATTTCGAGAACCTTCCAAAAACCCAGACGAATTTTGATAAAGAGAATTTCAAATTTCCAGAAAAAGATCGCAAGTTTGAGACGAAAATCAAAATGTAGGAGAAAAAACTCAGAATTTAGGAAAATAAAGTTGAAATTTGGTAAAAATTGTAGATTTTTAACAGGGAGTCAAATTTTGCCGAAACGAAAAAAGGGCGAATTTCGGAAAAAAGTCGAAATTTGGAGAAACAAATTAAAATTTGGGGAGAGAAGTTGAAATTTAGAGAAAAAAAAGAAAGTCTCTTGCAGAAAGTCAAATTTTGAGAAAATAGTCAAATTTTGAGAAAAATGTTGAGATTTCAGGATGGATAGAATTTTGAGATAAACCAAACTTTCCGAAACCTTTGTTGTGTTTTTTAATCTATCTTGGTTTCAGGGGACAAGTTCTGTGTTTCAATTTTTCCGAAAAAGATCGTTTTTAAGAAAACTCGAAATTTCGAGAAGAGACTCTACATGCAGCATGTAGAATAAGATTCAACAAAACTTCAATATTGTGGTTAAAATTACCAATTTGAATTTTAAATAGAAAATTTAAGACATAGTGTTGTCGTTTTAAATTTAAAGCAGAAGTTTTAGAAAAACAATTATTATAATAATTCTAGGATTAAACTCATTCATAAACAAGGAATTTAAGTTAAAAATCAACTTTTCAGATATAGGATTAAAGTGAAAATGTCAAAAGAATATCCAAATTGTTAGAAAAAGTCTAAAGTTCCAGATTGAGATCGATGAAAAAGATTTACTCGAAATTTCGACAAAGAACTGCAAGTTTCTAAAAAAAAAAGTCAACAGAGATAGAAAATTTTAGGTTTTTTTTTGGGAGGGCGTGCCGTTGGTATAACTACTTTGGCCCAAACTGAAACAAATCGAAATTTGATTGGTCTCCACGACCATGAACTGTACTGGTGCCCCAGACAATTACCGTTATGACTAGTTTACCAAATTACTGGTTGAGATCCAACACTTTTTTAAGACTTAGACCATACTGATGAGGCCAAAGAAGGCCGAAACTAGGTGTACATATTTTCAATTTTAAGCACGTTAAACTGTTTAATTACCGAACATTTAATTGGTCATTTGTCGAACTAGATGAAATCAATGGATGTTGCGATGCAACCCGTGATACAAGCTTTGCCTCATCTACGTGAAATTTGCAATTGCAATCTAGTTTTCATTAGATTCTAATGAAATTAGATTTCAATTGCATCGTAATAAACTTGTATATATTCGTATATACAAGGCTTATTATCTCAGAAGACTCAGAAGCTGGTGGCAATTTTGTAACTTTCGAATTCAGACTGAGTGAGTGCAAGTGCATCGCCCACTCACTCCTTAGAGGTCTACCAGTCGATAAAGCTTCTTTTCTTATCTATTTTACATAACGGACGGCTCAGTGTCCCACAGCTTCAGGCTAAATCACCAACCATTCACCTGCTTAATAAACTCGATTTTACAGTTATCCAGCACGTCTAATAGTAAGCCAAAATTAACACTGGTAATGGGTTCATTATGTTATACAACTTGTAACTTTGCTCGACAAGCGCTACATACAAATATTGTCGAAATATGGGTTAATTACCTCTTTGGCATTTTTCATCAATTGGTAGTTTGGTTTAAATACTTAGCTTTCAACAAATAAATTTGCTGAAATGTAGGCAGCGAAACGAGCTCCGGTAAAATACCATTTTTATTTCCTATTTTCGACCACTTGTTCCGCAGAAAATCACACTAGCAGGATCGTTTAACGAAACTTTCTCGAAGTTGGAGAATTTGTTCCGAGGCGCTGAATTTCCTTGGCGTTATCAATACTCGCAGTTTTTCGACTAGAAAATTGCACTCGAGCAAACTGAACGTTCGATTTAAATTGAAAAACATTTTACCGAGATCTGTTGAATTGTATCTGGAAATAGTAGTAATTTTCAAGCAACAAAACAAGACTCGACGTAAACATCGTAATCGGCATATTTGGCAGAATTCCATTCGCGTCCGCGAGGCAGATTTCATTCACCGTTGGGGAATCTCTTTCTGATGACTTATGGGGGTCTTAGAGTTTGATTTGCAGGCTGAGTGAATCTGAAGTAATTTTGATTAAAGCTGTACTTTTTTAGGAACATTTCATGCTACTATTTGCGACCTCAATTCGTTTGCTGCGTCTAGGTTTCCATCTAATTCGCTTACTGTGTCTAGGTTTCCAACTAATTCGTTTTGTAGGGAGTATTGCATACGATATTTGGGGGATTTCCCTAAATCTGTGAAACCAATATTAATGCTCTTCGTATTGAATTTTACCTTTACGAATCACACTGCCAACATATTTGACATGAAGAATTAATAATTGTTACATAACGTGCCATGTCATTTCAAACATGGATTTAACGTTTGTTCCATTTATAATCAAATAACATCGAATAACTACCGCAGATGAATGCTCAACTAGGTGCCATATTTGATAAAATTGCGAGACAACTCCAGCTAAATTATACGAATAGTTAAAATACCATGACACGCAGTTTTGTAAAAAATAATTATTTGTGTGATATTTAGCGTACTTAATTTTTCTAGAAATTTGTTTATATTAAAATGTTGACTCTTTTCAAATGCAATTTTATCGAAATTTCGAATCTGATTTCAACATTTTGCCTTACACTCAGAATGGAGAACGAACGAATTTAAGGACCAATTATGAATTTGTATTGAAAACTTGCCCTGTCTCCGATGAATTTTCTCATCTCTTCTATATTTTCCAAACCACGTTTCTAACCTCAAAAACGACGCTCCCCCAGATAAACTTTTGTTCCTTATTTCAGCCCTTTAAGGGATGAATTTCCAAAGATATCCAAAAGAGCTGTTACACCTGACTTTTATTAATAAACAGAAGCCTTGCCTTACACTGAGAATGGAGAACGAAAGTTTGAATTTAAGGACGAATTTTGAATTTGTTTTGAAAACTAGCCCTGTCCCCAATAAATTTTCTTATTGATAAACCTTACATCTCAGGGATATTTCGCAAACCACGCTTCTAACCTCAAAAACGACGCACCCCCAAACAAACTTTAGTTCCTTATTATCTCTTCGATATTTTCTAAAACAAGTTTTTAATCTCAAAAACGATGCACCCCCAGAAAGCTTTGGTTCCTTATTATCTCTTCGATATTTCCCAAACCATGTTTCTAACCTCAAAAACGACGCACCCCCAGACAAACCCTTCTTTGAAATACAAATCTTGTCCCCTGAAAGCAAGAAAGATTAAAAAACACAACAAAGATTGCTGTAACGCGTTTCGATAGCCAGAGAGATAGAAGGTGATAGCTTGGTCCTTGGTTATCTTCTAAATTTAAAATACAAATCCTGTCCCCTGAAACCAAGAAAGATTAAAAAACACAACAGAGGTTGCTCTAACGCGTTTCGATAGCCAGAGAGATTGATTGAAGATGATAGCTTGGCTATCGAAACGCGTTAGTGCAGCAACCTCTGTTGTGTTTTTTAATCTTTCTTGGTTACAGGGGACAAGATTTGTATTTTAATTTTTGATGATAACCAAGGACCAGTCCGTTCCACCAGAAAATGAGGCAACAAAAATATACTCATTTTCATCATGTTTTATTGGCTATTTATTCGTCAGTTACTCCACCAGTTCGTTCCACCAAAAAAAACCTTTCTTTCTTATTTCAGCCTTTTAAGGAACGATTTTTCAAAAATTTTCAAAAAAGCCGATACACCTGACTTTTATCGATGAACAGAAGCTTAAGCACCAATTTCTAATTTCAAAAACGATGAACTTACATACACATTTTCATCCCATAACATTCTCGTGGGATGGATTTGTAAAATTAATCGTTTCGTGATAACCTATTGTAAATCATCTAAGTTTTTAGTCAAAATTTTGTATTTTTTTTTGTAAAATTTGGTAGTTGCTTTACCGCATTTTCAATTTCTTTCCAAAATCACGAGAGAGGATGCAAAAGCCGAGAATTTTTTGACTTTTTCTTGAAATTTCAACTTCTTCCCTCAAATTTCGACTTTTTCTCAAAATTTGTCCTTTTTACTTTCGACAAAATTGGATTCTCTTTGAAAAATTTTAAATTTTACCAATTTTATCAATTTTTACCAATCTTCGACTTTTTTTTTTCTTAATTTCGATTTTTTAAAAACTTTCAAACTTTTTTGAAAATTTCGAATTCTTTTTCTCAAAATTTGTTTGAGTTTTTGAAACTTTTGAAATTTCGATTTTTCTTTAAAACAATATTTTTCGAAAAGTTTGGTTTGTCTCAAAATTAGATCCATCCTGAAATCTCAACTTTCTTCCCTGATTTTCTAGAATCTTTGACTTTTTTTGAAATTTCAACTCTTTTCCTTAAATTTCCACGTTTTCTTTAAATTCTCCCTTTACTTGTTTCGACAAAATTTGACTCTCTCTCTCGAAAATTTTGAATTTTTATCAACTTTCGACTTTTCTTTTTCTAAATTTCGATTTTTTCTCAAATTGTTGTTCTTTTTCTGGAAATTTCGAATTCTTTTTATCAAAATTCGTTTGCGTTTTTGAAATTTCTCAAAACTTTGATTTTTCTCAAAATATACCTTTTTTTGGAAAGTTTGGTTTATCTCAACATTCGATCCATTCCGGAAATCTCAACTTAATTCCCAAAATACGACTATTTTCTCAAAATTTGTTTTTTTGCGAGAAACTTTCATTTTATTTTCTCGATATTTCAACTTCTGTCTCCAGATTTCAACTTCTTTTCCCAAATTTCGACTTTTTCTCGAAATTCGTCCTTTTTTCGTGTCGGAAAAATTGGATTCTCTTTTAAAAATTTTGAATTTTTACCAGATTTCGACTATTTTTTCCCTAAATGCCGATTTTTCTCAAACTTTCGATTTTTTTCTGGAAATTTCGAATTGTCTTTCTCAAAATTTGTCTGGGTTTTTGAAGGTTCTCGAAATTTTGGTTTTTTCCAAAATCTATCTTTTTTGCGAGAAGTTTTCATTTTTTTTTTTCAAAATTTCGTTTCTCTTCTCAAAATTTGTCTTTTTCTCGAAGTTTGTCTTTGTCTCGAATTTTTTTAAAGTTTGTTTTATCATTTATTCGTAAAAATCTAGTTTTCTCTAAAAGTTTCGCCGGTTTTCACGAAATTTCGATGTTTTTCAAAATATTATTTTTTGAATATTAGACTTTATCTGAAAATGTCTTTCTCTAAGAAGCTGATTTTCCAGAATTTTTGACTTTTTCTTGAAATTTCAATTTTTTCCCTCAAATTTCAACTTTTTCTTAAAATTCTCCCTTTTCGCCGTCAAAATTTGACTCTCTCTGGAAAATTGTGAATTTTTACCAACTTTCGACTCTTCTTTTTCTAAATTTCGATTTTTTCTCAAACTTTCGACCTTTTTCTGGAATTTTTTAAAATTTCTTAGGACTTTGACTTTCCCCAAAGTATATCTTTTTTGAAAAGTTTGGTTTATCTCAAAATTCAATCCATTTCGGAAATCTCAATCTATTTCCTAAAATTCGACTTTTTTCTCAAAATTTGACTTTCTGTGGGAAATTTTCATTTTATTTTCTCGAAATTTCAACTTCTATCTCCAAATTTCAACTTCTCTTCCCAAATTTCGACTTTTTCTCGAAATTCGCCCTTTCTTCGTTTCGGCAAAATTCGCAAATTCGCAAAATTCTTCTGCGAGAAACTTTCATTTTTTGTTTCTCGAAATGTCTTCCTTTAAGAAACTGATTTTCCAGAATTTTTGACTTTTTCTCGAAATTTCAACTTCTTTCTTCAAATTTCAACTTTTTCTTAAAATTCTTCTTTTCCTCGTTTCGACAAAATTTGACTCTTTGGAAAATTTTAAATTGTTACTAACTTTCGAGTTTTCTTTTTCTAGATTTCGATTTTTTCTCAAACTTTCGTTCTTTTTCTGGAAATTTCGAATTCTTTTTATAAACGTTTGCGTTTTTGAATTTTTTTAAAATTTTGATATTTTTCAAAAATAACTTTTTAGGAAAATTTGGTTTAACTCAAAATTTGATCCATCCTGAAAATCACAATTTTTCTCCCAAAATTCGACTATTTTCTCAAAATTTGACTTTTTGAGAGAAACTTTCTTTTTTTTGTTCTAAATTTCAACTTCTTTCCCCAAATTTCAACTTCTTTCCCCAAATTTCGACATTTTCTTAAAATTTGTTATTTTTTCGTTTCGACAAAGTGTGACTCTCTTAAAAATTTTCAATTTCTACCAAATTTCGACTTTTTTTTTGTAAATTTCTCAAACTTACGATCTTTTGCTGGAAATTTCAAATTCTCTTTTTCAAAATTCGTCTGGGTTTTTGAAGGTTCTCGAAATTTCGATTTTTTTTTTAAATCTATCTTTTTTGCGAGAAATGTTCTTTTTTTTTCTCGAAATTTCGTTTCCCTTCTCAAAATTAGTCTTTTCCTCGAAGTTTGTCTTTTTGTCGAAATTTCGGGTAAATCTTTTTCATCGATCTTAATCTGGAATTTTAGACTTTTTCTAACAATTTGGATATTCTTTTGAAATTTATACTTTAATCCTACATCTGAAAAGTCGATTTTCAACTTAAATTTGTTGTTTTTGAACTAGCTTAATCCTAGAATTATTATAATAGTTTTTCTAATAGTTTTTCTAAACCATCTGCTTTAAATTTAAGACGACAAAACTGTGTCATAGATTTTCTAGCTAAAGTTCAAATTGGGGGGTTTAACCACAATATTTTTTGAAGTTTTGTTGACTCTTACTTTAACTTCTCGAAATTTCGATTTTTCTTAAAAACCATATTTTCGGAAAGTTTGGTTTATCTCAAAATTCGATCTATCCTGAAATCTCAACATTCTTCTCAAAATACGACTATTTTCTCAAAATTTGACTCTCTGCGAGACTTTTTTTTCTCTAAATTTCAACTTCTTTCCCCAAATTTTAATTTGTTTCTCCAAATTTCGACTTTTTTCCGAAATTCGTCCTTTTTTCGTTTCGACAAAATTTGACTGTCTTTTAAAAATCTTCAATTTATACCAAATTTCGACTTTTTTTCCTAAATTTTGATTTTTGTCTCCTACATTTTGATTTTTTTCTCAAACTTTCGATCTTTTTCTGAAAATTTGGAATTCTCTTTATTAAAATTCGCCTGGGTTTTGGAAAGGTTCTCGAAATTTCGATTTTTCTCAAAATCTTCCTTTTTTTGGAAAGTTCGGCTTATCTCAAAATCGGATGCATTCCGGAAATCCCAACTTTTTTCTCAAAATTCGACTAATTTCTCAAAATTTGACTTTCTGCGAGAAACTTTCTTTTTTTTTCCCTAAATTTCAACCTATTTCCCCAAATTCCAATTTGTTTCCCCAAATTTCGACTTTTTCCGAAATTCGCCCTTTTTTCGTTTCGACAAAATTTGCCTCTCTCTTAAAAATCTTCAATTTTTACCAAATTTCGACTTTTTTTCCTAAATTTTGATTTTTTTCTTCTACATTTTGATTTTTTTCTCAAACTTGGGATCTTTTTCTGGAAATTTGGAATTCTCTCTTTCAAACTTCAAATTGGGGATTTTAACCACAATATTTTTTGAAGTTTTGTTGACTTTTACTCTACATGCAGCATCTAGTGATTGTCTGATTATTAGTAATGTGTCCTTTTGTTTGTTAAAAAAAATAATTTGAGACATATTCCTGAAAAATGTTCAGTTAAATTGGGGCTGCTACAATGGCGATTCTCGCTGCTACAGTTGCGTGCATTTTATTTTAAGCTTCAAAAAACGAAATAAAAGGCAGTCGTTGGTCTGCGACCGTTTTTTTTTAAATGATTGCAGTACTTAAGTAATAATTATCTAAGGTACTGGGTTGCAGAAACACGCAAACCTTCTCTATTTATTTAGTTCATTTGCGAAAGAGTTCATGCAGTTAATCAACAACGAAATGAAATCCACCGTCACAATAACTTTAATGAAGAGAATATTTCTCTCATTATTAATTAACTCTCTCGGTCTCCCTCAAAGTAAATTGCATATTCCGAATTTTTAATTTTATTGAGTTATTTTTCTCGGGAATTTCAATTGCGGGCGATCAATTTTCCAAGTCACGTTCATCAGAAAGAAACATATTGATTTATTTCACCTGTTTTGGGTTAGACCTTTCGAAATTAAATTACTTAAGAAGCAGCTGACTGCGAGGCAGGTAGTCGGGATAAAGTTTTGTGTTTCTCTTCGAGAGCTAACAAAAAAGGTAAAATCAGTTTATAGAGCCCTTAAGAAATGGGTCAATTTTTACTTTCAGCGGTTTATCTACTTTACTGAATTCGTTTTAACAGGTTTATTCTCGCTGTTTATTTCTCGGAAGTCTTTTATTGGTTACTATTTTAGGTAATTTCTATTTCCACTTTGACTTGGAAATTTTAATTCTTCTTTTGAAATTTTTAATGTATAAATAACTCTGTAAGGAAAAATTCATGCTAAAACGACGGTAATACTGATGAACCACCAAATACTCAACTTTTTAACATAGGACGTCTTATTTTACTCATGGTCCTCCAAAAGCGAGTTAATTTTGGAGAATTTTTTGGGACTAAACAATTCAAATACTGAGTATTAAATCCCCAATGTTTTAGCTCAAAATTTCGATCGAGATCTTCCATGAGAGCATTCGCTAGTAAATATATCAGTGAAAAACAACTGTCAGATAAACCTCAAAATACCCAAATTTTTAACATTCTCCAGGAAGAGAATTTTTTGTTTTTTTTGTGGAATGGACTTGTCCGTGGTTATCTTCAAAAATGGAAATACAATTTCAATTTTTAAGAAGAGAATGTTTCGTAGCAAAATTGAAATACTAATGAACTATCAAATATTCAACTTTTTAGCTCAAAATTATTTTGATCAGAATACTCCATGAGAATATTTGTAAAATTTAGAGAAGATTTCATGGGGAAAACAACTCAGTACTGACGAACCACCAAATACCTAACTTTTTAATATGAAATTATTTTGTTTTTGATGGTCCATGATGTTATTCCTGGATCTTTTAACAGCAGGAACGATCGTATGAATCCTGATGTTTCAATCTCAATTTCTCAATAATATAAATGTGAAAAATTTAAAAATGATTAAGAAATTTTGCATTTCTTACGTAAATAAGTAATGTACTAGATAGGAATACAAAATTAAAATCTTTGTAGCTTTAAATAACTCACCTATTAACATTTGCAAGCCACAATCACTAAAAAAACACCTAACACTACACCAAACACTGTCACGAATTCAAAAATCGATTCTTGTCAGTTTTCTAGCGTTTGAAACTCGTAATTTCAATCCATTTCCTCGTTTGCATACATTGTCCCTGAAACAATAAAAAATTACTGTTTCCTTGTCAAATAAATAACAATATTTATTACATAAGTGCACGCGTAGGTTGAGTTTGTTGTGCTTCCAATACACGTCGCATTTATGATTATTAAATAACCTGTTTATTGGCAACACATAATGAACTATGAGATTTTATCTCGCCTACTCTCTATGCAATATTGATTATTGCTTTCGCCTAATAACTTTCCAATTTTGTCATTATAACTAGATGTGTACAACACCAGATTTTTTTCATAAAATTAGTGCAGTGAAAGGTGCTCTGACTGATATTTAATTTTGGAATATAATTATAATATATAATTTTGAACTATTATTTTTCTGTTATTGTTGGTTTAACCAAGAAGAGTTTTGAAATTTATAAGAATTTCCTGGTGTTTCATGAAACTGTCACGAGTTTTATAAAGCTTGAATCATCGCCAGTTCCAGCTAACAAGATCTGTATCTTAAAACGTATGCTCCCAGTGCTTTCGCCATTTTCTCTCGCAAAGTTATATCCCCCAAACTATTGAGAAATTGGCTGGCAACTTTTTAATAGATCACGTCCTCCCTTAATTCGCCCTCTATTAAATGAAAATACGAGAACGTGTATCCTCCCAGCGGCGCAGTTGGTAAAGTTGAAGAGTGCAGTTGCAACAAATAGAGCCCCCGAGGCGAAAACTTTCTTCCAAAGGTGAATACCGCTTTAGAGATTAGCCATTTATCACTCGCCATGTTGCGACCAATCATGTTTTGCGGTCGAGTTTGTTGTTTTATGACGAAAACAACTTTTACGTGTGTTGTGTTGTTTGTGACCTACATACGGACTTGTTTCTGTTTAATAATTTGAATGCTGCGACCGCGGAATCAGTAACGGATGAATTTTCTCAATATGAGACCATTTTCTTATAAGTGTTTAGTTTCAGCATTTTCAAAGATCATATTTCGTTAGTTTTTTAAAAGAGTTCACTTTTGTGGAAAATTCAACAAATTTATCGCTTCGTATTCCCAAACTGACTATAAATTGAAAAAAAACAGGTGATTTAGGGTTATCAATGTCATTCAGTAAATTGCAGTCGCAGAAACTTCATATAGTGCATCAAATTACCAAAAAAAAATTCACTTAAAATACTGAATTAATATCGATACTTTTTTCATCATTTCTAAAGCTCTCAGAAGACTCGACAGCAGCTCCAAAATCTAAAGAAAAGGCCACCTGAGTTCTAAATAGTCAAATCAGAGCTTTACAATATCAAAAAAAATTGTTTAAAAGTCCTAAAATGCCTAGAAAACTTATCGGACACAGTAACCCTTTGATTTTCTGCGATTGGATAAAAACAGATTAACAAAAAGTCAGAAATTGTACCCTGAAACCAAGAAAGATTAAAAACACAATAAAGGTGCATTTGTATTTCAATTTTCGAAAATAACCAAGGACCAGTCTGTTCCACCAAGAAAAAAGTCAGAATCATTGAGGGTACTATGATCACAAATTCTACTAAACAAAAACTTACCCTCAGCACATTCACTACATCTACTACATCAGCTTTTTAGAATATCTGACAAATCTACTTTCAAAATTAGTTTATAGTTAACAAAACACTGGCACGAATGATCGCAAAGGTAAACCGCACGCTTGCCATGTGCCGATTAAAACCAAACTCCGCTCGACCATCCTTTCGAAGTCAACAACAGTAACAGACTGCAACAAGGAACAACGGAAGCCTTCGACACAAGAAGTACCACTTAAGAGCGGTACTCACTCGGCTAGGGTTCTCAAGAGCTTAAAAGATCTATTAACTGCATGGTCTGCCGGATTATAAGCCATCCATTATCATTAAATACGAGTTATTGGGATCTGATAATGAAATTAAACCACAGATCCAGTTGTAAATAAGGCTTTCTATGAAATTCTTCTAGCAGCTTCGAGGTAAAATAATGAAATGTAAATCCAGTCTGCCAGTCTACCAAAAAGTTGCCCCAAAGCGTAAATTATTCAACAGACTCTGTATTCAACATTGAATGAAAAGGGAGAAAAAGAGATAGAGACGAACCCAAAATGAACGATTGCTCTTACCTCTCGTTTAGAAAACGTTTTAAGTATTTACGTAAACAAATTTCCAATTATTTTAGCTCCCATTCCTTTGCGCCGTGTAAGAAAAAACATAAAAAGAATAATGGATTCCTTTCGCAAGGAATTTATTCATGTTTTTATCATATTTACAAATTTGGAACAAACTTGTATGCCCCAAGCTCATCTTAAAGTATCCTATTTGACGCACAACATCGCCTTCGTTCAGCATTTTCGTTTCCATCTCCTTCTATTTTTTAATTACATAATATATGCTCATTAATACTTCTGCATGATTCAAAATTGCCCAAATTAGACACAACAAAAGAGCAGACACAGGGTAATAAGCCAAAGACATAATTTTTAGAATAAACTTCAAATTTTCAAGACTCGAAGTTTGAGTTGAATTTTAAAATTTTGTGAACAAACTCCAAATTTAGAAATTAAAGTCCAATTGAAAAGCAGTCAGCTTTAAAGTGCTTTTAAGATAAGAGAACTACATTCTCGTTTTTGCTCCTTATAAATCTCAGACGAAATCGTCTTTGACTACAAACGGTTTATTTCGTTATATGAATAGAAACAAGAAGGTGCATGATTCATAAAAAAAACTATCATTAATCGTTGGTAATAATATTAAAGAATAATCGAATGCGTAGCAAGAATAATGTAAGCTTGACGAAAGTATATGAAACAAAAATGTTAAATAGGCTATTTCTTTTAAGTTGAATTCAGAGAAGAAACCAGACATAAATCCCAATTTATGTACAATTATTGTGGGTGCGACTTGCCCTAAGGCACTCATTTGCTATATCAAAATCAACAGTTATCATTTACAATTCATACGCAAGTTGGTGACTTTTTTATACCAATTGCGTTGGTGTGCTAACTGTAAGTGAAAATTTCACATATATTCTTGTGTTAATTTAATTCCACCAAATTGTTGGATTAAATATTCTTTATATTAACAAAATCTACTTATTATTGTGAAAAAAATCGTCCTCAATGCGATAATAATTGAAAAAAAACATGTATAATTGCTGCTGCCATCTGTTGATGAGCTTAGATTTGGTTAACATGAATTTAAAGAGATGGCAGCACCAACTATAAAGTGAATTTTGAGTTTTTACTTTGTAAGTGTTTAGTTTTCTTTAATTTTAAAACGTAGTCGTTAACAGTTTAATGTAAATTACGTATACATATTAATTAGGAAGTTGTAAATACGGCAACGAATGAAAACATTAACATATACTGCTGTCAGCTATTAAAGCATCTTACTGTAAAAATGGTTAGAGTATAATTAAACAGATAGCAGCACCAAGTAAAACCTTTTATATTTTATATTCTTGTCTTGCAAATGTTTATGTTCGCTAATTTCATAATATAATGGATATTACCTAAACGTATACTAAGCATACGTATTGATTATTAAATTGTGAATGCAGGAACCAATTAATAATACATTTACTACTGCAATTCATTCAAAATTATGCTAAAAATGATTAGAATAGATGTCAACAGATAGCAGCACTAACTGAAGAGCTAAACTAGCATTTTTTGGCCTAGAAAATAAAAGTTTTTTGTTAATTTCAAAACACAATCTATACTAATACAACATATTTTAAGATGCGCATTGATTTAAATGTTACAAATGCGGCAATCAACAAAAATAACTATAATCTTTGCTGCTGCCATCTGTTGAAAATATATCTAAAATATTTATTGGTTTAAATAAATTTAAAGAGATGGCAGCACCAACTAAAAGGTGATTTTTCTAATTTTTACCTTGTAACTGTTGATTTTTTTTTAGTTTTAAGGACGTAGTCGTTACCAGTTTAATGTAAATTACTATACATATTAATTAGGAAGTTGTAAATGTAGCAGCGAATGAAAACATCAACACATATTACTGCTGTCACCTGTTAAAGCTTTCTGTAAAAATGGTTAGAGTGTAATTAAACAGATAGCAGCACCAAGTAAAAACATATTTTCTATTCTTGTCTTGCAAATGTTTATGTTCGCTAATTTCAAAATATAATGAATATAACCTAAACGTATACTTAGCTTACGTATTAATTAGAAAATTGTTAATGCAGAAATTAAATAATAATAAATTTACTGCTGCAATTCATTCAAATTTATGCTAAAAATGATTAGAATAGATGTCAACAGATAGCAGCACCAACTAAAGAGCTTAATTAGCATTTTTTGGCCTAGAGAATCATAATTTTTTCTTAATTTTAAATCGCAATTCATATTTATACAATATATTTTGAGATGCCTATTGATTTAAACGTTACAAATGCGGCAATCAACAAAAATACCTATAATATTTGCTGCTGCCATCTGTTGAGGTATATTGTAAAATATTGATTGGTTAAAATAAATTTAAAGAGATGGCAGCACCAATTAAAAGGGTAAATTTTTAATTTTTACCTTGTAACTGCTTATTTTTTCTTAATTTTAGGACGTAGTCGTTACTAGTTTGATGTAAATTACCATACATATTAATTAGGAAGTTGTAAATGCGGCAACGAATGAAAACATTCACACATATACTACTGTCATCTATTAAAGCTTTCTGTAAAAATGGTTAAAGTATAATTAAACAGAGAACAGCACCAAATAAAAACATATTTTTTTATTCTTGTCTTACAAATGGTTATTTTCGCTAATTTCAGAATGTATATGGATATTACCTAAACGTTTACTAAGCATACGTATTAAATAGAAAATTGTGAATGCAGGAATTAAATAATAATACATTTACTACTGCAATTCATTCCTTATATTATGCTAAAAATGATTAGAATATATGTCAACAGATAGCAGCACTAACTAAAGAGCTAAATTAGCATTTTTTGGCCTAGTTATAGTAGTTTTTTCTTAATTTTAAAACGCAATCTATATTAATACAACATATTTTAAGATGCGCATTAATTTAAATGTTACAAATGCGGCAATCAAGAAAAATAACTATAATATTTGCTGCTGCCATCTGTTGAGCTCTATACTAAAATTTAATTGATTAAACTAAATTTAAAGAGATGGCATTACCAACTTAAAAAGTGAATTCTAAATTTTTATCTTGTACTGTTTATTTTTTTCTTAATTTTAAGACGTAGTCGTTATTAGTTAAATGTAAATATCAATACATATTAATTAGAAAGTTGTAAATGCGGCAACAAATGAAAACATTAACACATACACTGCTGTCATCTGTTAAAGCTTTCTGTAAAAATGGTTAGAGTATAATTAAACAGATAGCAGCACCAAGTAAAAACATATTTTCTATTCTTGTCTTGCAAATGTTTATGTTCGCTAATTTCAGAATATAATGAATATAACCTAAACGTATACTTAGCATACGTATTGATTAGAAAATTGTAAATGCAGGAATTAAATAATAATACATTTACTGCTGCAATTCAATCAAATTTATGCTAAAAATGATTAGAATAGATGTCAACAGATAGCAGCACCAACTAAAGGGCAAAATTATCATTTTTTGGCCTGGAGAATAATAATTTATTCTTAATTTTAAAACGCAATTCATATTAATACAATATATTTTAAGATGCTTATTGATTTAAACGTTACAAATGCCGCAATCAACATAAATAACTATAATATTTGATGCTGCCACCTGTTGAAGTATATTCTAAAATATTAATTGATTAAACTAAATTTAAAGAGATGGCACTACCAATTAAAAAAGTGAATTCTAAATTTTTATCTTGTACTGTTTATTTTTTTTTTAATTTTAAGACGTAGTCGTTACCAGTTAAATGAATATATCAATACATATTAATTAGAAAGTTGTAAATGCGGCAACAAATGAAAACATTAACACATACACTGCTGTCATCTGTTAAAGCTTTCTGTAAAAATGGTTAGAGTATAATTAAACAGATAGCAGCACCAAGTAAAAATATATTTTCTATTCTTGTCTTGCAAATGTTTATGTTCGCTAATTTCAGAATATAATGAGTATAACCTAAACGTATACTTAGCATACGTATTAATTAGAAAATTGTAAATGCGGGAATTAAATAATAATACATTTTCTGCTGCCATTCATTCGAATTTATGCTAAAAATGATTAGAATAGATGTCAACAGATAGCAGCACTAACTACAGAGCTAAATTAATATTTTTTGACTTAGTAAACGGTAATTTTTTTCCAATTTTAAAACACAATTTCTATTAATATAATATATTTTAAGATGCGCATTGATTTAAACATTACAAATGGGGCAATCGACAAAAATAACTGTAATATCTGCTGCTGCTATCTGTCAAAGTATACCTTAAGTAACTGGTTGGTAAAAATAAATGTAAATAGATAGCAGCACCAACTAAAACGCCAGTTTTATATATTTTTAGATTGTGAGTGGTTATTCTTCAATACTGTTTAAGGCCGTTTTTAGAGTCACGCGGGTGGCCCCCGTAGGTAGGATACATTTGTTTGCAGCGTCGCACCCGCGTGCGGCCACCCGTTCCATTCTAAATAACTTGCTGCAAACAAATGTATCCTACCTACCCGCGCGCGGGTGACGGGTGCTACCCGCGTGACTCTAAAAACGGCCTTAAATCTAAAGCGTATGTGTTTGTCGTTTGCGAAACATATTTACCTAATTAAAAGCTGGTATGTCCAGAAATCAAAGAAAACATCTACACACCTTTTCTATGCATTTACAACAACTGCGGCGTCATCTGTTGAAATTGAGCCCAATGCAGTGGTTTGGATAAATTTCAACAGATGCCAGAGGTTTATGTAACTTGGGCAATTGCTTGTTTTGGGCTTTTATTTCTAAGCGTTAACCGCAAGAATATCGAGGAAAAAGCGTAAATGATTACTGATTCCTCGAGGTTTTTTATTTTTTTTTCAAAACTGTGTAACTGGAGCACAGAGTTAAGTTTATAGGAGACACGTCACTCAAAAACACTTATGTCAAATGTCAACGTATCACAACTCGACGTGTCAAAGTTGTAATGTGCCGGTAATCTGTTTGTATAAGTTAAAATGTCTTTTCTACCCTTAGTTGGTGAGTTAAAAACAAATTAAAAGCCGCCGAAACAACCCCCGATCGACCTATTACTTTGCAGCGTCGCTTCTGATTGTCTTAATTTCGTCGTCCAACGCCAGCATTGGAGGTTACTTCGGTACGTCAGATTTGAAGAGGTTTTCGAGTTTATTCACAAAAACGCTGTCTGGAACGGTCGAGGATGAATCGTTGATTTTCTACGGGACGACCGGCTTGAGGCTGGTCAACGAAGTCGTACCTGATAACTTGAGGAAGGAAAATTGCGCCTTTTTGCAGGTTGGGTTCAAACATGACGGCTCACCAGAATCTGTGTATCATTCGCTGACCGCTTGGAATATTCTGGGGTGCTCTGGAAAATTATACAACGACGAAACTATCAAGGTATTTTATATCTACTAAGATTATGTTATTAGCATTGCTTAGGGACAAGGTATTTGGATGTAGCAATATGAAAAGTTAGAAGATATTAGACTCGATTGGTAATTCAAGTAGCCATTTTCATTATATTTTATTTTATAATGTAGCAACTTTCAGTTGCCACATTCTACTTTAATATTGAGATGTTGAAATAAACGTCAAAATTTTGCGAAGAAACTATATTTTACAGATGTACATAAATTTTGAGTTTTATTTTAAAATTAGGCCTATTATGAGATAATCGTGGGAGGCACAATAAGCGAAAGCTTCAGTGCTGCAGGGATAACCGACCCCATGGGAATAATTATAATAGTCTTCTCAAAAATTCTGAGTTTAAACCTGCAGTTTTTAATTTATTTCTCTAAAACTTTGACTTAAAAGTCTAAACAACTTTTTTTTCGAGAAATTGTGATTTGTTTTTTTTTAAATTTCGGTGTTCATTTAAAGATTCCACTTTTTTCTCAAAATTTCGAGTTAACATGCAAAAAATTACCTTTTTCTCGAAACTTGGTTTCAAAATTTAGCTTTTTAAGTAAGAGTTAATTACAGTCAACAAATTAATCTACTGCTACATTTTTCATTTCAGAATCTGAAAACTGCTGTCGAGGGCACTCAGTCCTCCATATCGGCCATCAGGTATGCAGCAGAAGCTTTAAAACTTGTAGGTCAAACGATTCCAACGCCTAACAAGGTTGCCCAACTTGTCCAAACAAAACTTAAAGAAGACGATAGCTTACAGAGCTTAGGACATGCCCTTCATCTCGGTTCATTACTGGGAAGTTCAGGGAAATTTGCCCTTGATAGGGTAGAGGATGTGGTTGTCCAAGCTGATGAAATAGATGGGAAACTCTTGCAATGGGAAGGTGGGCTAACGACAACGTCTCTTTTGGTCACTGGCTTATTAAATTTGAATGGTGCCAAGCCATTCACCCCAACCCAAGCTGATAAAATCGCCAACTATCTATTGACGCGAAAAACCGTGCAAACGGCTAAAGGCGCTGTCGCCCTCCTAGAAGCTGTCAAATCGTTGGCTGCCAGCTCCGTCTCTCCTGTTAGTATTTCCATAATTGGGAAACCAATCGTAACTGTCGATAAACCAGATTTGAGGATCCAAATTTCTGATTTATTGGGACAACCGTTGAAATCCGTTCCCAGTCCTGTGGTTGCGCAGTCAGCAACTAGGATTAACGATGATGTGGTGGTTCTATCGAAACAGCCGTTGACGGCCGGCTCGGGAAAAACCGAGTTCGTTCTACCGCTTCGCTTGGACCCGAGCCAATATAGAGTAGTTTTAACTGTTGGGAGTCATACTGCCACTTTAGTTGTGAGGGTCTTGGGCCCCGTGACGCTCAGTTCCTTCGAAATTGGAGTCAGTGACGCCGACGGTAGTTCCGCCCCTCGTTTAACCAAACTCCAGCACCCATCCAAACTCCCTTCAGTGCTCCAAGCCGACGCTAGTCAACACCTAGTGGCCAAATTCGCCCTCTCGCGCGCCGTCCACCAGGCTTTCTTACGTCTCCACTCTGAGAACAACGAAATCGTCTTCATCGCTGAGCAAGATAGCAGCAAGCAGTACAAGGTTGATGTTAACCTCCCTCAACAATTAACTCATTCGGGGACTTTCTCCATCGAGTTAATCCTAGGTGACGCATCCATGACGAACCCGTTGCGTTGGACCGTGGGCACCATCGATGTCAACTTAGGGACAAAAGCGCCCGAAGTTAAACCAACTAAAGGGCCAAAGCCCGAAATCCGTCATTTGTTCAGGCAGGCGGAAAAACGCCCTCCGCAAACTGTGTCCTTGTTGTTTTCGGCTCTCACGGCCGCCCCGCTGCTGGTTTTATTGGTGCTCTGGTTTAAAATTGGGATCAACTTTGGGAATTTCTCGCTGACGGCGGTGCCGTTCCATTTGGGTTTTTTGAGTATTTTGAGTTTGTTCTTGTGCTTTTGGTTGAAGCTTGATATGTTCCAGACTTGCGCGTGGTTGATTCCTTTGGGAATATTCACTTTCCTATCGGGACATAAGCTTTTAAGTAATATAGCTAGGAGTAAGAAAGAAAAACCTGAGAAAAAACAAAACTGAGTAAATTCATTTGAATTTAGTTTGCTAATTGTTGATAGTTTTGTTTAAATTTCTATGTGATTGTTTGAGAACATTGTCAAACCATTCGATTGAAGACTTTTTTAATAAATTATGTAGATATACGTACAATTGAGTTTTATTATCCTCTACCAGTTTCTGCCGCGTAGATTTCCAGTATGGGAAGATTTTTGGAATTATTAAAAAGATTTTGACAGGCTTCTTAACTAATAAAAAGAATTTATTGGCTTTTTCTTTGTCGGTCACTCCTTTCACAATCCTAAATTTCAGTGAAAGGAGTGACCGGCGAAGAAAAAGCCAATAAACTGCATAAAAATATGAATACTTCGCAAATAAATTACAGAGAATATAAGAAAAGGAAGTAAATCATCAGAGTGATATTTTAGTGGTACATAAACTGCGCCACGATGATACAACTGAAGTGCCGCAAGAATTTACAATATTTGGACTTATTTCTTACTAAAATTTACTAACGAAAATACCCCATATTATCCTACGTTCAGAGGCACTGTCTAATATGGTACCATTGTATGGAAATTTTAAATTTATGGAATTTCTATACAAATTTGCGGTTTATCAGCAAAAATCTATTAAAAGTACATGTGTTAAGTTAGAACTGTTGGTTTTAGAATTTAATGAAATAGGGCAAATTAGTAGATTATCGAAAGGTAATGATTTAATTAAATTTTTGAAGAGCTACAGGGAACCAGAGACATTTGAAATTTCACGCTTTTAACATCAAGTTTTACGAGAAGTCAGGCATTTTATCATATTTTACAAAAAATACCGTTTAAATTGCACTAAAAAGGGAGAAAATAATACAAAATAACACATAAAATATTTAGGTACGTGGAAGTACAACTTTAGAGCGTATGATAGAAAAAATTGGGGAAAAAATATCAAAAATTTATTTTTTATCTTACTTTTTCAGTAATTTATTGGATATGGCAACATCGCTTTAGTATAAAAAAATTCTGTGACCCTATGGTTATCTAGACCATATATGTAATACTTCTATATGGCCAGCTAGTTGTTTTTATGGCTATCTAGACGCGTTGATTGAATATGTGGCGAATAGGCAGAACTCATAGAACTACTTGGTTGTTTATATGGTTATCTAGACGCGTTGATTGAATATGTGGCGAATAGGCAGAACTCATAGAACCATGGGCCACAGATACATTAGCTCCAGCGCAGGAGGAGCGGCAACACTGCAAGACCTCTGAAGTGACAGCTGACAAGTATGACGGTTGACACTTGGAACGACGCAAGACTCTCTCTATGATTACGACTTGAGCAAGTTTCACGTGTCGAGCTGAAATTCACGATCAGACATTTTATTTGTTAATAGTTCTAGTTAATTATAATGTAGTAAGATAGAATAAATTAATTTCTACTAGGTTAGTGTGCATTATTGGCGTCGCGTAACAGCAAGATGCCACAATTACTTACCATATTCAATCAACGCTAGAAGGTAAAGTTGCGTTAAGCCGTACTTTTAAAATGGGATTGAAAACCTTCCATGAATCATCATCATCATGGTTCTTTGGTAGTTTAACGCGGTTCCGAAACTTTCGTTCCTTTGACCGCCGTCTTTTAGTGAACATTACTGTGGTGATAATTTTGTGAGCTGCGGAGACCGCCGATCGAGAAGCTACTCAATTCACCTCCGATGGCAGGCGTCCGTGATCGACAGCAGTCACTCTAAAGAAGGCTACTCGGTCCACCTTCTTTAGCGCGTGCCGTCGACCGCGCTCATGTTAGGTGCGCTAGCGAGAAAACCTTCCACAGCTCGCAGCTCCATTTATTAATCCGCAAACCACGCACCACAGAATTCTATTTTATCGTAAGTCAAACATTGCGAAACGAGTAGTTTAAACGTACACCTAATGAATTGAAGTAGTTTCAACTTCACTGATGAACGCTCCTCCCTGACTAACATATGAATAAACGATGTTCCAGAAACGTTTTCCTAGGAAAAGCTCAAGAAAAGATTAATATGATAGTGATGTGATCGATTGGATACATTGTACCTACGACTACCATCATTCTCTGTCATCAGTAGGTACAACTTAAGCTCTCATTTTACAGTTTTCGCACAATACTTACTGGTAATGCACAACAGAAGCCGTTGATGTAAGTGGGTGAAAATCGGTCCCATTTTTATTCAACAAATTACGATACCGATGCATCTCCTTATAGAACTCTCTAGTTGTTTACTTGGTAATGGTACGGTTTCGGGTCTTCTGGTTTCTCCAACTTTTCTTGGTAAAATTACTTTCCTTACGTCTTTAGCTTCCCATTTCTCCAAAAATTTTTTTTCGGAAACTGTTCGTTCTCAACTTATGCCCTTTTTTACTTTGCCGCATTCAACGACTAAATTTACCCTTTTCTGTGGTTCCTATACACCACAAACATCATGCATATCTCTCATGAGCTCAATAAGGCCGAAACCGCTTTCATTTCAATTATTCTACACAAATAACCTTCCAACATACTAACCTTGCGTGGAAATTCGTTCTGCGCGGATATGCCGCTGCGAATAGTAAAAACGACACAAATGAACTTCCAACTTGCTAACCTCGCGTGGAAAGGTTGGACACGTGGGTATTAAAATAGTTGAAATAAAAGCGGTTTCGGCCTTATTGAGCCGATGAGAGATATCCATGAAAGTTGGGAAAACCAGAAGACCCGAAACCGTACCATGACCAAAATTTACATACTCGAGTCTGTTTTCAAACGTTTTTTACATAACTCTGTTACTTTTCTCATGAAATATTTCTTTATTGTGACTGAATAATTTTGACGATGACATTCTTCGCTCATAAAAATTTCTATGTCTTGCCAATTCTTCTATGTCACCAATAATGCATCGCGACGTTGTCAAATCTAAATACTACGTTAATCAAACGAGATAATGTATTCCTTTCAATCATATACTTATTAATAAGTATATGCGTTGAATCAACGTGTGTATTTTTTTTTTGTTTTTTTTAATTTATTTAACATTTCTTCGGCCCAGTTTGGAAATATTTAAATTTTTTATGGTTTGTTGACAATTTTATAAACAGTTTTTGAAATGCGACTACGTGATATTTAAATTTATTGAAAACGTCACTTCATGACAGTTTGCAAATTAAAAGGTTAGTTTATTTTACATAGAATAGGAAAAATGAAAAATAGGAGACCAAAAATTAAATATGGAAAAAAAAATAAAATAAAAATTTTGTTTTTTTGATAAATTAGGAAAATATAAAAAAATACATAAAAGAGGTTGTAGCACTGGACATCGAAGAAATGTTAAACAAATTGAAAAAAACATAATATTTCCGGTCAATAAGGGTCTACCATGAAGAATAAGTGTATATTTTTAATGTGATTTTGACTGCAGGAGGATCGACAGTACTACCTTAATTGTGCAACAATGTGTGCCGGCTTTTATATTTTGTTTATTTTCAAGGTATATGTCACTTCAGATTCAGAACAGTACGCCACTGTCTTATTGAATAAATGGTCTTGATTATAAATTTTTTAACTTCTATGATTTTACGTTGTCATAGAAAGTTAGTGTTTCTTGTGTACCGTTGCCATACGTACGATAATTACCGTATATGTACGGTAATTCTGACAAGTACGGAATACGGTCCAAATACCAATACCGTACCAAAAAAATACGGTAATTATGGTTCAATAACAATTAGATTGTTAAGTAATTGACCAAATTAGTTTATGCATCATGCACAATTTACAATCAAGTAAAAAATTTGCAGCTTCGAGATCGAAATATTCTCTGTATTTTCTTTGTGATGTATTAAAGTCGAAATTTGATTACACTCTCGGGATCGGAGCAGAAAAAAATTAAAATTTCGTAATTAACATTCCAATTGATTTCCTTTCGACGCTTTTGTATTTTTTATTTCGAAAAAAGTAAATAAACTTTTTAAGTTTTCTAGTGTATGCATTAATACGTATGCAATGTGCTCTAAATAACAGTTTTTAAGACGAGGAACAGGTAATAAAGTAAAGTACGTTAATTTTTGTGAAAATACGGTGATCTTAACCTGAGAATGTACGTAATTTTGCCGTCAAATATGTGGCAACACTGATCATGTGTTACATCTGAATTAGGGATGATAGATATTAGAAATATCAATATTAGCATCGGTTCTAAAGTATCGATGTACGATGAATATCTAAAGAAAAATATCGATGTCCGAAATCATCAATGTTTTAGGTAAAAAAAAAAACAATCCACTTTATTATAAGGTACACATATAGTAAGCGACGTAAGCAAATTCATGGCAAATTTTTAGGTTACATTACTGCAAAAGTTTGAGTTTACTGGACAGACATAGAGTACAATATGGGGTACATTTACTATACCTGTTATTTCGTTTTCGAAGTTTCATTACAAAAAAAAATTAACTTCTACTAACACTCGCTCCCACCTTATTCTTAGATAAGAAAAAAATTGACAATGGCTTGAAATTGGCAGTCTTTTATTTTGTTGGTTTTAACACAGAGTACTACTCTGTGGTTTTAATTTGGTTACATCGATCAGCGACATCTAGTGTAAATTGGGTGTTACAAATCTTCTGTGCATGGCCAAAGTCAGCTGTGTACGGCCAAACATAAACACCCGTTTAAGCCGCGCGTAGCGATTGGTTTATTTCCTTCATTCATGCGCAATACTCGCCATTTATCCATGTTCCATCTTTATCGGATTTGGTCTGAACAAACTCGCGAAGAGAATAGGGAGCTGGCCATATAGAAGTATTACATATATGATTAATCAGCAACATTTGTTACAGTGTTGCCAACCGTAGCAGAATTCTGCTACAGTAGCAGAATTTTGATCTTAGTAGCATGTAGCCGGAAGGTTTTTTAAATTAGAAAGATTGTAATGGGATTTTGCTAAAATCTCCAATTCGGACATAATATGCATGTACGTCTAATTTGAATATTTCAGTACCTGTACAATCAACATAAACCCAATTACGTAGTGGAGTTCTTTTCTCTTAAGCTATAAATTGTATATTGTTGTTAATTTTGATTAGTGGAATAGCTTTTAGGCAGGATGCTGGATTCTTTTAATATATTGCATAGAGAAACTTCTTATTGCATGACTGACTGTTTTATTAAAAATTATTTGTGATTGACATTTGACATTTTTAGCAAACATAGAACAATGCAATGCCAACCTAAAGAAGGTAACTAGTTCTAATATTGATTTGGCATTTCACAACATATATTTTATTTTTGTTAAGCAGTTAGCTTCATTCTGCAAATCCAGACAAACAAATGTCTTACTTGATTGACAATGAACTTCTTTCCGTTGCTAATCAAACAACTATTGTTGTGTCGTAAGGGAGAAGATCCGCCGTGCGTACCATATGTGTAACAACTTTGTTTATAAAAGATTCAAGAGTGGGCAGCAGGTTTTGCGCACAAATAGCAGGATTTTTTGTTCGGCGTGACAGAAATTGATATTTTCGGGTTGGCAACGCTGATTTGTTACACCTAATCACGCTAGATAGCCTAGCTCTAGACTGAAGAGTGTATTGATATCGATGTTCCGATTTTATTCTTATAACATCGATGTGTCAATATTATCGAAAACTTAACATCGATATTAAAACATCGATGTTTTTCCACTAAACATCGATGTTCATTCACCATCGATGAATATGGATCATCCCTAATCTGAATTCTATGATCATAACCCCAACAATTTGGTCGTAAACCAAAACAAGCTGACACAGTTATACGATTCGATTTTTTAATCTAATTACTTACAAATTAGTTACACGATGGCGGGAGAGGTCATTGTGGACGCCCTACCCTATATTGACCAAGGATACGATGAACCTGGAGTTCGAGAAGCGGTAAATACAAACATTTACATATTTGTCTTGATTTCACAATGCCCTCGTTTCACAGACGTTCGCGATGGTTGAAGAAGAATGTAGGCGCTACAGACCGACAAAAAACTACCTAGAACACCTACCACCTCTTAACATATCTGCATTCGAGACACCAATAATGCACAACGAGTTTGAACGCTTACAAAACAGATTACCGATGGAGACACTTTCTATGAAAAGATACGAGTTACCGCCACCCCCCAGTGGTAAATTAAACGAAGTCGGCGCTTGGATGGAATGTGTGGAGAACTCTCAGGCCCAATTGGAACATCAAGCGGTTAGAATTTTAAATTTGCAACTTATGTTAGAGTACTGCTGTCCGGCATGGCAACGATATTTGCAGACATTGACGGATTTGGAGAAGATCGCTTCGAAGCAAGTTTCCGAGCTTAGGCAGGCGTTGCAGGAGGTTAACTGGCAGAGGAAGTCGTTGCAGACGAAGGGCGGGGAGCAGCTGAAGGCATTGGAAGCCAAATGGGTCGCACTAGTATCGAGGAATTACGAAATTGAACAAGCTTGTTGTATGGCTGAAGAGTACGTGGCAAAGTGTAAAGAGAACCCTAATTATGTACCTGTGCAGGAGCATCAAGAAGTAGTTTAAGTGATATGTATATTATTTGTAAAATAAAAACATTAATAATTATTTTGATTGTTTGTTACTTGGAGACATTTTTGTTTATATTTTTTAATATCCCAAACGAGAATACATTCTACTGGTATGATGTAAACCATAAGAAAACCAAAGATGATTAAATGAGAGAAAATTTGCGCAATATTTTAAAAATTGATTATTACCGAGGATGTTTGGGAAAAAGTCGAATTGTTTTGATTGCATTTGAAGATACTTTTTAAATAAAATTCATTTTTAGTTTAGAAAATGTTGCAATTTGATCCACGATTTTTATTCATTTTCTCTAATACTTTGTACAACTTAAAAAAACCTGCCTGAAGACTCAATTTTGCAATACTTTTTTCTATCTCTAACTGTACTAGTCGACACATAGGAAACGTTCAAACGGAGGCTTCAAATAAATAAACAAAATATGAATTTGGTGATTGTACTAACTAAATTTGCTTGCTCATTTTCATCAGAAAGATCTCTTTGTTGCAGAACTCAAAATTTCAAAATAAATCAATAAACATTTCAGAATTTATTATTTTGTTCTGTTTAATAAATATAAACAATAATTTACAAATAATCAAGAAATTATTTACAGTCAAATATAAAACTAGTCGGATTTTTTATTCTAGTTCAACAATATCACTTCAACTTTCAATATTATGTACAAGTTCGTCTTCAATATTTATATTTTCACAACTACTATTATTTTCTTTGCCCTTAGTGACATTCTCCTCGCCTTCCTCAGACTCAGATTCCACTTCGACTAGAATATTATTAAAGAAATCGTTCTGCTTATCCGCCCCATGCACTGCCATGTGTCTATACAACCTCAACCTCAGGAAAGTCGTGTAATCGCAAAAACCGCACGCCAACAGCTTCCTATCCGACTTCTTCATATAAGCTTTGGTCTTCCCTTTTGAAGAATTTTGGGCCTCCCAGTGCTTCGTCATGTGCCTGGTCAAATCGCCTTTCCGCAGCCACTTTGTGCCGCAAATCTCGCACAAGTGGTTCTTGTAACTGTCCACGTTCAACCCGTGGACTTTTAAATGTTGCACGAATAAATATCTCGATTTGCAGTGGAATGTACACTGGGAGCAACGATATTCGTTGTCAATGCCCTCGTGGGTGAGCTTGTGGCACTCTAAATCTTCAGTGGTTTCGCCTCTAAAATCGCAAAATTCGCATTTTGAAGGGACCTGATCGCTGATCTCCGGGTTGTGAAGGTTAACATGTTCCAAAAGCTTCTGTTCGTCGTCAGTGGTCTCGTAACATATGCTGCATTCGTAAATCGTCGTTGGTGCTTCAACCTTTACAGCGGATTCTTCGTCTTGTTCACCTTCCTCTGGTATTTGACCGTTAAGATCCTCATAGTGACTTGAATAATGTTTGGTTAGATCGCCTAATAAAAAGTCGAAAGAATTTGGCATTAAAAGAGTGTGAAAATAAAATTAAAATTTACAAAATAATCGAGATTTTCAAATAAGTGAAATAAAAGATTTTGAAAAAATAAAGTTTTTAAAAGAAATTTTAACAAAGTAGATATTATGAAAATTGGACGATTTTAAAAATTGTGAACTTTGAAATTAAAAAAGAAACGATTTTTGTCCAATTTTGTAAAATTGAAGATTTCTTATTGAATATGAACGTATGCAGATTAGTTGATTACTTAGTCAACCGACTCATCTCTAAAATAAGTGAATGGGGAACCCGAAATACCTTTTCTGTTGAAGACATATCCGCAAACGCTGCAAAGAAACTGCTTTATCAACTCCGCTGTCTTGTGCTCCCGAACATGTTTAACAAGCTGCGAGTACCGATTAGCTTTAAAGCTGCAATGGGGGCACGTCCTCTCCTCCTTTCCATGCATATTCGCCATGTGCGTCTTCAAGTGCGTTTTCCTCTTCGTCACGTAAACGCACTCCGAACATTTGTACATTTCCACCTCATCTACGCTCCGATGCTTCACAGTAATATGCTGCTTGAGATCGGTTTTCCTCTTAGCCTTAAAGGGACATTCCGGGCACGGGAACATGTTGATTTCGAATTCATTTCGGTGCTTGATCATGTGGATTTTCACGTTGTAGAATTTGTTGGCTGTGTATGGGCACTCGGGGCAAACGTACTTTAACGGATCATCTGGCGATTTGTGCTCGTTCAGGTGTTTCTTTAGGAGGAACTTCGAAGGGAATACCAAAGTGCAGATGCCGCATTTCATGTCGTTTGCCCTCCGATGGGACGCCTCATGCGACTTAAGATTTTCTTCACATGAGGCCTTAAATTTACACAACCCGCAGGGGAATTTTTCCACTTTAGGCTTGTTATGGACCAAGACGTGTTGACTGACATTCGTTAACTTGTTCGAGTTGTATTCACATTGCATACACTGATACCTCGATGGATCATCTATGCATCTATGTATTGGTAGATGTTTTGAGAGTTCATGTTTCGAATTCAACTGTATTTTGCATATTGGGCAGTTCAGGTTGAAAGTTTTCACATGAGTTTGCAAGTGTCGTCTGTAGTGGCTCTTCTGTGTGGTAATGTAGTAGCAGACGTTGCATGAGTGAATTTTGGGGCTCTTTTTAGGTTTGTTTGGCTTATCCTCATTTGAAGCACCTTCAACGTTTAGGTCAGATTCTAGATCTAGATTAGTAATGGAGACCTCGTGGGGCAATTCATCGCAATCTTCTTCATCTCTATTAACAAGGAGAAAGTCATTATCAGTAAAAATAATGGGGAAGTGGGTGATGTGTTACTATCTTATTATTTATACCAGAAAATGCACTAACAGTTTTTTACTGTTATTTACAGCAGTTTCTAACTATAGTTTAATAGGAACTGAATCAATTTACAGTGATGTCCGCCGATGAAGAACTCAAGGGACCACATGCTCATTATAAGCGAAGTTTGTATTAAACGATAAACAACTAACACGATAACTGTAATCCCTCCATATCTTACAGATTATCCCGAAATTTCCATTGCCATTGCATGTAAATGAGATATGTTAAAAAAAGCATGAATTGAAGGACACCTCAATCACAGGGATAGCATAATGGGCCCGGAAAGGGTGGCCTAAGTGCTGGCCCAAACTTTAGGCAACCCACAACGAATCCAGAAGCATGAATTATCAAATGCATTACTCTACAGCAGTATCATAGTGCTCTAATTCATGTAGAGCAGCATCATAACACTTTTGACATTAATTAAAACTTGTAATAATTCCCTAATTACATTTTTGATTCCTCTATTTCTGTATCTGCAATGTCCAGAAGTTTAATATTTGTATCTTCTTCGGTAGGTGAATCTCCCTCTAGAATGTCCACCAATTCACCAATTGAGTGCGCAAATTCTAAAAATGCGAAGCGAATATGTTTCAAATTGGCAATTCGAGCAGAAATCAGTTACCTTGATTCTGGCGTGGATTAATTTCGCCTTCTGGCTCGGTTATTTCGACTTTGATATTACACTGCAATACGTTGGGAGTGTCGGTTTCTGCCGCGTTAGATTCGACGCATAATCTTATTACTTCATTACTAGTCATGTTATAAACATCTCAAGAAGTAAACAAGTAACACAACCTTAAATTCTTCTTCTTCTGAAGGTTTTGATCACGATGGTGACGGTCTTCTTCTTACCAAGACGACATCGAACGAAAATGTCAAATATGTCAAAGTGTAACGTATATGGTTAGAATTCTGTATTATCTGGCGTTGATATTATGACACTTAGAGAAAGGTTATGACACATTCAACTCTAATAATGAATGTCGCAACATTTAAAAACAAAGGACCGATTTTAATCTTATTTGCTTTTGTGGCTTTTTCAATGGTTTGATGAGAGACTCTATGGATTTGACTGTTTAAAATTAAAACGTTAAAACACCAAAATCAGCTTACAAAACTAATTAGTGGGTGCGACATCTTACAAGTAAAAGTTGAAGTGGTATTTGCATTTAAAAAAGATTTCTGTAGCGCTAAAAAACGTCATAAAATTAGAAAATAATTGGAATCTACAAGGCTGTAAAATATGCTGTAGACTATAAAATATGCTTAAATTTTAGTTAATGTCGATGAGAATGTAGTTCTAAGACTATAAATTCCATTATTTGTAGATTTTGTAATTGTAATTATGTAGTGCTGACCTCTTATTATGAACAGTGTAACTAACTGGTTACACAAGAGATTTTGTAAATCCTAGCTTTCCTAGTGAAATAAGTAATGTTTATGGTAGAAACATAAAGTAAATTTAAAGTTTGATATTAATTTTATTAAATTCTAATAGATCATGAACTAATTTTGCATTATATTTACCAATGAGTGACACTGCCATCTGTCATTTGGAGGTTAAACTAAATGTTATTTGCTGAATTTGTAAATTAAATGTTTTTTGTCTAATTTAACAGACAGGTGTACTTACATAACGTTAATAAAGTAAGTTACTTTATTAAATTTCTACAAGATACTTTCATAATTTCAAAATGCATTTTAAATGACATGGTAGGCGACACCTGTTACCAATGCTTTGAACTACATATTTTACTTACTCTTTGGTGTATTTTAAGTTGCCTATATAAAGATATATTACCATTCAGATAAATGCATATTTTTTAAAAATTCCAAAGAAAGTTCAATCTTAAGGACAATTTGAATTTTGCAAATAATATCAAATCTTGTTAAATGTCTTCGAAAAAGTCGAATTTTGAGAAAAATGAAGAAATCCCGAAATCAAAGTGAATTTTGGTGGAAAAAGTCGAAATTTCGAGGTAAAGTTACGAATTCTCGAAAAAAAAGTCGCAATTTCCCAATGAATGTCAAAATACGTAAAATTTCCGAAACAAGACCAAAGTTAAAAGCTAGAAATTTGCGAAAAAAGTCGAATTTTGAGAAAAATGAAAAAATCCCGAAATAACAGTGAATTTTGGTGGAAAAAGTTGAAATTTTGAGATAAAGTTACGAAGTCTCGAGGAAAAAACTCCTAATTTCCCAGTGAATGTTAAAAAACGTAACATTTCCGAAACATAACCAATTCAACAAACTAGAAAATTGCAAAAAAATTTGAATTTTAAGAAAAATGAAGAACTTCCGCAATAACAGTGAATTTTGGTAGAAAAAGTCGAAATTTCGAGGCAAAGTTACGAAGTCTCGAGAAAAAAAATCGTAATTTCTCAGTGAATGTCAAAAAACGTAACGTTTCCGAAACAAGACCAATTTAAAAAACTAGAAATTTGCGAAAAAAAAAGGGAATTTTGGGAATAATGAAGAAATCCCGAAATAATAGTGAATTTTGATAGAAAAAGTAGAAATTTCGAGGTAAAGTTACGAAGTCTCAAGAAAAAAAGTAGTAATTTCCCAGTGAATGGTAAAAAACGTAGAATTTCCGAAGCAAGACCAATTCAAAAAACAAGAAATTGGCGAAAAAAGTTGAATTTTGAGAAAAAGGAAGAAATACCGAAATAAAAGTGAATTGTGGTAGAAAAAGCCGAAATTCGACGTAAAGTTACGAAGGCTCGAGAAATTTGGTAGAAAAGGTCGAAATGTTCAGGTAAATTTACGAAGTCTCGAGAAAAAAGTCGTCATTTCCCAGTGAATATCAATAAACGTAAAATTTCCGAAACAAGACCAATTTAAAAAACTAGAAATTTACGAAAAAGGTCGAATTTTGAGAAAAATGAAGAAATTCCGAAATAATAGCGAATTTTGGTAGCAAAAGTCGAAATTTCGAGGTAAATTTACGAAATCTCGAGTAAAACGTCGTAATTTCCCAGTAAATGTCAAAAAACGTAGAATTTCCGAAACAAGACCAATTTAAAAAACCCGAAATTTGCGAAAAAAAGTCGAATTTTGAGAAAAATAAAGAAATCCCGAAATGACAGTAAATTTTGGTAGAAAAAGTCAAAATTTCGAGGTAAAGTTACGAAGTCTCGAGGTAAAGTTGCCAAGTCTCGAGGAAAAAAGTCCTAATTATTCAGTGAATGTCAAAAAAAGTAAAATTTCCGAAACAAAACCAATTTCGGGGAAAAGAACGAAATTATGAAAATTTTTTACAATTCAGAACAATTTAGAATTTAGAACTTGGAACAAAAATGAAAAAAAATCATAATTTGAAGCAGAAGTCGACTTACGATCAGTCAAAATTTCGCAAAAGAGGCAGATCATGGGAAAAAGTCGAATTCTCCAAAAAAATGTTCCTCAAAAGTTCCAAATAACTATTTTTATTAAAATTTCTACTTTTTTCTGGACTAAATGTTGAATGAAAGGCGATTTTTTAAACAAATGATAGTTCGAGAAAGTAGAATTAAAAAGTAAATTTTCAGAAAGAGCTGAATTGCTAGAAGAATGGAAGAAATTCGAAAAAAAGTGGACAATGTTTGAGAAAAAGGTTGAAATTTAGCAACAACAGATTTCTCAAAGAAAGCAGATGTTGAACAAAGAGTCAAGTTTTGAGAATAAAATCGAAGTTAAAATGAGAGACGAATTTTGAGAAAAAAGTGGAAATTTCCAGAGAAAAGCGAAGAAAACTGAAAATTTGGAGAAAAAAAGCAATTTTGAAATAAAAGTCGACATAAGAAAGAAGTACTCTTGAGTGAATATCTGTTTGCTTTTGATTGAAAAAAACGATTGAAATTTAACAACAACTGATTTCCCAAAGGAAGCAGATGTTGAATAAAGAGTCAAATTTTGAGAATATAATCGAATTTAAAATAAGCGACGAATTATGGGAGAAACGTGGAAATTTCGAGAGAAAAGCGAATTTTGAAAGAAAACTGAAAATTTCGAGAAAAAAAACAATTTTGAAATAAAAGTCGACATAAGAAAGAAGTACTCTTGAGTGAATATTTAGCAACAATAGCTTTCCCAAAGAAAGCAGATGTTGAATAAAGAATCAAATTTTGGGAATAAAATCGAGGTTAAAATGAGAGACGAATTTAGGGAAAAAACTGAAAATTTCGAGAAAAAAACCAATTTTAAAATAAAAGTCGACTTAAGAAAGATATACTCTTGAGTGAATATCTGGTTGCTTTTGATTGCGTGAAGCAGAGTGGGAAAATGGCCCCATTCTGCCTCACAATCATTTTCATTCGAAATTACTTTTTCGAGGTTATTTTCGACTTTTTTTGTCTAGATTATAATTTCGTTTTTATTCTCTTCTTTCGTAAAATTTGGGCATGTTCTCGAAATTTTGATTTCGAGCATGAAAATTCAGCTTTTTTCGAAATTTCATATTGAAATCTAGACGCTTTTAAATTTGTTGTTTAATTTTAGCTTAAATTTTCACTCAGAGCTTTCGAGAACTTTTGTTTCATAAATTGTTCCTTAGTTTCGATTTTTTTCCAGAAAGATTCTTCGAAATTGTTACTTTCTTTCGCAAAATTGTTTTGAACTTAAGCATAAAACTCAGAATTGTTTCAACCTGAGTGATATCTCTCTGAAGATGATAGCTTGGCTGTTGTTGTTATGTTTTTTATTCTGTCTTGGTTTCAGGGGACAATTTTTGTTCATACAAAATACAAAAATTGTCCTATGAAACAAAGAAAGATTAAAAAACACAGCAAACGCGTTTCGACAGCCAAGCTAGCATCTTCAGAGAGATATCTCTCTGAAGATGATTTGATGTTTAATTTTAGCTTAAATTTTCACTCAGAGCTTTCGAGAACTGTTGTTTTATAAATTGTTCTTCAGTTTCGATTTTTTTCCAGACAGATTCTTCGAAATTGCTACTTTCTTACGCAAAATTGTTTTGAACTTAAACATAAAACTCAGAATTATTTCAACCTGAAATGTTGTCATGTTTATAAACATTCTGATTTTTGTTATGGGCGAAAAGTTGAACACTTTTAGTTTAATTCTTTAACACGGTACAAGCCGTATACTTATTTTTAATAAGCAATTTTTATGCAGAGGGTCTAGAAGATATTTGTTACTTTGATTGTTTTGCAAAAAACGTTGGCTTAACACAGTTTAGTTATTCATCAAAAACACTAACATTATATGAATGTAATTTTCTTTTTATTGTTTGAAATACTCCTCTTCTAGTCATCTTTATGACCATTTTAGTGAAGTCGTGCAACATTTTATTGGAAATTTAGTGAACCCTTTTAAACGCTTCCAATCGCAGACCACACTTAATAATAAGCTTAAAGGACTACATTTTTATACCAAACTCATTTTCAATAATTCGTGGATTTTGCAAAAGACTGACAAATTATGTGGTATATGGTATTCTCAATAAGTATATGCTACAAGTTTCTTTGCCTAGTTTTGGTAGTGGAAAGCCTTCGTAACTGTAGAATTCATGAGGTTGATTTTTGTCTCATATGAATTTTCTCAAAGTACGTAATGAGAATCCAGTTAGAGCTCAGTTTGAGGAATGAAACTCTAAGTGAAAGTTCATGTACCCCTTAACGAATTTTCAAGGTCTTCGAGATAAATTACATAAAAACCATGCAACGTCTCCCATTCATGTCCTTATAGATTTCTTTTCTGTCTTTTTAAACAATTTTTAATAACATGATGTTAGAGACAACTGACACAATGACCAATTAAACGTAATTTAATTAAATATTATAAACATCCTGATTCTGCTCTCTGATTATAAGATAGAAAGTTCTCATTTTCTCCTTGAAATATACTTAAAATTAAAAAAAATATATACAACGTCCAAGATGTTATTACGGTCACTAAAGAAAAATTTGCATGTCTATTTGTTTTATGGTTCGTTAAGGTCCGATCTTATCCTTTTATAATTAGAGCGTTCAACTCGTTTACATGATTAGAGAATACTTTATGTACTCATGTAAAGCATGCACAAAAAAATCATCTATAAATAATAGATAAATTTGAAACTAGTTTTGCAAATATTTGATGGAGTTGAATATAATTAAAGTACAAGCAATGTATCAAAACGCAGCATTGTTTATTTAGAGTTAATTTATATTTAAAGTTAATTTCATATCATTGGAAAGAGAAAATCATTAATTATTATATTGACAAGCAATCATGCTACACATTTTCAGATGCACGCAATCCTATGCATAATCAGATACGTTTTAGTCTTTTTTTTTTAAAAACAAAGAAGTTTACTCAAGTGAATCACTTAAAATCACTATCTTGGAGCGACTTTTATGGAAGGGAGATATATAAATTAAAAACTATTATGTGGATGCATCAGAAGTAAATAGGTTTACTGTTCTAGTTAGTAATTAAGTCCTGTAACGGTGTCTCGAAATCAGTGAAGAAGCGCAAATATAATTTTTAATATAATCATATCTCTGTGTTCATACTCTCTTGGTGCATCAATACTAATTGGAAGATAGTCGAATCAGTGCTTTTGTGGCGTTGTATGCTTTTGTGGCGTTGTACGCTATTGTGGATATAATTCAGTTTATTTTGGTAAGAAAGCATTTTCTCAGTTTTAGTATGTAATGACAACAAATTCTGAAAAAAAAATGTCCACATTTTATTTGGTTAATTCATTTTGTTATTGGTGGTTTGTCCTTTACCAAATTTTCATCAAAAATATAATAATGTATAAGCTTTTAGGCAATCAAGTCGAAAATATTGCAGCTACAAGCAATTTGTATCTAGAAAGTCCAGAAGATATTTGTTACTTTGAGTATTTCGCAAAAAACTAAGAATTTGGCTTGACACAGTTCGTTAGGCATTAAAAACACTTTTTTTATTGTAACTTTTTCTATTGTTTGAAATACTTCGCTTCTAGTCAATTTTATGACCATTTTAGTAAAGCCGTGTGCAATGTTACTGGAAATTTCACAGACCACTTTTAATAATGCGCTTAAAAGACGATTTTTATGCCAAATTCATTTGCAATAACTCGTGGATTTTTGCCAAAGCCTGACAAATTAACTAAATTTTGCACAGTTTGCTGTACAATTTCGATATTTTCTTCTACTCTTACAAATTTTGGTCATCCACTTCCTTTCTTTATCCGGTAATCTTGGTCGTTTTGTTTAATTTTTCTAACAAGCGATTCATCTCGCTTGTTAGAAGAAGGCAGATCTTATACACCTTTACCAATTTTTCTAGATTCAATTTAATTTTTTTTTAAAGTGCTTTCGTTTTATCGTTGTCGCTCTTTGATAACAACATTAGCATATTCAGATCAATTTAAACACTGCAATAAAACAATTATTTGATAGTTAGATATGCTAATTATTAGTTTCAAATCCCACTGTTGCCTGTTCACAAAATATCGCTCCTTCGAATGCAAATTTCTTATTGTGGGCAACTTTAAAAAAATTTTCGCAAAACTGGCAAAAATCAGAGTATTTAAAAAAATAAAGAAATATTACACTGAGGAAATGCTTTTCAACACATAACTAAATTATTTTAATGTAAATATCTAATTTTTTGTCGAAACCTGTTTATATTTTTTGCTCAATTTAGGAAATCACGATGTGCGAAGACGAGGTAGCAGCCCTTGTTATCGATAATGGTTCAGGAATGTGTAAAGCTGGCTTCGCCGGTGATGATGCCCCAAGAGCAGTTTTTCCTAGCGTCGTTGGAAGACCTAGATACCAAGTAAAACATATCTCTTGTAAATTCGCTTCTATACTAATTTTTTCGATATTAGGGTGTTATGGTTGGAATGGGCCAAAAAGATTCATATGTTGGAGACGAAGCGCAAACGAAACGAGGCGTCCTTTCGGTCAAATACCCAATAGAGCATGGAATAGTTACCAATTGGGACGAAATGGAGAAAATATGGCACCATACATTTTACAACGAATTGAGAATATCACCCGAAGATCATCCAATTCTTTTAACTGAAGCACCACTAAATCCAAAAATAAATAGGGAAAAAATGACACAAATTATGTTCGAAACTTTTGGATGTCCTGCTATGTACGTTGCGATTCAAGCTGTCCTCTCCTTGTACGCCAGTGGACGAACCACCGGGATAGTAATGGATTCGGGCGATGGGGTCTCCCACACGGTACCGATTTATGAAGGTTAATCAATATTATGCATTTTTCTTGGTTTTTTTTAACCTTTCAATGTGTTTCAGTGTTTTCAATTCAGAATTTCGTCGTTAGCGTGGAAAAATCTTGTGCTTCCATGTATCAAGAGCAAACAGATATTCACTCAGGAGTACTTCTTTTTTATGTCGCTCCTTATTTCCAAATTGGCTTTTGTCTCGAAATATTCAGTTGATTCGTCTTTCTCTCGAAATTTCCGCTTTTTTCCCAAAATTCGTCTCGCATTTTAATTTCGATTTTAGTCTCAAAATTTCACTCTTTAATCAACATCTGCTTTCTTTGGGAAATCTGTTTTTGTTAAATTTCAACCTTTTTTTCAATCAAAATCAAACAGATTTTCACTCAAGGGTACTTCTTTCTTATGTCGACTTTAATTTTAAAATTGGGTTTTCTCGAAATTTTCAGTTTGGTTTTAAAATTCGCTTTTCTCTCGAAATTTCCACCTTTCTCCCAAAATTCGTCTCTCATTTTAATTTCGATTTTAGTCTCAAAATTTCGCTCTTTATTCAATATCTGCTTTCTTTGGGAAATCTGTTGTTGCTAAATTTCAACCTTTTTTCAATCAAAAGCAAATATATATTCACTCAAGGGTACTTCTTTCTTATGTCGACTTTTACTTCAAAATTGGTTTTTTCTCGAAATTTTCAATTTTCTTTTAAAATTCGCTTTTCTCTCGAAATTTCCACTATTTTCCCAAAATTCGTCTCTCATTTTAATTTCGATTCTAATCTCAAAATTTCACTCTTTATTCAACATCTGCTTTCTTTGGGAAATCTGTTGTTGCTAAATTTCAACCTTTTTTCAATCAAAAGCAAATATATATTCACTCAAGGGTACTTCTTTCTTATGTCGACTTTTATTTCAAAATTGGTTTTTTCTCGAAATTTTCAGTTTTCTTTTAAAATTCGCTTTTCTCTCGAAATTTCCACCTTTTTCCCAAAATTCGCCTTACATTTTAATTTCGATTTTAGTCTCAAAATTTCGCTCTTTATTCAACATCTGCTTTCTTTGGGAAATCTGTTGTTGCTAAATTTTAACCTTTTTTTCAAAAATTGTCAACTTTTTTTCGAATTTCTTCCATTCTTTTAGCAACTCAGATTTTTCTAAAGATTTAGAATTTTAATTCTACTTTCTGAAAGTTTCCATTTGATGTTTAAAAATTCGTCTTTCATTCGAAATTTAGTGTAGTAAAAAGTAGATATTTTGACAAAAATCAGTTATTTGGAACTTTTGAGAAACAATTTTTTTAGAGATTTCAACTTTTTCCCATAGTTCGTCCGTGTTGCGAAATTTCGATTGATCACAATTCGACTTTTGCTTCAAAATATGACTTTTTTCATTTTTGTTTTAAGTTCAAAAGTCTAAATTGTTCTGAATTGCAACAATGTCTCAAAATGACGTCCTTTTCTCCGAAACAGTTTTTTCAAAATTCGTCCTATTTCCAAGTTTCTTCACTTTTCTCAAATATTGGCTTGTTCTGGGAACTTCGACCTTATTTAAAACCCCAACTGTCTGGAAATTTGGAATTGTTTCTTAAAATATGCCTTTTTCTCAGATTTTTGCCTTTTTCCTCAAAATTACACTTTCTCTCCTATAAAATTTACACATTGAGGATTTTTTCACCGCAACGACGATTTATCAACCTATTTATTTTAAACTAAACTTGTTTCTCAAATTTTAAAGAACGTTTTGGTATGATTCAGTTTTCTAAGCTGGAAAATCCTGAGAATTTCAAGTCTAATTTATTTTATGCATTTTCTTCAACATTTTTTCCTTTCTCTTGCAGTTATATTTTTGTTTATTTTTTGTTTTGCATTTTCCAAAATTTTTACTAAGTATTGACTCGATCTTTCAGTATATATTTCCAGTATAGGCCAGCGTTTTCCAAATGGTGGGTCGCGACCAGGTACCGAGCAATAAAAATCTAATACCAGGTCACATACTCGTAAATGTTCATTATTTACACATTAAAATAATCAGAAAAATCTTTTAATGGGTCGCAAAGAGGAAGGATTTAAAACAACCGTGCCAAGGCAAAAATAGTTTGGGAAACGCTGGTATAGGCTATTAATGTCAAAAATTTTTTTCGACGAGTTCCAGGTTAGAATTACTAACTTTAGTTAGGAACTTTAGTTAGAATTCCCAACTTTAGTTAGGAATTCTAACGTAGGAACATATTTAACTTTAAAGTGTGAATTGTAGAAAAAATTAAAACTTTCTAATTAAAGTTAAAACAAAAACTCGAAGAAAACAAAAATTTTCTTGAAAATTCTAAGATTGTATTAAAAAAAATCATCTTTTTTTTGGACTAAATGTCGAATGAAAAAGTTTAAATTTTCAGAAAACGCTGAATTTTTAGAAGAAAGAAAAAAATTCGAAAAAACGTGGACAATCTTTGAAAAAATGGTTGAAATTTAGCAACAACTGATTTCTCAAAGAAAGCAGATGTTGAATAAAGAGTAAAATTTTGAGAAGAAAATCGAATTTAAAATAAGAGACCAATTTTGGGAAAAACGTGAACATTTCGAGAGAAGAAAGCGAATTGTATAAAAAACTAAAACTTTTTATTTAAAGTTAAAACAAAAACTCGAAGAGAACAAAAATTTTCTTGAAAATTCCAAGACTTTATTAAAAAAATTATCTTTTTTTCTTAATAATTCGTGCAACTTTTTGTGGGAAAGAATTTTTCTAAAACGTTTTCTTTTTTAACTTCCCAAATTTAAACTTTTTTGTCTTTAAATTTAATCGAATTTTCTACGAGTTGTTTTGAATTTTTATAAACATTCTATCTTCTCCTAGATTCACGATTTTTGAAAAAAAGTTTGAAATTTAGCAACAACTGATTTCTCAAAGAAAGCAGATGTTGAATAAAAAGTCAAATTTTGAGAACAAAATCGAATTTAAAATAAGAGACGAATTTTGGGAAAAACGTGGACATTTCGAGAGAAAAAAGCGAATTGTAAAAAAACTAAAACTTCCTAGTTAAAGTTAAAACAAAAACTCGAAGAGAACAAAAATTTTCTTGAAAATTCTAAGATTTTATTAAAAAATTCATCTATTTTTCTGGACTTAATGTCGAATGAAAGGCGAATTTTTAAACGACAAATGGAAACTTACAGAAAGTAGAATTAAAAAGTTTAAATTTTCAGAAAACGCTGAATTTCTAGAAGAATGAAAAAATTCGAAAAAAGTAGACAATTTTTGAAAAAAAGTTTGAAATTTAGCAACAACTAGATTTCTCAAAGAAAGCAGATGTTGAATAAAGAGTCAAATTTTGAGAACAAAATCGAATTTAAAATAAGAGACGAATTTTGGAAGAAGAGTGAAAATTTCGAGAGAAAAAGCGAATTGTAGAAAAAACTAAAACTTCCTAATTAAAGTTAAAACAAAAACTCGAAGAGAACAAACATTTTCTTAAAAATTCCAAGAATTTATTAAAAAATGGATCTTTTTTTCTCCATAATTCGTGCATCTATTAGTTTTCGAGACTTTTTGTGGAAAAGAATTTTTCTAAAACGTTTTCTTTTTTTAACTTACCAAATTTAAACTTTTTTGGCTTTAAATTTAATCGAATTTTCTACCAGTTGTTTTGAATTTTTATAAATGTTCTATCTCCTCCTAGATTAACGATTTAAAAAAAAAATTCGTTGTTAGAACATCTACGTTTAGTCTTTAAATTCCTGCATACATTTTTTAGTTTTCACACTAATTTTTCTTATAAATTTAAGGGTTCGCTCTCCCTCATGCTATTCCAAGGATATTTCAGATGGAGAAACTTGAAAATAGGACCAATTTTGCAAAAATAGTTTCGGGGAAAAGAACAAAATTTTCAGAAATGTTTGCAATTTAAATCAAAAATGAAAAAAGTCATATTTTGAAGCAGAAGTCGACTTTTGAGCAGTCGAAATTTCGCAAAAGAGGCAGATTATGGGAAGAAACACGAAATCTCCAAAAAAAATGTTTCTCAAAAGTTCCAATTAACTCTTTTCATCAAAATTTCTACTTTTTTCTGGACCAAATGTCGAATGAAAGACGAATTTTTAAACAACAAATGGAAACTTCCAGAAAGTAGATTTAAAAAGCCTAAATTTACAGAAAACGCTGAATTAATAGAAGAATGAAAAACAATCGAAAAAAGTGGACAATTTTTGAAAAAAAGTTTGAAATTTAGCAACAACATGATTTCTCAAAGAAAGCAGATGTTAAATAAAGAGTCAAATTTTGAGAACAAAATCGAATTTAAAATAAGAGACGAATTTTGGAAGAAGAGTGAAAATTTCGAGAGAAAAAGCGAATTGTAGAAAAAACTAAAACTTCCTAATTAAAGTTAAAACAAAAACTCGAAGAGAACAAACATTTTCTTAAAAATTCCAAGAATTTATTAAAAAATTGATCTTTTTTTCTCCATAATTCGTGCATCTATTAGTTTTCGAGACTTTTTGTGGAAAAGAATTTTTCTAAAACGTTTTCTTTTTTTAACTTACCAAATTTAAACTTTTTTGTCTTTAAATTTAATCGAATTTTCTACGAGTTGTTTTCAATTTTTATAAATGTTCTATCTCCTCCTAGATTAACGATTTAAAAAAAAATTTCGTTGTTAGAACATCTACGTTTAGTCTTTAAATTCCTGCATACATTTTTTAGTTTTCACACTAATTTTTCTTATAAATTTAAGGGTTCGCTCTCCCTCATGCTATTCCAAGGATATTTCAGATGGAGAAACTTGAAAATAGGACCAATTTTGCAAAAATAGTTTCGAGGGAAAAGAACAAAATTTTCAGAAATGTTTGCAATTTAAATCAAAAATGAAAAAAGTCATATTTTGAAGCAGAAGTCGACTTTTGAGCAGTCGAAATTTCGCAAAAGAGGCAGATGATGGGAAAACACACGAAATCTCCAAAAAAAATGTCTCTCAAAAGTTCCAATTAACTCTTTTCATCAAAATTTCTACTTTTTTCTGGACCAAATGTCGAATGAAAGACGAATTTTTAAACAACAAATGGAAACTTCCAGAAAGTAGAATTAAAAAGCCTAAATTTTACAGAAAACGCTGAATTAATAGAAGAATGAAAAACAATCGAAAAAAAGTGGACAATTTTTGAAAAAAAGTTTGAAATTTAGCAACAACTGATTTCTCAAAGAAAGCAGATGTTGAATAAAGAGTCAAATTTTGAGAACAAAATCGAATTTAAAATAAGAGACGAATTTTGGAAAAAACGTCGAAATTTCGAGAGAAGAAAGCGAATTGTAGAAAAAACTAAAACTTTTTAATTAAAGTTAAAACAAAAACTCGACGAGAACAAAAATTTTCTTGAAAATTCCAAGATTTTATTAAAAAATTTATCTTTTTTTCTCAGTAATTCGTGCATCCATTAGCTTTCGAAATTTTTTGTGCGAAAGAATTTTTCTAAAACGTTTTCCTTTTTAACTTCCCAAATTTAAACTTTTTTGTCTTTAAATTTAATCGAATTTTCTAACGAGTTGTTTTGAATTTTTATAAACGTTCTATCTTCTCCTAGATTCACGATTTTAAGATCGTTAGAACATCAACGTTGGGTCTGTCAGATTCGTGCATGCATTTTTTTAGTTTTCACACTAACCTATCTCAAAAATTTTAGGTTACGCTCTCCCTCATGCTATTCTAAGGATGGATTTGGCTGGACGCGACCTCACGGATTACCTGATGAAAATCCTCACAGAGAGAGGTTACAGCTTCACCACCAGCGCCGAAAGAGAGATAATTCGCGACCTCAAAGAAAAAATCTGCTTCGTCGCCTTAAATTTCGAACAGGATCTTGCCCTATCGGCTACCACCAGCTGTTTCGAAAAAGGTTACGAACTACCGGACGGCCAGATAATAACCTTGGGCAACGAACGTTTCAGATGTCCTGAAGCCATGTTTCAGCCCTCATTTCTCGGAATGGAAACACCGGGGATACACGAAACCACCTATAATTCCATAATGAGATGCGATATGGATATCAGGAAGGATCTCTACGCGAATACGGTGCTCTCTGGTGGAAGTACGATGTTTCCGGGCGTTGCTGATCGAATTCAGAAGGAAATAGCTGCTTTGGCGCCGGCGTCTATGAAAATTAAGATTATCGCTCCTCCGGAACGAAAATATTCGGTTTGGATTGGTGGTAGCATTTTGGCGAGTTTAACCACGTTTCAGCAGATGTGGATATCCAAGCAGGAATACGAGGAGTGTGGTCCTGTTATCGTCCATCGAAAATGCTTCTAACTAAGATTTATTACTTATTTATTGGTAAAATAAAATAGCGTTATTCAAGCTTTTTTGTGTTCTTTATTTTTTTCTTTTCTTTGATTTTTTTTTCATTCTTTATTTGATTTTTTTTGATTCGTTTCCTTGATTTGTTTTTGATTCTTTTTTTTATTTCTTTTTGATTCGTTTCCTTGATTTCTTTTTAATTATTTTCTTTGATTTCTTTTTTGATTCGTTCCCTTGATTTCTTTTTGATTCTTTTCTTTGATTTCTTTTTGATTCGTTTCTTGATTTTTTTTTTGATTATTTTCTTTGATTCCTTTTTAAATCGTTTCCTTGATTTCTGTTTGATTCTTTTCTTTGATTTCTTTTGATTCGTTTTCTTGATTTTTTTTTGATTCGTTTCTTTGAAATCTTTTTGATAATTTTTTGGATTTTTTTTTGATTCGTATCCTTGATTTCTTTTTGATTCTTTTCTTTGATTTCTTTTTGATTCGTTTCCTTGATTTCTTTTTGATTATTTTCTTTGATTTCTTATTGATTATTTTCTTTGATTTCTTTTTGATTCGTTTCCTTGATTTCTTTTTGATTATTTTCTTTGATTGCTTTTTGATTCGTTTCCTTGATTTCTTTTTGATTATTTTCTTTGATTTCTTTTTGATTATTTTCTTTGATTTCGTTTTGATTATTTTTTTTTGAATTCTTTTTGATTTGTTTCCTTGATTTCTTTTTGATTCTTTTCTTTGATTTATTCACAGAAGTTAGTATTAAATTTGGGTATTTTCACGATGAGTGTGATCCAGATTAAGTTTGGCATCCATCACTTCGTGAGAACTGCCCTTGTTTTGACGAATTATCCTTTCACCCTCACATCGAGCGAAGAATCTTCATAAAACCCTAGGAATATTGCGGGAACGTATCACCTCCTAGAAGCTCAGAATAACAAACAATTTTTGTTCTGTACTTGGGGAACAAATCGCAGTAAATATGTCAGGGATCTTGTCATTTATGTGGCCTATTATGATAGATAACGTCAGCTCGTGAAAAACTAGCAATTTGGAGACAAAATATTCGAGAACAAGTTTGAAATGTCAAAGAAAAAATTAAAATTTATTAAAAAATGAAGCAACATTTTCAAGTTTTTAATAGACGTTTTCGATTATTATTTAGTGGCGCAATAAATTTACTATTCACCATGAAATAATTGATATTTCCAAAAAATTGCTGGTATGACCACCGATGATGCAGTAATGCGAAACCTGGTCCGGTGTTAGCAAATATTTATCAAAAAGCTTGTGGAATTTTTAAACTTTGTTGTATTTTTATCGTTAAGAAAGTTATGAATATTTACCATGATGCAAATCACCATTAAAAAGATGCAAGAGTGAACACCTTTAATAAAAAAATCACATAAGAAGCTCTTAAATCTAACTTTACTACAAATTCGTTTTTTTTTGTACTTTAAAATATTTTCAGGAAACATTTAGAACGATTTCGCTTAATATGTACACAGAATTATATACAAGTTTCTCGAACTGAGGACGTTTTCAGGTTCCTGCTATGATCGCTGTTCAATGGGAAATTGTTTTTACAATCGTACAAATCCAATGGGCTTTTCTGGGCATTTTTTTGTCATACCATAACTCTAGAAATTAAAACAGATTAATACGTCGAAGGTGCATCGAATTTTAGTACTTACTCAGGCTTTGTATCGTCCATAATTGACGTCCTTGTATCCTCTTTCTGCAACCCATTCCAAGGCTTTACATTGGTTCTGAAAATCAAGTATTAATTAAATATTGATTTTTTAAAGTTTAATCCACTCATAAAGGATTATTGTATAGCTTGAAATTAAAATTAGAGCTTTCTACCGAAATTTGAAGTTTTAAAATTGGTAGAGAAAATATTCGAGTGCAAAATCAGTCTCTAGAATAAAGGGCAGATGAATCGGTGGCCCAGAAGCTCAGGTAAAGCTATCTAAGTTCATAAAATTTTAATAAAAGTTATTCTAGAGCACTAAGGTGTTAATAAAACTTATCTAGAGGGAAGAAATGAGTAAAAAAAAACTTTTCTAAGAATTTTATTAAGAAATTCACTAATGAACATCCAAGTTATAATTTACTATAAATTTTTAACGAACTTCCTCTAGAACTTGAGCTAGAGAGTTTGAACTATAGAGCTTGAAAGTCTGATGGTATTAAAAGTGTGCTAAAATCATTTAAAATACTGCAAACGAAATCTAGAGCATTAAGGTGTTAATAAAAGTTCTCTAGAGAGAACTGGAAATGAGCAAAAAAACTTTTCTAAGAGTTTTATCAAGAAAACCACTAATGGACATCCAAGTTATGATTTACTATTAATTTTTAACGAATTTCCTCTAGAGCTTGAGCTAGAGAGTTTGAACTAGAGATCTTGAAAGTCTGATGGTATTAAAAGTGTGCTAAAATCGTTTAAAATACTGGAAACAAAATCTAGAGCATTAAGGTATTAATAAAACTTCTCTAGAGAGATCTAGAAATGAGCAAAAAACTTTTCGAAGAGTTCTATCAAAAAAACCACTAATGGACATCCAAGTTATGATTTACTATAAATTTGTAACGAACTTCCTCTGGAGCTTGAGCTAGAGAGCTTGAACTAGAGAGCTTGAAAGTCTGATGGTATTAAAAGTGTGCTAAAATCATATAAAATACTGGAAACGAAATCTAGAGCATTAAGGTGTTAATTAAACTTCTCTAGAGAGATCTAGAAATGAGTAAAAAAACTTTTCTAAGATTTTTATTCAGAAAACCACTAATGGACATCCAAGTTATTATTTACTTTTAATTTTTAACGAATTTTTTTAGAGCTTGAGCTAGAGAGCTTGAACTAGAGAGTTTGAAACTCTGATGGTATTAAAAGTGTGCTAAAATCATTTCAAATACTGGAAACGGGAACATTTTTTTTGAATGCTTAATGAAATATTTTTAGGGAGGCTTTTAAATATAAAAAGCAACTAAAACTGCATGTATTTATTTAAAAAAAGACGTAATTATCCAATAATTGTGATTATTCTTATATCTTACTCAATCAAACTATTACCTTACAAATTTCTACTTGGATATGCAATAAAAATTATAAATTTCTATGCTTTCTTCTGGAAGGAAAAACTAAAAATAAATTAGACATACTTTTTGGGAAATTTTCGATTTTGGACAGTTTCAAAAGGTAACAAAGACTCAAAAAAGTACTTTGGTAAAAAACAATTTTTTTCAGTCATGCTATTATTCCCATTGGTAATACGTAATTATCCAATACGTAATTATCCAATAATTGTAATTATTTTTATATTTTACTAAATCAAACTATTACTTTGCTAATTTCTACTTGGGTATGCGATAAAAATAATAAATTTCTATGTTTCCTTCTGGACGAAGAAACTAGAAATAAGCTAGACATTCGATTTGGAAAATTTTCGATTTTGTAGAGTTTCAAGATGCGATAAAGTTTCAAAAAAGTACATTGGTAAAAAAACAAACTCTTTCAGTCATGCTATTATTGTCATTGGTGCATTCGTTCTCACTATAAACGAATTTCGTGTCGAATAGCAAAAAAATTAAATGCTCAAGATAGAACAAACCTTACGACAAAATGTTCTTCTGCCGTTACTACAGGCGTAATAATAATAGTTGTATTACGACGGGTGTCTAAGACAGGAAAGCTTTAATAAGAAATAATTAATGTTAAAATTCCTAGGATTAAACAAACTGTTTTAATTAGATACTTACGTCAGGTTGTTCTCCTCAGATTTGCTCGAATACTTCTTGAAGCACTTTTGGATCCAGTTTGAATTTCCTGAACTAGAACAAATAGTTAATCTTAAATATTGGAGTGGGAGTATATTGACAATTTTTCAAGAAATTATATTTTACCACATGATACCGCATGGTACCATATGATACCACATGTTACCACATGATTCTAAATGGTACCACATGATACCATATGTTACTATTATGATACCACATGGTACCGCATGATACCACATGTTACCACATGATACTAAATGGTACCGTATGATACCATATGTTACTACAACGATACCATATGATAGCACATGATACCACATGTTACCATATGTTACTACCATGATACCACAGGGTACCACATGATACAACATGTTACCACATGATACAATATGTTGCTACCATGATACCATATGATACCACATGATACAACATGTGACCACATGATATCATATGTTGCTACCATGATATTATATGAGACCACATGATATCTCATGTTACAATATGTTACTAGCATGATATCATATGGTACCACATGATACCACATGCTACCATATGTTATTACCTTGATACCACATATTACCACATGATATTACATGTTACCATATGTTACTAGCGTGATATCATATGGTACCACATGATACCACATGCTACCATATGTTATTACCTTGATACCACATATTACCACATGATATTACATGTTACCATATGTTACTAGCATGATACCATATGGTACCACATGATACCACATGTTGCCATATATTTTTACCATGATACCACATAGTACCACATGATACCGTATGTTACCACATGATACCATATGTTACGAACATGTTACCATATGGTACCATATGTTACTACCATGATACCACATGGTACCACATGATACCACATGTTACCACATGATATTACATGTTACCATATGTTACTGGCATGATACCATATGATACCACATGATACCACATGTTGCCATATATTTTTACCATGATACCACATAGTACCACATGATACCATATGTTACCACATGATACCATATGTTACTAACATGTTACCATATGGTACCATATGTTACTACCATGGTACCACATGGTACCACATGATACCACATGTTACCACATGATATTACATGTTACCATATGTTACTGGCATGATACCATATGATACCACATGATACCACATGTTGCCATATATTTTTACCATGATACCACATAGTACCACATGATACCATATGTTACCACATGATACCATATGTTACTAACATGTTACCATATGGTACCATATGTTACTACCATGGTACCACATGGTACCACATGATACCACATGTTACCACATGATACTAAATAGTACCACATAATACCATATGGTTACTACCATGATACCACATGTTACCACATAATACCACGTGTTACCACATGGTGCCACCATGATACCACATGGTGCCACCATGATGCCACATGGTACCACATGATACCACATAATACTAAATGGTACAACATGGTACCACAATATGATACCACATGTTACCATAGGTTACTAGCATGATACCATATGGTACAACATTATACCACATGTTACCATATGTTATTACCATGATACCACATGGACGAGCATCTAGTCCCCAAGACTGTTTTTGATCATTGCGTACTGTGCGCATGTCAATAATGGGCACGACAGAAGTTGTAGACTTCTTGATAGAACAAGACTTATCATGCGATGCCATGGAGTCGTGGAGACAGTACGTATCAGAGTATGTATCATTGTGGATGTATCTAGCTAGCAGCGTTGGAATATAAATTAATTAGACGTGATATACAGATTGACTATAAGGTTTTAGTTTTTGCAGGGTTGTTACCAATATTACCTCGCTTTATCTTGAACAAGATCCGTAGCAGATAAAAGCAATGATTAAAAACAAAGGATTGTATGTATGATTAGGTACTTCTTTTAATTACTGTCAATGAAATATATTTCAATTTTCAAAATTTTAATTTTTCCGTTTTTACTAAAATTTTGATTTAAACATTTTTACAAAAGAATTAACTTTAATGGCCTTATTGTCAAACTGACATGTCTTTATAAGATTTGAAGTTTAAATCAGAATAATCACAAATGGGACATTTCTTTATAACAGCTGATTTATCTGCTAATGATGTCGACGCAATTTTGTAATTCTTCCTCAGATGAAATGAGAACTGATTCTTTTGATTAAAGTTTTTTCAGCAAATGTCACATTTCAAGTGGGTTGGTTTAGATTTTAACAAATGGCCGGCTTTAGCTGGATGCTTTGTTCTCAGATGTCTTCTTAAATTACTGTTATTAGTAAATGTAGACTTACAAGTCATACACTGAAAATATTTGAGATTTTTTTGATCTATGTTTATTTAGAGAGAAATGTCAATATTTAGAGAGAAATTTTAAGAAAGTTAATGTTTATCTGTATCGTTAATCACTCGTATATTTTCAAACTCACAACATTTCACAAAAGATCGGAAGTTCAGACGGTTAAGTGAAATAAATAGTATTTGGAAATATTGCCCTTTGCGGTGTTGGCGCGCTTTTACGTCCACTTTCACGCCTACCACTGGCATGCGCACAGTACGCAATGATCAAAAACAGTTTTGGGTACTAGACGCTCGTACCACATGGTACCACATGATACCACATGTTACCACATGATATTAAATGATACCATATGATACCATATGTTACTATTATGATACCTATGGAACCACATGATACCACATGTTACCATATGTTACTAGCATGATACCATATGGTACGACCTGATACCGCATGTTACCATATGTTATTACCATGATACCATATGGTACCACATGATATCACATGTTACCATATGTTACTAGCATGATACCATATGGTACGACATGATACCACATATTACCATATGTTATTACCATGATACCATATGGTACTACATGTTACCATATGTTACTACCATGATACCACATGATACAACATGTTACCACATGATACCATATGTTGCTATAATGATACCATATGCAACCACATGATATCACGTTACCATATGTTACTAGCATCATATCATATGGTACCACATGATACCACATGTTACCATATGTTATTACCATGACACCATATGGTACACCATGATATTACATGTTACCATATGTTACTACCATGATACCACATGGTACCACATGATACAACATGTTACCACATGATAACATATGTTGCTACCATGATACCATATAAAACCACATGATATCACATTTTACCATATGTTACTAGCATGATATCATATGATACCACATGATACCACATGTTACCATATGTTATTACCATGATACCACATATTACCACATGATGTTACATGTTACCATATGTTACTAGCATGAGACCATATGGTACCAAATGATACAACATGTTACCATTTATTTTTACCATGATACCACATAGTACCACATGATACCACATGTTACCACATAATACCATATGTTACTACCATGATACCACATGGTACCACATCATACCACATGTTACCACATGAAACTAAATGGTACCACATGATACCATATGGTTACTACCATGATACCACATGTTACCACATGATACCACGTGTTACAACATGGTACCACATGATACCACATAATACTAAATGGTACAACATGATATTATATGTTATTACCATGATATCATATGGTACCACATGATACCACATGTTACCATATGTTACTAGCATGATATCATATGGTACCACATGATACCACATGTTACCATATGTTATTGTCATGATACCACATATTACCAGGTGATATTACATGTTACCATATGTTACTAGCATGATACAATATGGTACCACATGATACCACATGTTACCATATATTTTTACCATGATACCACATAGTACCACATGATACCACATGTTACCACATGATACCATATGTTACTGACATGTTACCATATGGTACCACATGATACTATATATTACCACATGATACCACATGTTACCACATGGTACCACATGATATGAGGCGTTTTGTGCAAAAGTAGCCCAAGTGAATTCATGGATATACACTGAAACTTGATAAAGAAAAGTCTAATTTGTAATACATAATGCAAATATGAAATATTGCTGCTATCTGCTAAGTAGTAAAAGTATTGAATATGTATTTGTGTTGCACCGTCAGCAATTGCACTTACGCCTATCAATGTTCTGGGTAAAATAAATAGAAAATTAGGAAATGTCTAAATATGTTGGTTAGGCAACTTTTGCACTAAATGCCTCATATCATGATAGATAGTCAAAAATTGAAATACAGAACTTGTCCCCTGAAACTAAGAAAGATTAAAAAACACAACAAAGGTTGCTCTAACGCGTTTCGACAGCCAAGCTGTCATCTTCAGGTTTTTTCAGGCTTTCTTGGTTTTAGGGGATAAGTTCTGTATTTTAATTTTTGAAGATAACCAAGGACCAGTCCGTTCCACCAAACTTATAGATAGTCAACTTAAAAATCCATGTTCTTTAACATAGATGTTTTAGGACAGATTTGGAATGGCAATCGATACGGTAACGTGATACCACATGTTAACATATGTTACTACCGTGACAGCACATAGTACTACATGATACCATATGTTACTACCATGATACCATATGGTACCACATGATAACACATGTTACTATATGTTACTACCATGATACCACTTGGTACCACATGTTACCACATGATACTTAATGGTACCACATAATACTATATGGTTACTACCGTGATACCATGTGGTATCACATGATAACACATGTTACCATATGTTACTACCATGATACCACATGGTACCACATGATACCACATGTTACTACCATGATACCATATGGTACCACATGATAACACATGTTACCATATGTTACTACCATGATACCACATGGTACCACATGTTACCACATGATACTTGATGGTACCACATAATACCATATGGTTACTACCGTGATACCATGTGGTATCACATGTTACCATATGTTACTACCATGATACCACATGGTACTACATGATACCATATGTTACTACCATGTTACCATATGGTACCACATGATTACACATGTTACCACCATGATACTACATGGTACCACAAGTTACCACATGATACTTAATGGTATCACATGATACCATATAGTTACTACCGTGATACCATATGGTACCACATGATACCACATGTTACCATATGTTACTACCATGATACAACATGGTAACACACGATACCACATGATGGCCTAAAGTCCCAAGCAGGGGGACAAAATTTAGTTTGATTAACAAAAACTAATGCAAACGTTCTTAGTTGTACCTAAATAATTTTGACAAAAAAATTTAGCCAACAAACAAAGGGAAGTAAAGTTTAAAGCTATGAAGCATGTCCTTTAGGTTAGTTCGTTGGATAATAAATTGACACTCGAGCGCTAAACATCGCTTGCAAAAAACCAACAAAAAAAAATGGAAATCTGCAGGTTACAGCTAATATTTCAATTTTTTATTTATAAAACACTTGCTGGTACCCGCGACTTCGTCTCGTCAAAGAGGAAAGAGGATTTTTAGATCAGCTTTAACTATGTTTTATTCAGTTCTCTACCTCTAGGGATAGATAACTAAATAAACAGGTGACATATTTTTTTTGAAGTGTCTGTTTTGATAAATATCAGACTTGCTCTAGAATGAGTCGTTTTTAAGAATTTTTTAGAATTGAGTCGTTTGACTCAATTTCTAGAATGCACCAATGGCAATAATAGCGTGGCTGAAAAAGTTTGTTTTTTACCAAAGTACTTTTTTGAATCTTCATCACATTTTGAAACTCTGCAAAATCGAAAATTTTCCAAATCGAATGTCTAGCTTATTTTTAGTTACTTCTTTCAGAAGGAAGCATAGAAATTTATTATTTTTATCGCATATACAACTAGATATTTATAAAGTAATAGTTTAATTGAGTAGGATATAAAAATAATTATAATAAATTGAATAATTACGTCTTTTTTTTAATACATGCAGTTTTCGTTGTTTTTTTTATTTAACAGTCTCCCTAAAAATATCTCATTAACCATCCAAAGGAAATTTATTGTTTCTAGAATTTTAAATGATTTTAGCAAATTTTTAATACCATCAGACTTTTAAGCTCTCTACCTCAAACTGTAGAGGAATTTTCTTAATAATTTATAATTTGACTCACTCTAGAAATTGTGTAGTTTTGGGGGAAATCCCAAATGTTTAGTCAGCTTTAACTTGAAATTGATCAAAATGATATAATAAAATAAAAAAAAAACAAAAAAAAATGAGAATCTTATTAATTATAAATTTTAATTATACCCTCAATATTTCATTAAACTTGACATTTTTTTCTTATTGCAAATATCAATTCAAAAATCAAATTTAAAATAAAAGAATCTAAAATACGAACCACACTACAAACTTTGAAAAAAAAATTATTTATGAAGAATTATACCAAAAAATACTTTGCACAGATGAAAAAATTTTGTTTTGAGCAGAGTGAAATTTCTGAGATTTCATAGAAATTTTGGAATTAGGAGACGTTCAAAATTTAAAAAAAATTCCCTGTCAAATTTTTCTCCCAACTTTAATACTTCCTTAAATTTTCTTGTTAAAACGAGATAAAATTCAGCATTAATTTCTTAAACTCGAAAATTCGAAACCTTTTTTTATTAATTTTATAACTAAAGGGTAAAAAATTTGGACATTATTTTCGACATTCTCTTTTAAAGTTGTAATATCCTAAAAAAATTCCCACTTCAAATTGAAACTTAGAAAATTCAAATGAAATGAAAAGCAAAGTGTCTAAAAAAATTCACAATTTTATTGTTAAAACATCCACATCTACATCTGCTTTGGGCACCGTTCCCTTGAGAGAATTATCCCTTGTCGTTGCTTCATCTGTTATGTGCATTAACGTGGATTCGTTTAAGTTATCCTCCAGTTAGGAAGGAAGTGGAGAAGAATGAAATAAATGTCCTTTGAGGGTGAGTTATTTAAGTGGATTCGTTTAAGTTATCCTCAAGTTAGGAAGAAAGTGGGGAAGAATGAAATGAATTTCCTTTCAGGATGAGTTACTTACGTTGTTAGCTTTACCTCTGGCTCGGTTGCAGTGGACACCAATGTAAGATTCCTGCAGGGTGTGTAATCATGATTCCTTAGCGACATATGCAAATAAATTCTATTCTTTAAGGCAGATTGTACCTAAAAAATTTAATTGTCCAAGTTTTGATGTTAAATGATTAAAAGCAGATTGATTCAACAAAACTACGTTCGTTGATTCTTTAATAATTACTTGACGGAACATTTGTTAGCATTCGAGTTGGATACACCAAACTGACGAGATCTAACAAGATCGAAACCGGTCTTTGGTTTCCAAACTTTGAATCTAATTAATGTTCAAACCTCTTATGCATTAGAAAACGATAAATGATCACTGACTATGACCTTTTAAATGTAAATTTCACAAATATGTTGTAAATAGGTTACTGCAACCATGATTACATTTTTTTACGCAATAAAAATGTTACACGTCAGAAAAAACAAAATAATTTTCTCCTTCAATTTTCAAGTTTATACTAAAAATTACGAAATCTCCATTTATGGTTTAAGGTTTGGTTTACAGCTTCCAAAAAAAACATAAATTCGTTATTAAAATTGAAATCGAATTAAACAAATATGTTGTACCTCTCCGTTTAAAAAGCAGTACAAAACAGCTACTAGAAATCCTTGAAAGCTAGAAAAAAAGTAGGAAGAGTACATCCACAAGTCGAATTCCCATTTATTAAATTCGTAATGAAAGAACATGAAAAGTATGTGTGGAAAACCGAGTAGAGGAAGCAGGAAAACAGCTGCCCTGACGGCTTTCCTGAAAATAAACTGTTCAAATATGTATTATACCCAGTGAGTCGTTTTACCTGAGTTGTTCCATCTCACTCGTGTGACTTTCTCTTAATTTAATTACGAGCACTCGTATAATGTTCAAAAGGAAAAGCAAATTAACCTACAATTGAATCCACCTATTATTTGATAAAAACGATAAACTAAATAAACATTTATTTAACGCGACATTGTTATATAACTTTAGTAAGATGAGACTTATTAGGTTTTTAAGTTTGTCGTTATGTGCACACTCTTCTAACTTCTGTTAACTTGAGAACGAAAAATGAAATGTTCACAATATCGAAAAAGTTTGAAACTTACAATTATGATTGTATTTCTAGGACCCTCCAGAATCCAATAATAAGGAAGGAGAAAATAGTTTTTCCAGTATCTGGAACGAGAAATGTGCCTCATTGTATAAAAGTAACGTACAATTTAGCTAGTTTATATGTTCAATTAGATTTTTTTATTATTACTATATTAATAAAGTTGTGGGAGTTTATAAAAGTACTCCTTCGAGCCGGATTTGAACCAGCGACCTATGGATTCCTATTTTTACTAACATCTACAGTCCACCGCTCTACCAACTGAGCTATCGAAGGTTGATAATGATATCAATTCAAGTATATATTTGAATAGTTTGATAGGATATGAATCATTGAAATTAATTGTTCTTTAACATATATGGGCAAGCTAGAAATGGGGAAAGATTATAATTAACACCCTACTCATGAAGAGTATAAAAAGCACAAAATACCAAATCCAGTTTAACTTACTATTGATATAGAACTCATTTAGGGTTTGTTAAGGTTAAAACGTTAACCTTAACGTTTAAAAGTGGTTTTATAAATAAGGTAAAATATTGATCCTTAAGGTCTTCATGGTTGAATACCAAGAATTTTTAATTTTTTTTTCTTTAGTTTTAAGAATAAATCAAACAATTTCAAAGAGCAACTTTTGTTGTGTTTTTAAATCTTTCTTGGTTTCAGGGGACATTGTATTTCAATTTTTGAAGACAGCCAAGAACCAGTCCGTTCCATTAAAAAATGATCCCAAAAGAAATGGCACAAAAATGTTGTTTTTTATTAATAACAAATTAATATACAAATCTCATCTCCTGAAACCAAAACAGATTGAAAAAAAAAACGGACGAATTTTGTGTTTTCTTTAATAATAACACAACAATGTTGTCTTTTTAAATTTGTCTTGGCTTCAGGAGATAAGATTTCTATATCAATTTTCTAAGATAATCAAAGACCAGTTCGCCCCACTAAAAAAAGAAAATGATCTCAAAAAAAGCAAATACGTTTTTTTCTAGATGTCAAGACCAAATCATTACAACAGTGATCTATTTAATCTTTCTTGGTTTCAGAGGACCCGATTTATGTATCAATCAACGAGCTTCCACTCGCGTATAAATCATGACATATTACAGCAAATACTAGTCTCTGGCAAATACAATTCTATCTCTGCGCAACTCACTAGCCACCAAAATTCGCATTTTGCAGATGTGATGGGAATTTGTGAGCGTCACGACGTTGTCACTGACGCAAACAGAATGTCATTTTTCTGAATACTTCAAAGTCACGTTCCTCTACAAGTTTTTACAGATCGTCGTATTTCATTGTCTTCATGTCGTATCAAGTGAGAAGGAGATCCATAAGTCCGTCGTTCGCGAGAGCTTCCAAAGACAAGGGGATGGTGAGAACGAGAAAGGATCCGAGCCCGAAATTTTCCCTGAGCGATCGACAAAAGAAAGATCTGATGGACGCCTTCAATTTATTCGATGATATAGGGGCAGGTAGGATCGATTCGATACATTTGAAGATTGCTTTTCGGGCATTGGGTTATGAAGCGAGTAGGGATGATATAGACGAGTTGGTGAAAGATTATTTTTTGAAGCATTCGTTTTCGCCTGCCAGAGATCGTGATTGTTTGTCGTTGTCGGATTTTATTGCTATCATGGAGAGGAAAATGACTCAACCTGATACTAAAGAAGATATTGTTAAGTCGTTTAGGTTGATCGATCAGTACGAGAAAGGTGCTGTTAATTTTGAATGCTTGAGGGAAGTGGCGGATATTTTAGAAGAAGATATAACCGATCAGGAATTAATCGAAATGATCGAGTTTACTGTTATAGTTATGCCTGAGGCTGATGAAATGCGAACTAGTATACAAGATTTTTTATTGGCGATGGGTCGAATGGCAAAATGATTTATTCTAAGTTTTACTTTTTATTACTGTTATACATATGTCATTTTATATATTTTTTTAAATATACAATGATGTATTTAGCTCTTAATTATACACTTTTAGTTCTGTAAATATACTTGATTTATAACCTCTTTGTTAAAGACGAAAGATACCTTATAGCTAGTTTAGTCAGTTGATTAATAGAAAATTGCTTTCAAGCTTAATGTAATTCTAGTTAAATAAAACAAAACAGAGAAGGTGCCAAATTTTAATGAACTACTCAAGTACTTGAGCGAATTTTGCTTTCACTCGAGACATTGGTTGGTTAGATTGGACAAAATATATATAAAAATGCTATGGAATATAGGGATTGGATACTGCGAGGATTTTCTGAGATATCTGAGATATAATTGAGTCTGGTTAGACCACAACTAATTTAAAAACACTTACTGACATATTTTTTTAATTTCAATCCTCTCGAAAAGAACAACCATATCTACAGATTGCTGAGAGTATGGTGCCAAAATAAAGACAGTCGTTTTGAATGAGCATAAATCGGTAAAAATTCTGTTCGGTAACGAATTTCAAAGCTTGGAAGTTCTATAGAGGCTGTGCTAAGCTGGACCACTCAAGAATTTGAAAGAATGGTGTCCTTGGGGGATTAGATCTATCACTTACTGCGAGTATCTCCGATGAATATATTTGCAGAAAAGAGACAAGTCATCAAACATCTGCTGCTCCCCAGTTTCGAAAGAATTGGTCGAATTCTCGTCATCAATTAGGCAAATTGATAAGGAAGACCGATAAAAAAATGGAACATTCAAAGAACAAGAGGCTTGAAGACCCGAACAGGTGGAAATACCTATCTCAGAGAAACCTACCTCAAGGAATGAAGAAGAAGAGAAGAAGAGAAGAAGAGAAGAAAAAAGAAGAGAAGAAGAGAAGAAGAGAGGAAGAGAAGAAGAGAAGAACGGAAGAAGAAAAGAAGAGAAGAAGAGAAAAAGAAAAGAAGAAGAGAAGAAGAAAAGAAGAGAAGAAGAGAAGAAGAGAAGAAGAAGAAGAATCCAAAAAAGCCAAAGTGTGCTTTGGGGTTGAACTCCAAATATGAGAATAGTATTCCAGTCACTTGTGCTTTGTAGATTCAGCTCTGATGAGATGTGAAGTACTTTTTAGCTTTTAGCTTTAGGACTTGGCAATGGCGTTCACATGGTCGTCCCAAGAGAAGTTGGTTCTTGTATTCAGGCCCAGGGTAGACAGATAAGATCCTTTCTGGAGGATTTTACAGTCCATGAGTACATTTGTTGCAATATCCTTTGATGTTTTCGTAGAGAAAACCGCATGGTCATGTCAAAATATTGCTCACTTTTACTCCTGGCATATATTAAGTTACATTAAATCTCATTGGGAGGACACATGCAGTTTATAGCTTTGAGCTAGTTCTACACCATCGCTCTATCATGAGGGTGTAAAAGAGGGAACTAGTAGGTAGCTCCAAAGATTTTTTTAATGCATTAATAACTTAAGTTCTTTACTTACACTTTATACTTAACCACCACCAACATCGTGCACATCCATGAAGCTGTGATTACTGCTGGTACCACCCAACCGATGTAAAAATAAATCTTGATGTAGGAGTACTCCTGGAACACTGTGACAGTGATCATATTGTGTAAGTAAAGTCCTTCGATGAACATCCACATGAACATTGCCGTTTTGGTGTATTCTGAGAGGACGGTGCAGATCTCAAATAAATAAGGCTAGAAAAAGAAACATTTCAGGAATTAAACCATTCAATACAACCAGAATTTATAACTATTAAACTTTATTAACAATAAAAACGCAACAAAATTTAAAAATTTCACAAGGAATTATTGCGTTAGTTGAAATACATTTTTTTTAAAATCAAGTTTGACCTAAGCTTTTTAATAAGTGATTTTAACTGGGGGGTGCGAAATTCAGAGCTTCCGGGCAATAAATTCGATAGACCTTATGTTAGTGTTTAACTTACTGATTTCTCCAGAGAGAGAGTTGAGCGTGTCGATAAAGTGGAATTAATCTAATTGTAAGTGTAGACAAAGTAGATTAAATTCTTATTGCCATCATTCTGCTTGAGCTGAAAATGGATCACCGAATACGTATAGTGTATTACTATTTTTTTAAAATAAAGTTGTAAGTACTCCGGGGAAAATTAAATTCATCATTGTGTATTTACGGCTTCCTCTCTTGTTGAACCAAGACTTTCAAAATGTTTCACGAAATCCCCGGGATTTGCCGGGAAAATTAAATGAACACCCGCTTTTGTTTTGAAAATAAGACGTTTTATAAGGGTAAATACAAAAGAAACAGGGTGCTTTGTGTAATACTGCGTTGTTTTTTTTTATCTTTTAGCGCTTTTGCGCATTTTCTTTTTTTTTTTGCAGCTACATGGAATTTTACTTCGCGGTTTAAGCTTTCTGCATTTTCCGCAACATGCAAGATTCGTGCACATATTCAACGCCGCTGCCTCGTCATCGACGTTCAAGTTGCTTTCCTTTTTCATAATAAAAGTTTAATGCAGTTAAAACGGATAGAACGTGTTCGGTTTTCGCCGACCCAAGTGAAGCTAAACTCACTAGAAAAATCGTTTTCTATAAAAATGCTGCGTTAGTAACATAAGAATCACAAGATTATTAAAAATTCACCGTCTAAGTTGAAATGATACTTGACAGTGTTAGCATTCCGGCAACAGAGGCATAACCAGAATTAACAGATCGCAAGATCTTTAACAAGAATAAGAGGAAGAAGAAGAAGGAGAGGAAAAACAGAAGAAGAAGAAGAAGAAGAAGAAGAAGAAGAAGAAGAAGAAGAAGAAGAAGAAGAAGAAGAAGAAGAAGAAGAAGAAGAAGAAGAAGAGGAAGAAGAAGTGGAAGAAGAAGAAGAAGAAGGGGACCGTCTAAGTGGATTACAATGTTAAAAAAGTCATGATAACTGAAGACATCAAACGATTGCAAAAATTTGGGCAGACTTAAAATAAATTTATCAATCATTTTTACTTGACGTCAAATTACACAAAAAAGATTCTAAATTTAACTTATCTAGAAAACAGTCTAGATTTTGAAAAGAATTCGATGTTAGCTAAAAAGAGATGTACAGTTTAAACCATGAAACTTGTAAACTTGAAACTATGAAAAAATTCGAAAGACTCGAACTAAACCACAGAAAAAAATCGAGATTTAATATAGTAACTTTGGGGAAAATGCAAGAAATTTCAAGCTTAATCTTGAAATTTCGAAAATAAAGTCAAACTGTTGAATGAAAAAAGTTAAAACAGCAAAAAAGAACGTTAATACTGAAACTGTACTCTTATAGCTTCCATGGAGGACATCTCACTGGTCACTGCCATTGTCATTGATGTTATTTTACGTAAATAGTTTGTGCTTCAATAAAATTTATTTATTTTGGGCAGGGACGTTCCCCAATCTTCAGTCGTCCGCGTGTCTATTAGAATTTGGCCCCCTCCAAATTATTTCTTTTCGATGAAGTACGAGGTCAGCTCAATAGTCGAGAATTGTACAAAAAAAGTTTCAAATTTACAACAGAAACCACTCGAAATTGAGAGATTTACAGTTTAAACTATGAAACTTGATAACTTGAAATTATGAAAAAATTAAAAGGACTCAAACTAAACTACTGAAAAAATCGAGATTTAATGTGGTAACTTTGGAGAAAATGAAAGAAATTTCAAGCTTAATCTTGAAATTAGCTTCCAATACAATAACAGTAGAAATGCCCCTGATTTTGGTTTTATAATTGTCCACTTAAAATAAAATGGAAAAAAAAATAGGAAAACTATGCTACTTCATTGATTTTTTTTTCACAAAAGTGCTTATTTTTCTATAAGTCTCACAACTGGTCCTAACCAAAAGTCATCGGTCCCTCAGGCATTTACCTAATGTACCTTGTGATTAGTCTGGGCCTAATCCCAACTTTTTTAATAGCTACAAACTACAAAGCATTCTATTTTAATTAACTTACCACTTTCTTATTAAAAATATAGTATTGATCCAGATATATAACCAACTTGATGGGAATAAAATATAAAGTTGCTAGAAAGAGATTTCTATGAATTTTTGTCCTGTTATTTTTCAAAACACTGAAAATTAACAAACTAATTTAAATTTGAATAAACAATTTATTCTTACCTGAGTCTGTAAAATATACAAAGCGATACTAAAATTGAAGCTAAAGATAGTGTGTAACCGACTATTTCGAGAACTCTTACATGTTTAGCTACCTGAAAACGAGATTTTTTTTTATACAAAGCTGGAATTGTACATATTGTTACACTAAAATTGAAACAAGTTTACACAGTGGATGCAGAATTCGTTTTGCATTTAATTATTCAAAACTTGCAGTTACTCACATCGCAGCTAACTTTCGAGCATAATTCCAATAATTTTCTCAGCTGCGTTGGAAAGCATTCATCGTAATAAGTGTATCCTAGTGTGTCGTTATCTTTCTTCCCGTTGCTGTCCCAGGTGCCATTTTCCATGCAACGTCTATGGGCAAGTTCTGAAATATAGAACAGGAAGCTTCACCAAACAAAAGATCTACAAGTGCGCGGCATAAATTATACATGAAGTGCGGCATTCACTGAAAATTTACCCTTGTTGTGCCCCCACTTGGAAACGTGGTGCTGCTGAATTGGAGATTGGATTTTACAGCTTTAATCGACCACTGATATCGCAGTGTTTGTAATATTCATCATAGTTATAACAAATATATTTATTTCCATTTGAGGATTATAAATCTAATTAAAATATTCTGGTTAGATTTAAAAAAAAAAGTAAACATGAAGTTTTTATTTTCATTCTTTCAGCACGTAGATTCACATGTAATGTAATAAAAAAAAGAGTATACGTAATGAATTTGAAAGATATATAATATAGAATAAATAGCAATTAATTTCGTGTGGTATTTTTGTAAAAAAAAATCAATAATAATGATACAATCAAATTTTTAGTCGTTGTTACTCGTAGTTTTAATACTTATAGAAAAAAATAATTGCCATCAGTTTATGCATTTTGTGGATAATAATTTCGTTGTTTATGAGTCAAACACAAAATCGTTTTGATACTTTATAAACACAAACAATGTTCCAATGTTTTAATTTTCGAGTGACTTACTGTCAGTTAAGGTCCACTCCAGTTCTGGACAATTTAGAGACACATTTGTACCAGGTGGGGTTGATTTCCAACATAGATAATTGTCGAAAACTGTTGGGCAATAATCTGCAACAGAGGAAATTTCAAGTTAGTAATACTTTTCGATCTGAATTAATTTTAATAATTGTTTTTCCATAATTAATTTTTACAATTTTAATTTGGGTGAAACGGACTGGTCCTTGGTTATCTTTAAAAATTGAAATAGAAATTTTGTCCCCTGAAATCAAGATAGATTAAAAAACATAATAGAGGTTGCTCTAACCATTTCGACAGCCAAACTATCACCTTCAAAGAGATTTTGAGTCTACATAATTTGCTAGAAAAGTTAAATAAGTCAAAACTTCGAAATTAAATTGAAAAAAAAACTTCAATTTTAAGAAAGTTAAAATTTCCAAAATATTAGAAACGCGTTTCGATAGCCAGGCTCTCATCTTTAGAGAGATACTTTCTTGGTTTCAGGGAAAAAAAATTGTATTTCAATTTTTGATTGGAAATTTAGATTTTTTATTAAACATTTGGATTCCTTCTTTAAATATTGATTGCTTAAAATTTTTGTTTTATGCCAAAGATTGGAAAATATTTGAATTTTCGAAGATTAGGTAAAAAAATAAAACTAGTAAAGTGAGGCATCATTTTTTTTTCATATTACCCGTTTCTATTTTGGTAAAACAAAATAAAAATTGAAATACAGAACTTGTCCCCTGAAATCAAGAAAGATTACAAAACACAACGCATTTCTTGGTTTCAGGGGATAAGTTCTGCATTTCAATTTTTGAAGATAACCAAGGACCAATCCGTTCCAATAAAATAAAATAAAAAAAAGTTGAAATTGCTATTTACAAAAAAAAATATTGATGATGATTCCACCAAAATTGATGATGATTCCATCAACATTGATGATGTTTGTTTTAAATTTAGCATCACCAGATTTGTACTTTGCTATGTTGCTAGAGGGCAACTTTTTACGTTCAATTTTTGGTATCAGTGGCCCTCTCTGAAGTCCCATTTGTTCCATAACTTTGGATTTAAGAGTTGGTTAGGGGTAACCAACTTTTTACTAGAGAGTAGAGAGCCACTATTTTGAAAAGAGCTGCCCTAACACACTGAAATATAAAAAAAATGGTGCCTATTAAAAATGTTGCATAAAATTACCATTTTATTGAACTAATGACGTTGACATAAAAAGTTTATTAAAATTCCCTTTTAGTTCGCATCTAAAGACGTGTGGATTCAACCTTAAATAAAGCAATTTCCATTTTTATTTTAATTCATTGGTTTTTGGGGGATGAACATGGATTCTTTCATCCGTGTACACAGTGAGTAAATGTCAAAGATAAATACGGATGCGAACAATGGTATAAAATGCAATTCGTCTTCTGGGTATATTTAAATTCAATTTTTTCATTAGGAAGTTTAATTAGGGAACATATTTCATGCTTCAGGGGTAGACCGTTTCAAGAGCCCAATTTTTCCCCTTTTATGCAAATAATATGCTAATCTGAAAAACAAATGTGGCCTAAATGATATCAAAAGCAACAACGCCTTCATCAAGCATCTGATTACATTTAACGCCTTCATCAAGCATTTCATTACATTTAATTTTTCCAGAAAAAGCACAGCGTCAAATTTTTCCCTATTTTATTTATAATTATATTAAGCTTGCTGCTTATTTCTGAATAAAATGGCGAAATTTCTAAAGAAAAACCTAAGAGTGAATGTTGGTTTCAAATTTTCCATTAGGTTTTCTCCAAGCACGTTTTGATCAACTAAATTGCATTCGACCACATTCAAGTATCCATAATTATTAGGGGATAACTGTTACGATCAATTCTTGTAAAGAAAGCATTCGCTGTAGAACAATTAATGCAATACAAAGCAATTATTTCTTTTATCTTTAATAACTGTTTTTAACCAAACGAATACAATGAAGTTATATATCAGTAGAATCGTCCAATTAAATCATCACAGAGTTCGAATCAAGATATTACATTTCTAATAATAAATATTACTGTTTTTAAACAATTGTTGCATAATCGTATTAATAAAAATACTTATAACTTGCACGCAAAAATGTCCAATCATAGAATGTTGAATTTTTTCTAATTCAACCATGAATTATACTAGAGCAGGGGTCGGCAAACCGCAGCTCGCGAGCCGCATGCGGATCTTTTAAAAGAAAATTGGGGCTCTTTAAATTCCCTTAAAAAATAATTAAATAAAAACTAGAGCAGACAGACACCCAGACACTCATTAAACAAGTGACCTACAGAAGTCGAAATTTCCAAAAATACTTTTCTAAGAATTTTTACGTTTTACTAAAATTTTGGCAAAAAGTTATAATTTTAATAAGAGCTCGAAATTTCGACAAAAAATTTACAATTTTCCAGAGAAAGTTAAATTTTGAGAATAAATTTGAAATTGCGAGAACAAGACGATTTAAAAAAATCCAAATTTTCAAATCAATTCGAATTTTAAGAACATGTAAAATAATTTCAAAAGAAAATTTAAAGAAAGTTTCGAAAAAAGATTTTAACTTTAAAAAAACGTTAGAATTTCCCAGAAAAAGTCGAATTTTGAGAAAAAGGAAGAGATTAAGAAAAAAATTGGGAAAAGTGATTTAAAAAAAAATGAATTGGTCCAAAGTTCTCAAATAAGGGCTAAAATTTCAGGAAAAAAAACGTCGAATTTCCGCAGTAGATTGAAACCCAAAGCATATTTAAAAAACTTGACATTTTCAGATAAAAGAGGAATTGTAAAAGTAAACTAGAAGCTTAAAAAAGTGTTGGACTTTAAAAAAGTCGAAGTTTTTCAAAGAAGTAGAAAAAAGTCAAATTTTAGGAAAAATTTCAAGGAAAAAGTCAAAATTTTAATAAGAGCTCGAAATTTCGACAAAAAATTTACAATTTTCCAGAGAAAGTTAAATTTTGAGAATAAATTTGAAATTTCGAGAACAAGACGATTTAAAAAAATCCAAATTTTCAAATCAATTCGAATTTTAAGAACATGGAAAATAATTTCAAAAGAAAATTTAAAGAAAGTTTCAAAAAAGTTTTTAACTTTAAAAAAACGTTAGAATTTCCCAGAAAAAGTCGAATTTTGAGAAAAAGGAAGAGATTTAGAAAAAAATTGGGAAAAGTGATTTAAAAAAAAATGAATTGGTCCAAAGTTCTCAAATAAAAGCTAACATTTCAGAAAAAAAAACGTCGAATTTCCGCAATAGATTGAAACCCAAAGAAAAATTTAAAAAACTTGACATTTTCAGATAAAAGAGAAACTGTAAAAGTAAACTAGAAGCTTAAAAAAGTGTCGAACTTTAATAAAATCGAAGTATTTCAAAGAAGTAGGAAAAAGTCAAATTTTAGGAAAAATTTCAAGGAAAAAATCAAAATTTTAATAAGAGCTCGAAATTTCGAAAAAAAATTTATAATTTTCCAGAGAAACTTAAATTTTGAGAATAAATTGGAGGTTTTAAATAAATTCGACATTTTGAATTTTTCAAAAAGACAAAATTTAAAAAAAAATCGAAAATTTAAAAAGGTGAAATTTTGTAGAAATATCGGGATTTGATAAAATAAGAATTTTAAAAAACTGGACTTTACCAAAGTCAACATTTTCAAAGAAGGCCGAAATTTTGAAAAAATCGAAATTTTCGAATAAATTTCAAATTTTGTAAAAATGTCGAAGCTTAAAGAATCAAAATTTTAAATTCAAAACGTCGAAAATAAGTTAAAACCATGAAAAAAGTAGAAAATTTAAGAAAGAATCGAAATTTTGAGAAAATGTCGAAACTATGAAAAAAGTTGAGATTTAAAAAAAAATTGTTAAAATGATAAAGTTGAGATTTTAAAAATCCAAATATTCTAATAATTCCAAATGTGCAAAAACCAAATATTTGAAATAGTCAAAAGTTTTGAAAAATTCTGAAACTTAAACAGACGAAATTTTAAAAAAATAAACATTTTAAAAAATGTCGAAATTTTGGGAAAAACGTCGAAATTTCGACCAAAAAAAAAGGTCGACATTTCGAGAAGAAGTCGAAAATTTAAAAAAAACCAAAGTTTGAAATGAGAATTCCCAATTTTGAAGAAAATACAACCTTTCAAAAACTCAAAACTCCAAAAAAATGAAATGTTTAAGAAATTCAACATTTTGCGATGTCAAATTAAAAAAGGCGGCTTTTTGAAGAGAAGCCACAATTTTGTGATAAAATTAAAATTTTGAAAAAAAGACGAAATTTTTAAAAACTCCAAACTTTGAATTAGGTAAACAATTTTTAGAAATATGTTAAGATCATGAAAAAAATCAGTAAGAAAAAAGGAGAATTTTGAAAAATTGTCGAAATGATAAAGTTGAGATTTTCAAAAATCGGAAATTTCGAATAAATCTAATTTTGGAAAGTCCGAATTAAAAAAAAACAAAAAAAAGCATTAAATTTGAAACAGTTCAGATTTTAAAAATGCAGCAATATTGGAAATGTGGAAGAAGAATTTCTACAGTTGAACAAAATTCAACTTTTCAAAAACACGACATTAAAAAAAATCGAAAACTTAGAAAAACTAAATTTTTTTAAAAGGATGCCATTTCGACCTTTTGAAGAGAAGCCAAAATTTTGTTACAAAGTCGAAAATTTTAAAGTCGAAATGCGGAAAAAGGTCGAAATGGTCAAAAGTGAAAGTTTTGAAAAAAAGCGGAAACTTTAAAAATCAAAATTTTAAAATAGTTGACGTTTTTCGAAAAATCCAATTTTGCAAAACTTATAATTTTGAAAAGGTAGGGATTTTAAAAAAGTAGCACTTTTGGGAAAAAATCGAAAATTTTAAAGAGAACCAATTTTGAAAAAGTAGTAATTTTAAAAAAGTAGCAGTTTTGAAAAAATCACAATTTGGAAAAAAGTCGAAATTTTTAAAAACACGAAACTTTGAGGAAAGTAAAAAAAATCAGAAATAAATTAAAATTATGAAAAAAGTCAGTAAGAAAAAAAGAGAATTTTGAAAAATTGTCGAAATGAGAAAGTTGAGATTTTCAAAAATCGGAAATTTCGAATAAATCTAATCGAATTTTGACAATAGATTGAATCCCAGAACAAATTTAAAACCTTAAAATTTTTAGACAAATTTGAATTTTGTGAAAAATTGTAAAATTTCGAAAAGAGAATATGTAAAAAACTCGGAACTTGTAAGAATAAACTGAAAGCTTAAAAAAAATTGTCGAACTTTAAAAAGTCAAAGTTTTTCAGAGAAGAAGAAAATAAATAATTTGCAAGTTTCCAGAGAAAATTAAATTTTAAGAATAAATTTGAAATTTCGAGAACAAGACAAATAAAAAAACTACAAATTTTCAGAAAAATTCGAATTTTGGGAGAATTTGTAAAATAATTTCAAAATAAAAAGGAATGTGGGTAAAACTTCCAGTTTCGAGAAAAGTGTTGAACTTTAAAGAAAGGTCAAAATTTTCCAGAGAAAGTCAATTTTAAGAACAAAATCAAATTTTCATTCTGAAAGTTGGTAAATTTCGTCAATAAAATCGCAGCTTGCAGAAACATAATAAAATGTCCAATTTTCAGTTAAATTTGGAATTTCGAAAACACATAATTTTGCGAAACAGGTCGTCGGAATTTCTAGAAAATAAATCAAAGCTTAAATATTCATTAAAAGTCAATATTTGGGGAAAATTGTGAAATTTGAAACGTAATTTAAAAAGAATAGAAATTTCGAGAAAAAAGTCGCAATTTAGAACAAAGTAAAAAAAATATAATTTTGGAAAAAAGTCAAATTTAAGAATAAATCTAAATTTCGAAAAAAGAAAATTTGAGAAAAAGATCGAAATCTTCAAAAACTGTTTTATTTAACATCTCCAAATTATTATTTCAAATTTTTACTTTTTTTATTACGAAATCGACAAAAGATGAATTTTTGAGGAATAAGTCGAATCTTCCAATATAAGTCGAATTAGAAAAAAGTAAACATTTTCGCAGATTGTCTAGTTTTGAGAAAAAAGGAAGATTTAGGGAAAAAGTCTAAATATATAGTTAAAAAAAATTGAAATACAGAACTTGTCCCTTGAAACCAAGAAAGATTAAAAAACACAACAAAGGTTGCTGCACTAACGCGTTTCGACAGCCAAGCTGTCATCTTCAGAGAGAAATTAACAGTTCTGATTTTCAATTTTTGAAGATAACCAAGGACCAGTCCGTTCCACCAAACATAGTTAAAAAAAGACGAATACAGAGAAGATTTAAAAAAGTCGAATTTACGAGAAAAAGGTAAATTTTGAAATAAAGCTTCAAATTATGAGAAATAAAAGGTCTTTTGGGCGGAATATCTTTCCTTTTGACTACATAAGTCAGAGGGGTCTCTCCCTGTTCCATATTTTGTCTGATTTATCTGATTTAACTGTGAAATAAAATGTGAAATCAGAAATAAAAATGTGTGGCTCTTTGAAATTCACGAAACCAATCTTTTCATTGCGGTTGGCTCTTTTGGCTTAAAAGTTTGCCGACCCCTGCACTAGAGTATAAAATTCCACTACTTTTCTCAAAATCTTAAATTGTTTCACAAAATTTAACCACGAAAATTGGAACTTAATAACAAAAATTTCGACCCGTCATTTAATATTTAAATATAAGCGTGATGGTATCGCCAAATCATAAATTTTTCTCCTATTAAGGGTAGCTGAAGGCGCCCAAAGAAGTTATCACTTCAAAGCTCGCAAGTATAACGAGAGTTGAGTTTAAATCCATCAAGTCATCAATTTTTGTACTTGGAAGCACTATTTTTTTTTAGGTTTAATCCACTCGTAAAGGGCAACCCCATTAGGCCTTCAAAGCGAGTAGGATGCGAAAAGAAGGTTAGATGGCGATGAACCGCCTTCTTAAACGAGGGTAGGTTGTAATTTTTGGGGAAAATTCCATTTGGTAACGCGTTCCATAGCTTGGAAGTTCTATAAAAAAAAGTCTCCGTAGAGAGTCCTCGTTGTGTCAAGCTGGACCCCACAGGAATTTGCTATCTCCGATGTCTTGTATGCCTCAATACGATATTTTTCTATATTGATTCGGAATCGGGGATGTTTCCTCAGCTTCAATCAATCATCCCTACTTTATAACTTTTTTCATTACTACTAATTGAAATACAGAACTTGTTCCCTGAAACAAAACTGGACAAGTTCTGTGTTTCAATTTTTGAAGATAATCAAGGACCAGTCCCTTCCACCAAAATTAGGACTAAAATTAATTAATTTTTATAATAGTTTTTAAGTGTTTTTTTGGTGAGTGTTGTCACAAGCAGCGATTGGCAAACTAAGATCTAACGCAATCGCCTTTTGGGCAACCTATAAGATTGATAACCCTTAATGAAAAAAGGTCCTTAATTTTCATGGAACGGACTGGTCCTTGGTTATCTTCAAAAATTGAAATGCAGAACTTGTCCCCTGAAACCAAGAAAAATTAAAAAACACAACAAAGGTTGCTGTAACGCGTTTTGACAGCCTAGGTGTCACCTTCAGAGAGAAAGAGGTCCTTAATAAAAAAAGGTCCTTAATGAAAAAAAGTAACTAAAAATCTAGAAGCGTAGAAGAAGCAACTGGCGAAGAACATGCCACTCAATAGGAATGGACAAAATTATAAATTAAAAAAAAACCAAAACCAAAATCCGACTGTTTTTTTATTTTCAGACTAGGGCAACCTCAGGGCGATTAATCCTGGCAAAGTATATTAATCCTGACGTAGTATACGATACACGAAAGATAACGTTGACATCCTGCTACCATTGATTAAAAAACGTCGACCCAGTAACCATGACACTGTTTACCCAAATTGTTTCTCGGTGTAAAATTTTTTGTTGACATATCGTTCAAAATATGATCGGGTTTTTGGTATCAAATCGGAAAAAATCACAGTGAAAAATGAATAATGCCAAGCAAGCGCTGAGGCGCGCAGTGCGATTAGTCCTGACGGCCATCAGAAAAACGGAAAAAAAGCGCAAAGGCGGCGCCACTTTAACGGAAATCACCAACTACATCCAGGACTCCTATCCGACGATCCAACTGTCCAAGGATAACGTCAAGTATACGGTGGATAAGATCGTTAAATTCGGCGGTGCGAAGAGGAAAAGGGCGAGGTACACTTTGGTGTCGATCTTGGATCGTATCGTCGAAGCTAAACGGAGAAGACGAAGAGGTGGACGGAGGCGAAGGAGGAGAAGGCGTCGCTAAAATTATTTGTGTCGTCACAGGACATATAAGATCTAGCGCTTTGATGATATACAAGGAGCAATGTAAAATTACTTGTTAATGTTTTTTTTTTTGTTTAAGGTTTGATTTAGTAAATATTTAATCAAAATATGAATTATTTTACTTGACAAATTAACTCTAATCAATTCTAAAGGTAGTTCATAATGAAATGAGTTACTTTTGGTCCTTGGTTGTCTTCAAAAATTAAAATACGAATTTTGTCCCTTGAAGCCAAATAAGATTAAAGAACTCAACAAAGGTTGCTCTAAGACGTGTCGATAGCCAAAGTGTCATCTTCAAAGAGATCAGTATTTCTCTGAAAATGATAGCGTTAGGCCTAGTACACACTTGCGAGAGTAGTGTTTATAGACAAAGTTCTGCGATTGTCTAAACAAATGGAAAACAAATCATTTGTTCCAAAACTCTATGAACAAGCAGCAGTTTCATTGTCTCATTTTTTTACGGTGTGCCTCTGAAAATAGTCCAACTGAATTGCATGATGTGGACGCCTGCCAAAGTCTCTAAATTTGCTCGGACTGTCTACAGACAAAATCCTCGATTTGTCTATAGACAGTCACGCGATTTTCTCTACGAGTGTGTACTAGCCTTTAGAGCAATTTTTGTTGAGTTTTTTAATACATTTCGATAGCCAAGCTATCGTCTTCAGAGATATGAGTATTTCTCTGAAGATGATAGCGTTAGAGGAACCTTTGTTGAGTTTTTTAATCTTTCTTCAAAAATTGAAATACAAATCTTGTTCCCTGATACAAAGAAAGATTAAAAAACTCAACAAAGTTTGCTCTAAGACGTGTCGATTGCTAAGATATCATCTTCAGAGAGATCAGCATCTCTCTGAAGATGATAGCGTTAGAGCAACCTTTATTGAGTTTATTGATCTTTCTTCAAAATTGAAATACAAATCTTGTCCCCTGAAACCAAGAAAGATTAACAAACACAACAAAGCAGAGCAACCTCTGCTGTGTTTTTTACCCTTTCTTGGTTTCAGGGGACATTGTATTTCCATTTTGGAAGATAACCAAGGATCAGTCCGCTCCACTAATCATTCTTGGTTTCAGGAGACAAGATTTTTATTTCAATTTTTGAAGAAAGATCAAAAAACTTAACGAAGGTTGCTCTAACGCTATCATCTTCAGAGAGATACTGATCTCTCTGAAGATGACAGCTTGGTTAGAGTCTTAGAGCAATCTTTATTGAGTTTTTTAATCTTTCTTGGTTTCAGGGGAGAAGATTTGGATTTCAATGTTTAAAGAAATACAAATCCTCTCCCCTAAACCAAGAAAGATTAAAAAACTCAACAAAGTTTGCTCTAAGACGTGTCAATAGCCAAGCTATCATCTTCAGAGAGATCAGTATCTCTCTGAAGATGATAGCGTCAGAGCAACCTTTGTTGAGTTTTTTTAATTTTCAAAAATTGAAATACTAATCTTGTCCCTTGAGGCCAAGAAAGATTATAAAACAGAGCAACCTCTGTTGTGTTAACCTTTCTTGGTTTCAGGGGACATTGTATTTTAATTTTGGAAGATAACCAAGGACCAGTCCGCTCCACTAATCATTCTTGGTTTCAGGAGACAAGATTTGTATTTCAATTTTTGAAGAAAGCAAAAAACTCAACGAAGGTTGTCCTAACGCTTTCATCTTCAGAAAGATACTGATCTCTCTGAAGATGACAGAGTCTTAGAGCAATCTTTGTTGAGTTTTTTAATCTTTCTTGGTTTCAGGGGAGAAGATTTGTATTTCAATGTTTGAAGAAATACAAATCTTCTTCCCTGAAACCAAGAAAGATTAAAAAACACAACAAAGTTTGCTCTAAGACTTGTCGATTGCCAAGCTATTATCTTCAGAGAGATCAGTATCTCTCTAAAGATGATACCGTTAGAGCAACCTTTGTTGAGATTTTTTTAATCTTCAAAAATTGAAATACTAATCTTGTCCCCTGAAACCAACAAAGATTAAAAAACAGAACTGAGTAGAGCAACCTCTGTTGTGTTTTTTAATCTTTCTTGGTTTCTTGGTTGGTTTTAGTTTCAGCGGTGAAGATTTATATTTCAAATTTTGACAGTGGCGGCTGGTCTTAAAGAGCGCAAGAGCGCGCGCCCCTCGTGAAATAAGCGATCTATTCTTTTCTTTTAATGTAAAAGACTTGGATTTATCATATTTTTAAACACAAAATAATGATATATTAATTAACTATTAATACTTGTGAGTGACTTGGAATAAAGTACGCAAACGTTTGATTCCATTATATTAAATATTATAAGGAAATTTAAATAAGTTGGTGCGCGCAGAATTATGCACCTAGCGTGGCTGCTGTGCGATGCCTATCAAGGGCCTCCACGGGATACGGAGAAATAATTTACAGAACGCCACGTTAAAGCTAGCCCGCGGTACGCCGCTCCGCGCTTATGCGATATTGCCAAATACGAGTCAGAATTTGGAGTGTGTATTTACAGTTTATGATGCTAAATGCATAGATGCCGGCTGATCTGATTGCAACTGTTAATTGTGCCGCTTGCAGGCCTTACTGCCAATAGTACCGCTATTCACAAAGAGATAGCAGTGGCCATTCTAGGGTCTAATTATTAATTTGGATATAAACAATTTTGATGAAAAAGTAATGAACACTTTATTTCTTTAAAAGATTGTAGAGCGGATTTTATTTAAAAAAATATTTTTTTTGTGTTTTTGTAGAGTTCATTTAGAACTTTGTAATAAGATATATTTTATTTTCAAATGCAGTTTTCATAAAAAAGTGATATAATTTTATTCCAATGAAAGCAAACAATTTTAATTAAGTAACCCAGAGCCGTAACGACGTGCAATCGTACAGAGTACCTTAAATGGGCTCAGAAATGTCGATAACGTTTTTTTTTATATTCGATAAAAATAATTTAGAGATGATAACCCAAAAATATTTTGGGGGTTATAAGATGTTAATTAAATTTAATTCGTAAAAATACTATTAAATATCACACCTTTTGTATCACTTTTGTTTCTCTTAAATTTACTACCTTGCTATGGCACTAGAGTCACTTAAACCCTTAACTACTAATATTTTTGCATCTGCGCATTCCCTGTCAAAAAGTCACCAGCCGCCATTGAACTTTGAAGATAACCAAGGAGCAGTCCGTTCCACCAATCTTTCTTGGTTTCAGGGGACAAGATTCGTATTTAAAGTGAGTTATAGATAACGAACTTCAGGTGTAATCAAAATGTTTTCTGCAGGATAAAACGAATCTACTTACTGTTATCAAAATTGGGGAATTTTCTGTAACATTCGGTCCCGTTCATGTTTTTAGCTATCTGGAAAAGAAAAGTCATCATTTACATTTTTGATTGCATTTTAACACGTATTTGAAATGGTCCAACTTGTGTAAATATGATCATTTAAGCAGGATTACGTTGTCGACCAAAACTGAAAAAGAAAACAACCGAAATCGTAACAATTTCTTCAAATTTCGACGTTTTCTAGAAATGTAGAGGTTTTTTATCGAAATTCTCAGTTTAAACTTCAAATTTTCAGTTTATGTTCGAGTTCAAATGCATTATTCGAGAAAGATTTAATTTCGCGAAAAACTACTCATAAATATTGAAACACAAATCTCCTGAAACCAAGAAAAATTAAAAAACACAACAGAGGTTGCTCTAACGCGTTTTGATAGCCAAGTTATCATCTACAAAGAGATACTCTCTGTATCTTCAGAAATATACTCTCTGCAACTCTCTGAAAATATTTTCTGTATCTCTCTGAAGATACTCTGTGCATCTCTCTGAAGATACTCTCTGTAACTCTCTAAAGATACTATCTGTATCTCTTTAAAGATACTCTCTGTATCTCTCTGAAGGTACTCTCTGCAACTCTCTAAAGATACTCTCTGTATCTCTTTGAAGATATTCTCTGCAATTCTGAAGATACTTTGTATCTCCCTAAAGATAATTTCTGTATCTCTCTAAAGATGCTCTCTGCATCTCCCTGAAGATACTCTCTGTATTTCTTTGAAGATACTCTCTGTATCTCTCTGAAGGTACGATCTGTATCGCTCTAAAGATGAGAGCTTGGCTATCGAAACGCGTTAGAGCAACCTCTGTTGTCTTTTTTAATCTTTCTTGGTTTCAGGGGACAAGATTTGTGTTTCAATTTTTAAAAATAACCAAGGATCAGTTGGTTCTAACGCGTTTTGAGAGCCAAGTTATCATCTTCAAAGAGATACTCTCTGTATCTTCAGAAATATACTCTCTGCAACCCTGTGAAGTTACTTTCTGTATCTCTCTGAAGATACTCTCTGTATCTCTCTGAAGATACTCTCTGTATCTCTTTGAACATACTCTCTGTATCTCTATGAAGATACTCTCTGCAATTCTGAAGATACTCTCTGTATCTCTCTGAAGATACTCTCTGTATTTCTCTGAAGATACTCTCTGTATTTCTTTGAAGAAACTCTCTGTATTTCTCTGAAGATACTCTCTGTATTTCTTTGAGGATACTCTGTGTATCTCTTTAAACATACTATCTGTATCTCTATAAATATACTCTCTGCAATTCTAAAGATACTCTCTGTATTTCTCTGAAGATACTCTCTGGTTTTCTCTAAAGATACTCTCTGTCTTTCTTTGAAGATACTCTCTGTATCTCTCTGAAGATACTTTTTGCATTTCCCTGAAGATACTCTCTGCATCTCTCTGAAACTCTCTAAAGATACTCTCTGTATTTCCTTGAAGATACTCTCTGTATCTCTCTGAAGATACTCTCTGTATTTCTTTGAAGATACTCTCTGTATTTCTCTGAAGATACTCTCTGTATTTCTCTGAAGATACTCTCTGTATCTCTTTAAACATACTCTGTGTATCTCCATAAAGATACTTCCTGCAATTCTAAAGATACTTTCTGTATTTTTCTGAAGATACTCTCTGTATTTCTTACGTGTATCTCTCCGAAGATACTTTCTGCATTTCCCTGAAGATACTCTCTGTATTTATTTGAAGATAATCTCTGTATCTTTCTGAAGATACTCTCTGTATTTCTCTGAAGATACTCTCTGTATTTCTTTGAAGATACCTCTTTATTTTTCTGAAGATACTCTCTGTATCTCTCTGAAGAACTCTCGTATCTTTGAAGATACTCTCTGTATTTCTTTGAAGATACTCTCTGTATTCTCTTGAAGATACTCTCTGCATTTCTCTGAAGTACTCTCTGTGTTTCTCTGAAGATACTCTTTGTATTCTTTGAAGATACTCTCTGTATTTCTCTGAAAGATACTCTCTGCAATTCTAAAGATACTCTCTTATTCTTGAAGATACTTCTGCATTTCCTAAAATACTCTCTGTATCTCTCTGAAACTTGAAGATACTCTCTGTATCTCTTGAAGATACTCTCTGTATTTCTTGAAGATACTCTCTGTATTCTTTTGAAGAACTCTCTTTCCCTGAAGATACTCTCTGTATCTCTCTGAAGATACTCTCTGTATTTCTCTGAAGATACTCTCTGTATTTCTTTGAAGATACTCTCTGTATTTCTCTGAAGATACTCTCTGTGTTTCTCTGAAGATACTCTTTGTATCTCTTTAAATATACTCTCTGTATCTCTATAAAGATACTCTCTGCAATTCTAAAGATACTCTCTGTATTTCATTGAAGATACTCTCTGTATTTCTCTGAAAATACTCTCTGTATTTCTTTGAAGATACTCTCTGTATCTCTCTGAAGATACTTTCTGCATTTCTTTGAAGATACTTTCTGTATCTCTCTGAAACTCTCTGAAGATACTCTCTGTATCTCTCTGTATTTCTCTGAAGATACTCTCTGTATTTCTTTGAAGATACTCTCTGTATTTCTCTGAAGATACTCTCTGTATTTCTCTGAAGATACTCTTTGTATCTCTTTAAACATACTCTCTGTATCTCTATAAAGATACTCTCTGCAATTCTAAAGATACTCTCTGTATTTCATTGAAGATACTCTCTGTATTTCTCTAAAAATACTCTCTGTATTTCTTTGAAGATACTCTCTGTATCTCTCTGAAGATACTTTCTGCATTTCTTTGAAGATACTTTCTGTATCTCTCTGAAACTCTCTGAAGATACTCTCCGTAACTCTCTGTATTTCTCTGAAGATACTCTTTGTATTTCTTTGAAGATACTCTCTGCATCTCTCTGAAGATACTTTCTGTATCTCTGTGAAGATGTTCTCTGTATCTCTTTGACGATGAAAGATACTCTCTGCATCTGAAGAAAGATACTCTCTGTATCTCTCTGAAGATACTCTCTGCAACTTTCTGAAGATACTCTCTGTATCTCTTTGAAGATACTTTCTGCATTTCCCTGAAGATACTCTCTGTATCTCTCTGAAGATACTTTCTGCAACTCTCTGAAGATACTCTCTGTATCTCTTTGAAGATACTCTCTGTATCTCTCTGAAGATACTCTCTGTATCTCTCTGAAGATGTTCTCTGTATCTCTTTGAAGATGAGAGATACTCTCTGCATCTGAAGAAAGATACTCTCCGCATCTCTCTGAAGATACTCTCTGCAACTCTCTGAAGATACTTTCTGTATCTCTTTGAAGATACTCTCTGTATCTTTTTGAATATACTCTTTGCAACTCTCTAAAGATACTCTCTGTATTTCTCTGAAGATACTCGCTGCCATTTTAAAGATACTATCTGTATCTTTCTGAAGATACTCTCTGCAGCTCTCTGAAGATACTCTCTGTATCTCTCTGAAGATGTTCTCTCTATCTCTTTGAAGATGAGAGATACTCTCTGCATCTGAAGAAAGATACTCTCTGTATCTCTCTAAAGATACTCTCTGCAACTCTCTGAAGATACTCTCTGTATCTCTTTGAAGATACTCTCTGTATCTCTCTGAAACTCTCTGAAAATACTCCCTTTATTTCTTTGAAGATACTCTCTGTATTTCTCTGAAGATACTCTCTGTATCTCTCTGAAGATGTTCTCTGTGTCTCTTTGAAGATGAGAGATACTCTCTGCATCTGAAGAAAGATACTCTCTGCATCTCTCTGAAGATACTCTCTGCAACTCTCTGAAGATACTTTCTGTATCTCTTTGAAGATACTCTCTGTATCTTTCTGAATATACTCTCTGCAAATCTCTAAAGATACTCTCTGTACCTCTTTGAACATACTCTCTGTATCTCTCTGAAGATACTTTCTGCAACTCTCTGAAGATACTCTCTGTATCTCTTTGAAGATACCCTCTGTATCTCTCTGAAAATACTCTCTGCATATCGCTAAAGATACTCTCTGCAACTCTCTGAAGATACCCTCTGTATTTCTCTGAACATACTCTCTGCATCTCTCTGGAGAGACTCTGTGCAACTCTGAAGATACTATCTGTATCTCTCTGAAGATACTCTCTGTATCTCTCTGAAGATACTTTTTGCATCTCTCTCTTTGAACATACTCTCTGTATCTCTCTGAAGATACTCACTGCAATTCTAAAGATACTCTCTGTATCTCTCTGAAGATACTCTCTGCAACTCTTTGAAGATACTCTCTGTATTTCTTTGAAAATACTGTCTGTATCTCTCTGAAGATGCTTTCTGCATTTTCCTGAAGATACTCTCTGTATCTCTCTGAAACTCTCTGAAGATACTCTCTGCATCTGAAGAGAGATACTCTCTGTATCTCTCTGAAGATACTTTCTGCAACTCTCTGAAGATACTCTCTGTATCTCTTTGAAGATACTCTCTGTATCTCTCTAAAGATACTCTCTGCAACTCTCTGAAGATACCCTCTGTATCTCTTTGAAAATACTCTCTGCATCTCTCTAAAGATACTCTCTGCAACTCTCTGAAGATACCCTCTGTATCTCTCTGAACATACTCTCTGCATCTCTCTGTATCTCTCTGAAGATACTTTCTGCATCTCCCTGAAGATACTATCTGTATCTTTCTGAAGATACTCTCTGAAACTCTCTGAAGGTAATCTCTGTATCTCTTTGACGATACTCTCTGTATCTCTTTGAAGATACTCTCTGTATCTCTTTGAAGATACTCTCTGTATCGCTCTAAAGATGAGAGCTTGGCTATCGAAACGCGTTAGTGCAGCAACCTTTGTTGTGTTTTTTAATCTTTCTTGGTTTCAGGGGACAAGATTTGTATTTCAATCTTTGAATATAACCAAGGACCAGTCGGTTCCACACAAAAAAATATTAATGAATATGTAGAACAATTTAAATTTTGATTTTGAAGTAGAACTTTCAGCAAAATCAATAAACATTGCACAATAAGACTAGGAATGAAGCGAAAAGTTCCAATCAGTACAATTCATAGACTCGACGTTGCAACTGTTGCAACATTCTCTAGAATCTTTGACATTTTTGTGGGTTTGGATCAAGCATTTGGTTGTTTATTAACGTTTATTGTTTTTGCAAAGCTGAGTTGACATTTGATTTTATTTTGGGAGATTTCAAAACATTGGATGGAAATGTTTATTAATTTTATTTAACATTTCTACGACTCGGTTTACCTAGTTAGTTAACCTAAACAAAATTTAAAATTCAGTCAAAACGTTGAATTTACATTTACATTTTTTTACATTTATTTCAATTTTAATATATTCCTAAAATTTACAAGAAATCTTTCTCTTAAAATTTCGAAAGAAGAAGAAACTTTTAGATTTCCACCAAAATTCCGATTCAATTTTTAAAAAAATAAACGAATTTTGTGAGAAAGACTATATTTTTAGAAAAAAATCATTTTTAAATGAAAATGTCCAGGAACAAATTATATCGAATTTTGAAATAAAAGGTAAAATTTACAGAATAAGATGATTTTTGAGCAACAAGTTGAGTTTACCGGGAATCAAATTTAATAAAGTCAACATTTTGAAAGAGCCAAACTTCGAAAAAAACTTTTCGGAAAAGTTCAAGAAAAGTCAAAATTTCGTGAAAGTGGAACTTTAAAAAAAAAGACGAAATTTCCAAAGGTCGATTTTTGTAAAAAAAAGTGGTAATTTCTAGAATAAGTTAAACTTAAGTAAAAAAATACTGCAACTTAAAAAAAAAATCTCTTACAACTTTAACTTTATTTCAATTTTAATATATTCTTGAAATTTACAAGAAATCTTTCTCTTGAAATTTCCAAAGAATATTATTCTCAGACTTTTAGGTTTCCACCAAAATTTCGATTCAATTTTTAAAAAATGAACGAATTTTGTGAGTAAAACGATATTTTCAAAAAAAAAAATCAATTTTAAATGAAAATGTCCAGGAACAGATTATATCGAATTTTTAAATAAAAGTTAAAATTCGCAGAATAAGATGATTTTTCGAGTAATAAGTTGAGATTACTGGGAATCAAATTTTTAACAAAAATTCAGGAATAATTAGTTATTTAACAAAACAGCCTTAGAAAAAAAATCACGATTTTTGAAAAATACGTTGCAATTTAGAAAAAAAGATGGCACTTTCCAAAAAATATCCAAGATCCAGTTTTAAGAGCATAATTAGAATTTTAAGAATAGTAATTTCGAAAAGGACGAATTTGGAGAAAATTTTTTTTAGAAAAGTCGGAATTTTTAATAAATCATATTAAAAAAAAATTTACTTAAAAATAAAAACTTAACAGCTTGAAAAATGTCTAAAATTGGAAAAAAAAGTCAAAATTGAAGGTGTAATTTTATGAAAAAGTCGAATTTTAAGAAAAAAAAATCACAACTTTCAAAAACTAAACAAAATTTATAATTCAGTAAAGAATTAACAAGAAATCTTTTTCTCGAAATCTTCAAAAATATGCTTCTTAACATTTTTATTTACATTCCAATCTAATTTAGAAAGAAAATAGAACGAATAATTGACATTTTGTTGCGTTTTTATCGTCAATAAAGTTTAATAAATTATGAAGAAAAGTGAACATTTTCAGAATTCTAAAACATCACATTTTGAGTCTAAAGTAGGAATTTGTTTAAAAAAACTGATAATTCAAATACAAATCTTGTCTCCTGAAACCAAGAAAGATTAAAAAATACAACAAAGCTTACTGCAACGCGTTTCGACATCGCTATCATCTTCAGAGTTACTGAAAGGTCGTATCTCTCCAAAAATGATGAGTTGGCTGTCGAGACGCGTTAGAGCAACCTTTGTTGTGTTTTTTAATCTTTCTTGGTTTCAAGATCTGTATTTCAATTATTGAAGGGTTTCAGGGGACAAGTTCTGTATTTCAATTATTGAAAATAACCAAGGACTAGTCCATTGCACCAAAAAAAAAACAGATATTCAAAAACATGGTTGAGTTCTGATATAAACGATTCTTGAAACAAGATGTCAAAAAGTAGAATTTTGAAAATAAGATTGAAATTTCCAAAAAGTCAAATTTTTAGGAAGAAAGATTGAGAATTAAGCGAAAAATTCCAATCAGTACAATTCATAGACTCGACGTTGCAACTGTTGCAACATTCTCTAAAATCTTTGACATTTTTGTGGGTTTGGATGAAGCATTTGGTGGTTTGTTAACGTTTACTGTTTTTGCAAAGCTGAGTTGACATTTGATTTCATTTTGGGAGAAAAAATATGAAACGTTGGATGGAAATGTTTATTAATTTTATTTAACATTTCTACGACTCAGTTTAGCAATATTTAAATATTTTATTGTTTGTTAATAATAAAAAAATTAAATATTACCAAACTGGGTCGTAGAAATGTTAAATTAAATTAATAAACGTAATGTTTTCGACCAATGAGTCCATGCACCATAAAGATTTGGATTCAAACTTTCTGCTGCCTTTTTAGAGTCCCAGGTAGATTTTCTTAGTGGTTTAGTAATAATATAAAAAATGAAAAGTTATTTTTTCAAGCTTTATCTTTGAGGTAATTTGTTGAGAGTCGTTTTTGTCTTATCCCTGTTAAAATTTTTGTAATCTAGTCGCATTACCAGTCAATCGTAATAGATTACGACAGTGGTTGTGCGTTTCATTAAATTGTGATTGATAGACATTCTAACAAACTTTGTTTCTAAGATGTAGATGAAATTTTGTTGAAATATCACGTCTCTGTTTCATCCTCATTATAATTTGTTTATTCTGTAGCAGCATCAACTTATAATAATATTTAGAATGAACGTAAACCTCTGTTGCAGTTTCATATTTTGGCGAATATGAATGAAATTCTTTGAAATTGTCCATCAACAAACAAGCGTTTCCTTTATCTTTCTCTTAATTTTATGTTAAGTGTTATTATTACAACAATTTGCAAATAATGCTGCTTCCATCTTCCATCATTATGTGGCTCTTTAATTAACATAAGGAAACATGAAGCTTGACTGACTTCAGCTGAAAGATAATATTAAGCAAGTTGACACCTCAGTATTATATAGCCGACATTCTAGTCCTTTCAGTAATTATATCGAATCACCGAATCGTTTAATTTTACCCAGAAGTATATTTTCTCAAAACAGATTCAACCACGTTCACTATAAATTTAACAAAGATCTTGTTAAGATGCAATTTCTGATTTTAAACTCACTTGGACTTTTGGTTATTTTTAAATCATTAAATACTGACTGCTTTTTCATTAGTTGCCTAATATTGAAATGTAAATCTTGTCCCCTGAAATCAAAGACTACCTGAAACCAAAAAAGATTCAGTACCTTTCCGAAGATGATAGCTTGGCTGTCGAAACGCGTTGTTGTGTTTTTTAATTTTTCTTGGTTTCAGGGGACAAGATTTGCTTTTCAATTTTTTGAAGATAACCAAGGATCAGTCCGTTCCACCAGAAAATGAGGCAACAAAAATGTACTCATTTTCATCATGTTTTATTGGCTATTTATTCGTCAGTTACTCCTTCCAGATTTTCAGTAAGCTTTTGATAAGGATTGGCAATAGATTGCCCCAAGCCAATACCAATACTTTGCAAAGAAAATACAGAGAACATCTAAATATATGCTGAGTTTTTTCATGATCAATCCACTCGCAAAGGATGACTCTTCAAAGCAGCGCGAGTAGGATGTGGAAACAAGGATAGATAGCGATGAATCACCTTCTTAAACAAGGATAGGTTGTAATTTTTGGGAAAATTCCCTTCGGTAACGAGTTCCATAGCTTGGAAGTTCTATAAAAGAAAGAGCCCCCGTAGACAGAAGTCCTCGTCAAGCTGGACCGCACAAAAATTTGCTGTCTTCGATTGTCTTGTATGCCTCTTGGGGGGATCAATCCTATTAGTCCCTGTGAGCATTTTCCATCAAAATATATTAGTTATGTTATTTGTTTTAACGAAACCATTTATTTATATAGGAAGGCGTAGAACGCGTGTCACATAAATAAAATGTCTTGTCGAACATGCTGCAGTTGAAAATATTTACAATTAACAATCCAAGACCGTTTCCTTGGTCTCATCGGTAGTAAATACTTCCAACTCATAGCTCAATAGCTACTCACGTGGCTGACTAATGTCAACCACTTGATGAAGTGGAATTCCACTGAGTAACTTGTAATTAACTTTCGACTGTATCTTACTACTTGCTACTTAGTAATTGCCTATTATTACTTGCCTATTGAAGTAATTATTAATGAAAATTGCAACTAGCTCAAGGGCGATGCAACCAACGTTACGTAAAATACATTTAATCAAGATTATTGATAAAAAATGTTGCCCTATAATCACTATTAAAAGAAGATCTCTCAGAACTTGGAAGAATAATTTGTAGTTAACAATTGACAATTTTTAATTAGGTTACGACTTTAAATTATACAGTTTGATCTTAATTAGAGCTGATTTAATTTGGAAGAGGTTGGAAGCCTGGGCGCAGGTGCGATTTCCTTCAAAGGGGGCAACAGTCATTCTGAAAAATTCATGGACAAAAAAAGAGAAAACCTTCAGATTGAATAATAATAATATTTTCACTTAAAAACCACACGAACTGGGGAGATCGAGTTTTCAAATTTAAAGTCAAAATCTTGAAGGAGCCAAACTTTGGAAAAACTTGTTGGAAAACTCAAAGTTAAAATTTCGATAAAGTGGAACTTAAAAAAAAACGAAATTTCCAAAGGTCGATTTTTGTACAAGAAAGTTCATAACAAATAAACTTTATTAACTACAAAAACGCAACATAATTAAAAAATTCTACAAGGATTCGATAAATATTTGCTAACACCGGACCAGCTTTCGCATTACTCCATCATCGGAGGTCATACCACCAATTTTGTTGCGTTTTTATCGTTAATAAAGTTTAATAGTTATGAATATTAAAGAATTCCACGAAATAATGTTTGGAAATGTCAATTATTTGTACAAAAAAAGTGGTAATTTCTAGAATAAGTCGAATTCAGGTAAAAAAATATTGCAACTTAAAAAAAATCTCTGCTTTATTTCAATTTTAATATATTCCTGAAATTTACAAGAAATTTTTTTCTCAAAATATCCAAAGAATATTATTCTCGGACTTTTAGATTTTCACCAAAATTTTGATCCAATTTTAAAAAAATAAACGAATTTTGTGAGAAAGTCGATATTTTCAAAAAATTCAATTTCAAATGAAAATGTCCAGGAACAGATTATATCGAATTTTGAAATAAAAGTTAAAATTTGCAGAATAAGATGATTTTTCGAGTAACAAGTTGAGATTACTGGGAATTAAATTCAGGAAAAAATAGTTATTTAACAAAACAGACTTTGAAAAAAATCACGATTTTTGAAAAATACGTTGCAATTTAGAAAAAAAGAGGGCATTTTCTAGAAAATATCCAAGATCCAGTTTTAAGAGCATAATTAGATTTTTAAGAATATTAATTTCGAAAAAGACGAATTTGGGGAAAAAATTTTTAGAAAAATCGGAATTTTCAATAAATCATATTAAAAATAAAAACTTAACAGCTTGAAAAATGTCTAAAATTGGAAAAAAAGTCAAAATTGAAGGTGTAATTTTATGAAAAAGTCGAATTTTGAGAAAAAAATCACAACTTCCAAAAACTAAACAAAATTTAAAATTCAGTAAAGACGTTGAATTTACAAGAAATCTTTTTCTTGAAATCTTCAAAAATATGCTTCTTAACATTTTTATTAACATTCCGATCTAATTTAGAAAGAAAAGTGAACAAATAATTGACATTTTGTTGCGTTTTTATCGTTAATAAAGTTTAATAAATTATGAAGAAAAGTGAACATCTTCAGAATTCTAAAACATCACATTTTGAGTCTAAAGTGAGAATTTATTTAAAAAAACTGATAATTCAAATACACATCTTGTTTCCTGAAACCAAGAAAGGTTAAAAACACAAGAAAGCTTGCTGTAACGCGTTTCGACATCGCTATCATCTTCAGAGATACTGAAAGATCGTATCTCTCTGCAAATGATAGCTTGGCTGTCGAAACCGCGTTAGAGCAACCTTTGTTGTGTTTTTTAATCTTTCTTGGTTTCAGGGGACAAGATCTGTATTTCAATTATTTGCTATCTATCATGATATGAGGCGTTTAATGCAAGGACCAATCCGTTGCACCAAAAAAAAAAACAGATATTCAAATACATGGTTGCTTCTTCAGTTTCTCAACAAAGTTGGATGGCTGAATGAATGACCAAAGACACCTCAATCACGAGGATAACACAATGGGCCCGAAAAGGGTGGCCTTAGTGCTGGCCTAAACTTTAGACAACCCACAACGAATCCAGAACATGGTTGAGTTCTGAAATAAACGATTCTCGAAGCAAGATGTCAAAAAGTAGAATTTTGAAAATAAGATTGAAATTTTCAAAAAGCCAAATTTTGAGGAAGAAGCGAATTTTAGGAAAAAGGCTATTTTAAGAGAAAACGTCGAAATTTAAAAAAAAAAGAAGAATTTACCAGTAAAAAGTCAAAATGTCTAGAAATATTAAATATCGCATATTGGAATAAAATTCAAAATTTGATTACAAAAACCACGTAAAATTTCCAAAAAATCAGTCTAAACTTTCAGAAAAAACTAAATTGAAATACAAATCTTGTCCCCTGAAATCAAGAAAGATTAAAAAACACAACGCGTTTCGACAGCCAAGTTATCATCTTCAGAGAGATACCACAAGATTTGTATTTTAATTTTTAAAGATAACCAAGGACCAGTCCGTTATACCAAAAAAAAACAGATATTCAAAAACATGGTTGGGTTTTAAAATAAACGATTCTCGCAACGTTGTCAAACGATGTCAAAAAGTAGAATTTTGAAAATAAGATTGAAATTTCCAAAAAGCCAAATTTTGAAGAAGAAGCGAATTTTAGGAAAAAGGCTATTTTACGAGAAAACGTCGACATTTTTAGAAAAAAGACGACTTTACCAGGAAAAAGTCTAGAAATATTAAATATGGGATATTGGAATAAAATTTAAAATTTCATTAAAAAAAACCACTTAAATTTCTAAAAAAACAGATTCTAAACTTTCAGAAGTAACTAAATTAAAATACAAATCTTGTCCCCTGAAATCAAGAAAGATTAAAAAACACAACGCGTTTCGACAGCCAAGTTATCATCTTCAGAGAGATACCACAAGATTTTTATTTCAATTTTTGAAGATAATCCAGGACCAGCCCGTTATACCAAAAAAAGTTAAATGTTCAGAAAATTATCAGAATGCAAAATTCGAAATTGACAAAAAATTCAAAATTTTCTAATCAAATTGAAAAATAAGTTGAAATTTAAAAACAAATCGAAATTCTGTGAAAAAAAAACGAAATTGTAAGAAAATGATTGAAATTGTGCGAAAATAAAATAAAACAAATAACATAAATAAATAATAAAATAAAATTAAGAAAAAGCCTTCAATTTTAATAAAATGCGAAATTTTTCAAAAAAAAGTAAGATTTTATGTAAATTAGGAAAAGAAAGCAAATTTTAAGGAAAATTAAAACGCAATTTTAGGAAGAAAATAAAAATTTTCTGGATGATTTTTGATTCTCTCTTGACTATTCGACTCAGAGAAAGACAGGCGCCCTAACCTTGTTGAAATATGGCGTCAGAAAGTATCCAATGTGTCAAAATGTTGACAAATTAAAACTTCGAAAAATTCAGATTAGAAAAGTGTTATAGTTTCCAAAGTAACTTTAAATTTCCAAAAGATATACTTTTTTATCAGAGAATTAACCAATATATCGAGAAAATAATAAATCATAATAATCATAATAATAAATAATAAATAAACTAGGATTTTCTAAATAAACTAGAATTTTCAGAATTAAAAAAATTGAAATTTTCAGAAAAATTCAATTTTCGATAAATGGTAAAACTTCAGAAAAAAACGAATAACTTTTAAATAGAAATTTGAAACTTTGCTATCATGTTTGGTAAATGAAGTCGAATTTTATGGATAAATGTGGATTGGGTTTGGGAAGAACATTTTAAGGGTCTTAATAATTTGGGAAAGTGTGGTCAAATTTAGAACTTGTCAGATCGACATATTCGGTACGTTCTGAGCACGATTTTTCTTAGGACGTATCGAATTGGGTATGCTGATCTGACAGGATCTAAAGTTGAATGAATGTGATGACAAATTTTGTAAAAAAAAGTACTTAAAGTGGCGAAAAAGGTCAAAATTTCGAAAACATATTTCCAAGCAAAGGATTAATTTTAAGATGTGGAAATGTCTTCCAGTTGAATACGTATAAATTTTCGGTTTAATACATGAAGCAGAGGGGGGCAAGCGCCCCACCCTGCCCTATTCTAACTGCGCCTATGATTGACGGTCTGGAATAGTTTGGTATAATTTCAGTTCTAATGCAATTTTAATGCACAGACCAATAGGTTTAAATGTTCAAACCTATTGGTCTGTGCATTAAAATCCTTGTCTTCTGGACACTTTCCTAGAGAGCAACCTCTTCGCTAGGTGGCAGTGTTTCAACTGTTGGTAATTCGGCCATGATTCACTCACTATACACGCCTGGGGGGCTCCAGGAATTTCCCGTTTGGATTGTATTCTAGTTGCATAATTTCAGTTGACTAATTTTATTCTAACGGCCAGAGTTAGTTGAATTTAGAAGGGATTGTTGGGTGCAGAAATCTGGTGGCATGGATGAAGTTATTCTATAACAATTTCAGCGAAGTCTAATCAAGCTTCAAGCTTCCTATTTGTTATCAACATGTCAATAGGTTTTGTCCTTGTTAACAAGGAAGTTAAAAATGGTTCACGTTATGTGTCCAGCAGTTATGCTGCACAAAGTGAGGACAACACTTTTCATTTTAAGTAGTTCTTTCTAGGAATCCATTGGTGATTAAATTTAAAGCGATCGAGGGAAAATAAAACGTTCACGCTTTAACGAACCGTGTTTGGAATCCATTCATGACTTTTATTCGATCGTCCTTTACGTATTATCTGCTATGAATGGAATCCCAATTTAAATTGTTGAATTCTTCTTAATCAGGTGTCAGTAATAAGATTCCAGATTAGAGCAATTTCGACTGTGACATTAAAAACGTTTTCAACCATTCTCTTTACTGTGTGGCATGTTATTTATATAATTTTTCCTTTCTTGATTTTAGATTTGCAGTAATATGTTACGTTGTAGTTATTTCGATGGAAAATTCTTGATTTTCCTAATTAAAATATGATGAAACGTAATTTTTTTATGTGAAAACTTTTATAAGACAATAATTGTAGAGTGGAAATACCAAAATGGCCAAGTATCAAATAAGGAGTTTGGAGTTATTAGAGAACAACCTTCTGTTACGATGTATCACTTTTTAAGTTAATTAATTAAATTAGTTTAAGTTGAAAATTTCAATCAGAAGAACCTTTCGGGAAAAGTTGAGAATTTATACTTTTTTGTCGAACTTGCAAAATCATCAGAAATTTAATAAGAAAATAATAGTTTTGGTGGAACGGACTGGTCCTTGGTTATCTTCAAAAATTGAAATACCAATCTTATCCCCTGAAACCAAGAAAGATTAAAAAACACAGCAAAGGCTGCTGCCTTAACGCATTTCGATAGCCAAGCTATCATCTTCAAAGAGATACTAAGTTTAAGTTAGTAGCCCAACAAAAAGGATTATTCCTTGAAGCTTTGGTTGGGCTGTTGGCGATGAAATATTTTGCTCATTTAAGGTAGAAACTGAAAAACGAATTTTTTGGCACTTTTGGTATTTCCACTCTACAGTTAATGTTCTATAAAAATTGTTAAGTATACATCTCCTTGCAAATCTTACACACCTCTGCGATATATTCAAGTTGGTATAAAAATATTTTGTTAGAGAATCCAGGAATCATAGGTAGTTTGAACTACCAACGGTTGAAACACTGCCACCTAGCGAAACGGTTGCTCTCTAGCAGTGGCGACTCGCGTATAGGCACTGTGGAACTATAGCACCCCCAATTTCGCTTAAGAGTTTTTTCCCAAAATTTTCCGAAGACTTTTCCTTAAACAATTTTTTATAAAGAATTTAATTTTCTCTGATTTCTTTTTATAGAAATGTCATATTTCTTTTACGAAGTTCCGGGATTTTAAAATCTATTTTAATTTTCTTTTCTAATTTTTGTAAAAATTTTGAGAAAATAATTAAAATTTCAAAATAAAATCCAAATTCAACTCTTCTCGCATTTTAATATTTGTTTAAAAAAAAATAATAGCGATTATTCGAGTTTTTACCTCTCAATTTCAACTTTTTTGTATAAAAATTTTGAGTTTCTTCTAGATATTTCATTTCCATTTTTTCCTAAATATTTTATAAAAATATTTTTTTTATAAATTCCTATTTTGTCTCAAAATTGTCCTTAAATTTTTTTCTGAAAATTTCAACTTCTCCAGATTTTTTTATGTTCCTCTAATTGGCTTTAAAAGTGTCAAGTTTTTTCACTAGACTATGACATTTCATAGTTCATTTTATTTTCTTATTTTGATAAAAATATTTAGCCTAAAATCTCTATAAAAATGTCAACATTTTAAAAAATACGAAGAAATTTTAAGAACAAATTTAATTTTCAACTCCTTTCGCATTTTGTAATTTTTTTTTAATGAAATAACAACCAAGTCTTGGATTATTTTTGGTAAAATTTCAATTTCAACCTTTTTGTAAAGATATTTCAAATTTTTTTTTAAAAGAAATTTTGATTTTTTTTCCATGAAATCTGTGTTTTTCTTTCAACATTTTATACAAAGAATTTTTTTTAGAATCTTAACCTTTGCTGGAGATTTTGTCTTTAAAATATTATTTCTTGTAAAAATTTTTCATTTCTCTAATTTGTTTTAGAAATGTTAAAGTTTTTCACGAAATGTTAATATTTTAAAGTTCCTTTTATTTTGTAATTTTGATAAGAAACTTTACTAGCTGGTCCTGGGGAACTTCGTACCACCTCAGAATTAATAAATATTGAGTTAACTCATTAGAATGAACATTTTCAAAAGAAAATAAGAATTTTGAAAAAAGTTTATATTTTGGAAAAAAAAATTAAATTTATAAAATAGTCGACATTTTCAATAATTGTGCGAATGGAAAAAGGCAAAATTTTGGAAAAATATCGACATTTAAAGTAAAATGCAGCATTTTTAATAAATTTTCAAAGAAGCTGAAATTTTGAATATTGAAGAAAACTCAAAATAATCAAAAAATTCATGATTATCAAAAAGGCTGAAATTTTGGAGAGGTAAAATTTTGGAAAAAGTCCCACTTTTGAATAGCTCAAATTCTAAAGATCTAAGTATTATTATCGAGGTTTTAAAATAATACGAAATTAAAAAAAAATAAATTTTGAATAATTGGGAAATTTTCACTCAAATTATCAATAAAAACCAAAATTTTTAAAGCCGAAATATTGAAAACAAGTCAAAAATTATCAGCTATATCGAGATTTCCAAAAGTCGAAATACTGAGGAGTTTGAAGAGGGTTTAAATTTTTGGTAGTTAAAATTTTGAACCAAAGTTGAAGATTTTTTAAAAAAGATTGAAATTTCAGGTCAACGAAATCAAAATTTTGAAAAAATGTTGAACGTCAAGACTTAAAAAAAATCGAAATTTTAAAAGAATTTCGAAAATTAAAAAGTAATAGAAAACGAAAATGCTCAAGAATGTGAAAAAATCGACGTTTTATAAAATGTTTCCATGATATTAAAAAAACAGTCAAAATTATGAAAAATCGAAATTTTCAATAAAAATAGTATAATTTAAAAAAAAAATGATGAAATGTTGAAATTTTAAAAAAGATTAAATATTTAAAACGTCAAAAGTCCAGTTTAAAAAAATTTTACGTGTTCAAAAAAAGTAAAACAATAAGGTACTTAATTTTCAAAAAAAAAAAAAAACAAACCACCGAAAAGTTTAAATATTTTCGAAAATGGAGATATCTTAAAAGAGTATACACAGATTTTCGAAAAAGTCAATACTTAAAAATAAAATAAAGTTGAAATTATAAGAAAAAAGTCTAAATTTTGGAATATAATCGAAATCTGAAAAAAATTCAGTCTTTTAAAAAACGCGACATAATTCAAAAATTTTTATTGACAAGTTTTCTAAGAAATCTAAAATTTTCGAAAAGTTACCATACATTTTGAAAATGTCGAAATTTATTTTTAGTTGAAGTTTTAAAAAGTTAAAATTTTAAAGAAATCCCCATTTCGACTTTTTTCTCGAAATTTGGATTTTTTTTTCGCGAAATTTCGACTTCTTTTCTCGAAATATTTCAAAATTTCGACTTTTTTTCTCAAAATTTCGACTCTTTCTCAAAATTTCGACTTTTTTCTTAAATTTCGACTTTTCTGAAAATTTTGACTTCTTTCTGAAAATTTCGACTTTTTTTTTTTGCGAAATTTTGGATATTTTTTTTGCGAAATTTTGGCTTTTTTCTCAAATTTCGATTTCTTCTCGAAATTTTAATCTTTTTCTCAAAACTTCGTTTTTTTCTCAAACTTCGACTTTTTTCTCGAAATTTCGACTTTTTTTTCGCGAAATTTCGACTTTTTTTCTCTAAATCTCGACTATTATTTCAAATTTCGATTTTTTTTCTCAAAATATTTCAAAATTTCGACTTTTTTTCTCAAAATTTCGACCTTTTTCTTAAATTTCGATTTTTCTGGAAATTTCGACTTTTTTCTGAAAATTTCGACCTTTTTTTTTGCGAAATTTTGATTTTTTTCTTAAAATTTTGACTTTTTTCTCAAATTTCGATTTTATCTCGAAATTTTGATCTCTTTCTCGAAACTTCGTTTTTTTCTCAAACTTCGACTTTTTTCTCGAAATTTCGACTTTTTTTCGCGAAATTTCGACTTTTTCCTCGAAATCTCGACTATTATTTCAAATTTCGATTTTTTTCTCAAAATATTTCAAAATTTTGACTTTTTTTTTCAATATTTCGACTTTTTTCTTAAATTTCGATTTTTCTGGAAATTTCGACATTTTTCTGAAAATTTCGACCTTTTTTTCGCGAAATTTTGACTTTTTTCTCAAAATTTTGACTTTTTTCTCAAATTTCGATTTTTTCTCGAAATTTTGATCTCTTTCTCGAAACTTCGTTTTTTTCTCAAACTTCGACTTTTTTCTCGAAATTTCGACTTTTTTTTCGCGAAATTTCGACTTTTTTCTCGAAATCTCGACTATTATTTCAAATTTCGATTTTTTTCTCAAAATATTTCAAAATTTCGACTTTTTTTCTCAATATTTCGACTTTTTTCTTAAATTTCGATTTTTCTGGAAATTTCGACTTTTTTCTAAAAATTTCCACCTTTTTTTTCGCGAAATTTTGACTTTTTTCTCAAAATTTTGACTATTTTCTCAAATTTCGATTTTTTCTCGAAATTTTGATCACTTTCTCGAAACTTCGTTTTTTTCTCAAACTTCGACTTTTTTCTCGAAATTTCGACTTTTTTTTCGCGAAATTTCGACTTTTTTCTCGAAATCTCGACTATTATTTCAAATTTCGATTTTTTTCTCAAAATATTTCAAAATTTCGACTTTTTTTCTCAAAATTTCGACCTTTTTCTTAAATTTTGATTTTTCTGGAAATTTCGACTTTTTTCTGAAAATTTCGACCTTATTTTTCGCGAAATTTTGACTTTTTTCTCAAAATTTTGAATTTTTTCTTAAATTTTGATTTTTTCTCGAAATTTTAATCTCTTTCTCGCAACTTCGTTTTCATCTCAAACTTCGACTTTTTTCTCGAAATTTCGACTTTTTTTTGCGAAATTTCGACTTTTTTTCTCCAAATCTCGACTATTATTTCAAATTTCGATTTTTTTCTCAAAATATTTCAAAATTTTGACTTTTTTCTCAATATTTCGACTTTTTTCTTAAATTTCGACTTTTCTGGAAATTTCGACTTTTTCTGAAATTTCGACTTTTTTTTCGCGAAATTTTGACTTCTTTCTCGAAATTTCGACTTTTTTCTCGAAATTTTGACTTTTTTCTCAACTTCGAATTTTTCTCGAAATTTCGACAAGTTTTCTAAGAAATTTAAAATTTTCGAAAAGTTACCATACATTTTGAAAATGTCGAAATTTTTAGTTGAAGTTTTAAAAAGTTAAAATTTTGAAGAAATCCCCATTTTGGATAAAATATAAAACGCTAAACATTGTCGCAGCACCCCCATTAGTTTTGGCTTCGAGCCGCCACTGCTCTCTAGGAAAGTTCCCAGAAGACAAGGATTCTAATGCACAGACCAATAGGTTTGAACATTTATTAGATTCGAAGTTTGGAAACCAAATACCGGTTTCGATCTTGCCTCACGCCTGGAGGGGTGCATGAATTTGTAGTCTAGGTTGCATTCTACTTGCATACGACATTGTTGGCGATGGCCATAGTTTCTCTATGGACCAATAGGTGCTAGTAGTCACTCGCTTGACATCTGTGAATGTTTTAGTACTTACTTGTCGGAACATTTTTTAGCATTCGAGTTGGATATACCAAACTGACGAGATTTAACAAGTTCGAAACCAGTCTTTGGTTTCCAAACTTCGAATCTAATAAATGTTTAAACCTATTGGTCTGTGCATTAGAATCCTTGTCTTCTGGGAACTTTCCTAGAGAGCAACCGGTTCGCTAGGTAGCAGTGTTTCAACTGTTGGTAGTTCAGCTACCTATGATTCACTATACACGCCGCCTGGAGGGCTGCATGAATTTGTAGTCTAGGTTGCATTCTACTTGCATACAACATTGTTGGCAAAGGCCACAGTTTCTCTATGGACCAATAGGTGGTAGTACTAAGAGTCACTCGCTTGACGTCTGTGAAAGTTTTAGTACTTACTTGTGGGAACATTTATTAGCATTCGAGTTGGATATACCAAACTGACGAGATCTAACAAGATCGAAACCGGTATTTGGTTTCCAAACTTCGATTCTAATAAATGTGTTCAAACCTATTGATCTTGTGCATTGGAGAATCCAGTTTAAAAGAAACAGGAATCTAATAGAATTTTGTTAAGAGACGGCTTCTGGTAATACCAAAAAATGAGTCTACGAAATGGTACTTTGCTTCTTTTTTCGAAAGTTATCTTATTTCTCATTTTTAATTAAATCAATGAAGGATTAAAAATATAAATGTTTTGTCGTTTTTTATCGTTTCTGCTTTCTACAAACCAGACATTCCTTCAAAAAATTGTTTTTTCTCCAACAAACCATCATCCGTCGCTGCAAATACAGATGATTAATCGGGATCAAGATTTTTGAGGCATACAAGACAGTCGGAGGCAGCAAATTCCTGTGGGGTCCAGCTTGACACAGTGAGGACTTCTGTCTACGGAGGCTCTTCCTTCTATAGAACTTCCAAGCTATGGAACTGGTTACCAAAGGGAATTTTTCCCAAAAATTACAACCTATCCTTGCTTAAGAAGACGGTTCATCGCCATCTATCCTTGTTTCCACATCCTACTAGTGGTGCTTTGAAGGGTTATCCTTTGCGAGTGGATTGAACATAAAAAAAAGACTGAAAAAGTCTAGAGAGGAAAGATTTTCAATATTTTCGTTAACTATTATGTCAACTATTTTCAATATTTTGTAAGTTGATATGATAGGGAGCTTCAAGTCCAAGGAAATCTATAAGACGTGTGTCCCCACAGGCAACAATCTCAGGAAAGTTGAAATTGTTCTAAAAATCCTGAAAATAATCCTACATGCAACAACAGTGTTTAAAAATCAATACAAAACATCCACAACAGAAATGAAATTGTGTTCATTTAAAAGCTTAATTATTTTTGCTTCTAATGATTTCAGGACTGTCTGGTAACCGAAATATATCCCATTTATAGTCACCATATAAAATTCACGTTTTCCAGATAACATATTAAGGTTATTGGCAAAAGAAATCAATTAAAACGTTTGTATATTGTCCTTATATTACAGATATTTCGTACGAGTTATTTTTTTCTTAATAATCTGCATTCGCTTGTACATTATTCCTTTGTCTCGGGTTTCAATCCAATAAAAGCTGTCTCCAGAAGCGCAAAATTTATTTTCATAAAATCCTCTCTTTTGGAGACAGATCGTTACATAAATATTTAAAGAACTTCATTACAAATTCATTGTGCAAGTTTTGGAAAGTTCAATGAGTTTATTCTGCCTATTCTGTATACACAAGGCGTGTCTTTAGTATGCCAAAACCATATTTAGGTTACGAAGATTTATTTGGTACAAAACCAGTAGAATAGGTACAGGTTGAGCATATGCAAGCTCGTTCTTGAAAGAAAATTAAACCTTTTAAAATTTCGTATGTGGTGAAATTCGTATGTGGTGAAATTCGTATGTGATGAAATTCGTATTTGGTGAAATTTCATGTGGTGAAATTTCGTATGAGGTAAAATTTGTATGTGGTGAAACTTCGTATGAGGTGAAATTTCGTATGTGATGAAACGTCGTATGTGGTGAGATTTTCACTTACGACAGTAACTACGTACTTCTTGTAATAAAATTTAAATTATTTGACCAATAACTTTCAAAATCAACAGGGTTATATTCCAAAAAATTCCAAATTGATAGAAATAAGAATGACAAAAATTGGTTAACAATTACGACATGTAGCTTGATAAAAAGACATATGTATGCGCACAACTGACAGTCGTTTTAAAATGACCAATTTTGGTGTTAATGGTAATTTAGAAATGTAGCAAATAGTATCATCTTCTAGAGAAAGCTCTCTTCTATCCAAAAAGCTATATTACAACTGATTTGGTGCAAAATTACTTGAGATATAATCACTTTTATGGCGAAAAGACGTGTTTTTGATTTTTCGATAATAGAGTAGACCACGACCCTTGGTGTACAACATATTATCGGGAAATGCCCAACAACTATAATAAAACCAATAAAGTCAATAAGACCATATAAATAACTTTTAAAAACAATATATATAATATAAATAATCATTAAAAACGATGACAAATCCGAAGGAATCTCTCCCATAGAGAATAAAGTTAATAAACTTGGACAAAACTTAATTTGAATGCACCAAACAAGGATTAAAGGATTTTCTATTTTCAAATAGCAATCGCAAAGTATTCGGGAGAAAGATTAAAGTTATCCAACTTGCTAATGCTGCATCCAATTTAAGATAAACTTATTAGCCAGCGCTTTACTTAAACTGAAATAATTTAATTTGTTCCAATGTGTTACGTCTACTATTAGTTGCAAGTTTGACGTTGATCTATGAGGTAATCGAACCAAATATTATTAATGAAATTAAACTAACTAGTACATCGTCCATCAAATTAGTTTTGAGTCAATATTGGCTACTAATTTTGCGAACGTTAGATTTAATCCAAATTATGATATACTCCACCAATTTCGCTCTAAATTTATAATTATTTATGCATGTTGGTCAAATTAAATGCAAATTGCAAAAAGGTCTTTAGATTCTCCCAAACATGGCAAATATTCAAATATATTTGAAATTCGAACACTTCTAAATTAAAAAATAAACCCTTATTTGGTCGAACGGACTGCTCCTTGGTTAGCTTCAAAAATTGCAAATCTTGTCCCTTGAAACCAAGAAAGATTAAAAAACACAACAGAGGTTGCTGCACTAACGCGTTTCTATAGCCAAGCTATCATTTTCAGAGAGATACTCAGTAATCGACATTTTTTTATAAATTTCTGACTAAGTTTGAGAACATGTTTATTAATTAATTTTTTTTAGATATAATTAATTTTCTTCTAAATTCCTAAACTGTTTTCTATAATTTACAGTTACTTTTGGAGTTAAAAATTCGAAAATCTGCTTTCGTTCGGTTTCTATTTTTAAATGACTTTAAAGGGCATTTAAGCTTCCACAAGGGCGGCTGACGAATGTCAGCATCCTTCATAAAATGTCATCTTGTTGTGTTAAAAATTTAATAATACGCTACGTTATACATTCGTAATTGAGCATCATAAAATCTGCAATTAGTCGTGTTAATTATTCGTCAAAACACGGCTAAAAATGTATCTGTGTGATGAATTTACGGAACAAAAGGTTTGTGACATGAATAGAAGCTTGTGTACATCTATTTCAAGGAAAGATGCTGTAAACAGAACTGGATTGTTAGTGACAGAAATACAAGCAGACCAACGTCATCAACAATTATGCCTGACTTGAAATTCAAATAAGTTTTCGCTTTTCAGGGAATATAGCTGGAAGCTTTATTATCCTAGAACGCAGTTTAATCATGCTAAAAATTCAGTACAATTGTCCTGCAATAGGACTAATTGGATTTGGCGTTTCTCTTTGATAAGCGAATCAAAATATATTCGAATTCGTTAATTAAGTTGAACAATCAAAAATTTAGTGACATGCGATCAAAGTGGACGAAAAAAATTACCCCCAATCGGATAAATAGTTGCAGTTGGGCGCAAAATTAGCACTTACGTGTTCGCATTAATTATTCCCTTTGGAATGCAGGGGTAACGTTGATTACATTAAAAAATTGTTGCGTTAAATTGAGGACAAGGTCAAAGGGATGCAAAATCGTCATGTTTCATTATCTTGAAAAGCTCAAGTTTTAAGTAGTTAAGGAAAATGGAGGAAGCAATAAATGATATAATTAGGTATTCAGTTATCGAGATAAGAGACTATAAACTTCATTCAATAAGCTGATGATGTGATCGTAACTACTTTCGAAATTTCAATTTTTAAACTCGAAATTTCGAACTCTAGTTTCCATCCATTTCATAGTTTCAAGTTTAATGAAATTTTAGCACGATGTAGTGTCTAACTCATAATAAAAATTAGTTAAAAAATATTTAAACTAATTTTTGTATTTGATTCCAATTTATGATAGTGAATATAAACTCGAAATTGTAAAAAAAATATAAATAAAGTATTGAAAAGGAACTTATTAATTAAAAAAAAAATGTTCTTTGTTTGATACCAGCTCGAGATCTTCGTAGTTAAGGATTATCCTTCGAAGTAAATATAAACTCTAAATTGTAAAAAAATATAAATAAAAATATAAATAAAATATTGAAGAGGAACTTAATAATTAAAAAAAATGTTCTTTGTTTGATACCAGCTCGAGATCTTCGTAGTTAAGGATTATCCTTCGAAGTAAATATAAACTCTAAATTGTGAAAAAATATAAATAAAAATATAAATAAAATATTGAAGAGGAACCTAATAATTAAAAAAAAAGTTCTTTGTTTGATACCAACTCGACATCTTCTTAGTTAAGGATTATCCTTCGAAGTAAACAAGTTGTATCGTTAAAATTTCATGATTTGCGAAGTGTGTCATCAAAGGCAAAGTTTGGATATCCCGGGGTTAGATGATTAAAATATTTATCAAACATTGGCAATTTATATTGAAAAATAACACATTTACACCAGCTGCACGAATTTTACATTTCCTGAATCGACTAATAAAAGTATATTGGAAAATTTTCAATAAATATTTATAAACCTCGTTGTATGTAACAGAAATCGATGAAATGTTAGAAATATCAGCCACTGATATCTGTGAAATAATTAAATCGTGTTTTTTTTAATTGGATACACATTTCTACGAATAAGTCGTGCAGAAGGAAAACTATGAAGCGTTCAAAATTGATCCTGGACCTTTATAATACAAAGGAATTTATGTATTTCCTCATGATTTGGTTTATAAAGCGCGTGTTGCTTTGGAAGCGTACAATTTTCTTCTTTTTAATGTTCTCTAACGTTGAGGTTCTTTGATATTTATTTTGTAAAAAGCCTTTCGAAACAGTATTCCTCTACCTTGACTCTGGATTCAATTGATTTAACAATACTATCACTTTGCTGAAGTCTGCTCACTTGAAATTGGCGTGAAATGGAAAAGTAGTTATCAAAAACACTGACTTAAGGTCGACCCTTATTGGTGGGATACTGGGTTGCAGAAATGTTAATAAACTGACCTAATATTAAAAATTGAAATACAAATCTTGTTTTCTAAAACCAAGAAAGATTAAAAAACACAACAAAGGTTGCTTTAACGAATTTTGAAGCTATCATCTTCAGAAATATCTCTCTGAAGATGATAGCTTGGCTATCGAAACGTGTTAGAGAAAGTGTTGTTGTGTTTTTGTATCTTTCTTGGTTTCAAGGGACAAGATTTATGCTTTAGCTTGGCTATCGAAAGGCGTTAGAGCAACCTTTGTTGTGTTTTTTAATCTTTCTTGGTCTGAAGAGACAAGATTTGTATCCTAATTTTTGAAGATAACCAATGCACCAAAATGATAACTCAATATTAAATTAAAAAAAAAATAATCTAATCAAATTGAACTGTCAACTCTTTGGATTCTGTACTGAATCACATTCCATCTGTGTTTTCGTATAACATTAAAATTAGTTTACAGCAGCCAAAAGACCCAAACTTTATATTCACTTCGATTAATTTCGCTATTTAGGACAAAAATCAAGCTACACGTTTTCAAACATGGAGAGCTACGTGTCCCTTTGAATAAATTATTACGTGCAAAATACACTCCAGCCAAAATTTGAAGAATTTTCATTTATTTGTTCAGTGGTATGCAACCAGTGATGCACGAGAATGTAAAAAGTGTTGCTGTCGCTGTTGTCAAACTTTAATTGTAGATTTACAGTTTTTTAAAAGTCCTAGTTTTCAGTTTAATCCCTAAAGTTTTTTACTTTTATTATGACTAGAACAAAACTGGCATTTGATCCCCAACTAAGTATTTAAAATGAAAATTTTTGGACCACAGTGCGAGTGTTTAAATGTTTCTAAAAATTTTAAGTTTATGGCGTCCTAATTAACGTTTTTTTTTGAATTTTTCAACTCACCGAGTCAAAATTCCGATTTTTTTTTCGAGACTTCCGAATTTGATATATTTTAAAAATTAAGTTCTAAAATTTCATATTTCTAAGATGCTCGAGTTTCTCTAGAAATTTTCTCGTTTAAGTTGAAAATATTTCCTACTATTTCCAAGTTAAAATCTTGACTTTCCTCTTGAAATGTCCTATCTTTTTCTCAACACTTTTAATCTAATTAAAAAAATGTTTTACAAACAATTTGGGTTTAAACTCAAACTGTTCTTCTTATTCGGGAATTTTAATGTTAAAGCAAGATTTTTTAATAAAACTCGTCCCAAAATGTCAATTTTTCTACAAACATTCTAGCTAACGTTAAAAAATTCTTGTTTTGTTTCGAACATTTTATTTTTAAAATGGAAATTACCAAGATTTTCCAAAAAAAACTGTCGCTTATTCTAAAGTTTATTCTAGAGTTTCTAGTCGCTTATTCTAGAGTTTCCTCTGGCAATTTTAAGTTTAGAAGTTAGTTTTTTTCCTAGAACTTAATCCTTTTTCCATCAAAATACCCACTCATTTTAATCAAAAAATGTCGATCTTTTTTTCGCAAAATATTCGATGTCGAAATTCAATTTAATTTCAAGATTTCGAATTAAAACCTGAACAATTTTAAATTTCGAATTTATCAAAAATTTGAATAAATGATTTCATTTATTTTTTTAAATGGCAAAAGTTCTTGGGAATTTTGCACGTTTGTTTAATTCCAACTCTTTGGAAATTGCAACTTTCTTCGCAAAAGTTGGATAGGATGGGGCACTTGTCTTCGTCAGTAGGAAATAAATATTCGACCGAAAAATTTCGACTTTTTCTCACATTCCCCCATTTTTCGAAATTTTGACAAAACTTGATTATTTATGGGAAATTCCAAATTTTTACTAAATTTGTTCGAAATTCCAAATTTTTACTAAATTTGCTCGAAATTCAATTTTTTTAGTAAATTCCCTCGAAATTTCGAACTTTTTCTCTCGCAATTGCGATGTTAATGTTTCCATCTTTCCCTCGAAATTTGTTTACTCTCCGGAAAATTTCGACTTTTTCTCAGAGTTCCCCCATTTTTCGAAATTTTGACAAAACTTGATTATTTATGGGATATTTTACATTTTTACTAAATTTGTTCGAAATTCCAAATTTTTAGTAAATTTCCACGAAATTTCGAACTTTTTCTCTCGTAATTTCGATGTTAAAGTTTCCATCTTTCTCTCGAAATTTCATTTTTTTTACAGTACGTATTTAGTTTTTGGAAATTTCCATTTTTTTCTTCGAAATTCCAGGACATTTGTCTAAAAATCCTTCTATTTTCGAAATATCATCTTTGTCTCAAAATCTGATACTTAATACTATTGGAAATCTCAACTTCTGCCCCAAAAATTGTTTTTATCTCAAAATGTAGATTTTTTGAAAAACTTTTTTTCTCGAAATTTCGTTTTTTTCCCTTAAAATTCCCTTTCTCTGCAAATCGAAGATTTTTGTCAACAATTTCCTTTTAATTTTGACTTTAATTGCAAAATTCGACTTTAACTGCAAAATTCGACTTTAACTGCTAAAATTCGACTTTTTTCTTAAAATGTGACTGAAAAATTTCGAATATTTTTTTGGAAAGTTTTCTTGAAGTTTCGACTGTTTTCTAAAAAGTTTGAAAGGGTGAGGCGATTGTCTCCATCGATAGAAAATAAGTTTTCAATCGGGAAATTTCGATTTTTTCTCAGAATTCCCTCATTTTTCGAAATTTTGACAAAACTTGATTATTTATGGGAAATTCCAAATTTTTACTAAATTTGTTCGAAATTCCAAATTTTTAGTAAATTTCTTCGAAATTTCGAACTTTTTCTCGCGTAATTTCGATGTTAAAGTTTCCATCTTTCTCTCGAAATTTCATTTTTTTTACAGTACGTATTTAGTTTTTGGAAATTTCGACTTTTTTCTTAGAAATTCCTAGGACATTTGTCTAAAAATCCTTCTATTTTCGAAATATCATCTTTGTCTCAAAATCTGATACTTAATACTATTGGAAATCTCAACTTCTGCCCCAAAAATTGTTTTTATCTCAAAATGTAGATTTTTTGAAAAACTTTTTTTCTCGAAATTTCGTTTTTTTTCCCTTAAAATTCCTTTTCTCTGCAAATCGAAGATTTTTGTCAACAATTTCCTTTTAATTTTGACTTTAATTGCAAAATTCGACTTTAACTGCAAAATTCGACTTTAACTGTAAAATTCGACTTTTTTCTTAAAATGTGACTGAAAAATTTCGAATATTTTTTTGGAAAGTTTTCTTGAAGTTTCGACTGTTTTCTAAAAATTTTGAAAGGGTGAGGCGATTGTCTCCACCGATAGAAAATAAGTTTTCAATCGGGAAATTTCGATTTTTTCTCAGAATTCCCTCATTTTTCGAAATTTTGACAAAACTTGATTATTTATGGGAAATTCCAAATTTTTACTAAATTTGTTCGAAATTCCAAATTTTTAGTAAATTTCCACGAAATTTCGAACTTTTTCTCTCGTAATTTCGATGTTAAAGTTTCCATCTGTTTCACGAAATTTCATTTTTTTTACAGTCCGTGTTTATTTTTTGGAAATTTTGACTTTTTTCTTGGAAATTCCAGGACATTTGTCTAAAAATCCTTCTATTTTCGAAATCCCATCTTTTTCTCAAAATCCGATGTTATTAGAAATCTCAACTTTTGCCCCAAAAAAGCAAATTCCCTCAAAATTTCGAACTTTTTCTCTCGTAATCTCGATGTTAAAGTTTCCATCTTTTCTCTCGAAATTTTTTTACACTCCCTATTTGGAAATTTCGACTTTTTTCTTCGCAATTCCGGGACATTTGTCTAAAAATCCTTCTATTTTCAAAATCTCATCTTCATCGCAATATCCAATACTTAATGTTACCGGAAATCTCAATTTTTGCCCCAAAAATTGTCTTTATCTCAAAATATAGATTTTTTACAAAAATTTGTTTCTCAAAATTTCGTTTTTCTCCTCAGAATTCGTTTTCTCTGCAACTTGACTATTTTTTTTTTCAACAATTTCCTTTTAATTTCGACTTCACTCGCAAAATTCGATTTTTTTCTTTAAATGTAACTTTGGAAAATTTCTAATTTTTTCTTGAAGTCTTTCTTAAAATTTCGACCTTTTTCTCAAAATTTCGTGACTTTTTTCGAAATTTTGCTTCTTACATGGTTTTTTAATAAAAATTTTAACCTTCTACAATCAAACTTTACAGAAATTTTAACTGATTTCTGCAAGTTTGACTTCTCTCGAAGAGACAAAGAGGAAGGTCAAATTTTGAGAAAAGTCGATTATGATAAAGACGAATTTTAAGCATCAAATTTTGAGGAAAATCAGAAAGAAGTTGAGATTTCGATGAAATCGTAATTTTTTCGAAATTCTTTTTTTTTCTAAAGCTTTCGACATTCTCGTTTAGATTAGTCTATCTTCGAAATTGCGATTTTCGTTAAAATTACAACTTTTTCCTCAAAATCCTTCTTTTTTTCAAAATTTGGATTATCTGCTTAAAATAGGTCTATATCATAAACGACTTTTCTCAAAATTTGCTTTCGACTTTCTTTTTCTTAGAATTTCGTTTAATTTTTTTCAGAATTCGTCCTTTTTTTTAATTTAGCTACAATTCGACAATCTTTCATAAAACTTTTGAATATTTCCAAATGTTGCAGTTTTTCTCGAAATTTGGACCGTTACACTCGAAATTTCGAGCGTCACTCTCGAAATATCGAGCGTCTTTCTCGAAATTTCGAGCGTCTCTGTCGAAATATCGAGCGTCTCTCTCGAAATATCGAGTGTCTCGCTAGAAATTTGCCTTTTTTTTAAATTCCGTTATTTTTCTTAACATAGGATTACTTTTTCCGAATATTTTAGAAGGTGAACTTTCAAAAACTTTCTTAAATTTGGAAAATCGTCCAATTGTCAATTTTTGAGTAGAATTTAACCTCAAGATTTTAAGGAAAAAATGAACTGGAGACTAAATTTGAAACATATTTTTTAAACGTCGTGATTCAAGTTGAATTTTCGAGATTAGAGTCTAAATTTTAAGACAAAGGTTAAAAATTACGAAAAAGTAAAAATTTAGAAACTCAATTTGTCTCTTAAAATGCAACATTTCATTTTAACAAGATTTAGAGATTAAAAAAATTAAATTTTAAATCCTTATTACGACTACAAGCTAGAAATTTAATGTCTAATTTTTGAAATTCTCTCTTTATTTAGTTTTAGAATGTCTTCACTGCGACCTATCGGTTTCAGGAATTAAAAAAACGTGTGCAAAAATTTGGGCTTCAAAATCTGAAACAAAGATTTAAAACAAAACGTCAAAACTTTGACAAAATTGGAATATTTTTGGGGAAAACTTGAAAACGAATTCTTTTTATTGAACACTTTTAAAGTGTTCAATAAAAAAAAAGAGAAATTACAGCAGAAAACGAGACGCTTGCTGAATTTAGGAACCGCGGACAACCCAAATCGCCCCCACCAGGTAATGCCGATCTGGTAAATTTTTTGTCTAGAAATTTTGACTTTGAAATTGGAAATTTCTAAAACAGCTTTAAAATATCGATATTTTAACAGAAATCTTGATTTTAACGTCAACATTTTAGGAAATAAAGTAAAATGTAATGAAAAATTTTAGAAAAATAACAACATTTTAATGGGAACTCCGCACGGTGAAACGTCAAATTTTTGGATGCAAGTTCGAAGCTAGGAACTTGGAGAATTCGAAAAAAAAGATTTCGAGGTAATAGTTTAGGATCTTCAACTTTTTTTCTTTGGAAAAGTCGAGTTGAGAAAAGGAGCAGAAAACTGTAGAAAGCAAAAAAAAAACGAAATTTTGATTTCTAGTCTCAAAACTTTCAGAAAAATTAATTACGTTTAAAATTTTGTTAAGGAAAGGGAAGTTTTAAAAAAGAAATAGTAATTGAAATACAAATCTTGTTCCCTGAAAGCAAGAAAGATTCAGAGAGACATTGAAGATGGTAGCTTGGCTGTCGAAACGCCTTAGAGCAACCTCTGTTGTGTTTTTTAATCTTTCTTGGTCTCAGGAGGCAAGATTTGTATTTCAATTTTTGAAGATAACCAAGAACAAGAAAATCGTTATATGTATCGTTATATGTATCGTTTTATGTATCTAGATCTAACTAGACCAAACTTTTTTTTAATAAAAACTGTAAAAAGTTTTTGAGAAACAAATAAAGATTGATTGATTGATTGTTTGATTGACGATAACCAAGGACCAGTCTGTTCCACCAAAAAAAAAAGGATAGTAATGTCCCTCGTTCCAACATTTTAATCAAATCTAAACATCTATCACCTAATCGAAAATCCCTTTGAACACACCCCGCGCGCCGGTTTCGCTTCCTGTAAGATATCATCAAGCGACAGACATTAAAGTCGGTTTTATTTACGTTTTTCTCGGCCTGTCATCGACCTGTCAAAGGCAGAAACATCGGCATAAATTATTTACGTAACGCCTCAACGGAATAGAATTATCGAAATCTAAATATTTACAAAATAAACTCCCCAAAGGCGAGGTGAGATTACTCGGATGCAACAAAATTCGTTACATTTAAATTTACAGATATACGCGCCCACGAAATATTTGTTTTTATGCCTGAAAAAAATTGCTTACACAAAAGCGAGGCGTTATCCAGGTGAGATGTGGTTTATTATTGGTTTTCGTGTCGGGTGAGTTTTAAATAAACTTGTGGAATTTGTATAATTCTGGATTATTTCCTGGGCTATTTGTTGGAATGTTTTTTTTTCAAACTTGGAACAACTTAGATCACTGGCTGCTTTCATAGTAGACAGCTTTTTTAACAATGAATATTGAGCATTGAATTTTATCTGTAAAGGATATTTTTAATTCAATAAAATATCTACTCCAGGCAACTTGTGGAATTTGTATAATTCTGGATTATTTCCTGGGCTATTTGTTGGAATGTTTTTTTTTTCAAACTTGGGACAACTTAGATCACTGGCTGCTTTTATAGTAGACAGCTTTTTTAACAATGAATATTGAACATTGAATTTTATCTGTAAAGGATATTTTTAATGCAATAAAACATCTACTCCAGGCAACTTGTGGAATTTGTATAATTCTGGATTATTTCCTGGGCTATTTGTTGGAATGTTTTTTTTTTCAAACTTGGGACAACTTAGATCACTGGCTGCTTTCATAGTAGAGAGCTTTTTTAACAATGAATATTGAAGATTGAATTTTATCTGTAAAGGATATTTTTAATGCAATAAAACATCTACTCCAGGCAGCTTTGACACTAGCTGTCACGTGTGTGCAAAATTTCGATCTTAAACTGGAAATTTTAATGCACTTCAATAGGTTGAAACATTTGTAGATTCAGAATTTAGAAACCAAAGACCGGTTTCGATGTTATTAACTTCAACACGAAAAATTTTACCTTTGAAATGTAAACTTGAAATTCTTGTGGAAGGTGATTAGTTCAGGAAAAATGTTAAAGTATTTTGAAAACACTCTTCACAATTCACTTTCGACCTACTTTGATCTGTTGGCTTGCTTGTTGGTTAAAATGTGACAGTTTTTTTTCAATTTTGACGCAAGAATCGATAACTGTAGTGATCTATTATTTCCTTCAAGTACCTTTTCAGGTAAAATTACATTTCAAGGATTTCTCAAATTGTAATAAAATATTATTTATATTTTAATACCAAGAACTTTTGGGTACCATTTTCGCTGGATATGATACGTGAACTCGAGGAGCTATTTGTTTCTACTTTTTTTGGAGTGATGATGCTGCTACTTTGGTTAATAAATTAAAAAAGAATAATGCTTGCAATTATTATTAATTTATCGCTATCTGCGTCCCTTCACGAATTTATTAAATTTGTGATAATTCAACATCAAGATTCCTTCATTTGAAATAAACAACTTTCTTCGTTCATTTTCCTTTCTCATATTTTTCTTTCTTTGGAATTGACTGGGGTGTGTTAACTCAGTATTATCCCTAAAAGTTAATTAGATTGTCAAGTAGAGGAAATCCCTAAGAAACCTTTTATATATTTAACGCAGTGAGATTGAGGGAGAGGTGGTTTGGGTAAATCTCTTTTTAAACGTATATTTTTGTAGTTTATGTTACGCAGACTTATCAACAAATAACTTAAATAACACCATCAGGAGAGTCAGCTTAATTTTTTCGAATAAACTAATTAACATATAACGAAAATCGACTTGTAAAGTCATCGAAATTATCTCATCTATGTCGAAATAGCCTCATATAAAAATCTAGTTTTGGTTTAATAAGGCTGCATCTTATTCATAACAAGGATACGCATTTTAGTGACGAATTTCGCCAATAGTTTTTTTGGTGGATGCGCCGGGAAAATTACTAAAGGAGACGAAATCAACCAATTTAAAATAATTTTCAAGTCATTTGAGTCGTCTGAGTAACTAAAGTAGCTGTTCTGTTGCGGATATAATAATTTCTCGTAATAATTAGCTTACAAATACAGAAATTTTTAAATCTTTATAGTCAACACTTTACTAAATATAATACGTATATTTATCCACTCATTTTTCAGAAGTTCTAAACTTTACAGCCAAATTAGGGGCCAGCCCTTTAGCAATTTAATACACATGGGAGAAGCGACTAAAAAAAAATATAAAAAGGAAATTATCGCCGGATCATACGCCAAAGTGAAATCGAGTTTTTCCTTTATAAAGTCTAGATTGCTCGGAAATCTTGAAATTAGTGGAGAATCCGCGATGAAGCTTGCTGAATTATATATAATCTGTCAGGAATGTGAACTGAATTAAATCTAAATTATTACTGAAAATTAAGGAAAGTTGAATGTAATGAGAATTTTGCTGTCACTCAAGTTTTATTGCTTCCAATATGACGTATTAACTCCACAAATCCACCAAAGCACTAAACTAAACACTGTGGCTTGTGATTAAGTCCAGAGAAGGTTTCATCCCTTTACCACATCGGCAATTAAATAAATAATTACGCGATACGTATTTCGCCAGCAGAACTGGCATTTTCAAGCGTACTAATCTAAAAAGATCAGCAAAAGATGCATCGACGTCATCTACATTGAAATTCAAATCGATACTGATCAATCTGAATCTCAAGGTAGATAACGTCGATGCATCTTTTGCTAATCTTTTAGATTAGTACGCTTGAAAATGCCAGTTCCGCTGGCGAAATACGTATCGCGTAATTATTTATTTAATTGCCGATGTGGTAAAAGGGTGAAACCTTCTTGGTCTTTCACAAATCCTTTTTCAAAAAGTTCTTCCGACATGGTCATGATCGGGCCCGTTGAGAGGAATCGCCTGGCCAGGGGGCAATTATGAAGTTCGACCCTTTTACATTTACGAGCCCCTACACGACCCTGTTCAGACAAAACGATATAACACAAAAAAGAAAGTTTATCTAATTCATAATTTTCGTTTTGACGAATAGAAAAAATACAGAAATTGATTATTTCGACATTTTTTCGATTTTTTAATTTCGACTTTCTTCAAAATTGTAGCTTTTCAAAATTTCGATATTTTGAAGAATTTTTAGTTTTTTAATTTTGGCTTTATTTAAAATTTATTTGAATAAACTTTTTTCTAAAAATACTGACTTTTATTGAAAATTTCGACTTATTTCAAGTATTGACTTTTTGAAGAACCTCAATTTTTCCCTAAATTTGAGTTTTTAAAAAAAATTCTTTTTTGTTTTTGTAATTTAGAGTATTTTTTAAAAACTTTGACGTTTTTTTAAAGTCTTCACATTTTACAATATTTCACTTATTTTGAACATATCAGCTTTTTCGCTTTTTGCCAAAACTTTGTGTTTTTCAAGAAATTTTAAGTTTTGTGTTGATTTGTACTTTTATTGAAAATTTTTATTTTTTTTAAAATTTTGTACACAAAACTTCAACCTTTCTTTAAAATTTCGATTCTTCCAAATTCTCTTCCCTTTTTTTTGTAGCTTCGATTATTTTGAATAATTTTTTTTTTGAAAATTTAAACCCTTTTGCAAGATTTCCACTTTTTTTGAAAAATTCGTTCGTTTTTGTTCAAAATTTTAACTATTTCTTAAAAGGATTGCCCAAAAAAAGTATCGACTATTTTTTGAAAAATTACCTAAAAGAAGTATCGACTTTTTTGAGTAATTCATTTTTTTTTAATTTCGACAATGTTCAAAGCCTGGATTTTTACGTAAATTTGACTTTTTTGAAAAACTCGTTCGTTTTTGTCCAAAATTTTAACTTTTTCTTAAAAAGTATACCCAAAAAAAGTATCGACTATTTCTTAAAAAGATTACCCAAAAGAAGTATCGACTTTTTTGAGTAATTCAATTTTTTTAAATTTCGACAACTTTTAAAGCCTCGATTTTTAAATTTGACTTTTTTGAAAAACTCGTTTGTTTTTGTCCAAAATTTTAACTATTTCTGTAAAAGATTATCCAAAAAGAGTGTCGACTGTTTTAAGTACTTCAATGGTTTTTAATTTCGACCATTTTCAAAGACTCGATTTTACGTAAATTTGGCTTTTTTAAAAAAAATCCTCTTTTTTAAGATTTCGACTTATTTTTCACAACTTCGACATTTTTTGTTAAAATTTCGAATATTTTATTTATTTTGAAAATATCAACCTTTTCGCACTTTCCATTTTTTCCGAAATTTTGACTTTTTTGGAAAATTTTAACTTCAGTGTTATTTTGTACTCTTTTGAAAATTTTCACTTTTGTATAAATTTTGACACATTTTGATCCTATGTCAAAGTTTCGATTCTTCAAAATTTTATTCTTCTATTTTGTAAATTTGATTAATCTGAAATACTTTTTTTTTGGAAAATTTCGACCCTTTTGTAAAATTTCGACCATTTTGTAAAATTTTCACTTCTTTGAAAAATTTGTTCGTTTTTGTTCAAAATTTTAACTATTTCTTAAAAAGATTACCCAAAAAATGTATCGACTATTTCTTAAAAAGATTGCCCAAAAGAAGTATCGACTTTTTTGAGTAATTCGGTTTTTTTTAATTTCGACAATATTTAAAGCCTCGATTTTTACGTAAATTTGACTTTTTTTAAAAAACTCGTTCGCTTTTTGTCCAAAATTTTAACTATTTCTTAAAAAGATTGTCCAAATAAAGTATCGACTATTTCATAAAAGATTACCCAAAAGAAGTACCGACTTTTTTGATTAATTCAGTTTTTTTTTTCATTTCGACAATATTTAAAGCCTCAATTTTTACGTAAATTTGACTTTTTTGAAAAACTCGTTCGTTTTTGTTTAAAATTTTAACTGTCTTTTAAAAAGGTTACCCAAAAGGGGTATCGACTGTTTTAGATAATTCAATCTTTTTCAATTTCGACCATTTTCAAAGACTCGATTTTACGTAAATTTGACTTTTTAAAAAAATCCCCTTTTTTAAGATTTCGACTTATTTTTGAAAACTTCCACGTTATTTGTTAAAATTTCGAATATCTTATTTATTTTGAAAATATCAACCTTTTCGCACGTTCCCTTTTTTCCAAAATTTTGACTTTTTCCGAAAATTTTAACTTTAGTGTTATTTTGAACTTTTTTGAAAATTTTCACTTTTTTTACAAATTTTGACACAAAATTTCGATCTTATGTTAAAATTTCGATAATTTAAAATTTTATTTTTCTGTTCTGTAAATTTGATTATTCTGAAATACTTTTTTTTTAGAAAATTTCGACCTTTTTAAAAATTTCGACCCTTTTGTAAAATTTTCACTTCTTTTTTAAAAAATTTGTTCTTTTTGTTCAAAATTTTAACTACTTCTTAAAAAGATTGCCCAAAATAAGTATCGACTATTTCTTAAAAAGATTGCCCAAAAGAAGTATCGACTTCTTTGAGTAATTCGGTTTTTTTTAATTTCGACAATATTTAAAGCCTCGATTTTTACGTAAACTTGACTTTTTTTAAAAAACTCCTTCGTTTTTGTCCAAAATTTTAACTATTTCTTAAAAAGATTGTCCAAATAAAGTATCGACTATTTCATAAAAAGATTACCCAAAAGAAGTACCGACTTTTTTGATTAAATCAGTTTTTTTTCATTTCGACAATATTTAAAGCCTCAATTTTTACGTAAATTTGACTTTTTTGAAAAACTCGTTCGTTTTTGTTTAAAATTTTAACTGTTTCTTAAAAAGGTTGCCCAAAAGGGGTATCGACTGCTTTAGATAATTCAATCTTTTTCAATTTCGACCATTTTCAAAGACTCGATTTTACGTAAATTTAACTTTTAAAAAAAAAATCCCCTTTTTTAAGATTTCGACTTATTTTTGAAAACTTCCACGTTTTTTGTTAAAATTTTGAATATCTTATTTATTTTGGAAATATCAACCTTTTCGCATGTTCCCTTTTTTCCTAAATTTTGACTTTTTCCGAAAATTTTAACTTAAGTGTTATTTTGTAATTTTTTGAAAATTTTCACTTTTTTTACAAATTTTGACACAAAATTTCGATCTTATGTCAAAATTTCGATTATTTAAAATTTTATTCTTCTGTTCGGTGAATTTGATTATTCCGAAATACTTTTTTTTAAAAAAATTTCGACCTTTTTGTAAAATTTCGACCCTTTTGTAAAATTTTCAGTTCTATTTTGAAAAATTTATTCGTTTTTGTTCAAAATTTTAACTAATTGTTAAAAAGATTGCCCAAAATAAGTATCGACTATTTCTAAAAAAGAATACTCAAAAGAAGTATCGACTTTTTTTGAGTAATTCAGTTTTTTTTAATTTTGACAATATTTAAAGCCTCGATTTTACGTAAATTTGACTTTTTTGAAAAACTCGTTCGTTTTTGTCCAAAATTTGAACTATTTCTTTAAAAGATTGACCAAATAAAGTATCGACTATTTCATAAAAAGATTACCCAAAAGAAGTACCGACTTTTTTGATTAAATCAGTTTTTTTTCATTTCGACAATATTTAAAGCCTCAATTTTTACGTAAATTTGACTTTTTTGAAAAACTCGTTCGTTTTTGTTTAAAATTTTAACTGTCTCTTAAAAAGGTTACCCAAAAGGGGTATCGACTGTTTTAGATAATTCAATCTTTTTCAATTTCGACCATTTTCGAAGACTCGATTTTACGTAATTTGACTTTTAAAAAAAAATCCCCTTTTTTAAGATTTCGACTTATTTTTGAAAACTTCCACGTTTTTTGTTAAAATTTCGAATATCTTATTTATTTTGAAAATATCAACCTTTTCGCACGTTCCCCTTTTTTTCCTAAATTTTGACTTTTTCCGAAAATTTTACTTTAGTGTTATTTTGAACTTTTTTGAAAATTTTCATTTTTTTTTACAAATTTTGACACAAAATTTCGATCTTACGTTAAAATTTCGATTATTTAAAATTTTATTCTTCTGTTCTGTAAATTTGATTATTCTAAAATACTTTTTTTTTAGAAAATTTCGACCTTTTTGTAAAATTTCGACCCTTTTGTAAAATTTTCACTTCTTCTTTGAGAAATTTATTCGTTTTTGTTAAAAATTTTTACTATTTCTTAAAAAGATTACTCAAAAAAAGTATCGACTATTTCTTAAAAAGATTGACCAAAAGAAGTATCGACTTTTTTGAGTAATTCGGTTTTTTTTAATTTCGACAATTTTAAAAGCCTCGATTTTTACGTAAATTTGACTTCTTTAAAAAATTCGTTCGTTTTTGTTCAAAATTTGAACTGCTTCTTAAAAATTTTAACCCTTGTGTAAATTTTTGTTTTAATTCGACTATTTCAAAGCCTCTACTTTTACGTAGACTTAACTTTTTAAAAAACTTTACTTTGTTTTTAAAATTCCGACCTTTTCTTTAAATCTTCGACATTTTTTTCCAAAATAACAACTAATTTTTGGAAGCTTCGACCTTTTTTTCCAAAATTTCAACTTTTTTTTGGAAACGTCGACATTTATTTCCAAAATTGCAACTTTTTTTTTTAATAAATTTGATCATTTTTCAAAACTACTTTCAAAATTTTAACTTTCTCGAATCTTTTACTTTTGGTAAATTCAAATCTTTGTCAAATTCGCCTTCTACTGAAAATTTCAAATTTTTTGAAAGAATCCGACGCTTTAAATTTTAAATTTAATTTAAAATGGAGTATTTTTCATGTTTAAGCGTCGAGAACTTAAAAAAAAAGTAGAAATTTAGAATAATTGTCGAGTTTAAAATCTTAAATGATGAATTTTCAGAAAAAAAGCACACTTTTCGAGTAAAAATTTAAAGTTATATAAACTATCTTATTATTAACATTATCATTCGAGAAAAAGAAGTATAATATGGCAGCTCACCTCCTCTCTCAGTAGGAGTGGTTAAAATTCTAATATTTCAACTGAAATTTACATTTTTTTTTGGTGGAACGAACTGGTCCTTGGTTATCTTTAAAAATTGAAATACGAAACTTGTCCCCTGAAACTAGGAAAGCATAAAAAACACAACAAAGGTTGCTGCACTAACGCGTTTCGATAGCCAAGCTCTCATCTTCAGAGATACTCAATTTTTTGAAATAAGTCGAAATTTTTAATGAAGTGAAAGGAAAGTCTCTTTGAAGAAGATAGCTTGGCTGTCGAAACGCGTTAGAGCAACCTTTGTTGTGTTTTTTATGCTTTCCTGGTTTCAGGGGACAAGTTTCGTATTTCAATTTTTAAAGATAACCAAGGACCAGTTCGTTCCACCAAAAAAAAAAATGTAAATTTCAGTTGAAATATTAGAATTTTAAATTTATGAAATTTACATAAAAAATATTCCCAAAAATCTCGGCCTTATTCACGAAATGTCCAACCTCAAAACGAATACTTGACTCATTTTCCAAATATTCAAATTTTAAACGCGAAATTTTGGCAGAGATTTTAACATTGCGGGAGTCAGCTTCACGAAAAAAACCTGAAGATTCGTGAAAATGTCGAAATTTATAAAAAAAAAATTCGCGAATTTCAGCGTTTAGCAAATTTTCACTTGAAGCTTCAGGAAGAATCGAAATTTTCGCCTGAGAGTCCAAAATTTTCGACTGGAAGTCGAACTGAGAAGAAATTTGTTTTTTTTGTATGTATCTCTCTGAAGATGACAGCTTGGCTGTCGAACCGCGTTAGAGCAACGTTTGTTGTGTTTTTTAATCTTTCTTGGTTTCAGGGGACAAGATCTGTATTTCAATTTTTGAAGATAACCAAGGACCAGTCCGTTCCATGAAAATAATAATAATAATTAGAGGGTGTCAGTATAATCAAAAAGTTTTGTATTTCAATTTTCGAAAAGAAATAGTGAAAAGAGGAAATTCAGATTTCGTGTTTAAAAATGGGAAACATAAAATTGTGAGAATCAGAATAAACAATGGTTTGCGAAAGTAAAAAGAATAAAAGAGATTTAGGTAAACAATTCTCAAAAATTTACAATTTTTTTTGTTGAAATTCTAATTTGAAATCTAAATGTTGACATTTTTCTCGTGATATCGACTCCCAAGTTCGACATTACGTTCAAAATTTCAAGAATTCTGAAACAAGCTGAAATTTTGGGTTTATTTTGGAAATTTTGACTTTAAAGTTAAAATATTGATTTTTTTCGAAATTTTGACTCTTAAACTCAGCTTTTTGACTTTGAAGTTCAATTGTCTTGTAAGCTTAAACCTTCTTATTTATTCCTAACTATTAAACGTTATTAACAAATAAAACAACAACGTAGAATTTTTAATTTTTGTTTTTGTTTTAATTGTTAATTAAGCTTAATAGTTAGGAATAAATAAGAAGTTTTAAACTTACCAGATAACGTTTTGAACTTAAAAGTTAGAATTTCGATAAAAAAATCAGTGTTTTAAATTTAGTTAACATTTCAAAAAAAAAAAAACCCAAAATTTCAGCTTGTTTCGGAATATTGAAGACTTCCACAAAGGGTGAGAAATGTCAATATAATTCTTATTTATTTTTTAATTTGAAAGCTCGAAATTTCATTTAAAATTAAAAATAATAAATAATAAAATTTCTAAATAAAGGTTGAAATTTTGAGGAAAAACCATAAAGAGGATGTCATTAGTGAGGCAAAATTTCATAACAATAATCTTTTCGATATGAAGGGTCCCAAGAATGTGACAGGGAATGTTCCCAATTAAATCAAAATATGAATGGAATGTCGCTTATGTCCTGATTTAATTAGAAACATTTTAAATACATGTAAACGTACTGATTTAGGAGGGATTTGATGAACACAGACAAAGATACTTTTATGTAATCCCTACCTTATCTCTTTACATCAAGAATTGAAACAAAGCCGGCGAAGTTCTATCGCAAATCGTACGTCGTCTGAAATGAAACTCTTCTCGTCGTGCTTGATGATTCCTCCAGATTGACGCGACGCGCACTAACGTTTTCCATTTCAGCTACTTCCTTTTCAGCAGCTTTTCAAACAAGCAAATTTCAATCTGGTCATGCGCCGGAAGAAGCATTTTCGCCAACTTTGATTTGCACCAGACGAATCAAAGTGGAAAGTTGGGGTTTTCAAGTTCCACTAGAAACCACAAAGGGCCATTAGCGGCCCCATCGAATGTTTTACTTATACATCGCAAGGTGTTAGGATGTAGGGAAGTGATAGAAAATAAACTTATTTATTTATTTTTGAAGTGAAAACTTTTTTTTTTTGGTGGAAGGGACTGGTCCTTGGTTATCTTCAAAAAGTGAAATACAAATCTTGTCCCCTGAAACCAAGAAAGATTAAAAAAAACACAAAATGTTGACTTTTTTTTTAATTTCCCGTAGCAAAAATTTATACCTTTTTTAAAATATTTGCTAGACATTTTGAAAAAAATTTTAACTTCATTAAAAAGGTTTATCATTTAAAAAAATTTTAATCGTTTGAAAATTTCGACTTAATATTGAAAATTTTGACTTTTTTTTGGTTTTTTACGAAATATCAACTGCATTTTAAAAATTCAGACTCCTTTTCACGCTTTTTTGTAAACGTGACTTTTAAACAATTGAATCATTGTTAATAATTTAAATCTTTTGAAAATCCTGTCTTTCTCAGGACCTTTTTTTGAAATTTTTAAGTAATATTGAAATTTTTGACTTTATTTTAGGTTTTTTACGAAATATCAACTGTATTTTAAAAATTCAGACTCCTTTTCACACTCAACACTCATTTTCGGAATTTAAACATTTGTTTGAACATTTTGTCTATTAAATTCCCCTTTTTATCGAAAATTTATATAATTTCATGAATTTTGACTAGAGATTTTGAATTTTTTATAAGCTCGACTTTCTTAAAAATGTCCATAATTTTTGAAAATTTGAATTGTTTAAAAATCTCGTCTCTTTCAAGATTTTAACTTTTTCTCGAAATTTCAACTTAATTTTGGTAATTGTTCTCTATATTTCTAAACTGGGTCATAGAAATGTTAAATAAAATTAATAAACATAAACCTAATTTTGGAAATTTCAACCTTTTTGGGTTTTTTTAGCGAAATTTCTCCTATTTTAAAAATTCAGACTCATTTTCAGAATTTCGACTATTTTTTTGAAAATGTTGACTTTTTTTTAAATTTTCCTTCTTACTGAAAGTTTATAAAACGTTTTTGAAATTGCGAACAGAAATTTAGACTTTTTCGTAAACGTGACTTTTAAACAATTGAATCATTGTTAATAATTTAAATCTTTTGAAAATCCTGTCTTTCTCAGGACCTTTTTTTGAAATTTTTAAGTAATATTGAAATTTTTGACTTTTTTTAAGGTTTTTTACGAAATATCAACTGTATTTTAAAAATTCAGACTCCATTTCACACTCAACACTCCTTTTCGGAATTTAAACTTTTTTTTGATAATTTTGTCTATTAAATTCCCCTTTTTATCGAAAATTTATATAATTTTGTAAATTTTGACTAGAGATTTTGAATTTTTTATAAGCTCGACTTTCTTAAAAATGTCCATAATTTTCGAAAATTTGAATTTTTTAAAAATCTCGTCTCTTTCAAGATTATGACTTTTTCTCGAAATTTCAACTTAATTTTGGAAATTGTTCTCTATATTTCTAAACTGGGTCATAGAAATGGTAAATAAAATTAATAAACATAAACCTAATTTTGGAAAGTTCGACCTTTTTCGGTTTTTTTAGCGAAATTTCTCCTATTTTAAAAATTCAGACTCATTTTCAGAATTTAGACTATTTTTTTGAAAACGTTGACTTTTTTTTTTTAATTTTCCTTCTTACTGAAAATTGATAAACCGTTTTTAAAATTGCGAACAGAAATTTAGACTTTTTTGTAAACGTAACTTTTAAACAATTGAATCATTGTTAATAATTTAAATCTTTTGAAAATCCTGTCTTTCTCAGGACCTTTTTTTGAAATTTTTAAGTAATATTGAAATTTTTGACTTTTTTTTAGGTTTTTTACGAAATATCAACTGTATTTTAAAAATTCAGACTCCTTTTCACACTCAACACTCCTTTTCGGAATTTAAACTTTTTTTTGAAAATTTTGTCTATTAAATTCCCCTTTTTATCGAAAATTTATATAATTTTGTAAATTTTGACTAGAGATTTTGAATTTTTTATAAGCTCGACTTTCTTAAAAATGTCCATAATTTTCGAAAATTTGAATTTTTTAAAAATCTCGTCCCTTTCAAGATTTTGACTTTTTCTCGAAATTTCAACTTAATTTTGGAAATTGTTCTCTATATTTCTAAACTGGGTCATAGAAATGTTAAATAAAATTAATAAACATAAACCTAATTTTGGAAATTTCAGCCTTTTTCGGTTTTTTTAGCGAAATTTATCCTATTTTAAAAATTCAGACTCATTTTCAGAATTTAGACTATTTTTTTGAAAATGTTGACTTTTTTTTTTAATTTTCCTTCTTACTGAAAATTGATAAATCGTTTTTAAAATTGCAAACAGAAATTTAGACTTTTTTGTAAACGTAACTTTTAAACAATTGAATCATTGTTAATAATTTAAATCTTTTGAAAATTCTGTCTTTCTCAGGACCTTTTTTTGAAATTTTTAAGTAATATTGAAATTTTTGACTTTTTTTTTAGGTTTTTTACGAAATATCAACTGTATTTTAAAAATTCAGACTCCTTTTCACACTCAACACTCCTTTTCGGAATTTAAACTTTTTTTTGATAATTTTGTCTATTAAATTCCCCTTTTTATCGAAAATTTATATAATTTTGTAAATTTTGACTAGAGATTTTGAATTTTTTATAAGCTCGACTTTCTTAAAAATGTCCATAATTTTCGAAAATTTGAATTTTTTAAAAATCTCGTCTCTTTCAAGATTATAATTTTTTCTCGAAATTTCAACTTAATTTTGGTAATTGTTCTTTGTATTTCTAAACTGGGTCATAGAAATGGTAAATAAAATTAATAAACATAAACCTAATTTTGGAAAGTTCAACCTTTTTCGGTTTTTTTAGCGAAATTTCTCCTATTTTAAAAATTCAGACTCATTTTCAGAATTTAGACTATTTTTTTGAAAATGTTGACTTTTTTTTTTAATTTTCCTTCTTACTGAAAATTGATAAACCGTTTTTAAAATTGCGAACAGAAATTTAGACTTTTTTGTAAACGTGACTTTTAAACAATTGAATCATTTTTAATAATTTAAATCTTTTGAAAATCCTGTCTTTCTCAGGACTCTTTTTTTAAATTTTAAGTTAATATTGAAGATGTTGACTTTTTTTGGGTTTTTTACGAAATATCAACTGTATTTTAAAAATTAAAACTCCTTTCCAGACTGTAGACTCCTTTTCAGAAGAAGAAGACTATTTTTTTTTAAATGTTGACCTTTTTTTGTAGTGTTCCTTCTTATTGAAAATTTATAAACCGTTTTTGAAATTTTGAACAGAAACTTTGACTTTTTTGTAAACGTGACTTTTAAAAAATTTGATCATTTTTAATAATTTAAATCTTTTGAAAATCCTGCCTTTCTCAAGACTTTTTTTTCGAAATTTTAACTTAATATTGGCATTTTTTTGGTGGAACGGACTGGTCCTTGGTTATCTTTAAAAATTGAAATACAGAACTAGTCCCCTGAAACCAAGAAAGATTAAAAACCACAACAAAGTTTGCTGTAGTTTCTCTCTGAAGATGATAGCTTGGCTGTCGAAACGCGTGTGTTTTTTAATCTTTCTTGGTTTCAGGGGGCAAGTTCAGTTTTTTTTTAATATTGGCAATTTCGTCCTTTTTTCGGTTTTTTACGAAATATCAACTGTATTTTAAAAATTCAGACTCCTTTTTAGAATTTAGACCATTTTTTTGTAAAATGTTGACTTTTTCCTTTGTAATTTTCCTTCTTGTTGAAAATTTATAAACCATTTTTGAAATTTTGACTTTTTTGTAAACGTAAGTTTTAAAAAATTTCATCATTTTTAATAATTTAAATCTTTTGAAAATCCTGACTTTCTCAAGACTTTTTTTTCGAAATTTTAACTTAATATTGGCATTTTTTTGATGGAACGGACTGGTCCTTGGTTATTTTTAAAAATTGAAATACAGAACTTGTCCCCTGAAACCAAGAAAGATTAAAAAACACAACAAAGTTTGCTGTAGTTTCTCTCTGAAGATGATAGCTTGGCTGTCGAAATGCGTGTGTTTTTTAATATTTCTTGGTTTCAGGGGGCAAGTTCAGTTTTTTTTTAATATTGGCAATTTCGTCCTTTTTTCGATTTTTTACGAAATATCAACTGTATTTTAAAAATTCAGACTCCTTTTTAGAATTTAGACCATTTTTTTGTAAAATGTTGACTTTTTCTTTGTAATTTTACTTCTTATTGAAAATTTATAAACCGTTTTTGAAATTTTGAACAGAAATTTCGACTTTTTTTCAACTTTTTACGAAATTTTAACTCTATTTTAAAAATTTAGACTCCTTTTCAGAATTTAGACTCCTTTTCGAAATTTAGACTATTATTTTGTAAAATGTTGACCTTTTTTTTTGTAATTTTCTTTCTTATTGAAAATTTATAAACCGTTTTTGAAATTTTGAACAGAAACTTTGACTTTTTTGTAAACGTGACTTTTAAAAAATTTGATCATTTTTAATAATTTAAATCTTTTGAAAATCCTGCCTTTCTCAAGACTTTTTTTTCGAAATTTTAACTTAATATTGGCATTTTTTTGGTGGAACGGACTGGTCCTTGGTTATCTTTAAAAATTGAAATACAGAACTAGTCCCCTGAAACCAAGAAAGATTAGAAAACACAACAAAGTTTGCTGTAGTTTCTCTCTGAAGATGATAGCTTGGCTGTCGAAATGCGTGTGTTTTTTAATCTTTCTTGGTTTCAGGGGGCAGGTTCAGTTTTTTTTAATATTGGCAATTTCGTCCATTTTTCGGTTTTTTACGAAATATCAACTGTATTTTAAAAATTCAGACTCCTTTTTAGAATTTAGACCATTTTTTTGTAAAATGTTGACTTTTTCTTTGTAATTTTACTTCTTATTGAAAATTTATAAACCATTTTTGAAATTTTGAACAGAAATTTTGACTTTTTTGTAAACGTGACTTTTAAAAAATTTGATCATTTTTAATAATTTAAATCTTTTGAAAATCCTGCCTTTCTCAAGACTTTTTTTTCGAAATTTTAACTTAATATTGGCATTTTTTTGGTGGAACGGACTGGTCCTTGGTTATCTTTAAAAATTGAAATACAGAACTAGTCCCCTGAAACCAAGAAAGATTAAAAAACACAACAAAGCTTGCTCCAGTTTCTCTCTGAAGATGATAGCTTGGCTGTCGAAACGTGTTAGAGCAACCTTTGTTGTGTTTTTCAATCTTTGTTGGTTTCAGGGGACAAGTTCTGTATTTCAATTTTTTAATATTGGCAATTTCGACTGTTTTTCAGCTTTTTACGAAGTTTCAACTGTATTTTAAAAATTCAGACTCCTTTTCACAATTTAGACTCCTTTTCAGAATTTAGACTCCTTTTCAGAATTTAGACTCCTTTTCAGAATTTAGACTATTATTTTGTAAAATGTTGACCTTGTTTTTTATAATTTTCCTTCTTATTGAAAATTTATAATCCGTTTTTGATATTTTGAACAAAAATTTCGACTTTTTTTCGGTTTTTTACGAATTATTAACTGTATTTTAAAAATTCGGACTCGTTTTCAGAATTTAGACTCCTTTTCAGAATTTAGACTATTATTTTGTAAAATGTTGACCTTTTTTTTTGTAATTTTCTTTCTTATTGAAAATTTATAAACCGTTTTTGAAATTTTGAACAAAAATTTTGACTTTTTTGTAAACGTGACTTTTAAAAAATTTGATCATTTTTAATAATTTAAATCTTTTGAAAATCCTGCCTTTTTGAAGACTTTTTTTCGAAATTTTAACTTAATATTAGCATTTTTTTAGTGGAACGGACTAGTCTTTGGTTATCTTCAAGAATTGAAATACAAAACTTGTCCCCTGAAATCAAGAAAGATTGAAAAACACAACAAAGGTTGCTTTGCTTTCTGAAGATGATAGCTTGGCTGTCGAAACGCTTTAGAGCAACCTTTGTTGTGTTTTTTAATCTTTCTTGATTTCAAGGGAGAAGTTCTGTATTTCAATTTTTTAATATTGACAATTTCGATTTTTTTTCGCTTTTTTACGAATATCAACTGTATTTTAAAAATTCAGACTCGTTTTCAGAATTTAGAATCCTTTTCAGAATTTAAACTCCTTTTCAAAATTTAGACTATTTTTTCATAAAATGTTAACCCTTTTTTTTGTAATTTTCCTTCTTATTGAAAATTTATAAACCGTTTTTAAAATTTTTGACAGAAATTTTGACTTTTTTGTAAACGTGAAAGCTTAGAAAAAATGGCAACTGTCGGCTACAAATAAAAAATTTATTTAAGTAGGACGAGATTTTCTTCACATTGGATCTTCCTTACATTTTAGAAAGTTTGTGATGGGCTTCAATTTAAATAACACATCAAAGCCCTTTGCGTTTGTCAGAGCCCTGTAATATGCTCCACAAATTCGCTTCTGTCCCAAATTTAATAGCAACGAATGAGGGAAGTTTGATTTAACTTTATTTGGCTACTTTATAGAATCAAAAGCTATCGATTTTACCCCAAAACACAAACAACATTTTTCCGGAAATTAACAATAATATTAAATATTTACGTCATGAACAGTTATCTGTCAATTATATCAGCGAATTTATGTCATCAAATCCGATAACAGAATATCGGTAATTTTAAAACAACTCACTCAAACTATTTGCAAAATTTATTGATCAACAAATAGACTCGTTTAAATATCAGTTCGTAAAATCGTTGTTTATGTAAATATTATAATTTAGTTAACTGAAACGTGTATCTCGAACTCTTTACTATTGAAAAAAAATCAATTAAATCAGGGCATCGAACCAGAACTGAACCGAAAACCGGAAGCCAAAAAAAACCGTTATTTGTGTCGAAACGTTAACTGGAAAAAACCGGAAAACATAATGGTTTGTTTCGGTTCGTTGTTAAAATAATTTTTATTTTACCCTAAAGTTTGGGTTTTTTTTTTTGAAATTTCGATTTCTATTTTAGAATTTTACACAAATTCATGCAACTCTCATCCGAAATATAAAAAGCTTAGCTGTCGAAATGCATTTTTTTTTTAAGTTTAATCCACTCATAAAGGGTAACCCCATTATGCTTTCAAAGCACTTTTATTGTGTTTTTTAATCGTTCTTGGTTTCAGGAGACAAGATTTAAGATTTGCATTTCAATTTTTGAAAATAACCAAGGACCGGTCCGTTCCACCAAAATTTTTGAATGAAACTTAATAAAAAAGTAGAATTCTTGAAAAAAATTAAAATTTCTTTGGCAAATTTTGTTTGAATTTTTAAGCTTGAAAGTTCAACGTTTTTAAAAATAAATGTCGAATGTCTCTCACTTTGACTTTTTCCTAAAATCTCCCAGTTTAAATGCGAAAATTTTATTTGTTTTTTGTTACTTTCGAGAAAATTGGACTCTCTTTGGAAAACTTTAAATTTTTACCAATTTACAACTTTTTTTCCCTAAATTTCGATTTCTTTCTCAAACTTACGATTTTTTTTCTTAAACTTACGATTTTTTTTCAAACTTTCAAGCTCCTTTGAAAATTTTTTTTCTCAAAATTTGTTTAAGGTTTCTAAACTTCTCGTTTTGATTTTTTATCATCTCAAAATTACGAGTTTACTTTAAATAAGATTTTTGAAAGATTTTAAAACTTGAAATAGAAACTTACTTATTTTCTAAGAAAATGTTGACTTTATTTTCAAAATTTTAAGCCAAATTAAATTTTAAGGTGTATGTTATGTTAATTTTCGGTTCTATTTTGAAATATGGACTTATTTTCTCGAAATATTTCTTTTCTTTTCCTAAAATTTCGAGTTTAAGATAACATTTTAGGTTCCATTGTAAATTTGGACTAAAACAGTGGAGTCTTTTTCACTGAAACCATTTTTTTTGCAAATTTGAATTTTTCTGAAAAGTCCCACTTTTTCTTCAGAACACTCCCAATTTGTTCTTCTTCTTAAACTTGGATTTTTCCATTTATAAGCTAATGTCCCTATTTTTTGGAAGTTATTGATAAAAATTTTGAATTTTCTTAAATGTTTCCCTTCAGATTTCACCTTAATTTCAATATGCGAATTTTCTTTTCGAAATTCCAAATTCTAATGATTTTTTACGATCCCGATTTTTAAAAAGTTCTCAAAATTCCAGGATTTGATTTTTTTCCCAAAATTTTCAATAACATCTCTCTATTTCTAATTTTTCCTAGAAATTTGGAATTTCAGTTAAATTTGGTAGAACGGACTCCACTAAAATAGTGGAGTCTTTTTCACTGAAACAATTTTTTTTGCAAATTTGAATTTTTCTGAAAATTCCAACTTTTCTTCAGAACACTCTCAATTTGTTCTTCTTCTTAAACTTGGATTTTTCCATTTATAAGCTAATGTCCCTATTTTTTGGAAGTTATTGATAAAAATTTTGAATTTTCTTAAATGTTTCCCTTCAGATTTCACCTTAATTTCAATATGCCAATTTTCTTCTCGAAATTGCAAATTCTAATGATTTTTTACGATCCCGACTTCGAAACAGTTCCCAAAATTCCAGGATTTGATTTTTTTTCCCAAAATTTTTGATGAAATCTCGCTATTTCTAATTTTTCCCAGAAATTTGGACTTTCAGTTAAATTTGGTGGAACGGACTCCACTAAAACAGTGGAGTCTTTTTCACTGAAACATTTTTTTACAAATTTCAATTTTTCTGAAAATTTCAATTTTCCTGAAAATTCCAACTTTTCTTCAGAACATTCCCAATTTGTTCTTCTTCTTAAACTTGGATTTTTCCATTTATAAGCTAACCTCCCTATTTTTGGGAAGTTATTAATAAAAATTTCGAATTTTTTTAAATGTTGTCCTTCAAATTTCACCTTAATTTCAATATGCCAATTTTCTTCTCAAAATTCCAGATTCTAATGAGTTTTTACTATCCCGTTTTCAAAAAAGTTTCCAAAATTCCAGGATTTGACTTTTTTTCTCGAAATTTTCGGTAAAATCTCGCTATTTCTAATTTTTCCTAGAAATTTGGAATTTCAGCTAAATTTGGTGGAAGGGACCGGTCCTTGGTTATCTTCAAAAATTGAAATACAAATTTTGTCCCCTGAAACAAAAAAAAAAGCAATCTTTTTTGAATTCAGGGGACAAGATGTGTATTTCAATTTTAGTGGAAATTTCAAGAGAAACATGCAACATTTATATTCCAATTTAAAGCCAAGATTTTGACATTTTGAGAGTAAACTGGAAACGCTGACATGTCAGAAAAGTTCTAATTTGAACTTCCAATTTGTTTTGGTTTTGTTTGTGCTATATTTGACTTTTTTCTTAAAATTTCGACTTTAGCCTCGAAGCTTCGGTTTTCTTTTCAGATTGTTTTGAATTTAGGCAGCTTTAAAATTGAAATTTAGTTACATCTTGAATTTTTTGTAGAATTAGTTCAAAATTTAAAAATTCGTAATTTGGAAAAGGCGATTCTTCAAAAAAAATTAAAACAGGGGACAAGATTTGTATTTCAATTTTTGAATATAAAAGTATTTTAAAATTAAAAAAAAAGACATTAATATGCATTCAGTTTCAGTTTATACAACTTTGTGAAATATTAAAGTGTTCGTATTTTAGGTATTTTTCAGCATCGTTTTTGAAGTGCCAAAAGTGTTAATAATATCTAACTAAGGATGATACATTCACACAAAAAAATGCAATTATCTAATTGAATACATCGTACACCTAAGGATTCTTCGAATCGTTTATTTCTTTCATATATACGTCAAAAGAAGTTGGGTTTGAGAAGTCTTTGAAAACTTTTTCTGTTCGCCTGAAGTTGCGTTATTTATCATTTCAAATAACTGGGGGATGAGCTATCAGTGGTCCCCATACAAATCAGTAATTGGCACTCCCTCGAATGATACCATTTTACAAGTACTGTTGTCATAAGTGTCACAACCCTTTATTTTGAACCTTTTTTTGAACATAAAAAAGACCGTTTCGTATTTGAAACATAAAAATTCAATTTTATTAAACATTCGCCCTTTATCCGTCTCCAAAATTCTTTCCACGAGTAAAGTTCTCTCCACGATCGAAGTTCTTTTACACTTAAAGTGAATTAAATATAGAAATTCAATCAAATTCTATTTCTTAAAAAAGAAAAGGTCGAAAAAGATTTTCCGTGTAATTTATCAATTTGACGTGTGTTATTTAGCGCCTCTGGTTTTCGGTGACGTAAGTGGCGAATAGGAAGCTGGATAAATGTGTCTAAAATACATCGATTCTCACCTTCTAACATACAAAAGTCTGCCCAAGGATAGAGTTAACTGAAATTGGGGTGGTTTCTTAGAGAATCGGCTCAAGAGAGCTCCACGTGATTTATTTTCACGTGTCAGGACATGTTTTCGCAAAGTAATACCGCGTATTACTTATCAAATTAAATTTTGCTCTAAAAGCTTGCGTAATCAAAGGGCAAAAGTTGAAACTCTACCAGGACTTGATTTCATTATGCAAGAAGTAAATTATTCAAATAAATACAATTAAATGTAATAGATCCTAGCTTAGCAGTCGTATGGTTTATATAATTTATTGTTGCCACACATCAAGTGCCAAATTAGGCACAAGGACAGCCAATTTTTTAATCTGTTGATCAATGTACTATTCAAATGTTATTTGCAATTTTTTAAGGGGAGTAGTGGGCTGTCTTCTCTAAAATCCTTAAAGTGGTTGCAGGTCCAAGTTTGGACCTAATAAAATAAACGAAGTACCGAATGAATCACATTGGGGAAGCGCATATATTTATACCTAACTTCTATGCGGGAACCTTCCATTTTTTGAAACATCTAGAAGGCATAGGGCAGTTTCGACTTGTACAACGACCGTCTGGTAAATTCTACTAAAGCGGTCCATACTCTCCACATCATTTAAAATTCTACGCTGAGTTCGTTACAATATGTAACTTACTTTTAGATTTTTGCTTGGAAGTTCCCGAATTGTGATTCAAAATGTGGCTGTTGCCATATCTAGGGAAAATGCCACATTAGCCACAAAGGACAGCCAATTTTTTAATCCGTTGATCAATGTAGTATTTAAATTTTATTTGCAATTTTTTAAGGAGAGTAGTGAGTTGTCTTCTCTAAAATTCTTAAAGTGGTTGCAGGTCCAAGTTTGGATCTAATATAATAAACGAAGTACCGAATGAATCACATTGGGGAAGCGCATATATTTATACCTAACTTCTATGGGGAACCTTCCATTTTTTGAAACATCTAGAAGGCATAGGGCAGTTTCGAGTTGTACAACGACCGTCTGGTAAATTCTACTAAAGCGGTCCATACTCTCCACATCATTTAAAATTTTACGCTGAGTTCGTTACAATATGTAACTTACTTTTAGATTTTTGCTTGGTAGTTCCCGAATTGTGATTCAAAATGTGGCTGTTGCCATATCTGGAAAAATGCCACATTAGCCACAAAGGACAGCCAATTTTTTAATCCGTTGATTAATGTAGTATTTGAATTTTATTTGCAATTTTTCAAGGGGAGTAGTGGGCTGTCTTTTCTAAAATTCTTAAAGTGGTTGCAGGTCCAAGTTTGGACCCAATTAAATAAACAAAGTACCAAATGAATCACATTGGGGAAGCGCATATATTTATACCTAACTTCTATGCGGGAGCCTTCCGTGTTTTGAAACATCCAAAAGGCATATGGCAGTTTCGAGTTGAATGCCTCAACAACCGTCTGGTAAATTCCACTAAAGCGGTCCATACTCTCCCCATCATTTAAAATTTTACGCTGAGTTCGTTACAATACGCAATTTAATTTTAAATTTTTGCTTGGTAGCTCCCGAATTGTGATACAAAATGTGCCTGTTGCCATATTTGGAGAAAATGCCAAATTAGCCACAAAGGGCAGCCAATTTTTTAATTTGTTGATCAATATACTATTCAAATGTTATTTGCAATTTTTTAAGGGGAGTAGTGGGCTGTCTTCTCTAAAATTCTTAAAGTGGTTGCAGGTTCAAGTTTGGACCTAATAAAATAAACGAAGTGCCGAATGAATCACATTGGGGAAGCGCATATATTTATACCTAACTTCTATGGGGAACCTTCCATTTTTTGAAACATCTAGAAGGCATAGGGCAGTTTCGACTTGTACAACGACCGTCTGGTAAATTCTACTAAAGCGGTCCATACTCTCCACATCATTTAAAATTCTACGCTGAGTTCGTTACAATATGTAACTTACTTTTAGATTTTTGCTTGGAAGTTCCCGAATTGTGATTCAAAATGTGGCTGTTGCCATATCTAGGGAAAATGCCACATTAGCCACAAAGGACAGCCAATTTTTTAATCCGTTGATCAATGTAGTATTCAAATTTTATTTGCAATTTTTCAAGCGGAGTAGTGGGCTGTCTTCTCTAAAATCCTTAAAGTAGTTGCAGGTCAAAGTTGGACCTAATAAAATAAACGAAGTACCGAATGAATCACATTGGGGAAGCGCATATATTTATAGCTAACTTCTATGCGGGTACTTCCATATTTTTGAAACATCGGGAAGGCATAGGGCAGTTTCGAGTTGAACACCTCAACGATCGTCTGGTAAACTCTACTAAAGCGGTCCATACTCTCCACATCATTTAAAATTTTACGCTGAGTTCGTTACAATATGCAATTTACTTTTAAATTTTTGCTTGGTAGTTCACGAATTGTGATACAAAATGACTAAATGTGCTTGTTGTCATATCTGGGGAAAATGCTAAATTAGCCACAAAGGGCAGCCAATTTTTTAATCTGTTAATCAGTGCACTATTCAAATTTTATTTGCAATTTTTCAAGCGGAGTAGTGGGCTGTCTTCTCTAAAATCCTTAAAGTGGTTGCAGGTCCAAGTTTGGACCCAATAAAATAAACGAAGTACCGAATGAATCACATTGGGGAAGCGCATATATTTATAGCTAACTTCTATGCGGGAACTTCCATATTTTTGAAACATCGGGAAGGCATAGGGCAGTTTCGAGTTGAACACCTCAACGATCGTCTGGTAAACTCTACTAAAGCGGTCCATACTCTCCACATCATTTAAAATTTTACGCTGAGTTCGTTACAATATGCAATTTACTTTTAGATTTTTGCTTGGTAGTTCCCGAATTGTGATACAAAATGTGCTTGTTGTCATATCTGGGGAAAATGCCAAATTAGCCACAAAGGACAGCCAATTTTTTAATCTGTTGATCAATGTACTATTCAAATTTTATTTGCAATTTTTCAAGCGGATTAGTGGGCTGTCTTCTCTAAAATCCTTAAAGTAGTTGCAGGTCAAAGTTGGACCTAATAAAATAAACGAAGTACCGAATGAATCACATTGGGGAAGCGCATATATTTATAGCTAACTTCTATGCGGGAACTTCCATATTTTTGAAACATCGAGAAGGCACAGGGCAATTTCGAGTTGTACACCTCAACGACCGTCTGGTAAATTCTACTAAAGCGGTCCATACTCTTCACATCATTTAAAATTTTACGCTGAGTTCGTTTCAATATGCAATCCACTTTTAGATTTTTGCTTGACAGTTCCCGAATTGTGATTCAAAATGACTAAATGTGCTTGCTGTCATATCTGTGGAAAATGCTAAATTAGCCACAAAGGGCAGCCAATTTTTTAATCTGTTGATCAGTGCACTATTCAAATTTTATTTGCAATTTTTCAAGCGGAGTAGTGGGCTGTCTTCTCTAAAATCCCTAAAGTGGTTGCAGGTCCAAGTTTGGACCTAATAAAATAAACGAAGTATCGAATGAATCACATTGGGGAGGCGCATATATTTATACCTAACTTCTATGCGGGAACTTCCATATTTTTGAAACATCGAGAAGGCATAGGGCAGTTTCGAGTTGAACACCTCAACAACCGTCTGGTAAATTCTACTAAAGCGGTCCATACTCTTCACATCATTTAAAATTTTACGCTGAGTTCGTTACAATATGCAATCCACTTTTAGATTTTTGCTTGTGAATTGTGATACAAAATGACTAAATGTGCTTGTTGTCATATCTGGGGAAAATGCTAAATTAGCCACAAAGGGCAGCCAATTTTTTAATCTGTTGATCAGTGCACTATTCAAATTTTATTTGCAATTTTTCAAGCGGAGTAGTGGGCTGTCTTCTCTAAAATCCCTAAAGTGGTTGCAGGTCCAAGTTTGGACCTAATAAAATAAACGAAGTATCGAATGAATCACATTGGGGAAGCGCATATATTTATACCTAACTTCTATGCGGGAACTTCCATATTTTTGAAACATCGAGAAGGCATAGGGCAATTTCGAGTTGTACACCGCAGCGACCGTCTGGTAAATTCTACTAAAGCGGACCATACTCTCCACATCATTTAAAATTTTACGCTGAGTTCGTTACAATACGCAATTTAATTTTACATTTTTGCTTGTAGTTATCGAATTGTGATACAAAATGGCTAAATGTGCCTATTGACATATCTGGGGAAAATGCCAAATTAGCCACAAAGACAGACAATTTTTTAATCTGTTGATCAATGTACTATTCAAATTTCATTTGCAATTTTTTAAGGGGAGTAGTGGGCTGTCTTCTCTAGAATCCCTTAAGTGGTTGCAAGTTCAAGTTTGGACCTAATAAAATAAACGAAGTACCGAATGAATCACATTGGGGAAGCGCATATATTTATACCTAACTTCTATGCGGGAACTTCCATATTTTTGAAACATCGAGAAGGCATAGGGCAATTTCGAGTTGAACACCTCAACGACCGTCTGGTTAATTCTACTAAAGCGATCCATACTCTCCACAACATTTAAGATTTTATACTGAGTTCGCTACAATATGCAATTTGCTTTTAGATTTTTCTTTGGTAGTTATCGAATTGTGATATAAAATGGCCTGTTGCCATATCTGGGCTCTAAAGACTTCTATTCAAACAATGTCATCCTAAGAATGTCAGTGGATGCTTAAACTTATTAAAGTCATCAACAAATTAATCCTCTTTTCCGCTTAGTGGATAATTTTCAGATAAGGAGCTTAAACCAAGAGGCTATATGGCGTAATTACATCTTTATTTATTGACCCGACTTCGCACACAACGTTTTGTGTATAAGTACGCCGCCGGCTAAGAAGATTATTTCGTTAGGAATCCGATCAAATGAAACAGGAAAATTCAATCTACGTTCCCCAAACGATTTAATTGAAAATCTCTAACCGTTTCTCGATAGCGTGGCTTGAAATGCACATTTTTTTCGATACAGGCAGGTGTTTGTTTATTTTACATTTTCACATGCATTCGATTTCGGTTTGAGCTGTCACGATATGCAAATGTGCTCAACTGTATTTACGTCAGTGGGTTAATTAAAGGTGCTTACAAAAATACATCTCGCCTGTTTCTGATGCATTGGATGTTTTGTTCAAATTGTCATATGCAACAGGTGTAGGGGCTACTGTTACCAATTACAACACGACACACAGAGCACCATCAGTAGTCATCATCAACAGTTGGACAAGAGTGCCTTGGTTTCTCACAATTTTAGGCTTTCGTATCAATTACACAGTGAACGGTCAATAGGCCAAATTAAATCTTGTTTTATTTATGTATGAATTTAAAACTTTATCCAAGTTGTGCGTTATAATTATAATTGTGTTATTATTATAATTGAAAAATAAAAAAAATTAAATACACACTTATTTCTACAATCAATCGAAATATTTATGGACTATGTTGATAGTATATCAGGCGACCAACACACTTTATGGAATGGCGCTATTCGATTCCAACCGTAATTACTGTGTTGCGTGTTTAATAAACCTGTGCTAACTCCGAAATTAATCATCTAAATGAAATAACGTAACAAATTTGATCTGCATTCTTTGGCCAAACCAATTTTATTTTAAAACAATTAATGATAGATGGGTTGAAAGCTTTAAAATGCAAGCACCTATTTCTCCATGATTTTTTTTTCAACAACTATCACGATATTGAAAAAGCCTGTGACCCAGTATAACTAAAACTATATTATACTATAACTAATCCTATTAAAATCTAGATTTTACTTTTAGAAACCTAGGAGATCAGTAGGGGGGCCGTCATTTCTTACACATTTTGAGCTTTAATACCATTGGACCAAAAAATAAAAAAATCAAATTTGTTACTGAGTTCACATTTTCGTAGCAATTTTTTTAAAATTAAAAACCAATAACTAAGACTTGTAGAAAATTCTTTGGAGTTTTCAAAAGTGTATTCGCGTTTTTTGGAAAGTCTATATTTTTAGAGTTATTAATTAGGAAAATTCAAAATGACTCTTTTGTTTAAAATGACGATAACTCGGCGAAAAATCATTGGATATGGCTCGGAGACCAGTCAAATTAAAGCTGATTAAATTATCTAGAAGAGCGTTATGATCGAATCACTAAAGTAGATTGAAATTCGAAGGCATTTTTAAAGATAATAAAAAATTTAGTAAAATTGGTGACTAATACTTTTTTTATAATTACGCAAAAACTACTAATGTCAAAACATGTTAAATTTAAGATCTAAAAACTAGAAACTTGGAGCTTTAACTTGCTCTGTTTTTTTCTCTACGACAATTTTTCTTTGAGTTACAGCCACCTAACAATTTCAGATTTTTTTAAGTCATTTAATTTCTGTATCTTAGTGTAATCCTACTCTTTTTTCTTTAGTGGAACTTGGTTATCTTCAAAAATTGAAACACAAACTTATTCTCTGAAACCAAGGAAGATTAAAAAACACAACAAAGGTTGCTGCACCAACGCGTTTCGATAGCCAAGCTATCATCTTCAGAGAGATACATCTTCAGAGATATCTCTTTGAAAACTAGAAATTTCAAAAGCTATCATCTTCAGAGCGATACTATATAGCTTGGCTATCGAACCTTTGTTGTGTTTTTTAATCTTTCTTGGTTTCAGAGAACAAGTTTGTGTTTCAATTTTTGAAGATAATCAAGGACCACTCCATTCCACCAAAATTAACTGAAGAAAACACTAAAAAATAATTAAAACATCTCTCTGAAGATGAGATATTAAATGTTAGTATCTCTCTGAAGATAATAGCTTAGCTATCAAAACGAGTTAGAGCAACCTATCTTGTGTTTTTTAATCTTTCTTGGTTTCAGAGAACAAGTTTGTGTTTCAATTTTTGAAAATAATCAAGGACCACTCCATTCCACCAAAATTAACTGAAGAAAACACTAAAAAATAATTAAAACATCTCTCTGAAGATGAGATATTAAATGTTAGTATCTCTCTGAAGATAATAGCTTAGCTATCAAAACGAGTTAGAGCAACCTCTCTTGTGTTTTTTAATCTTTCTTGATTTCAAGGGACAAGATTTGTATTTCAATTTTTTTCGAGTATTCTTCCTTGAAAATCGTCGAAAAAATTCGACAAATAATAAACCTTTGAATTTAGATTCGGAATTTCGAGGAAAAAAGTTCCACTAAAGAAAAAAGAGTAGGATTACACTAAGATACAGAAATTAAATGACTTAAAAAAATATGAAATTGTTAGGTGGCTGTAACTCAAAGAAAAATTGTCGTAGAGAAAAATAACAGAGCAGGTCAAAGCTCCAAGTTTCTAGTTTTTAGATCTTAAATTTAACATGTTTTGACATTAGTAGTTTTTGCGTAATTATAAAAAATTAGTAGTCAGAAGTTTTTCTAAATTTTTTATTATCTTTAAAAATGCCTACGAATTTCAATATTCTTTAGTTATTTGATCATAAAGCTCTTTTAGACGATTTAATCAGCTTTAAGTTGACTGGTCTCCTAGCCATATCCAATGATTTTTCGCCGAGTTATCGTCATTTTAAACAAAAAAGTCATTTTGAATTTTTTTCTTGGTTTCGGGGGATAAGATTTGCTTTTCAATTTCTAATCCTACTATTATTCATAATTGATAAACTTTATCTAACATTATATTGAACAATTTGACAACAACGTTAAATACATCGGTTATAAAATGTACATCAAAATGGTCTTCTTTGTAACACTTCTTTGTAACTATTAACAAATGACGTTCTCCTTACGACTGACTAATAGGGATGAATACTTAAAATTGAAAGTTCGCCTCACAGGTCAGCGATTTCAAGCATTTAATCATGACTGGGTTTTTCATTGTAGGGCAGAAATTCAATATTAAAGTGGATCCACAAGTGTCTGAGAAGTACCTGAATTTCGGTCGCAAACTAAGTCAGCAAAATCAAGTTGTCCTTTTGTAAGCCAAGAACGTGGAGCGCGCACTGAATGGGAAGTCCACAAGTAAAATCGATCCTTGATAAATGGGACCCTCTGCACCGTAATTTGGAGAAAGCAGAGTCACAAAGGGGCAGAGACCAAACTTTATGCATTCGTTAAGAATTAGGAACTATTCATGATTGGGGAAATAACAAATTTAAAAAAAAACGTGGACAATTGAATACAACGACGTAGGAACATTTAATTTTTGGAAATGTCAATTATTAGAACGTTTAATTGTCCAAGGAAAGCTTCTATTTGTTTAGTTTTCCCTATAAACATTTTGTTTATCATTTACTGTTACCACGGACCATCCACCTGGCGCTGTAGTGGAAATTTCCAAAAAAAAAGTTTAAGAAAAAACTCGTTTGTTGTATTCATTCATATTCTGATTTAATTGGGAACATTCCTTGTCACATTTTTGTGACCTTTCATACCGAAAAGATTGTTGTTATCAAATTTTGCCTCACTAATGACATCCTGTTTATGTTTTTGGTGGAACGAACTGGTCCTTGGTTATCTTCAAAAATTGAAATACAAATCTTGTTCCCTGAAACCAAGAATGATTAAAAAACACAACAAACGTTGCTCTAAAGCGTTTCGACAGCCAAGCTGTCATCTTCAGAGAAATACTGTAACGTTTGTTGTGTTTTTTAATCTTTCTTGTTTCAGGGGACAAGTTTTGCATTTCAATTTTTGGAGACAACCAAGGACCCACCAAAATTCTCTCTAACCAAGGACAAGTTCCACCAAAGTTACTTTCCAAATGAAAGCCAACATTTTTATGGAAAAGCTGAAATTTTGAGAAGTAGCAAATATCGGAATTTTAAATTGGAAGCTTATTGTTTTAGTTGAGATTTAAACTGAGTATTTTGAGGTTAAAAAAATTGGTATCCTGTCAATTACAAATAAAAAATTTAATGTAAATAGGATGAAATTTTCTTCACCTTGGATCTCCCTTAGTGTGTGATGGGCTTCAATTTAAATAACACGAAATTTATTTAAAAAATTCCCCAAATTCCCTAAGAAACCAGATGTGCCAACTTCAAAATTTAACCCCGTATTTTGATAGAGAAATATTCGAACTTTGTAAAGTCAAAATCTTTGGAAACAGGGTTATTTAAAGAAAAAAAGTTGGTCGAAAAATTGGAAGCTTAAATTGGGAATTTTCTGAAACACGTTACCACTTCGAGTTTGCTTTAAAATTATGGCTATTTTCTTAAATATTGGAAATGCTTTTTTTTTAATTTTGACTTTAAAATTCCAAATTTCTATAGGAGATCGATTTCGATACTGAAATTTCGATTTTTGATGTCAACATTTTAGGAAATATAAACAGTTTCAGAGAAAGAATGTACCAAGAAAGAACGAACCAAGAAAGAAGAACCAAGAAAGAACGAACCAAGAACACGTTACCACTTCGAGTTTGGTCTAAAAATATGGCCATTTTCTTGAATATCAATATTGCTTTTTTTTAATTTTGACTTTAAAATTCCAAATTTGTATAGGAGATCGATTTCGATACTGAAATTTCGATTTTTGACGTCAACATTTTAGAAAATATAGACAGTTTCAGAGAAAGAATGTAGCAAGAAAGAACGAACCAAGAAAGAAGAACCAAGAAAGAACGAACCAAGAACACGTTACCACTTCGAGTTTGGTCTAAAAATATGGCCATTTTCTTGAATATCAATATTGCTTTTTTTTTAATTTTGACTTTAAAATTCCAAATTTGTATAGGAGGTCGATTTCGATACTGAAATTTCGATTTTTGACGTCAACATTTTAGAAAATATAAACAGTTTCAGAGAAAGAATGTACCAAGAAAGAACGAACCAAGAAAAAAGAACCAAGAAAGAACGAACCAAGAACACGTTACCACTTCGAGTTTGGTCTAAAAATATGGCCATTTTCTTGAATATCAATATTGTTTTTTTTTTAATTTTGACTTTAAAATTTCAAATTTGTATAGGAGATCGATTTCGATACTGAAATTTCGATTTTTGACGTCAACATTTTAGAAAATATAGACAGTTTCAGAGAAAGAATGTACCAAGAAGCAACGAACCAAGAAAGAACGAACCAAGAAAGAACGAACCAAGAAAGAACGAACCAAGAAAGAAGGAACCAAGAAAGAACGAACCAAGAAAGAACGAATTTTAATATTAAAGTTCGCGTCCGATTTTTGAGTTGTTGAATTGGTGATTTCGAGGAAAAGGGCAAAATTTTAGGATTACAGTTCAAATGTTGGGAAAAAATATTAAATTCTATAAAACAAAGTGAAATGAGTTCCAAGCTTAAAATTTTCTGAGGGAAGACGAAGTTTTAGGTAAGATAGTTGAGTGGGTCACCAACGGGAAGCATAAAAATAATGGGGCCAAAACAAAGAGGGTTTGGAAGCTGCTGATCTATGCAAAGAAGGTGAAATGTGTTGCATACTGATTTGTTCCTGAGTAAAACCAAAAAAAGTAAAAATTACGAATTCCCCTTGAATATTTCTGTATAGTAATACAGTTTACTTTATTCTTCATAAAAATGAAATACAAATTTTACCCCCTGAAATCAAGAAAGATTAAAAAAACACAACAAAGGTTGTCGATGGCCAAGCTATCACGAAACGCGTTAGAGCAACCAATCTTTTTTGGTTTCAAAGGACATTTTTAGAAAATAACCAAGGATCAGTCTCTTCCCTCCAAATTTATACTTCATTTGATCGTAAACTGGGTGGTAGAAATGTTAAATAAAATTAATAAACCCAGTTTCAGTTTATTAATAATCTATTACAAATACACAATCGCAGTCCTCAAAGTTTGGTTTTAAATGTGGAATACGAGTGCCTATATTCCGCCTTTTAAGACAAAAGGAAGGCATACGTCCGACATAAGTACCGGATGAAGATCCAACTTCCCCACTCGAACAACTGAAGTTCAAGATCCCTGAAAGAGACGAATGTTGTAAGTGAAAAATCCCGAGTTTGCATTTTATATATCTATTCCCTCTAGAGTTGTACATGTCGCAAGCAGCCCCATTATTTTGGTGAATTTTTCGAGCGAACGTATTCTTTTATTTAAATTTTGTCTCGTTAGTGTTAAATCTATTTACGTTTTTGGAATTTTTTCAACCGAAAAAGATTTTTTGCTTTCGTTACTTATAACACTATACACGCCTGGAGGGCTGCATGAATTTGTAGTCTAGGTTGCATTCTTCTTGCATACGACATTGTGGGCGATGGCCATAGTTTCTCTATGGACCAATAGGTGGTAGTACTAAAAAGTCACTCGCTCGACGCCTGTGAATGTTTTAGTACTTACTTGTCGGAACATTTATTAGCATTCGAGTTGGATATACCAAATTGACGAGATCTAACAAGATCGAAACCGGTATTTGGTTTCCAAACTTCGAATCTAATAAATGTTCAAACCTATTGGTCTGTGCATTATAGAATACTTATAACACAAATTAAATAAACGGTGGCAATTTTTTATTTCATTCCATTTTAAAAATCTTTCGAAAGTTTTATTAAAAAAAAACATATTTTTTGATTACGAAACAAAGAATACCTAAATAAAAAGCTGTTTAATTTTATTTTGTAAATTTATATCGCAATTGGCGGAAATTTCAACGTTTAAATCAAATATTGAAGATAAAAAATCATATTTTTTGATTACGAAACAAAAAATACCTAAATTAAAAGCTATTTTATTTTTTTTGTAAATTTATATCGCAATTGGTGGAAATTTTAGCATTTAAATCAAATATTGAAGATAAAAATTGATACGTCTAGAAAAATATCAAAAATCGTAATATTGGGAAAAAATTCTTATCTTGAAGTGATAACTTTGGAACTAAAGCTTTAAATTTGAACAAGGGAATCAACTGTTTCAAATGTCCCAACTTCAATTAGAAATTTAAATCCGGAATTATCACAAAAAAAGTTCATTTATACCGTAAAATAAAAAAATATTTCAGATTTGACCCAGAATTTCGATTTTAATGTTGACATTTTGGAAACTAGCGCCATCTATCCTTTCCGCATCCTACTCGCAGTGCTTTGAAAGGATAATGGGTTTTCCCTTTGCGAGTGAATTAAACTTAGAAAAAATAATCAAATTTGAACCCTAAGGTTTCAAAAAAAAGAAAACATTTTAAAAGAAATAATCGAAAATAAAAATATTCTTGAATTTCCATCCCTGAAATTTAATTAAATTAAATTTCCAGTTCAAGTCTCGAGAAAAAATTGAAAATTACATTTAAAGAAACGAAATTTGGAGAGAAAGGTCAAAATATCTGGATTAATTTGAATTCTAGAGAAAATATGGTACTTGTACATGTTACAAGCGAAATTTTAAGAACTGTTTCAAAAAAAAAACGTAGATTTTCAGTTTTCAGTTCAGGATTTATAAAATATGCTGAAATTATTCAAAAATTTTGAAAACCAACGTAATATTTCGAACATTTTTTGATAAGAGACCCTCAAAGAGTCGAATTATTTTCAGAATTTCAATGGATCTCTGTTTTTGGATCTAAATTTTCGACTTTTATCACGAAGATTCACCTTTAATTTCATGCTTTACAATTTTTATTATAAACGTTAACACCATAGAAGCTATAGAAACCGAGATAATTGCAAAAAACTGATTTTTAGGAATTTTGACCTTGAATAATTTACTAACGGTTGACCATATTAAAAAATGTCTGTAACTAGGCTTGTGAAAAATTTCATGCTCTACAAATTTTGTTATAAACGCTAACATCATAGAACCTATAGAAACCGAGATAATTGCAAAAAACTGACTTTTATAAATTTTGACCTTGAATAATTTACTAACGGTTGACCATATAAAAAAAAATATCCTAAACAAAACTTGCGGCAAATTTCATGCTCTACAAATTTTGTTATAAACGTAACATAATAGAAGCTATAAAAACCGAGATGATTGCAAAAAACTGATTTTTAGGAAATTTGACCTTGAATAATTTTCTAACGGTTGACCCTATAAAAAAATGGCTTAAACAAAACTTGTGGCAAATTTTGTGCTCTACAAATTTTATTATGAACGTTAACATCTTAGAGGCTATAGAAACCGAGATAATTGCAAAAGACCAATTTTTCTTACCTTGATCTTAAAAAATTTACCAACTGTTGGGCATATAAAAAAATATTTGTTACTAAAGTTGTCAAATTTTATGCTTTACAATTTCTATTTTAACCGTTAACATTATATAAGCTATAGAAACCGAGGTAATTGCAAAAAACTGATTTTTAGGAAATTTGACCTTGAATAATTTACTAACGGTTTACCATATAAAAAAATGTCTTAAACAAAACTTGTGGCAAATTTTATGCTCTACAAATTTAATGATAAACGTTATCGTCATAGAAGCTATAGAAACCGAGATAATTTCAAAAAACTGATTTTAAGGAACTTTGACCTTTAATAATTTACTAATGGTTGACCATATAAAAAAATGTCTATAACAAAACTTGTGGCAAATTTTATGCTCTACAAAATTTATTATAAACGTTAACATCATAGAAGCTATAGAAACCGAGATAATTGGAAAAGACTGATTTTAGGAAATTTGACCTTGAATAATTTACTAAAAGTTGACCATATAAAAAAAAGGCTTTAACAAAACTTTTGACAAATTTTATGCTTTACAAATTTTATTATAAACGTTAACATCATAGAAGCCATAGAAACCAAAATAATTGCAAAAAACTGATTTTTAGGAAATTTAACCTTGAATAATTTACTAACGGTTGACCATATAAAAAAATGTTTTAAACAAAACCTGTGGCAAATTGTATGCTCTACAAATTTTATTATAAACGTTAACATTATAGAAGCTATGGAAACCAAGATAATTGCAAAAAACTGATTTTTAGGAATTTGACCTTGAATAATTTACCAACAGTTTACCACATAAAAAAATGTCCCAAACAAAACTTGTGGCAAATTTTATGCTCTACAAAATTTATTATAAACGTTAACATCACAGAAGCTATAGAAACCGAGATAATTGGAAAAGACTGAACATTTTCGAATTCTGTCGACTTTTAAAATCGAAATTTTGTTTGAGGCTTAAAATTTCTAAACCAAATTGCAGGACTTATTCAAAACTTTGAAAAAGAACGGAATATTTCGAAAAAATTCCGAATATACTTATAAGAGGTACCTGAAGAGTCGAATTAATTCCAAAATTTAGATTAATCTCGAAATTAGGGTTTTAAATCTACATTTTCAAATTCTGTCACGAAGATTTCATTTTTAAACTTGAAATTTTGTTTGAGGCTTAAAATTTCTAAACCAAGTTGCAGAAATTACTCAAAACCTAAAAAAAAACAAGGCACTATTACAAAAAAATTCCTAATTTATTTATAAGAGATCCTAAGAGTCCAGAATTAGATCCAAAATTTAGATTAATTTCGAAACTATAATTTGAAGACCACATTTTCGAATTCTGTCGACTTTTAAAATCGAAATTTTGTTTGATGCTTAAATTTCTAAACCAAATTGCAGGACTTATTCAAAACTTTGAAAAAGAACGGAATATTTCGAAAAAATTCCGAATTTATTTATAAGAGGTACCTAAAGAGTCGAATTAATTCCAAAATTTAGATTAATCTCGAAATTAGGGTTTTAAATCTACATTTTCGAATTCTGTCGACTTTTAAATTCGAAATTTTGTTTGAGACTTAAAATTCGGTGATATTTCAGGATTAGGTTTCGACATTTATCTGAAAATCTATAAAAAAGTCTTCAACATGCAAAACTTTCAAAATAAATTTGAAGATTTCCAAAAATCAAATTATATTTTTAATCTGAAGGATGAACATGGACGAAATTTCTTGAAAAACTTGAGGTTTATCATAATAATTTTTATAAATTTCATGATTTTACACAACTTTCTGCTTAGAAATTTAAAGTCTTTGTAAAAGTCAACATTTTGAGATTAAAGCTGAAATTTTGTGTACATTTTTTTTGTGAATTTAGCTTTTCTTTCGTAGTTTTTATATTGACTCAAAATTTAGACTTTTTCTGAGATTGTTTACCAAAAAAAACCCTAACTCGAGGCTTGATATACAAATCTTGTTCCCTGAAAGCAAGAAAGATTAAAAAACACGACAAAGGTTGCTCTAACGCGTTTCGATAGCCAAGCTATCATCTTCAGAGAGATATGAAATGTTAGTATCTCTCTGAAGATGACAGCTTGGGTACCGAAACCTGTTAGAGCAACCTTTGTTATTTTTTTTAATCTTTATTGGTTTCGGGGAACAAGATTTGTATTTCAATTTTTGAAGATAACCAAGGACCACTCCGTTCCACCAAAATTAACTCGAGGCGTTAGAAAACCATAAAAATTAATAAAAGAACTCGAAATTTCCTCTCTAATTTCGCTTTAAAACCAAATATTTCCTGAAAAAGTCGAAAGAATTTTTAAAATTCGAGTTGAATTCGAAATTCGAATTGAATTCGAAATTCGAGTTGAATTCGAAATTCGAGTTGAACTCGAACTTAAAAATCTGAACTTGAATTCGAAATTCGGGTTGAATTGAAAGTTCGAGTTGAATTCGAAGTTAGAGTTGAATTCGAAATTCGAGCTGAATTCGAAATTCGAGTTGAATTGAAAGTTCGAGTTGAATTGGAAATTCGAGTTGAATTCGAAATTCGAATTGAATTCGAAATTGGAGTTGAATTCGAAATTCGAGTTGAACTCGAACTTAAAAAACTGAACTTGAATTCGAAATTCGGGTTGAATTCCAATTTCGAGTCCAATTCAAAATTCGAGTTGAATTTGAAGTTAGAGTTGAATTCGAACCTAAAAAACTGAACTTGAATTCGAAATTCGGGTTGAATTCGAAATTGGAGCTGAACTCGAAATTCGACTTGAATTCAAAGTTCGAGTTGAATTCGAAATTCGGGTTGAATTCGAATTTCGAGTCGTGAATATTCGAGTTGAATTTGAAGTTAGAGTTGAATTCGAAGTTCGAGTTGAATTTTAAATTAGAGTTGAACTCGAACTTAAAAAACTGAACTTGAATTCGAAATTCGGGTTGAATTCGAATTTCGAGTCGACTTCGAAATTCGAGTTGAATTTGAAATTCGAGCTGAATTCGAAATTCGAGTTGAATTCGAAATTCGAGTTGAACTTAAAATTCGAGTTGAACTCGAACGTAAAACACTGAACTTGAATTCGAAATTCGGGTTAAATTCGAATTTTGAGTCGAATTCGAAATTCGAGTTGAATTAGAAGTTAGAGTTGAATTCGAAATTGGAGCTGAATTCGAATTTCGAACTGAATTCGAATTTCGAGTTGAATTCGAAATTCGGATTGAACTCGAACTTAAAAAACTGAACGTGAATTCGAAACTCGGGTTGAATTCGAATTCGAAATTCGAGTTGAATTCGAAGTTCGAGTGTTGAATTCGAAATTCGAGTTGAATTCGAAATAAAAACTGAACTTGAATTCGAAATTCGGGTTGAATTCGAATTTCGAGTCGTGAATCGAATATTCGAGTTGAATTCGAAGTTAGAGTTGAATTCGAAATTCGAGCTGAATTCGAAATTCGGTTTGAATTCGATGATCGAATTCGATTGAATTCGAAGTTGAGTTGAATTCGAAATTCGGTTGATAAATTCGTAACTTAAAACTGAATTGAATTCGAAATTCGGTTGAATTCGAATTCGAGTGAATTCGATTGAGTTGAATTCGACAGTGTCATGAGTTGAATTCGAAATTCGAGTTGAATTCGAATTCGATTGAACTCGAACGTTCAAACGAATTGAATTCGAATTTCGAGTTGAATTCGAATTGAGTTGAATTCGAAATTCGAGTTGAATTCGAATTGAGTTGAATTCGAAATTCGAGCTTGAATTCGAAATCGGATTGAATTCGGCATTGAACTCGAAAAACTGAACGTGAATTCGAAACTCGGGTTGAATTCGAATTCGAAATTCGAGTTGAATTCGAAGTTCGAGTGTTGAATTCGAAATTCGGGTTGAATTTGAAATTCGAGCTAAATTCGAAATTCGAGTTGAATTCAAAGTTAGAGTTGAATTCGAAATTCGAGTTGGATTCGAAATTGGAGTTGAATTCGAAGTTCGAGTTGAATTCGAAGTTCGAGTTGAATTCAAAGTTAGAGCTGAATTCGAAATTCGAGTTGAATTCGAAATTGGAGTTGAATTCGAAGTTCGAGTTGAATTCGAAGTTCGAGTTGAATTCGAAGTTCGAGTTGAATTCGAAGTTCGAATTGAATTCGAAATTCGAGTTTAATTTGAAGTTCGAGTTGAATTCGAAATTGGAGTTGAATTCAAAGTTCAAGTTGAATTCGAATTTCGAGTCGAATTCGAAATTCGAGTTGAATTGGAAGTTAGAGTTGAATTCGAAATTCGAGCTGAATTCGAAATTGGAGTTGAATTAGAAGTTCGAGTTGAATTCAAAGTTCGAGTTGAATTCTAAATTCGAGTTTAATTTAAAGTTGAATTCAAAATTCGAGTTGAATTCGAAATTGGAGTTGAATTCGAAGTTCCAGTTGAATTCGAAGTTCGAGTTGAATTGGAATTCGAGTCGAATTCGAAGTTACAGTTGAATTTGAAATTCGAGCTGAATTCTAAATTTGGGTTGAATTCAAAGTTCGAGTTGAATTCGAAATTCGAGTTAAATTCGAAATTCGGGTTGAACTCGAACTTAAAAACTAAACTTGAATTCGAAATTCGGGTTGAATTCGAATTTCGAGTCGAATTCGAAATTCGAGTCGAATTCGAAATTCGAATTAAATTCGAAGTTTGAGTGTTGAATTCGAAATTCGAGCTGAATTCGAAATTCGAGTTGTATTCAAAGTTCGAGTTGAATTCGAAATTCGAGTTGAATTCGAAATTCGGGTTGAATTCGAAATTCGAATTGAATTCGAAATTCGAATTGAATTCGAAATTCGAATTGAATTCGAAATTCGAGTTGAACTCAAACTTAAAGAACTAAACTTGATTTCGAAATTCGGGTTAAATTCGAATTTCGAGTCGAATTCGAAATTCGAGTTGAATTCGAAGTTCGAGTGTTGAATTCGAAATTCGAGATGAATTCGAAATTCGAGTTGAATTCGAAATTGGAGTTGAATTCGAAGTTCGAGTTGAATTCGAAGTTCGAGTTGTATTCAAAGTTCGAATTGAATTCGAAGTTCGAATTGAATTCGAAATTTGAGTTGAATTCGAAATTCGAATTGAATTCGAAATTCGAATTGAATTCGAAATTCGAATTGAATTCGAAATTCGAATTGAATTCGAAATTCGAATTGAATTCGAAATTCGAATTGAATTCGAAATTCGAGTTGAACTCAAACTTAAAGAACTAAACTTGATTTCGAAATTCGGGTTAAATTCGAATTTCGAGTCGAATTCGAAATTCGAGTTGAATTCGAAGTTCGAGTGTTGAATTCGAAATTCGAGATGAATTCGAAATTCGAGTTGAATTCGAAATTGGAGTTGAATTCGAAGTTCGAGTTGAATTCGAAGTTCGAGTTGAATTCGAAGTTCGAATTGAATTCGAAGTTCGAATTGAATTCGAAATTCGAGTTGAGCTAGAACTTAAAAAACTGAAAATTTCATAGTTGAATTGTGAATATTAAAAAAAACGAATATTTTGCTCGAAAGTTCGAAATTTTTAAAATAGTCGAAATTTGAAACAATTTTCAGTAACGAATTAATTAACTTTTAAACCTCGACTATTCGAAAGTTGAAATTCTTCTCAAAATTTTGATTTTCTGTCGATATTTCAACTTCTGTCGATATCTAAGCTGTTTTCAAAATTTCGAATTAAAACTCGAACATAAAAGTTAAATATTTCAGGTTTAAATGCTGAATTTTGAAAAAATTGTCGAAAACTTCGAAAGGGCAGCCTAGACTTTGCTCCTAAAATTTCCCTTGAAATCATAAAATTTTGAATTATGCTCCAATATTTATTTTTATCGGCGTTAAAACGTTACCTAAAATTGGGAATTTGAGAATTATTTTTTTATTTTATTTCGAATTCAACCGCGGATTTGGGACTCATACATACTCATACATTGGAGCTAAAAATAAGAAATTTATTTTTTGTGTTTTATAAAGAAAATCGTCCTTTCATTTTCCATAGAAACTACTAACTTAGCGTGCCATTTTACCGTGCCAATGTTAGGGAATAATTTTCTTTTAATTAGAATTCAGGATTGGGGATTACAAAATCAAAACAAGCAAAAAAGGCTGAAAATAATAGCAAAGGATCTAGTTTGCACGCTCTCTATCTCTAACAGTTTGAATGTGATGACTGCAGGTCTCGATTTCTGTAAACTTGATTCTGCAACCTGTAAACTGTAAACTGAATCTCGATTCTACTTCAGCCAGGCGTCGGTAGAGAACGCGTCCTTTGCCTGGCGGCGTCTTCTAAATTTCAGCTTTTTTCTTACTCTGATATTTAATTTTTTATATGAGGCTCAATAAGTAACTTGATTTCCATTGTTAACTCCGGATGAACTTTCAATTTTTAGTGCCTAGTTCTATAATTTGCTTTGTGGAGTCTTAATGAGCTCATTAAATTTAAAGGTTGTTTCAAGAGAACACTCAATGATTGTTGCTGTAAAATTAAACATAAAAAGGAACTTAACGTAACTAGGTACATTACAATAGATAATTGTGCAAAGTCTACTGACTGCAATACAAAAAAAACTTGTAAAATAAAATAAATAACAAGAATAATTGAATTAATTGAAATACAAATCTTGTCCCCTGAAACCAAGAAAGATTAAAAACACAACAAAGGTAGCTCTAACGCGTTTCGATAGCCAAGCGATCACTATCTCTCTGAAGATGACAGCTTGCCTGTCGAAACGCGTCGCAAAAGATTTTCTGAGCCGACAACATTGCACTACTCATTCGAAACATTTACGCGACGGAAGCTGAACCCAAAGTCACCTAGTAAGAGTGGTAGAGTTGCTGTGTTGCGATTACTTCAAGATGTTTCCCCAACATACAGAAAGGAGCATCGAAATTACATGAGATGTATAACTTAGGATGGCGATTACGCGGCCAAGAAAGGTTAAAAAAGATGATAGCTTGGCTAGAGGAAACTTTCATGCGAGGACCAGTCCGTTCCACAAAAAAAACAGACTCTAATGTTAAGAGTATATTATACTAATAACATTAGTTCGAACTACACTGTTATTTCCTAGTTTTAAGTTGTCACTTCTGTCGCAGTCTCCAAATATCCATATTTTTGTCAAAATTCGTCTTTTTACAAAATTGTGATTTCCTGAAATTCTCGAATTTTATCTCGAAATTCGTCTTTTTTTTAAAATTTAGTCTTTTTGTTTAACTTTTTTCTCTTCCTCGTAATCGATTAATCGATTAAATTTAAATGAAAAAATGGATTTCAACATCGAAATCTTGAGGTAGTTCACCGGCAGTAGTCGTAGTATTTTTACTACGATTACTGCCGTTGAGCGATCTTTTAGAACGTTAGATGTCAAGGGGCCAAGGGGCTTTGCAAAATATTTTTGGAGCTGATAACATTGCACTACTCATTCGAAACATGTACGCGATGGAAGCTGAACCCAAAATCACCTAGAAAGAGTGCTAGTAGTGCCATTACTTCAAGATGTTTCCCCAACATATGGAACGAAGCATCGAAGTTACATGGGATATATATAACTTCGGATGGAGATTACGCGGCCAAGACAGATTAAAAAAGATGATAGCTTGGCTAGAGCTACCTTTGTTGCGTTTTTTAATCTTTCTTGCTTTCAGGGAAATATTTGTATTTCAATATTTGAAGATAATCGATGACTTGTCATCCAGAAAGAGTGGTAGTAGTGCCATTACTTCAAGATGTTTCCCTAACATATGGAAAGAAGCATCGAAGTTACATGAGATGTATAACTTTGAATAACGATTACGTGTTTACGTCTAACTGCCAGATTTGCTTAAAAGTTCGAGTTTTAAAAATTTTTGATTTGTTGAAAGCTTCGACTTTTTTACATTTTGTTTCTGGAAATTATTTATGAATCCTGATTTTCTTTGGTAAATACAACGGTTTTAGAAATTCCGAATTGTTTCAAATTTGGTCTTTTTTGAAAATACATACATCAGTATTAACCAGAGACTAAAATATTGATTAATTTTCAGTTGTTGCACTGAATAGTTTATAACGGAAATGTGGTTAAAGTTGGAGAGCTAACGAAACGTTTTACGTTTGATTTATGAAAGAAAGGGTTGACGAAAAAACTCATTAACGTCTAGAAACTTAATTGCTAGACACTATGACATGTGCTTATGGTTATACGCTTCGATGATTAAACAATTTAAAGCCAGACTCGGAAAGTAACTAATAGTTCACACGAGCCGAAAGACGACAATGTTGTACGATCAGTGAGTGCCAGAGACTAGTGTATGCAGATGAATATCTCGAGAAATTATGACCTAGATTATAATTCATTTGACTTCTCCTAATGAAAAACGCTTTAATATCGAATAATGCCCGATGCCGTCATGGTGATATCAGTTACCCTTGTACAACTTTGAGAACACATCGTAAAGTTAATATGTTTTTTTATTGTTTTGTCATGCGTTGAATTTGAAGCGAATTTATTGCCACTGAATATGGGCATATGACTTAGTATTCGTGCTGGCTTTTAATTATTCATATCACTATTTAAATACAAGAGTTAGATCGAATTAAATATGATTTAAACTCCTAATCTAAAACGTCCATAAAAGTCATCTTATTAGTCATATTTGGTTACTTAGCTTAATTTGAACAATGACGTTCCAAACGAGCAGAAGAGGGTGATTACATCACGCCTGAGTTGCAATGAAAATTACCCTAAATTAGGGGTAATCGATGTTCAGACAATATCGATACTGAGATATTAATTCATCGGCAATAATCCTCCTAGCAAAAAGTTTTTAGAATATTAGACGTCCGCTGCATATAGTGAGCAAAATCAGACTAGCACCATTACTCGATTTTTAGCATAGACTGTACGCGTGGATACAATACTTTCCAGGCGCTTTGCAAAATATTTTCTGTGCCGACAACACTGCACACAATTCAGTTATTTTGTGGACCCCTGCGACCCTCGACGCGGTTAGTAAAGCTTCAAGATGTTTCCCTAACGCGACCAAAGCTGAAAGCTAAACCTAGTGTTTCACGAATTTCTTGCTCTTGTCTTGCTACTGAGCCGACAACACTGCACTACTCATGCGACACAATTCCGATATTTTGTGGACCGCTGCGACTCTCGACGCGGTTAGTAAAGCTGATGTGTTGCCATTACTTCAAGATGTTTCCCTAACGCGACCAAAGCTGAAAGCAAAACCTAATGTTTCACGAATTTCTTGCTCTTGTCTTTCTTTTTCTTTTTTTTGTCTTGTTCTTGGCTTAAAAAATTTGATTTTGTATTTTTTTTTGAGTTTCATCAAAAAAAATGAACATTTTGGCACCAAAACTGAGATGTTGAGTAAGAAATAATATTTTAAATTAAAACGAATTTCACGCATAAAATAATCCAGAAAAAAACACGAAATTACTAAGAAAACGTTTTTAATTTAGAGTGTTTTCTCTTACAAGGGAAGTACCCGAGGTGTACCCCACCGATTTTTTTCATTTTGTGATATGTTATTGTTACGGGCTTATCGGTTCGATTGATTACACTTATCGAATAAGACCCACTTTATTACTGAACTCAACTTGGATCACCACAATTGACAATTAACTCACTTATTATTGACTTCTACTAACTCACTAATTACACTGACTCTAACTGACTCACTCGAGGGAAAGCTGACCGCCTTTTTATAGTTTTAGCCCCCGGCTTCCAGAATTTTTGGCAAATAAGGCTTATCGTTTGCCGAAATTTCTGAAACGCTTATCTGCCGTTTGTTTCGTTATCGCGGCCGCTTACCCCTTATCAGAACTTTCTAGAAATATTTTTTTTATTTACTAAATTATACAATTCTATTCTAAATTCTATTACATCTATTTACATTGCGTTACATTATAGTAAATAACAAAATATTGAACACGCATTTTTTTTAGATGCTAACTCGGCGATTTAAGTGGTGAAACCACCCCTTAAAGTTAACCCCAAAAAACAGTTTTTCTTTAATAACTCAAGAATTAATTAGAATTTTTTGATGAAACAAACGCTGTGTTATTTCTTATAAAAAAGCGCCCCTAAAAACATATTGGTTATGCTAAAAAGTTGCAACCCCTAATTTTTATGGGGGTGAATTTTATTTTTTCTTATATATCAACTTTTGAACAACTGAATTTTATCAAGTTTAACAATTTTATTAAGAAAACTAAAAAATAAAATTGACCTGTCTCGGGGTTTTGCAAAAAAACCCTTAAAGGGGTGATTTACCCCTTGTGTTAATTTTTTTCTGTACAGTGACAACATAGTTTCCAATTTTATTTCTATAATGATTATTTTGACACATTTGACACCATTAACAGTGAAGTAACGTAACACCTCTATTTTTATGACCCTTGGAGAACCCCACGGATTTGTTCATTATTAGATTGCGAATCAAAACATTTATTTTTTCACCTTTAACTTATTATATGTTGATGTTTCATCAAAATGATGTATCAACAACAATTTTTTTAGATGCTAAATTTGTGATTTAGGTGGTGAACTCCCCAACCCCTAAAGATAACCCCAAAAAACTGTTTTGGGGTTAACTTTAAGGGGTGGTTTCACCACTTAAATCGCCGAGTTAGCATCTACAAAAAAATACGTGTCCAATATTTTGTTATGTACTATAACACATCACAGAATGAAAAAAATCGGTGGGGTACACCTCGGGTACTTTCCTTGTTAGTATCAAATGTTTTCTTCGAAACTTGCAGCAGATTTTAAAGTTGTAGTTTAAAAAGATTAGTTTTTAATTCCAATTTCTTTTTCTGAAATTTGGATTTTTATTTATAAAATTAAGGTGAATTTTCGAAAGCTCAAGTCTACAATTTTTCATTTGATTTTGTCTTTTTATCTTTCGTAAACGAAACAGATTGTTTGGCAATCAATTTTGAATCTGCTGTATTATTTATATTCAGTTTTATTGGCTTTTTCTTCGCCAGTCAATCCTTTCCTAATCCTAAATTTCAGTAATCTTCTGTTGACAATCTGTTACAGATTGCAATCTATAATATATTGCCAATCCTTAACAAAAGGTTATCGAAATTTAAGATTGTGAAAGGAGTGAGAAGAAATAGCTAATAAAAAAGGATATAAATATAAATACTTTGCAAAGAAATTATAGAGAATATCTGTTATATTATTGCTTATGCACAAAACAAACAAACGAACAAGAACAAAAAAAAGCAAGTTTCTTGATAGCAAGACAAGAATCGAACCAGTAAGAAATTGACAAGACAAGAAGTAAAACAACTTCTTGGTTTGCATAGCAAGACAAGGCAAAAGGTTAGCGATTAAGATAAATCTTGCTTTGTGCATCACTAGTAAAACCATTTAGACTCTAAAAGAAGTAGTAGAGGTTTCATGTTGCCAATACTTCAAGATGTTTCCCCAACACAAAGAAGCATCGAAATTCCATGAAATGTAATCGATTGCGATTTGTGCTCACTTTAGAAAGCTCGTTGCCCAACCCAGAAAATCGTCTTTTTTTTATTGTTGTAATTATTAGATGCCAACTAACCTAACCTAACCTAACTTAACCTAACCTAACTTAACCTAAGCTAACCTAACCTAACCTAACCTAACCTCACCTATCCTAACCTAACCTAACGTAACCTAACCTACCCTAACCTAACCTAATCTAACCTAATCTAACCTAACCTAACCTAGCTTAACCTAACATAATCTAACCTAGCCTAACCTAACCTAATCTAACCTAACCTAACCTAATCTAACCTAACCTAACCTAACCTAACCTAACCTAACCTAACCTAACCTAACCTAACCTAACCTAACCTAACCTAACTTAACCTAACCTAACCTAACCTAACCTAACCTAACCTAACCTAACCTAACTCAGTTTAGCTTAACATAACATAACCTAACCTAACCTAACCTAACCTAACCTAACCTAACCTAACCTAACCTAACTTAACCTAAGCTAACCTAACCTAACCTAACCTATCCTAACCTAACCTAACGTAACCTAACCCACCCTAACCTAACCTAACCTAATCTAACCTAACCTAATCTAACCTAACCTAACCTAGCCTAGCCTAACCTAATCAGGCCTAACCTAACCTAACCTAACTTAATCTAACCTAACCTAACCTAACCTAACTTAACCTAACCTAACCTAACCTAACCTAACCTAACCTAACCTAACCTAACCTAACCTAACTTAACCTAGCCTAACCTAACCTTACCTAACCTAACGTAACCCAACCCAACGTAACCTAACCTAACATAACCTAACCTAACCTTACCTAAGCTAAACTAATCTAACCTAACCTAACATAACCCAACCTAACCTAACCTAACCTAACCTAACCTAACCTAACCTAACCTAACCTAACTTAACCTAATCTAACCTAACCTAACCTAACCTAACCTAACCTAACCTAGCCTAACCTAACATAATCTAACCTAGCCTAACCTAACCTAACCTAATCTAACCTAACCTAACCTAACCTAACCTAACCTAACCTAACCTAACCTAACCTAACCTAACCTAACCTAACCTAGCTTAACCTAACATAATCTAACCTAGCCTAACCTAACCTAACCTAACCTAACCTAACCTAACCTAACCTAACCTAACCTAATCTAACCTAACCTAACCTAACCTAACCTAACCTAACCTAACCTAACCCAACCTAACCTAATCTAACCTAACCAAACCTATCCTAACCTAACTTAACTTAACCTAATCTAACCTAACCTAATCTAACCTAACCTAACCTATCTTAATCTTACCTAACCAAACCGAACCTAACCTAACCTAGCCTAACTTAGCATAACCTAACCTAACCTAAACTAACCTAACCTAACCTGGTTTAACGTAACCTAACCTAGTTTAACTTAATCTAACCTAACCTAACCCAACCTAAGCTAACCTAACCTAACCTAACCTAACCTAAGCTAACTTAACCTAACCTAACCTAACCTAACTTAACCTAATCTAACCTAACCTAACCTAACCTAAGGTAACCTAACCTAATCTAACCTAACCTAACCTAACCTAACCCAACCTAACCTAATCTAACCTAACCTAACCTATCTTAATCTAACCTAACCAAACCGAACCTAACCTAACCTAGCCTAACTTAGCATAACCTAACCTAACCTAAACTAACCTAACCTAACCTGGTTTAACGTAACCTAACCTAGTTTAACTTAACCTAACCTAACCTAACCCAACCTAAGCTAACCTAACCTAACCTAACCTAACCTAACCTAACCTAACCTAACCTAACCTAACCTAACCTAACCTAAGCTAACTTAACCTAACCTAACCTAACTTAACTTAACCTAATCTAACCTAACCTAACCTAACCTAAACTAGCCTAACCTAACCTAACCTAAACTAAACTAACCTGACTTAACCTAACTGAATGGTGCAGGGTGACCATACGGCCACCCTGCCCCTTTCAAGGCAAAGTCATCGAAGTAGAATACATTGAAATGACACCTTTCTTTTTGGGCATCAAAATATTAAAGACTTGACAATGCCCACTCTACCAAATAATTCTAGTTACGCCAACGCTGCTCCTGATTAATGTTAAAAAAATCGTTTTCAAGGAGCAAGTTAACGAAAGAACAAAAAATATGAAAAAACGCTGTCAAGGACTATTAGCTCGTTTAATATACGAGGGACTTAATCGGTGTGAAGTTGACATTATTCATTGGGATTCAAAGTGTATTTTAATTTGGCGGAAATCCTCGTTGAACGGATGCAGAAGTGGTCCCGTATCGTAACGTTTACTCGGGATAAACAATTCTCGGATTCAATAAACTAATTTCTCTTTGAATATGGAAATGGTTTGTAGTGAAAAGACTTGTGTCATTATGAAGCGTATGTTTAGAAAAATGAGCTACGTTTCTGTATATCCACATATCCATATTTGGTCCACTTAAAATTTAACTCGTATTTGCCAATAAAACAGTTTGTTCCAAATTCAGATTCATTGTTTCAAGTTTTTTTGAAGTGAAAACTTCTTTAGGCGCATTAAACGATTTTGAATAAGGTTATGGTTTCGCGCTCCTATCACGTGTGACCATCACGCGTTACCAACAGTCTCTACTGTAAACATTAGAGCATATTGGTAACGCGTGATGATTACACGTAATGGTAACGCGAAACCATAACCTTATTCGAAAAATAGGAATCTAGATCTAAATTTTAAGAAATAGACAACGTTTTGCGTTACCATCACGCTAATTTGCGTTACCAACATGCTCTACTGTTAGAATTAGAGCATGTTGCTCACCCAAATTAGCGTGATGGTAACGCAAAACGTTAGTGTCTTTTTCAAAATTTGTGCTAACGCAAAACGATACTTTTTGTGCCTTTCTCAAAATTTTGACATTTTCCCTGTAATTCCTCTTTCTCATGATTGACTATTACCAAAATTTTACTTTTTTTTCTTAAAATTCAACTTTCTCTGCAAAATTTCATTCTTTTTTCCCCGAAATTCGTTGTTTTGCACAAAATTCTCCTTTTTCTCGGAATTTCGATCAATTTGTACAAAATTCGTCTTTTTTTTTAAATTTTAGTTTTATTCGGTAAAGTTAGATTTTTTTTCTTAAAAATTTCGAATTTTTTCCCAGTTTTGAAATTTAGAAGTTTTCGTTAAAATTTCAAGCATTTTTTTTCGCAATTTTGCCTTTTTTTTGCAATACTGTTATTTTTCCTAACAATAGACTTTTTTTTGGAAATTCGTATCTTTCAGAATCTAAATTTCCAAAAATTTATTAAAATTTCGAATTTTTTTACGATTTCGAAGTTTTTGTTAAAATTTTAAGCATTTATCTCGAAATGTTGCCTTTTTTTGGAATTCTGTTATTTTTCTAAACAGTAGACTTTTTTCTGGAAATCTGCATCTTTCGGAATCTAAATTTCCAAAAATTTCTTAAAATCTAGAATTTCTTCTGGATTTTGAAGTTTTTGTCGAAATTTGACGAACTTTTCTCAGAATGTTGATAATTTATTCAAAATTCGTCTTTTTATTCGCTAAAATTCGATTTTTTGTGTTAATGTTTCGAATATTATCTAAATTCCAATTTTTTGTCGAAATTTCAGGAATTTTTGCTCCGAATTTCGCCTAATTTATTCAAAATTCGTATTTTTTTGTTTTGACTTTATTCGCTAAAATTCGACTTATTTTTCTTAAAATTTCGAATTTTTTCCCCATTTCGAAGTTATTTGCAATTCTGTTATTTTTCCTAACAGTAGACTTTTTTTTGGAAATTCGTATCTTTCAGAATCTGAATCTCCAAAAATTTCTTAAAATTTCGAATTTTTTCCCAGTTTCGAAGTTTTTGTCGACATTTTAAGAATTTTTCTCGGAATTTCGACCTATTTATTTTAAATTCGTTTTTATGTTTTGAATTTTGACTTTATTCGCTAAAATTTGACTTTTTTTTCTTAAAATTTCGAATTTTTCCTCAGTTTCGAAGTTTTAGTCGAAATTTCAGGAATTTTTTTTTGGAATTTTGTATTTCTTTTAAATTTCGTTATTTTTCTTATCGGTGGATCTTTTTTTGAAAATGGAAAACTTTTAAAATGTGAATTTGCAAAAAATAAAAGTTTTTGTCCAAATTTCAGGTATTTCTCTTGAAATTTTGCCTATTTTTTTGCAATTTTATTATTTTTCCTAGCAGTGGATATTTTTCTGGAAATTTATATCTTTCAGAATTTGAATTTCCAAAAATTTCTTAAAATTTCAAATTGTTTCTCCATTTCGAAATTTTTGTCGAAATTTCAGGCATTTCTCTCAAAATTTTGTTTTCCTTTGAAAAACCGTTATTTTCCTTATCGGTGGGCTTTTTTCTGAAAATTTAAAACTGTTAGAATTTGACTTTCCAAAGAGTTTCCCAAAATTTCAAATTTTTCTCGATTTCGAAATTTTTGTCAAAATTTCAAGCATTTCTCTTGAAATTTCCCTAATTTTTTTGCAATTTCGTTATTTTTTCTAACAGTGGACATTTTTCTGAAAATTTATATCTTTCAAAATTTGAATTTTCAAAAATTTCTTAAAATTTCGGATTTTTTCTCCATTTCGAAATTTTTGAAGAAATTTCAAGCATTTGCTGAAAATTTTGCCCATTTTATTTTGCAATTTCCTTATTTTTCCTAACAGTGGATATTTTTCTGGAAATTTGTATCTTTCAGAATCTGAATTTTCAAAAAATTCTTAAAATTTCAAATTTTCTCTCCATTTCGAAATTTTTGTCGAAATTTCAGGCACTTCTCTCGAAATTTTGCTTTTCTTTGAAATACCGTTATTTTCCTTATCGGTGGGCTTTTTTCTGAAAATTTAAAACTGTTAGAATTTGACTTTCCAAAGAGTTTCCCAAAATTTCAAATTTTTCTCGATTTCGAAATTTTTGTCAAAATTTCAAGCATTTCTCTTGAAATTTGCCTAATTTTTTTGCAATTTCGTTATTTTTCCTAACAGTGGACATTTTTCTGAAAATTTATATCTTTCAAAATTTGAATTTTCAAAAATTTCTTAAAATTTCGCATTTTTTGTCCATTTCGAAGTTTTTGTAGAAATTTCAAGCATTTTCTCGAAATTTTGCCCATTTTAATTTGCAATTTCTTTATTTTTCCTAACAGTGGACATTTTTCTGGAAATTTATATCTTTCAGAATCTGAATTTTCAAAAATTTCTTAAAATTTCAATTTTCTCTCTCCATTTCTTAATTTTTGTCGAAATTTCAGGCATTTCTCTCGAAATTTTGTTTTTCTTGGAAAGACCGTTATTTTCCTTATCGGTGGGCTTTTTTCTGAAAATTTAAAACTGTTAGAATTTGACTTTCCAAAGAGTTTCCTAAAATTTCGAATTTTTCTCGATTTCGAAATTTTTGTCGAAATTTCAAGCATTTCTCTTGAAATTTGCCTAATTTTTTTGCAATTTCGTTATTTTTCCTAACAGTGGATATTTTTCTGGAAATTTATATCTTTTAAAATTTGAATTTCCAAAAATTTCTTAAAATGTCGAATTTTTTCTCCATTTTGAAGTTTTCGTAGAAATTTCAAGCATTGTTCTCGAAATTTGCCCATTTTATTTTGCAATTTCCTTATTTTTCCTAACGGTGGACATTTTTCTGAAAATTTATATCTTTCAGAATCTGAATTTTCAGAAATTTCTTAAAATTTCGAATTTTTTCTCAATTTCGAAGTTTTTGTCGACATTTCAAGAATTTTTCTCGGAATTTCGACTAATTTATTTAAAATTCGTTTTTTTTGAATTTTGACTTTATTCGCTAAAATTCAACTTTTTGTCTTAGATTTTCGAATTTTTTTTCAATTTCGAGATTTTTCTCCAAATGTCAGGAAGAGAGAGTATTTTTCTGAAGATGATAGCTTGGCTATCGAAACGCGTTAGAGCAACCTTTGTTGTGTTTTTTAATCTTTCTTGGTTTCAGAAGACAAGATTTGTATTTCAATTTTTTTCTAACATATTTTATCGTTTGATTACTTATGGTATTGGACACGCGTATTGAAGAATTCATTGCGCTGCATCTCGAAATGACATATAAATTAAAAATAACCCTGACCGAATTTTTTATACATAAATTATTCTTTGACATTGTGTCAGTCACAACCATTTCATTAACCAATCGAATAATTAAAGCGAACCGATTTAATTAAAAAGGAACAAATCTAATAACAGACAACAGCGACATATTAGGAAGCATGGCTCATCCCAAGACCATCACGTCACCGTTATAATTTTTGCCAGAACCGATCGCAATTAACCTCAAGTTCCTGTTTTCTAAGGAAACGATATCTGCAAATTTTAAATACAATAGAAGCTAAAGAAAATAAATAAACCAAACAAATTCCTTGCCAATTCAAATAATCATTTTCTGGTATATAAATGAAGTCATAAAACTTTTATGTACCATAAAAAAAGTTAAAGAATTACATCATGCGCTCTTAATAATTAATATGTCTGCACACGCTCTGTTTGGTCTACATGAGCAGACTTTATTGCCAAGTAAATTGGACCAGACCAGATATAAACATTTAATTTGTTGGCTTTTAAATCCTTGGTTTTTATATATTATTAGTATGATGATATATGTAGATTTTTATGGGGGAAATGAGGAAATGATTTCAATTGCAAATCATAAAGAACCAGTCCCCCTAGTTATAAAAAAATTATCCAAAAAAAAAATCAGCCAAGAGCGAGTTGGGCTCGCGCAACTATGGTTCCATACCATTACTGCTACTTCTACTTCTACTACGACTAATACATTATTACTACAATAGAGCAAATTAAATCCTTGTTACTTATGTATGAATTTAAAATTTTATTCAAATTCTCTTGTGTTATAATTGAAACATAAACAAAATTATATTTCCAGTTACACACATTTCTCTACAGTCAGTCGCCATATTTATGGAATTGGTTACTGGGTTCGATTCCAACCGCAATTACTGCGTTGCATGCAATTTAAAATTTAATAAACCTGTGCTAACTCCGAAAATATTCATCTGAATGAAGTAATGTAAATGACAAATTTGATCTGTTTTCGATTTTGTACCCAACAGTTCGATCCTATCTAAGAATCTTTTGGAGGTACATTCTTAATCTAGGAATATTGTTAAAGGATATCTAATATCCTTCCACCACATCGTAAGTCCAAAATATGACACAACATATTTTAACAACAAACAACAAACCTGATTTCTGAAACAAGAGTTTTGAAATCAAAAGTTAATTTTCCATCTGTGTATTCAAAGTGTTAAAAAGCAATTAAAGTGAAACAAAGTCATAAAATAAATTTAATATTCCCATTTCCGTTAGATGTGGTTTTAAGAGCCAATATATACGATGTACCAGATTATTTATATTTAAGCAAGATTCGCCCATTATTCCATCAACGTCGTTCTTAAGTGAATAAAAATTAGCATAAATCAATTTTAGCTACAAAGTTGCTGCCATTGACCTATATTTTACGTAAAATGTTAAAATTTTTTGGAAAGTAAATTCTTAAACATAAATCGCATCTAATTATATCCCGGATATGTATTTTGAGAACGGTGCCATTCTCAGGTAAACTTATCCCATCTCGATAAAATTCAACATTATTAGGTTTTAACAGGTGCCTTCTTAGAGAAGCAGATTTCCTATAGTTTAAAATTAAAAGATAAACTAGTAAAAGAAGAAAGACAAAATAAATATTTTAAAATTGTTTTAAGAAATTTCAAAAAAATTCAACTAAAAAATAAAAAAGAAATATCAAAATATCGATATTTGAAAGAAAAGCACAATTTCGAGAGAAATGCCTGAAATTTCGACAAAAACTTCGAAATGGAGAAAAAATTCAAAATTTTAAGAAATTTCTGGAAATTTAGATCCTGAAAGATATAAATTTTCAGAAAAATGTCCACAGCTAGGAAAAGTAATGAAATTGCAAAAAAAATATGCAAAATTTCAAGAGAAATACCTAAAATTTCGACAAAAACTTCGAAATCAAGAAAATTTACATTTTAAAAATTTTAAACTTTCAAAAAGGTCCACCGATAAGAGAAATAACAAAATTTGAAAGAAATGCAAAATTTCGAAAAAAAAATCCTGAAATTTCGACAAAAACTTCCAAACTGAGGAAAAATTCGAAATTTTAAGTAAAAAATGTCGAATTTTGGCGAATAAAATCAAAATTCAAAACATAAAAACGAATTTTAAATAAATTAGTCGAAATTCCGAGAAAAATTCTTGAAATGTCGATAAAACCTTCGAAATTGAGAAAAAAATCGAAATTTTAAGAAATTTTTGGAAATTCATATTCTGAAAGATACGAATTTCTAAAAAAACTCTACTGTTAATAAAAATAACAAAATTGCAAAAAAAGGCAAAACTTCGATAAAAATGCTTGAAATTTTAACGAAAACTTCGAAATTGAGAAAAAATTCGAAAAAAAATACGAATTTTGAATAATAGGTAAAATTCCAAGCAAAAATTCCTGAAATTTCAACAAAAACTTGGAATTGAGATAATATTCGAAATTTTAACAAAAAAAATCGAATTTTAGCGAATAAAGTCACGAAAAAGACGAATTTTAAATAAATTATCAAAATTCTGAGAAAATTCCTTTTTTTCGAGAAAATTCCTTTTTTTTCGCAAAATATGACTTTGTCGGCCATTTGCTTTTGTCGGCCATTTTTTCGAGTAAAAATTTATTTTTTTAACACGAAATTTGGTTTTGTCGACGAAATTTCACTTTTTTTTTGTTGTTAAATTGCACCTTCTTCGTGAAATTGCACTTTTTTCGAGAAAGTTTGGCTCTTTTGGCAAAATTTCGCTTTTTTCGCGAAATTGCGCCTTTTTCGAGAAAATTCACTTTTTTTAGGCGAAATTTCGCTTTTTTCGCGAAATTGCGCCTTTTTCGAGAAAATTTACGTTTTTTAGGTGAAATTTCGTTTTTTTCGAGAAAATTCACTTTTTCAGGCGAAATTGCGCCATTTTCGAGAAAATTTACTTTGTTTAGGCGGAATTTCGCTTTTTTCGAGAAAATTCACTTTTTTGCGCGAAATTTGACCTTGTGGCCGAAATTCGTCTTTTTTCCGAAATTTCGCTATTTTCGAGAAATTTTACTTTTTTTCGAGAAAATTCGTTTTTAATGCGAAGCTTGACTTTGTAGGCGAAATTGCGCATTTTTTCGCGAAATTGCGCTTTTTTTGAGAACATTCACTTTTTTTAAGCGAAATTTCGTTATCTTTAAGAAAATTCACTTTTTTGCGCGAAATTTGACCTTGTGGCCGAAATTCGTCTTTTTTCCGAAATTTCGCCATTTTCAAGAAATTTTACTTTTTTTCGAGAGAATTCGTTTTTTTATGCGAAACGTGACTTTCTACACGAAATTGCGCTTATTTCGCGAAATTGCGCTTTTCTCAAGAAAATTCACTTTTTCTTTTCACGAAATTGGTCTTGTCTGCGTAATTTGGTTATTTTCGCGATATTTCGCTATATTTGAGAAAATTCCTTTCATTTCGCTTTATTTTTATTATTAGTTTTATTTATTTTTATCCCTTATGTTGGCAAAATGTTAAATTCTGTGCTTCAGAAATGACATATGTATGACACTACTAATAAATAATAAGATTTTGAACATTACGTGCAGTATGCAATAAGTAAAAGAGTATAAACTGGAAAAGTGTATTTCATTATCAATAAATTTGTTTCCACGCGACTGCAAGCATCAAAACGTCTAAGTATAAAAAGGTAGGTCAGTTTGTGATTAGTATAAGTTCGAACTACACTATTCAGGCTTTGTTAGCTTCTTTAAGTTTTCACTTCTGTCGCACGAGAATGAATCTGGGGCGCCGCATGAGTGTATTTTTTCTACGACTATAAACCACTAAATAGAAAAAAAAAATAAGCACCGGTATTTCAAAACAATACTTGACAAAATGTGTCGTATCAATGACCTTGTCGTAAATTAATTGCAACAAAATTCACATTTTTGTTCCTTATGTTGGCGAAACGTCAAATTCTGTGCTCCAGAAATGACATAGCGACATTCATATTTTTATCCTCTATGTTGGTGCAATGTTTAGTTCTATGTTTTAGAAATGACTATGACAGTACTAATAAAATATTGAACATTACCTACAATAAATTAAAAGTGTGTAAAAGTGTATTTCATTATCAATAAATGTGTTTCCACACGACATCAAGCATCCAAACGTCCAAATATAAAAAGGTCCCAAACAGCGATTGACAAACCACGATCCAACGCAATCGCTGTTTGCGGCAATCTAAAACAGATTGCCATTCCTTAATAGAAGGTACTGAAATTTAGGATTGTGACAGGAGTGACCGGCGCAGAAAAAGCCAATAAAACTGCATACAAATATGAATACTTTGCAAATAAATTACAGATAATATAAAAAGGTAGGTCTAATGACATTACGAAATTCATATTTTTATTATTTATGTTGGTGAAATGTATAAGTTTGTGCTCTAGAAATGACATGTATAACAATACTAATAAAATATATGAAGAATAAAAATATTGAATAATACGTACAATAAATAAAAAGTGCGTAAAAGTGTAGTGTATAAGTGTATTTCATTGTCAATAAACATTAGTTTCCACACGACAGCAAGCATCCAAACGTCCAAATATAAAAAGGTAGGTCAGTTTGTGATTAGTGAAGGTTCGAACTACACTACTCTGGCACTGTTAGCTTTCTAGTTTTAAGTTTCCATGTCTGTCGCACGAGAATGAATCTTTAGTGCCACGTCAGTGCGACTATAGATCACTAAATAAAAAAATAATAATAAGAAACTGTATTTCAAAACAATACTTGACAAAATGTGTCGTGTCAGTGACCTCGTCGTAAATTTATTGAAACAAAATTCACATTTCTATCCCTTATGTTGGCAAAACGTCAAATTCTGTGCTCCAGAAATGACATAACAAAATTCATATTTTTATACCTTATACTGGTGAAATGTTTAATTCTGTGCTCAAGAAATGACATGTATGTCCGTACGAATAAAACATTGAAGATTACGTACAACAGATAAAAAGTGTGTAAAAGTGTACAAGTGTATTTTGTTATCAATAAATATTAGATTCGTTTCCAACGTCTACAAGTATCCACCAACCCCAAATATCAAAAGGTAGGTCAGTTTGTGACTAGTGCGGGTTCGAACTACACTATTCGGGCACTGTTAGCTTCCTAGTTTTAAGTTTTCATTTATGTCGCACGAGAAGGAATCTTGAACGCCGCGTGAGTGCATTTTTTTACGACTATAAACCACTAAATAGAAAAAAATGATAAGAAACGGTATTTCAAAACAATACTTGACAAAATGCGACGTATTGACCTCGTCGTAAATTAATTGCAACATTTTTATCCCTTATGTTGGCGAAACGCTAAATTCTGTGCTTCAGAAATGACATGACGAAATTCATATTTTTATTCTTTATACTTCATGGTAGACCCTTATTGACCGGAATTATTATGTTTTTTTCAATTTATTCTTTATATTGGTGAAATGTATAAGTTTGTGCTTTAGCAATGACATGTATAACAGTACTAATAAAATATATGAACAATAAAAATATTGAACATTACGTACAATAAATAAAAAGTGTGTAAAAGTGTATAAGTGACTTCATTATCAATAAATATTAGTTTCCACAGGATAGCAAGCATTCAAACGTCCAAATATAAAAAGGTAGGTCAGTTTGTGATTAGTGTAGGTTCGAACTACACTATTCAGGCACTAGCTTCCTAGTTTTAAGTTTTCATTTCGGTCGCATGAGAGCGAATCTTGAGCACCGCGGGATTGTATTTTTTCTGCGACTATAAACCACTAAATAGAAAATAAATAATGAGAACCTGCATTTCAAAACAATACTTGACAAAATGCGTCGTATCAATCACCTTATCGTAAATTAATTGCAACAAAATTCACATTTTTATCCCTTGTGTTGGCGAAATGTCAAATTCTGTGCTCCAGAAATGACTTTGCGAAATTCATATTTTTATCCTCTATGTTGGTGAAATGTTTCATTCTGTGCTCTTGAAATGACATGTATGACAGTACTAATAAAATATGAACATTACGTACAATAAATAAAAAGTGTTTAAACGTGTATAAGTGTATTGCATTATCAATAAATATTAGATTCGTTTCCAACGTCTACCAGCACCCACCAACCACAAATACCAAAAGGTAGGTCAGTTTGTGACTAATGTTGGTTCGAACTACGCTACTTAGGAACTGTAACCTTTTAGTTTTAAAGTTTTACTTCTATCGGCAGTTTCACGACTGCCTCATAGTTTTTTTGAATTCTCTTTTTAAAAATTTGGATTTTCATTTAAAATTCGATATTTATAACTATTAAACTTTATTAACAGTTAAAACTAAGGGTGAGGAATGTCAATTATCAAAATTCGATGTTTGACCCAAATGTCAATTTCTCGAAATTTCGATTTTTATCCCAAAAGTGGTTTTTTGGTACGAACCTAGCTCTTGATGGGGTGCGATGGCTCATAAAATAAAACGAAAATATGTGTACATTTAAGTGCCTGCAAATCATGTCTTATTTTTGGCCACTAACGCTCTGGCTGCGCCCTCTACGCTTCCCTCTATGGGAAGAGCTCCCTTACATCAATTGAGCCCCGGGACCCCCCTAAATGGTTCACATTGGCAAAATAGTGATTTCTATTGTTTTTACTTTAGATGATACATTACGACAAAGTGATTCATTTGCATTAGCCATTTATAGAAGCGTTTTTCTGTTTCCTCGTAATTATGTTGATATGCCTGACTACAGACACATACATTACTAGCCGACGAGATTAATTATTGATAATTTAAACACCGCTAGATAATGGTCGATTGGTAATTAATAAAATTATTTATAGAAGTTAATGTTCGTAAAAATAAAAATGATTTCATTGAACATCGGTACCTAACTCAAACTAATAATACTAATAGAAGTGGACCACCGCACATCGTTCGCACGCATCATAAACCGAGAGCGCCGTGGCGGGAAGTCAAGCTCACATGTGTTCAGTTTCGAAAAGTTAGCCGGCATTCGGGCTCGGCGCGGAGTAGTTACATCTCTTTGCAGCATCTCTGGTCCAGTTCCCAGTGTTTCTTTAAGTGTGGAAATGAACGCAGTTTTACGTTTGTTTCGTTGACTTTGGAAATTATGGGTGCCTTTAGGAGTGATACGACAACCAGACTCGTGTGGTTCTTGGCCATCGCAGCAAGCATATTGTTCGTGGCATCCCACTGCGGATATCAGGTTTCTGCTGAATCGAAGGTATTTGCCCTCTTGTCTCTCGATGACACTTTTGCCAATGTTGAAAGACGACGCCGCAGAACGCATCCGATTCATTTTTTTTTTGTCCGTCCGAATTCTTTCGCGATCGCTCATAGTTTATTTGTTGGACTATCGAATTTTGTCGCGAACGAGCAAAATTCACTTTATTTTTTCGAACCACTCGAGTTGTAAAATATCCCCAAGTCGGATAACTTCAAAGATGATCCACTTGTACACATGATTGCTTTAATGTTTGGCACTTAGTTGTTACCTGTCTTTAAACAAAGGCGAGATCTCCGTTAATTAAAAATTCATTTAAAATAACAATTGCGTACGATTTCAAATTGAATATTACATTTTCTTTGGTTATTAAGTAAAAAAAACATTAAATTATTAAAATTGCACTCTGACATGAAATAATCTTTAAAAAAAATATATGCAAATTACGAATAAATAAGGTCGACATTTCGAGAAAAATCGGGAATTTTGAGAAAAGGTCGAATTTTCGAAAAATTCGAATTTTTGAAAAAAGAGTCCAAATTTTCAAAAATATCCAAATTTTTAAGTCAATATTTCAAAAAGGTCGAATTCCACAAGAAGTTTAAAGCGGGAAAAATGACAATTAAAAAAAAAATGTTCAGTACTTAGCGGAAAAATCCAAATTGTAGAAACAAGTCAAATTTTTGAGAAATCAAATCACGCCAAAGTAAACATTTCGATAAAACGTCGACATTTTTTAGGGAATCGATATTTTCAAACTTTTAGTAGTAATTTCGAAAAAAGGGGTTATATTTTAAAAGGAGGCAATTTTGTCGTCTGGATTTGCAAAAGCGTCGAAATTTTCAAAAAATTAACATTTTTAGAATATTCGATATTCGGATAAAAGGATGTTCAAAAATAATTGGACAGAAAGTCGGATTACAGAAAACCCAAAATTTAACAAAAAGTCCAACTTTGAAAAACCCAAAATTTGTCCTAAAATGACTGGAATTTCCAAGTCAAAATTTTGAGAAAAAGATCCTTATTTAAAAAGTAAAAAAAATCATAATCAATGATAAGGTTTTAGAAGGGTTCCCCCCACGTTTTGTGGGGGTATCCCCGAATAAAATAGAGGTTGTTTTGTCCTTGTGCGTCACAGCCCAGATGAGAAAATTCTATATGCACTAATTTTAGAAAACATAAAAGTCGACGGACTTCCTTACAAGGACTTTGTTAAAGGACTCGTATTGTTAACTATTGCTTCATATCTCCTTGACATAAAATAATTTCCGACATATACATATATTCCTGCTGATGTCCAATTCAATACTTTCCTAATTTCCTTCCATAAAATACTTCTGTTCAATGTTTGTTTAACGACAACTTTTCAATTCGCTTTCTATCTAATTTGGTGGCAGGATGGCCATTTTTAAAACTGAAATATTAATAGCGGAAACTCCTTTGCAAAATAAGAACAAGGAATTTCGAATTTCCTAGTTTGTACTAAAAACTTTTTACCTCTGAAAATTCGACCATTGTCTGGAATGTTCGATTTTTGTTTTAATAAACATCAACATTTTTATTCACTTTACTGCAACAGCAGCTAGTCTGGAGAGAATTTTTTCGAATTTTGAATTGACTACGAACCGTGAAGTTGCTTAGGAAATGAGAAAACCAGGAAATTTGTGTTTATGTTCCAGTATTTAAATCGAACAAATAAAAAAAAAATGCTGAGGTACTTTAGATATTTATGATTATATGATTTTTATAGATATATCTGCTAACCCTGTATTTATAGATATATCTGCCAACTCTGTATTTATAGATATATCTGTCAACCCTGTAAGTTCGGGAAAATATCGAATTTAAAAAGAAATCCTAATTTACAAAAAAAAGGGAGAAATTCAATCAGAAATTCGAAAGAAAAAAGTAAAAATTAAAGAGTCATTTCTGTAGCGTGATTTTTTGAAAAAGTTGAGTTAAATAAAAGATTCGCCTTTCATAAGTCCAAATTGCAAAAAAAAATCGAATGTTGTTTTAAAAAATCGTGAAATTTTGTAAAAAATCGAATTTTAAACAATTCGAATTTAAAAACAATTCGAATTTTCATAAAATTCGAATTCGGATTAAATTCGAATTTGGATAAAAGTCGAATTTTGATTAAAGATGGTGAAATTTTGAAAAAATCGAATTTAAAAACAATTCGAACTTCAAAACAATTAGAATTTTGGTAAAATTCGAATTTGGATAAAATTCGAATTTGGATAAAATTCGAATTTGGATAAAATTCGAATTTGGATAAATTCGAATTTGGATAAAAGTCGAATTTTGATCATAGTCGAATTTTCGAAAAAAGTCGAATTTTGATTATAGTCGAATTTTCGAAAAAAGTCGAAGTTTACTAAAAAAATCGAAATTTTGAGAACGATTCGAAAATTTTTAAAAAGACGCAATTTAAAGAAAAAGGGTAGGATACAAGTTTTCGTTCAGAATTTCAATTTTTTTATGAAATTATGTGAAAAAGTGTGATTTAATGGTCCTCATTTTCCAAAAAGTAAATTTTTTTAAATAGTCGAAATTTTCCAAAAAAAATACGCAACAAACATATGTGCAATTTTCTTTTAAAGTTTACATTTTGAAAATCGAAATTTCGGGAACAATTCGAACATTTTTAAAAAGACGCAATTTAAAGAAAATGGGTAGGATACACATTTTTTTTTTAGAATTTCGAGAAAAAGTCTAAATTCTGAAAAAAGTGTAATTTAATGGTTCTCAAGTAAATTTTTTAAAATTGAAATTAAAAAAAAAATTACGCAACAAACATATATGTGATTTTTTTAAAAAAGTTTACATTTTGAAAAAGTTGAATTTTTCAATCAACAAAATCGACTTTTGTCAAAAAAAAGTCGAAATTTACAGAAAAGACGAAATTTCGAGAAGAAATCGAATTTTCGTCTATTTTTGACAAAAGTCGATTTTGTCGAGAAGAAATCGAAATTTTCAAAAAAAAGATCGAGATGATTGAGAGAGAAGTGAAATTTTATTTGTCATTTCATTTGTTACATAAGAACAAGGTCATGTCAGTTTAAGATCACAAGACGTTAAAATCACTAGAGTTTAAGGTCATGTGAGCTCAAAATCACATAATGTTACAGTCACATGGGTTCAAGACACGTAAGTCTAAGATGACGTGAGTTCGATGTAAGGTGAGCTTAAGGTCACGTGAGCTTAAGGTTACGTTAGTTCAAGGTCACAAAATCACATGTCACAGTCACATTGGTTCAAGACACGTAGTTCTAAGATCATGTGAGTTCGAAATTTTACTTGTCATTTCATTTGTTACATAAGATCAAGGTCATATCAGTTCAAGATCACACGACATTAAATTCATTAGAGTTTAAAATCATGTGATCTCAAAATCACAGAATGTCATAGTCACATGGGTTCAAGACTCCTAGGTCTAAGATCACGTGAGTTCGAGGTAATGTGAGCTTAATGTCGCGTTAGTTCAAGGTCACAAAATCACATAATGTCACAGTCTCATGGTTTCAAGACACGTAGGTCTAAGATCATGCGAGTTCGAGGTAACGTGAGGTTAAGGTCACGTAAGCCTAAATTCTCTTAGTTCAAGGTCACAAAATCACATGTCACAGTCACATGGGTTCAAGACACATGGGCCTAAGATCATGTGAGTTCGAAGTAACGTTAGCTTTAGGTCACGTGAGCTTAAGGTTACGTGAGTTCAAGGTCACAAAATCACATAATGTAACAGTCATATGGGGTTCAAGATCTCGTAGGTCTAAGATCACGTGAGTTCGAGGTCACGTAAGTTCGAGATAACGTAAACTCAAGGTCACGTTAGTTGAAGGTCAAGGTCGCTTTAGTCGCGTGAACTCAAGGTCTCATTCGTTCAAGGTCACGTAGTAACGGTTCGCACTAGTCGCGTGAGCTGGAGGCCACGTGCAGTCAAATGCGCGTTAGCCGCGTGAGTTCAAGGTTACAAAATCACTTAATGTCACAGTCACATGGGTTCAAGATCTTGTAGGTCTAGGATCACGTGAGTTCGAGATAACGTGAACTTAGGGTTAGGTTAGTTCAAGGTCACGTCTGGTCAAGGTCACAGGCGCGTTGGTTCAAGGTCACGTTCGTTCAGGGTCACGTGCGGTCAAGATCGCATTAGTCGCGTAAACTCAAGGTTACGTGTGATGAAGGTCGCATTAGTCGCATAAGCTCAAGGTTGTATTAGTCGTGTGAGCTCAAGGTCACGTGTGGTCAAGGTCGCACTAGACGCGTTAGCTCAAGGTCACGTTCGTTCAAGGTCATGTGGTTAAGGTCGTATTAGTAGCGGTAACTGCAGGTCACGTTCGTTCAAAGTCATGTGTGGTCAAGGTCGCATTAGTCGCGTTAGCTCAAGGTCACGTTCGTTCAAGGTCACATTCGTTCAAGGTCGCATTAGCGTTAACTCAAGGTCATGTTCGTTCAAGGTCATGTGTGATCAAGGTCGCGTTAGCCCAAGGTTCACATTCGTTCAAGGTTACGTGTGGCTAAGATCACATTAGTCGCATGAGTACAAGGTCACGTGCGGTCAAGGTCGTATTAGTCGTTTGAGGTCAAGGTCATGTGTGGTCAAGGTCACATTAGGCGCGTTGGCTCAAGGTCGTGTGCGGTCAAGGTCGTAATAGTAACGTTAACCTAAGGTCACGTTCGTTCAAAGTCATGTGTGGTCAAGGTCGCATTAGTCGCGTCAGCTTAACGTCACGTGCGGTCAAGGTCGCATTAGCGTTAACTCAAGGTCACGTCCGTTCAAGGTCATGTGTGGTCAAGGTCGCATTAGTCGCTTTACCTCAAGGTTCACGTTCCTTCAAGTTCACGTGTGGCTAAGATCGCATTAGTCGCATGAGCTCAAGGTCACGTGCGGTCAAGGTCGTATTAGTCGCGTGAGCTTAAGGTCACGTGTGGTCAAGGTCACATTAGGCGCGTTAGCTCAAGATCACGTTCGTTCAAGGTCACGTGTGGTGAAGGTCGCATTAGTAGCGATAACTCCAGGTCACGTTCGTTCAAAGTCATGTGTGGTCAAGGTCGCATTAGTCGCGTTAGCTCAAGATCACGTTCGTTCAAGGTCACGTGTGGTCAAGGTCGCATTAGTAGCGTTGACTCCAGGTCACGTTCGTTCAAAGTCATGTGTGGTCAAGGTCGCATTAGTCGCGTTAGCTTAAGGTCACGCGCGGTCAAGGTCGCATTAGCGTTAACTCAAGGTCACGTTCTTTCAAGGTCATGTGTGGTCAAAGCCGTATTAGTCGCGTTAGCTCAAGGTTCACGTTCGTTCAAGGTCACGTGTGGCTAAGATCGCATTAGTCGCATGAGCTCAAGGGCACGTGCGGTCAAGGTCGTATTAGTCGCGTGAACTCTAGGTCAAGTGCGGGCAAAGTCGCATTAATCGCGTGAGTTCAAGGTCACGTTCGTTTAAGGTCACGTATGGTCAAGGTCGCAGTAGTCGCATTAGTTCAATGTCACGTGAGGTCAAGGTTGTATTAGTCACGTGAGCTCAAGGTCATGTGTGGTTAAAACCGCATTAGTTTCGTGAGCTTAAAGTCGCATGTGGTCATGGTTGCATTGGTCGCGTTAGCTCAAGGTCACGTGCGGTCAAGGTCGCAAGAGTTCAAGGTTAGGTTAGTGTATGTTCAAGGTCATGTTAGCTCGAGACCACGCGAGTTCAAGATCGCGCAACCTCAAGGTCAATTAGGTTCAAGGTTAGCTTAAGGTCATGTGAATTCAACGTCACCTGATCTGAAGATTACATGAGCTCAAGCTCACGTGAGCTCTAGGATATCAGTCACATGAGCTCGATGTCATATAGGTCTAAGGCCACGTCAGCTTAAGGTTACTTGGGGTAACCCGCGTTGGCCCGAGGTCACGTGAACTTGACCTTGGGTTCACGTTACGTTACCTCAAAATTTCGTGTGTTCAAGGTTACATTAGCTCGAGGCCACGTGAGTTCAAGGTCGCATAAACTCAGTCACTTCAGTTACAGGTCGTGTGAGCTCCATGCCGCTTAAGGTCAATATCGCGTAAGCTCAATGTTGCGTGAGTTCAAGGTCGTATAAAAGCAGGATAGCGTGAGGTAAAATTCGAAAAAATCGAAACTTCGAAATCAAGGTCATATGAACTCGGATGTCACGTAAACTCAAGGTCGTATAGAAGCAGGATAGCGTGAGGCGAAATTCGAAAAAATCGAAACTTCGAAATCAAGGTCATACGAACTCGGATGTCACGTGAACTCAAGGTCGTATAAAAGCAGGATAGCTTGAGGCGAAATTCGAAAAAATCGAAACTTCGAAATCAAGGTCATACGAACTCGGATGTCACGTGAACTCAAAGTCGTTTAAAAGCAGGATAGCGTGGGGCGAAATTCGAAAAAATCGAAACTTCGAAATCAAGATCATATGAACTCGGATGTCACGTGAACTCAAGGTCGTATAACAGCAGGATAGCGTAAGGCGAAATTCGAAAAAATCGAAACTTCGAAATTACTTTAGTAAAATCTATACAGGATATACTTCTATCGAGATTGGACCGTGTCAAAGAACTATTAAAAGTGTCAAGTAGTTGTTTGACACGGTCCAATCCCGGAAGAAGTATATCTTGTACTGACTCTGGCCGTGGAAGCCTTCGTTATCATAGTAAACTCTATGCCTAAAATTTTAAGTTTAATTTCAAAATTTTGGCGTTTTTATCGTATTATTTTTTTGAAAATTTTAAGTTTCGTAGGAAATCTGAGGTTTCGAAATAAAGTCGAAATTTTGAGAAAAAATTCATATATTCAACTAAAACACTATATAATACATAAAAATAAATAAATAAATATAAAACACTAAATAACGAAAATTCGAAAACGAATTCCAAATTCAAAGAATGTGTGGGAAAGCTGGGTATGAGCGGCAGAATATGAATTTTAAATGGGTTTGGGTAGGTTAGATCGGGAGAGTCCCAACAATTAACTTGGATTCTATAATGCACAGACCAATAGGTTTGAACATTTATTAGATTCGATGTTTGGATAATAAATGTTCAAACCTATTGGTCTGTGCATTATAGAATCCTTGTCTTCTGGGAAATCTCCTAGAGAGCAACCGCTTCGCTAGGTGGCAGTGTTTCAACTGTTGGTAGTTCAGCTACCTATGATTCGCCACTATGCACGCCTGGAGGTCTGCATGAATTTGTAGTCTAGGTTGCATTCTTCTTGCATAATTAACTTGGAAGTTAAAAAAAACATTTTCAAGTTTTCACTTCTGGCAGCAATCCCCAGAGTGCCTAATTTTTTTTTACTTTAAACTCGAAATGTTGAGCATTTTTATCAATTTTAATTTTTTGCCGCAGGTAATAAGTGCTTTGTGTGCCATAACCTATGAATAATGGATATTTTCCCGTATCGTTACTTATTGGCTATTTTTTTTTTCATAAGTTTCAGCCCAAAGTCTTTACTTCAAAAAATGCAACTTTGAACTCAAATTGTTGGCTTTTATTCTCAAGTCTAGTTAGAATTTCGAAAAGTCGAAATTTCGAAAAGTCGAAATTTCGAAAAGTCGAAATTTCGAAAAGTCGAAATTTCGAAACGTCGAAATTTCAAATTTCGAAAAGTCGAAATTTCAAATTTCGAAAAGTCGAAATTTCAAATTTATAAGCCAAAATGGTAATTTTATAGCACATGCAGCAATTGATGCTGGGATGTTGGGAGGGCCAGCGATGGGTATAAGAGTTCAACCCCCTGTCCATCGATCGCCATCTTGGATAGATTTTTTTTGGCATATTTCTGTAACCGTTTGTAAGAAGTTTTTAGTAGAGGAGCAACCATTGAGATTTATTTTTTAAAATTTAATCCATTAGTATTTAGCAACATTTAATACATAATAACCAGAGACTAGTAATAAGTAGTACATAACAATCTAGGTTGCATTCTACTTGCATACGACATTGTTAGCGATGGCCATAGTTTCTCTATGGACCAATAGGTGGTAGTACTAAGGAGTCACACGGTCGACGTCTGTGAATTCTTTAGTACTTGTCGGAATATTTGTTAGCATTCGAGTTGGATATACCAAACTGACGAGATCTAACAAGATCGAAACCGGTCTTTGGTTTCCAAACTTCGAATTTAATAAACGTTCAAACCTATTGGTCTGTGCATTAGACATAACAATACACATAAAAATACATAATGGTATTTCCTTGAAAAGTCGATGGAATATTTGAGTTCCCAGCAAATTAAGATTTGGCCACTTGTGGACATGTGTGGCAGTAAGAAAATGTCAAAATAATAAAATAAATACTAATAATAATAATGTCAAATATTTTTAAAAACAATTTGCATTGATCAAATCTATGGAAGGCTATTTATTGGTTAGGAAATTTCTCTTTTGATATTTCCAACCCTTTACTTGATGAAATTGGGATATAGTTGATGAATTATGTATTTCCAATTTTTGTTACATATTGAACGCAGATAGACATGTCATTAGTTTAATAACATAACTGATTCATGAAGAATCTGATATATGAGATTATAAGATTATATCACTCGATCAAATTATGTAAAAAATGCGAACATACACAAACAACTATCATCTTACATGATTTCACAAGAGTAGGTGTATTGTTGTCTAAAAAGTAGGATTATTATTGACTTTAAAACAGGTTAATCATCCAAACCATGAATGTTAATAATAAAAAGTGTCCTTGTCTGTCCGTCACCTCTTAGCTTAACCACTGAAGCTACTTCGATGAAAATTGCCAAAGCTGTTGCTTGAAAATCACCAAACAAACCATTTAATGAAATAAGGACAGAAAGAGAATTTCGTCGTCAGTCAGATAAAAAGAAGCGACCCCCGAGCTCTGGCCCCCCGATATGTTTTTCATTTAAAACGGATTTCTTTTCACCTATGGGACAATGTTTTTAAATTTACGACAATTGAAGTAGTGGATTTGTTGTGGGACGTTTTTCTCTAAAGCTTGATCATACTGAAAGATAAAACTGATAAATTGATGACTATTGAATTTCTCTAGCCTAATTGCGAGTAGCCAGTAAGTATGCAGGAAAATATCTATTATTCATAGGTTATGGCACACAAAGCACTTATTACCTGCGTCATATATCATACGGTAAATGCATCGCTATATTTATCAGAAACTTTGCTTCGATGTCGTGAAAACTACACGAAAAACACACCAAACTTGCGATATCAATCATTATTAAGAAGAAATTCTATTTGTAGTGACGTTTGTCAATACGGAAGAGTTGGCTACGAGATTCTCCTTTCCTCACTGCTTGTCGCCTAATAGTTTAATACTTTTTTTTGTTAAACGGTAATCATCAGATAAGATGATACTTAAAAAATCACTCCAATCTATGGTAGAAGCAATCGACGTCTAACTGCTAGAATTTTTCTTCGTTATTGTATTATGGGGTAACCAAAATTATATACGAGAAATTCTACGGCGAGTTCCTGAAGATGTTTTCGAGTTTCCATCGGTCTCGAGTTGCCGGTGGTGTCGAATTTCCATCGGTCTCGAATTTTCGTTGGTGTCGAATTTCCGTCGGTGTCGAATTTCCATCGGTCTCGAATTTCCATCGGTCTCGAATTGCCATTGGTTTCGAATTTCCATTGGTCTTGAATTTCCATTGATCTCGAAGTTCAGTGGTCTTTAATGATACAGTTCGAAAATCGGTGGTTTCCTCTGATTTACTAAATTTTGACAGAGAAAATTTAAACGAAACGCTTTGTCCACCAATTTAACCTCGTTTTTAAGTATGACAGGTTTAGTGCCGCCAGCTAGTCGTGCTTCCAGGGTGCATCAACTTCCCTACTCCTTGTCACCTTGTCTGTCTTGAAACCTGGCCATATTGATGAAATGGTCTATGGTTATATTCAGCTCATAGAAATTTATTTTTCATTTTCCATTTTTTCAAAATTCACGTGCAATTTCACCAATCACATTCAGAATTAAAATGGTTAGCGTTCATCACATACACGCGAACATTCAAGCGCTGCAAATCCTCGCATTTATAGGAGATGAAGACACGTGCGTTGGATTCGCAATCGCTGGTAAATTCTGATAAAGTTTTTTGGTTAAATAGTTGTCAGTTTGACATTGTAGGATGCGGTCATCGCGATTTACAGAATGAACTCAATTTTTTCGTGGTGGAGAACGATACAGAATCCCAGGAACTTCTCAAGATACTCATGAATTTTATAAAGCGGAAGGAAATTGCTATTATTTTGATAACGCACGACGCTGCAGATCTCGTACGGCCATTCCTCAACAATTACACATCGTTTGTACCGGTTATTTTGGAAATACCTTCGAAGTATCGACCTTATGAACCATTTCGCGATGCCGTTATGCAAAGAGTGGTTCATATCGATCTGGCGAATCAAGATTTAGTGGATAAGGATAAATACTGACGTTTTACACTTTTCAACAAGCCACTAATTCACGCATATGGTGGTCCGCGATCATTTTATTTTAAATTTATTTACGATCACCGACAAGAAATATGCAGCCAGAGGCGGACGTTTATCAAATGTGGGAAGTCGTGACCGGTCTTCTAAAAATCATCTCCTACATGTTGAAAAGTTCATAAAGTGAGAAATAAATAACGTGAGACACCTACTTACTGTGTGCACATTGTTATCACTATTTGCTTAATTTTCAGGCTACGTCTTCCTGTTTTAGAATTTCAATTGAATCGGCATTATTTTAAGATGAAACGTTTCTTTAAACGACGGTTTTGTTATGAAGAAGATTTTACAAAAAAGATTGAGTAGATATATCAGGGGGATTCTGCGCCAAATGACGTCATAGCAGCTTCGGATGACATGTCGTTGAAGAAGTAGAGAGGCGGGGCAGGTTGGGTATTAAATGAGCGTGTACTTGTCTAACAGTTGGTTTTACTTGTCTAACAGTTGGGTTCAGTTGCACAGCTACTTGTTTAACAGTTGATTTCAGTTGGACAGCTACTTGCCTAACAGTTGGTTAGTTGTTAACAGCTACTTGTCTAATAGTTGGTTTCAGTTGTACAGCTATTTGCCCAACAGTTGGCCAGCTGCTTGTCTAACCAAGTAGTTGTTAACAACTAACCAACTATTAGACAAGTAGCTGTCCAACTGAAATCAACTGTTGGACAAGTAGCTGTACAACTGAAACCAACTGTTAGACAAATACGCGCCCCTTCATTTGATACCCAACCTGCCCCGCCTCTCTACTTCTTCAGCGACATGTCATCCGAAGTTGCTATGACGTCATTTGGCGCAGAATCCCCCTGATATATCTACTAGACTGAGATCTCATAAAACTGATTTTAAATAATTCCTAAACATTTTATAAAATTTTGTGACTAAAATAAGCACCTTAGAAAGAAAGACAGTTTTTTAAAAGCACAACCAGTTTTGATGATCTCTATCTTGTTATTGTTAGCACAGAAGCTAATCATCTGATCATAAAATCTACATGAAAGATAAGGGTAAACGATTTCTTTGAATATGCAACTAGTTTGTAAACCATAACAATTTAACTGACACTTTGTATACAACTATATCTTCGGATATCACGTGCTTCCTGTTAAAAGATAACTTTGTCTCAACCAGACGTTAATATGTAAAAAAATATCAGCTGATAATATACAAATACACAATGTTTATGCAAATTATAATTTTATTGCATGAAGTAGGAAGTATGAGCAGCCCTATCAGCTTAACTCATTGAAATGTTAAACGAATATATAAATTCACACCAACTCGAGGAACTTTTATTAGTCGTGTTACCAATTAGCATAGCAATTTTGTATTACATTTTGGATGTAATTGAAGCCAAAAAAAATAGTTTTCAGTGATTTCAGTGATAAAACAATCGTAGCATTTTAAAGAAAAAATTTTTCTTGATAGCCTTCTTTGGTTTTTTAATTTTGTCTGGACGATAACGTTAAGGGTGCCAATAAGGTAAAGAAGGAGCTTTTACTAGGCGCTTGCCAAGTCTCGTCATTTTTGGATGTAGCGTTATCGCAGGAATTATAATTGGATATAGCGTTATCCCAGGAATTATAAATAATCGCATTTCAGCGTTTAGTGCAGGAACCCTCGTTGGTAAAAGTGCGGTAAAAATGTTTTTATATCAGTCAGACGTATACATCATTTCAAATGGTCGTTCGGGAATTTCATTATCGAGAATGTTCAATAGTAAATAATGACCAATGAAATATAACCCATGTGTGTAATCCACTCATTTCCACATTACTTTCCTTGAGTATTATAGGGCTATAAAATGCAAATGAATAACCAAAAAAAAGTAAAAACAATATAAGCCTAGTTACTCGATCGGTAGTCTCGTTTCATTTAATATTTATTTTATTGCTATACACGTTGGGCACTGATTGAAAAAGTTAGTTAACTGTAGTCTCCCATTTCATTTGCCTCATATAAGCCTTAAGTTATTCATGAACTTGTTCATTCATTCCTCTGATAAACTTGTAAATCATTTAATGCTCGAGCCCAACAGATCCTTATCTAATAGCATAATACTTAGAAATGGTAAGTCGAACGTAAAATTAAGCTAATGGATTTAGGGCTTTCTTCAGCTTTCGATATTATCATCCACCTTTGTTGCCAAAGTCGCCCTCAATAACAGATATTCATATGTTTTTTAATATAAACCGAATTCTGACGCGCCCACAACCACCAAACAGCTTATGTTGAACGAAAAAGTTTAAATTTATTCAGCGAATATAACGCCACCCTTTTTGATACGTCTGCTTAACAATGAGGAGTTTTGCCTCCTGCGACAATATTATATTCGAAGAAAAATACAAACAAATCTGGGTAACGTTTGTTTTACTACTTTTTGAGCGCGCCCAACAGTGTGCCCTCAATGCACAGAATCCATAACAAATTTGTGTTTATTATTTTTTTCATGTAGATGGAACCAAATTTGGTTTCCAGTGCAGGCAACTCATAACTGTTAGAGATACTTAAGTGGGTAGAGTGGTGCAGAATTTAATCCCTAACAATATTCCGCTTTGAAACCAATTGAATTGCAATAGGTCTTCATTTTATTTATAAAAAACTCGCCATTTTTAATAATCAGCTGTAACTTGTTTATTTGAAGTCTGATCGAAAAAAATCAGGCGTTTTCATTGGTGTACGTTATTCGTTTCTGAAATAAACTGTTTCCAAGAAAATTATGTCAACTTTGTTATTCCTTGCGGACACCATATTGAATTTTATCATTTTGGAATTTAGCATATTTTTTTGATTAATTTTTTTTTTGGTGGAACGGACTGGTCCTTGGTTATCTTAAAAAATTCAAATACAGATCGCCCCCTGAACCCACGAAAGATTAAAGAATACAACAGAAGTTGCTCTAACGCGTTTCGAGAGCCAGCTATCATCTTCAAAGAGATACTGTATCTCTCAAAGAGATACTGTATCTCTCAGAGACATACTGTATCTCTTAGAGATATACTGTATCTCTCTGAGAGATACTGTATCTCTCAGAGACATACTGTATCTCTCAGAGAGATATTGTATCTCCCAGAGGGATACTGTATCTCTCAGAGACATACTGTATCTCTCAGAGAGATACTATATCTTTTAGAGAGATACTGTATCTCTCAGAGAGATACTGTATCTCTCAGAGAGATACTGTATCTCTCAGAGAGATACTGTATCTTTCAGAGACATACTCTATCTCTCAGAGAGATACTGTATCTCAGAGAGATACTGTATCTCTCAAAGAGATATTGTATCTCTCTGAGATACAACACTTATCTTCAAAGAGTATCTCAGAGAGATACTGTATCTCTCAGACATACTGTATCTCTCAGAGAGATACTGTATCTCCCTGAGATACAACACTCATTTTCAGAGGGATACAGTATCTCTCTGAGAGATACTGTATCTCTCAGAGACATACTGTATCTCTCAGAGAGATACTGTATCTCTCAGAGACATACTGTATCTCTCAGAGAGATATTGTATCTCTCAGAGAGATATTGTATTTCTCTGAGATACAACACTTACCTTCAGAGAGTATCTCTCAGAAAGATACTGTATCTCTCAGAGACATACTGTATCTCTGAGAAAGATACTGTATCTCTCAGAGACATACTGTATCTCTCAGAGAGATATTGTATCTCCCAGAGAGAAACTGTATCTCTCAGAGACATACTGTATCTCTTAGAGAGATACTGTATCTCTCAGAGAGATACTGTATCTCTCAGAGAGATACTGTATCTCTCAGAGACATACTGTATCTCTCAGAGAAATATTGTATCTCCCAGAGGGATACTGTATCTCTCAGAGACATGCTGTATCTCTTAGAGAGATACCGTATTTCTCAGAGAGATACTGTATCTCTCAGAGAGATACTATATCTCTCAGAGAGATACTGTATCTTTTAGAGAGATACTGTATCTCTCAGAGAGATGCTGTATCTCTCAGAGACATACTGTATTTCTCAGAGAGATACTGTATCTCTTAGAGAGATATTGTATCTCTCAGAGACATACTGTATCTCTGAGAAAGATACTGTATCTCTCAGAGACATACTGTATCTCTCAGAGAGGTATTGTATCTCCCAGAGAGAAACTGTATCTCTCAGAGACACACTGTATCTCTTAGAGAGATACTGTATCTCTCACAGAGATACTGTACCTCTCAGAGAGATACTGTATCTCTCTGAGACATACTGTATTTCTCAGAGAAATATTGCATCTCCCAGAGGGATACTGTATCTCTCAGAGACATGCTGTATCTCTTAGAGAGATACCGTATCTCTCAGAGAGATACTGTATCTCTCAGAGAGATACTATATCTCTCAGAGAGATACTGTATCTTTTAGAGAGATACTGTATCTCTCAGAGATGCTGTATCTCTCAGAGACATACTGTATTTCTCAGAGAGATACTGTATCTCTCAGAGAGATATTGTATCTCTCTGAGATACAACACTTATCTTCAGAGAGTATCTCTCAGAGAGATACTGTATCTCTCCGAGAGATACTGTATCTCTCCGAGAGATACTGTATATCTCAAAGAGATATTGTATCTCTCTGAGATACAACACTCATCTTCAGAGAGTATCTCTCTGAGAAATACTGTATCTCTCAGAGAGATACTGTATCTCTCTGAGATACAACACTCATCTTCAGAGGGATACAGTATCTCTCAGAGAGATACTGTACCTCTCTGAGTTGCAACTATCATCTTCAGAGAGATACTGTATCTCTCAGATACTGCATCTCACAGAGAGGGGGCAAGATTTGTATTTCAATTTCTGATTAATTTAATTTAATGGCAGCAGAGAAATTTACCTAAAATATGTCATATTATTTGATATCAAAATTTTCAAAAAATTGGAAACTAAGTCAAAATTATGAAAGAGCTGAAATTAACAAAATTAAGTTAAAACTTGGTAAAAGTGGAAATTAAAAAAATGGAAAATTGGAAATTCGAAATTGTCAAAATCGTCGAAATGTTTAAAAAGTCTAGATTTTTAATAAAACTCGAAGTCAGATTTAAAAAAAAATCGTTACTTTCAGACCCTCAGAAAGTCGAAATGCGGAGAAGCTGAAATTTTGAAACGAAAAGTCGAATTTGGAATGGGCATGTTCTATAAAAATCGAATTTAAAAACAGTCAAGTTTGCAAAAAAGTTGAAATTTCGAGTCAAAATTTTAAATACATAAAAATTGGAAACTCGAAATTTTCAAAATTGTCGAAATGTTTAAAGTCAAGATTTTCAATAAAAATTGAAGTCAAATTAAAAAAAATCGTTGCTTTCAGACCTTCAGAAAGTCGAAACGAGGAAAAGTTGAAATTTTGAAAAAAAAAAATCGAATTTAGAATGGAAATGTTCCATAAAAATCGAAGTTAAAAACAGTCAAGTTTGCAAAAAAGTATCGAGTCAAAATTTTTAAAAACATAAACATTGGAAATTCGAAATTTTCAAAACCGTCGAAATGTTCAAAATCGTCGAAATTTTCAAAATCGTCGAAATGTTTAAAAAGTCAAGATTTTCAATAAAAATCGAAGTCAGATTTAAAAAAAAATCGTTACTTTCAGACAATCAGAAAGTCGAAACTAGGAAAAGCTGAAATTTAAAAGAAAAAAGCCGAATTTAGAATGGAAATGTTCTTTAAAAAGCGAATTTAAAAACAGTCAACTTTGCAAAAGAGTTGAAATTTCGAGTCAAAATTTCAAAAAAACAAAAATTGGAAATTCGAAGTTTTCAAAATCGTCGAAATGTTTAAAAAGTCAAGATTTTCAATAAAAATCAAAGTCAGATTAAAAAAAATTGTTTCTTTTAAACCTTCAGAACGAGGAAAAGCTGAAATTAAAAAAAAATCGAATTTGGAATGGAAATGTTTGTCAAGTTAAAATTTCGAGTCAAAATGTCAAAAAACATAAAAATCTGAAATTGGAAATTTGCAAAATCGCCGAAATTTCTAAAATCGTCGAAACGTTTAAAAAGTCGAAATTGTCAATAAAAATCGAAGTGAAATTTTAAAAAAATCGTCACTTTCAGACCTTCAGAAAGTCAAAACGGGAAAAGCTGAAATTTTGAAAAAATAAAGTCGAATTTAGAATGGAAATGTTCCATAAAAATCGAGGTATTTTTATTTGAAAAATTGAAAAATTTGACTGAAAATTATCACTTTTTTCAAAAATTGAACTTTTTTGAAAATTTCGATTTTTTCGAACTTTTTTTAGAAAATGTTAACCTTTTGTGATCAAATTTCACTTTTTTCTTAAGATGTGGTGATTTTTCAGAATTTAATTTTTTTTCAAAATATCAATTTTTTTTCATAATTTCAATTTTTTGTGAAAATTTTCATTTTTTGTGAAAATTTTCAATTTTTTGTAAAAATTTTCAATTTTTTGTGAAAATTTTCATTTTTTTCAAAAATTTAAACTTTTTTTCGAATTTTTCGACTTTACGTATCAAACTGGTTTTTTATTTAAAAATTTAAATAATTGGACTTTTTTTTTAAATTTTCACTTTTCTGAAATATTGGATTTTTCTCACAATTCCGGTTTTTTAAATTTTCGAACTTTTTTTAGAATGTGTCCTTTTTTTGAAAATGTTAATCCTTTGTCATCAAACTTCGGCTTTTTTTAGGATATGATTTTTTCCAGAATTTATCAATTTTTTCAAAATTTTAATATTTTTTGAAAATTTCGACTATTTTTTAAAAATTTTTAATTTTTTTCGAAATTTCGACTTTTATGTAGTAACCGGTATTTCTGTTTAAAAAATTTAAAAATTTGACTGAAAATTTTCGTTTTTTTTTTTTAAATTGGATTTTTCTCAAAATTTCGATTTTTTAAACTTTTTTCAAAAAATGTTAACCTTTTGTCATCAAGTTTCACTTTTTCCTTAAGATATGATGACTTTTTTTCAGAATTTAAATTATTAATTAAAAAAATTGAAAGATTGGACTTTTTTTTTAATTTCTACTTTTGAAAAATTGGATTTTTCTCAAAATGTCGATTTTTTGCAAACTTTTCAGAATTTTCACTTTTCTGAAAATCCTAATTGTTTGTCGTCAAAAAGGCTTTTTTCTTAAGACATTGTGATTTTTTCAGAATTTAAATTGTTTTTAAAATTTCAATTTTTTGTGAAAATTTTCAATTCATCGTAAAAATTTCCACTTTTTTTCAAAAATTTCGACTTTTTCTCGCGCTCGAGGTTCTCGAAGTTTCGACTGTTATGTAGTAAAGTGGATTTTTTTATTGAAAAAATAACAATTCGTCGAAAATTGTTACTATTCTGAAAAATTGGATTTTTCTCAAAATTTCGATTTTTTGTAAACTTTTCCGAATTCTCACTTTTCTGAAAATCTTAATTGTTTGTCATCAAAAAGGCGTTTTTCTTAAGACATTGTGACTTTTTCAGAATTTAAATTGTTTTTAAAATTACAATTTTTTGGGAAAATTTTCAATTTATCGTAAAAATGTCCACTTTTTTTCAAAAATTTCGACTTTTTCTCGCGCTCGAAGTTCTCGAAGTTTTGACTGTTATGTAGTAAAGTGGATTTTTATATTGAAAAATTAACAATTCGTCGAAAATTGTTACTATTCCGAAACATTGGATTTTTCTCAAAATTTCGATTTTTTGAACTTTTTTCAAAAAATTTTAACATTTTGTCATCAAGTTTCACTTTTTCATTAAGATATGATGACTTTTTTCAGAATTTAAATTTTTAATAAAAAAAATTAAAAAATTGGACTTTTTTTTTAAATTTCTACTTTTGAAAGATTGGATTTTTCTTAAAATGTCGATTTTTTGCAAACTTTTCAGAATTTTCATTTTTCTGAAAATCCTAATTGTTTGTCATCAAAAAGGCTTTTTTCTTAAGACATTGGGACTTTTTCAGAATTTAAATTGTTTTCAAAATTTCAATTTTTTGTGAAAAATTTCAATTTTTCGTAAAAATGTCTACTGTTTTTTTAAAAATTTCGACTTTTTCGAAGTTCTCGAAGTTTCGACTGTTAGGTAGTAAAGTGGATTTTTATATTGAAAAATTAAAAATTCGTCGAAAATTTTGACTATTCTGAAGGATTTTTCTCACAATTTCCATTTTTAAAATACATGAACCTTCGTCATTAGGTGACGATGTCGTTGTGTCGTCATCGCCAAGGTTTGCATTCATTTACATAGAAAATGTGTCGCTGTTTATGCGCGAGAGTAGAAAATCGAGAAAGTGCCCGAGATCTGGCAACACTAAAGCGGACAAACAGACAGACAAATACACTTTTGCATTTATATATTAGTAAGGATTATTTTAGAACAACAAACATTTTGTCAAAATCAGTGAACACAAATCGAAGAAATTCCATTTGTGCAGAGATTCAATTTATTTAATACTTTGCATAAACATGTTAAGATAACGAGTTGCATTTTTACGTAAAAAATGATGTAATACGTAAGGTCAAATACGAGGCAATCGAGTTCGAGACCAGTTTAATGACAAGAGAAATTCTGCAAAAACCGATTTTACATAACGCTCAATTATTTATCGAATTTAAATGTCAATTATCATCCCTAACATGTAACGTATTGACCACAGTGCTCGTAAAATTATAAATTTTTAAAAACCGAGAAGTTGAAATAACACTTGATTACCAAGCAACTTTAGTGAAGCAAATGACTGCTTTAGGTAAATCAAATACAAAACGTCATCGATAATGCATGAAGCAAACACTAGTTGCTGAAGTGGGTTGGATAAAACAATCACCATTTAATGTTACGTCTGACTTGTCAGACGCGGTCACGCCATAAAATGGAGAAATCTTTAATATCAATTTCCCATACGTCAGTGTCATATTCGGATATTTAAATGGCACTTTAACGGAATGCTTTTCAAACTGATGGAGATCGGACACCTTTTCAAACAATTTTAAATTTTCATAATACCGCGTGTCGTAAAATTATGTGATCCCCATGTTATCTGTCGATAGAATTTGGCAAAACAATAAATATTTTAAAAGCAGCCGATGTTTAACATCGTACTGTTCCCGTGCCCTTCGTTTAAATTGCGCATTTTCATTGTATCGTGTTCTAGTGGCAGAATTACCATGGAAAAACTTATCACTTCATATTGCATTTTCCCAAGAAATTAAGCGATAACTATTGTTATCCCATTTCAGAATGTAATGTAACGATGGTCGTTGAACCTTATGATTGTGATAAGATAATGTTAAATCAGGTCTTTGTTGGAAGGTTTACACGTATCATGTCACAATGTTTAAAATATGGGTCATCTTTCATGACCTAGTTGATATGGTATTATTTTCAAAAAAAAGACACCCTTCTGTGTGAGCTCCGATTAAAGCTGACGCATCAATTGCATTGAATCAACAAAGTATAGCTTTGATAACGGTGTTGTGCCTCTGGTTTAGCCGATGATTCATCGATATTTTATTTAGTTGAAAAAATTCATTATCTAACCCGTAGCAGCAGATCATATTTAAATTGTAAGCTTTCCGAATTATTTCACTGTTTATAAAACAGAACGATATATCCGGTTGCTTTTTAAATGGACACGTTCCAGATCAACCAACATTTTATGTTTCAGGACTTCAGTCTTCAGGACAAATTATTTAGAGCGGCCTGGTTTGGTTATTCTTACGCTTTGTCTTCGTGATTTACAAGATTTTTTCTCATAACTCCGTGTTTTGGTAAAAATTTCTTCCAGCAGTGAAGAAATTAACTCATTATTAAGATTTTTCCACTTGAGGTTAAACGCTAATATTGTACAAACGCATTAAATTTTAATGAAACGTTGATCTGCAAAACGCTTAAATAAATTAAAGAGGAATATAAATAACCATAATTAGATGTCATTTCGAATTACATAACTAATATTTATAAATACATTTGGACATTGAAACAATTAGGAACGTATATTTCAAGGTATTCAAATATTTAGTTGTTTTCTCAAGATTTTATGTTTACCAGCTCAGGAATTTCAAATATTAAGTGGAAGTTTTTTTTTATTAAAATTAGCCAATTTCGCTATGAATCGGTTTATCGGTCATCATTGAGTTAAATATAGTTATCCGAGACATTGTACGATAATAGTGCAGTCAGACGTCCAAAGCTTTTAAAATTAATTCCACCGGAATAACGTTGGTGGACAGAATAATTAGCCTTGAATAGAAATGCCGTTTAATTGCTTAATAACTCGACAAAAGAACAAATTGGAATTTAAAAGACAATATTTGTTAATTCCCCCTGCTTATCTCGATCGATTGGAATCACCCTTCAGCTGCACTCTAAAGAGAATTATTAACGCGATAAAAATTAGATAAAGATATGGGACAAGCTGCATTTTATTTCTCGATGTAACCATCACACTGAATTAAAATGAAAGAATGCAACTAATGGTATACAAGAGCGCTCGTTTGACTCCATTAATCCCATTTCTTTTGTTAGCAACAAAAGTAATTCCCACTGCGATATGAAAATTGTTAGTTTACTGAAGTAGTGTGCAAATTTTCGACATCTGTATACCTTTTCATCAAGTACCCCTCGTTAAACAATCGCATTCGAACTAATATATAAATGCGGAAGTGTAGTGTGCTTATCTGTCTGTTAATCTGTTGGACGTATCAACGATTTTGAACAAAACGTCATTCTGCAATTCACACGAACTCTTTAAAGCTGAGTATCCTAATTTTGTTAGGTTTATCCAAACCAACGATTTTGAACAGAACATCATTCTGCAATCCGCACGAACTCTTTAAAGCTGCGCAAGCTAATAATTCTAATTTTGTTACGACATCTGTATACCTCTTACGTTGAGTACTCTTCGTTAAACAATTGCATTCTAACTAATATATAAATGCTCAAGTGTGCTTATCTGTCTGTTAATCTGTTGGACGTATCAACGATTTTGAACAAAACATCATTCTGCAATTCACACGAACTCTTCAAATCCACGCAATCTGATGAAACCTAATTTTATTACGTTTATCCAAACCAACGATTTTGAACAAAACATTATTCTGCAATCCGCACGACTTCTTTAAAGCTGCGCAAGCTAATTAATCTAATTATGTTACGACATCTGTATATCTCTTACGTTGAGTACTCTTCGTTAAACAATTGCATTCTAACTTATAAATGCGGAAGTGTACCTATCTGTCTGTTAATCTGTTGGACGTATCAATGATTTTGAACAAAACATCATTCTGCAATCCGCACGAACTCTTTAAAGCTGCGCAAGCTAATAATTCTAATTTTGTTACGACATCTGTATACCTCTTACGTTGAGTACTCTTCGTTAAACAATTGCATTCTAACTAATATATAAATGCTCAAGTGTGCTTATCTGTCTGTTAATCTGTTGGACGTATCAACGATTTTGAACAAAACATCATTCTGCAATTCACACGAACTCTTCAAATCCACGCAATCTGATGAAACCTAATTTTGTTACGTTTATCCAAACCAACGATTTTGAACAAAACATCATTCTGCAATCCGCACGACTTCTTTAAAGCTGCGCAAGCTAATTAATCTAATTATGTTACGACATCTGTATATCTCTTACGTTGAGTACTCTTCGTTAAACAATTGCATTCTAACTTATAAATGCGGAAGTGTACCTATCTGTCTGTTAATCTGTTGGACGTATCAATGATTTTGAACAAAACATCATTCTGCAATCCGCACGAACTCTTTAAAGCTGAGCAAGCTGTTTAACCTAATTTTGTTACGTTTATCCAAACCAACGATTTTGAACAAAACATCATTCTGCAATCCGCACGAACCCTTTAAAGCTGCGCAAGCTGATTAATCTAATTTTGTTACGACATCTGCATATCCCTTAGTTGAGTACTCTTCGTTAAACAATCGCATTCGAACTAATATATAAATGGGGAAGTGCAGTGTGCTTATCTATCTGTTAATCTGTTGGAGGTATCAACGATTTTGAACAAAACATCATTCTGTAATCCGCACGAACTCTTTAAAGCTGCGCAAGCTGGATAACGTAATTTTGTTACGTTTATCCAAACCAACGATTTTGAACAAAACATCATTCTGCAATCCGCACGAACTCTTTAAAGCTGCGCAAGCTGATTAATCTAATTTTGTTACGACATCTGTATATCCCTTACGTTGAGTATTCTTCGTAAAACAATTGCATTCTAACATATAAATGCGGAAGTGTACTTATCTGTTGGACGTATCAACGATTTTGAACAAAACATCATTCTGCAATCCGCACGACCTCTTTAAAGCTGCGCAAGCCGATTAACCTAATTTGGTTACGTTTATTCAAACTAACGATTTAGAACAAAACATCATTGTGCAATCCGCACGAACTCTTTAAAGCTGCGCAAGCTGATTAATCTAATTTTGTTACGACATCTGTGTACACCTTGCGTTGAGTACTCTTAATTAAACAATTGCATTCGAACTAAAATATAAATACGGAAGTGTAGTGTGCTTATCTGTCTGTTAATCTGTTGAACGTATCAACGATTTTGAACAAAACATCATTCTGTAATCCGCACGAACTCTTTAAAGCCGCACAAGCTGATTAACATAATTTTGTTACGTTTATCCAAACCAACGATTTTGAACAAAACATCATTCTGCAATTCACACGAACTCTTTTAAGCTGCGCAAGCTGATTAATCTAATTTTGTTACGATATCTGTGTATCCCTTACGTTGAGTATTCTTCGTTAAACAATTGAATTCTAACATATAAATGCGTAAGTGTACTTATCTGTTGGACGTATCAACGATTTTGAACAAAACATCATTCTGCAATCCGCACGAACTCTTTAAAGCTGCGCAAGCTGATTAACCTAATTTTGTTACCTTGATCCAAACAATTGATTTTTGAATCATTTGAAGCCGCCCAGCGCAGCGCCTATCCTCACGAGTACCACGCTGACGTAATGGATCATCACAGAGAATAAAATCTAGTTTGTTGGTACCAGAGTCTCCGGTTGGTACCAATTTGTTGTCATCTCGTGTCTCTTTAAGATAGTTCACCAGTAGTAATCGTACCAATGTTGAAATGTCTGCAGCGTTTAAACTATAACCACTACTGGATTTTAGCATAGACTGCCGCGTGGATACAATAACATAAATCTCCAAGTCGCTTTATAAAAGATTTTCTGAGCCGACAATTGCACGACTTATTCGAAACCGACGAAAGCTGAATCCAAAGCCCCTACAATATTCTGTCTAGGTTGTTTTAAAAAATCTGTCGACTCTTTCCATAATTTTTCGTCTCGTTGAATACCCCTCGTTAGAAAATTGCATCCTAACTAATATATAAATGAAGAAGTGTGTATCTAACTGTTAACCTGTTGGACGTATCAACGATTTTGAACAAAACATCATTCTCCAATCCGCACGAACTCTTTAAAGCTGCGCAAGCTCGATTTCCTGGTAGTATAATTATATTATAAAGTATAATGCCATACAGCAGTCAGTGTTTCCCAAACTATCGACATCTGTCGACTCTTTCCATAATTTTTCGTCACGTTGAATACCCCTCGTTAGAAAATTGCATCCTAACTAATATATAAATGAAGAAGTGTGTATCTATCTGTTAACCTGTTGGACGTATCAACGATTTTGAACAAAACATCATTCTCCAATCCGCACGAACTCTTTAAAGCTGCGCAAGCTCGATTTCCTGGTAGTATAATTATATTATAAAGTATAATGCCATACAGCAGTCGGTGTTTCCCAAACTATCGACATCTGTCGACTCTTTCCATAATTTTTCGTCACGTTGAATACCCCTCGTTAGAAAATTGCATCATAACTAATATATAAATGAAGAAGTGTTAACCTGTTGAACGTATCAACGATTTTGAACAAAACATCATTCTGCGATCCGCACGAACTCTTTAAAGCTGCGCAAGCTGATCAACCTAATTTTGTTACGTTTATCCAACCAATTAATTTTTGAGTCATCTGAAGCCGCCCAGGCTAGCGTATATCCTCAGCAACCTCTGGGGATACTTGTACCACACTAAAACAACAACAATAAAATCTTTTTTTTTGGTACCAATTTGTTGTCCTCTCGTGTCTTTTTAAGTTCACCGGTAGCAACCCTAACAATGTTAAATGTCCGCAGCGTTTAGACTATAACCACTACTGGATTTTAGCATAGACTGACGCGTGGATACAATAACATAAATCTCCAAGTCGCTTTATAAAAGATTTTCTGAGCCGACAATTGCACTACTTATTCGAAACCGACGCAGGCTGAATCCAAAGCCCCTACAATATGCTGCCTAGGCCCTAGTTAATCACTAACGAAATATGAATATTAAACAATTAGATATTTTTCCGTTTGCACACAACTTCGCAATCAAATAATATAAAATCTGGTGTGGATTTGTATGACAGGTAGTCAGTTATGTAGAAACGTTTTTAGTTATTAATTGATGAAAGAGGAACCAGCAACTAGTTAGATCCAATTTATTCCATCTTTGTCGTTTTGTGGAAAACTATCTAAAAATATTTTTTTTTACGGAGATGCTCGGCTTGCTTTAGAAAATAGAATATAAATTGGAAACGCAGAGGAGAATTCCCAACAAGGAAACTTCCGCGGATGTGCAAAAAATGTGTACACGGAAAATAGTTTACCTTTAAGTTGGTAGTGTTCTAGAATTTAATCGAAATGCAATTAGGGAACTTAATAACGTTACAACGCAAGTTGGTTTGTTTACAGAACTAACTTTTCGAATATTAAACTGGTCTAAGTAGTTATTAATTTGCTTGTGAAAGTTTAAAAAATAAATTAATTTTCCATCGCTGGGGCTGATTAGTTGATAGAACTACGTAAGAAGATTTATTTTTGATATTCTTGAGAGGTCTGTATTTTTATCATATAATTTTTTTGAAATATTCCGGACTTTGGATGCTTTCTGAAGACAATGCAGTTGTCTGCATATGGAGCTTTTTAATAAATAATTATTAAATTATAATTAAACAAGGATAGGTTGTTATTATTGGGGAAAATTCCGTTCGGTAACGAGTTCCATAGCTTGGAAGTTCTATAGAAAAGAGTCTCCGAAGACAGAAGTCCTCACTGTGTCAAGCTGGATCGCACAGGAATTTGCTGTCTCCGACACTGTCTAGTACGGCTCAAGAATCTTGCTTTTGGGGGGATCAATCCTATTAGTTCCTGCGAGCATCTTCCATGGCAGTACTTGTAGAAAAGAGACAAGTCACCAACCATCTATCTGGCTCTAGTGTTTCGAGAGAATCGGTCAAACTCTCGTCATCAATTAGGCGAATTGCTCTTCTTTGAATTGAATTCAATAGAGTTAAAGTGTGCTTTGGGGTTGAACTCCAAACATGAGAACAGAAATTTTCCTGAAATCTCGTTTTTTTTCACATAATGTGCTTTCTAATTTTAGTTTCAAAGTTTCGTTTTCGAAGTTCGGTTTTCATCTCGAAATTTCGTATTTTTTCTAAAAGTTTACTGCTCTCCAAATTTCAACTTTAATCTTGAACCAAGTTAAAATACTGTAATGCAATGTAAATAGATGGAATAGAGTTTAGATTAGAATTGTAGAATATAGTACATAAGAAAAGTTTCTAGAATGATCTGATAAGGGGAAAACGACCGCGATAACGAAGCAAACGGCAGATAAGCGTTCCCGAAATTTCGGCAAACCTTATCTGCCGGATTGTTCTAGAACCTGGATGCCAAAACTATATAAGGCGGTCAGCTTTCCCTCAAGTCGGTTCGAGTCAGTGTAATTAGTGAGTTTGTAGAAGTTAATAATAATTAATTGTTCAATTGTGGTGATCCAAGTTGAGTTCAATAATAAAGTGGGTATTATTTTCAATTCACGTGTGAATTAATTCGAATCGATAAAGCCCGTAACAATACTCTAAATTTTTATCGACTAATTTTTCTGCAACAAAAGCTGTACAAACTTTTTTTATTTTAATTTACATAAACAAAGATTTTTTTAAATTTACATAAACAAAGATTGAAAGACAAATCTTGTCCTCTGGAAGTAAGAAGGATTAAAAAACACAACAGAGGTTGCTCTAATACGTTTCGATAGCCAAGCTATCATCTTTAGAGAGATACTACCTGCCTTTACATAAAAAAACAAAGAGATATAAAATAATGAAATTAATAATGAATAGTAATAATTAAATTAGAACAGTGGTGGTGAACTATTTTCGCTCTAAAAGTTCCACTAAATGATAGTCCACCATCTACTTTGTATTCAAATAGGTATAATCTATTCGATATTTTAGGCTATCAAACATGTTTACCTTGATGGCGCATAAGATGATTCATTTTTACAAAACAAGAACCACATTAAATTGGTGAGACAGCCTAATGATACGCAATCTTAATGATACACAGACCCAGAATGGTAATTTTTTTTAGGCAGTACGCTTTTAGAAAAACTCAAGTGGGCAGATTAACACAACTATTTTATGTAAATCACTTAGCTGACAAAAGACTATATGCAAAATGGCCAGTTAAATTGGCCACCGCGGTGATTTATTGGCCCACCTTTGGAACATGATCAACTGACTACCAGTTTTTAAAACTGTGTCGATACTGTTTATGTTTGTATGCTGCTGACGGGCTTGTTTAACATAATATTTTATTTATTTTCAGTGGAATTGCATCCTAACTAATATATAAATGAGGAAGTGTCTATGTGCTGAACGAATTTGAACAAATCATTCAGCAGTCTGCACGAACTCTTTAAAACTGTGCAAAATGATTAAGTGAATTTTGTTACGTTTCTGCAAACAGACTTATTTGGCAGAATAAGAAGAGACAAAAGTAGATGCGTAATTTATTTCGGTCAAACTGTCATATTTATTTTTATGTTATAAATTTCTTTAAGAGTTTTACCAACGGTTTCCAAGTTTAACAATCTGTGTGCATTCGGTGTTCGTTCCCATTAAACCTTCGAATTTATTTTTATGTTATCAAATCCTCTAAGAATGTTACCGAAAATTCTCATGGCTGATAATACGTTAAGATGTGCTTCTTATCTAGATTAAAATAGATAAAAAAAGCAAACAACAATTTAGAATAGGTAACGAGTTGAATTCTTTTGTCACCTCAATTTTTGGGCACTCTGCATCAATACATGAATGAATTAAAAGTTTCGTCGCTTTCCAATGAATGAAGCAAATGTCAAAATATTTATGTCCACGCCCTTTGACCTAATTTGATGAATACGTCTATAATTAGAAGATATTTAATAGTTTGAGATATATTTCTCGTTTTTTTTAATATGCTCGGGTTATCAAGATTAATGGATTCGGCAAATTGTAACATCTATTACGAATAATAAATTACTTTGTAAATTGTATCGTGTGTCAAAAAAAAATGTCGCCGATATTCCTTAGATACTCTTGAAAGCTAAAGTTGTGGGTTCGTCGTTCGTGTTCCTAATAAATAAAGGTTCCAATTAAACGAAGTGTTGCATTTCATCATATTCAATTGCACTAGAAAAAATTGCACAATTGATAAACAACTAGAATGCAATTTAAGGATTTGATTGGCAACACCAACAGACTAAATAAGCGAGACTTGTAAAAATAAAACGAAATGAAAAGTTGTCAATTCTTCTGTTCCTTTTACGATATTTATTTGGATCAATTCGGCTTTAGCGCTTTCTATTCATATTAACGTGCACGTTTTATCGGCGCGGCGCGAATGTAGATAAATAAAAAATCACGCTGGTTCGATTTTGTAAAATTGGTATCAAATAACAAGTTTAAATCCGTCATTCGATATATACGCGGATGATGCGCGCCGAATATCATCAATATGAATTAAGACCACCAACTGATAAAATCGTTTCAAACGAACGTGCTGCCCAGACTTGTAATTGAAAGCTAAATTAAGATAGACGCTTAGAGAGAGGTACACGTAGACGCCATCCTGTTTCGCCAACATATATGTGATTTCATAAATTTTGAGTGATATATCCGTAGAAAATAAAAAAGTCAATGATACCTACCGAATTTATTCAAATTAATCCGTCCTCCATATCCAAAGTTTGTTTTAAGCTCGTCGTTCTGTCATAGAATTTGTTTGTACGAGTCTTTTATCGGTGAACGAACGCCTAGTAGATGGTGCAGATGTCGTATCATTAAAGTGCTCTAATTCCTCGAGATTATCATGACCGAACTTAAAAAGTAATTGCTGGTTTTATTGTCCCTAAACTAGTCATAAAACGGTAAGTAATAACACGAAATTCAGCAATCGATTTCCTCACATCGCTTCTGTTTGTTGTTCGTGATCGTACAGATGAGGAGGTTCAATTAAGACTTGTTTAAATAGGTGGTTGATTGTCTAAGAGTTATAATTACGGCATAAAAGAAACATAAGTGGGTACACTTAGCGAAGCAAGTGAGCCCCCGTTCGAAAATAGCCGTTGCTGAAGAGCTTAAGCGTTGAATAAACACTATATCTTGGGGATATTTGTCGCGCGTGACTACATTAATAGTTTCCGAACTAAATAATAATTATTCGTGGTGATAAGCTTTTTTTGTAAACTTTGACAGCATTACGAAACACCTGCATTGCTAAATGAAACACTTCTTTTAATTTAGTCACTTTACTATGACAAAGCACGACATATAAGTAAAATCTACACCTGGGGCACTAATCGGCATTCTACGACAAGGGTTTCGTAACCAGAGGTCTATGGACCTCTGAAAAGTTCATATCATGTCTGTCGGAGTGTGATAAGCCTTCCTAACAAGATTTATTAAAATAATATAATTAACACAGTAATTTGTCTAGTCTTGTCCATTACATAGAGTACCCTTTCTTTTCCTACTAGTTCCACATTTTTTTTAGGTTTTTAAGTCCAATCCACTGGCAAAAGACAACCTCATCTTTGTTTTTAATAATTACAAAAAAATCAGACGTCACCGCTAGTAATCGTAGCAAACGTTAAGACTGCAACCACTACTGGATTTTAGCATAGATTGACGCGTGGATACAATAACACAAATCTCCAAGTCGCTTTATAAAAGATTTTCTGAGTGAGTCGACAATTGCACTACTTATTCGAAACCGACGAAAGCTGAATCCGAAGCCCCTACAATATTCTGTCTATTTTAAAAAATCTGTCGACTCTTTCCATAATTTTTCGTCTCGTTGAATACCCCTCGTTAGAAAATTGCATCCGAACTAATATATAAATGAAGAAGTGTGTATCTATCTGTTAACCTGTTGGACGTATCGACGATTTTGAACAAAACATCATTCTGCAATCCGCACGAACTCTTTAAAGCTGCGCAAGCTCGATTTCCTGGTAGTAAAATTATATTATAAAGTATGATGCCATATAGCAGCCAGTGTTTCCCAAACTATCGACATCTGTCAACTCTTTCCATAATTTTTCGTCACGTTGAATACCCCTCGTTAGAAAATTGCATCCTAACTAATATATAAATGAAGAAGTGTGTATCTATCTGTGAACCTGTTGGACGTATCAACGATTTTGAACAAAACATCATTCTGCAATCCGCACGAACTCTTTAAAGCTGCGCAAGCTCGATTTCCGGGAAGTATAATTATATTATAAAGTATAATGCCATATAGCAGCCAGTGTTTTCCAAACTATCGACATCTGTCGACTCTTTCCATAATTTTTCGTCTCGTTGAATACCCCTCGTTAGAAAATTGCATCCTAACTAATATATAAGTGAAGAAGTGTGTATATCTGTTAACCTGTTGGACATATCAACGACTTTGAACATCATTCTGCAATCTGCACGAACTCTTTAAAGCTGCACAAGCTGATCAACCTAATTTTGTTACGTTTATCCTACCAATTAATTTTTGAGTCATCTGAAGCCGCCCAGGCTAGCGTATATCCTCACCAACCTCTGGGGATACTTGTACCACACTATAAAACAACAACAACAATAAAATCCAGTTTTTTGGTACCAATTTGTCGTCCTCTCGTGTCTTTTTAAGATAGTTCACCGGTAGCAACCGTAACAATGTTAAATGTCCGCAGCGTTTAGACTATAACCACTACTAGATTTTAGCATAGACTGACGCGTGGATACAATAACGCAAATCTTCAAGTCGTTTTATAAAAGATTTTCTGAGCCGACAATTGCACTACTTATTCGAAACCGACGAAAGCTGAATTCAAAACCCCTACAATATTCTGTCTAGGCTGTTGTAAAAAAATCTGTCGACTCTTTCTATAATTTTTCGTCTCGTTGAATACCCCTCGTTAGAAAATTGCATCCTAACGTATATATAAATGAAGAAGTGTGTATCTATCTGTTAACCTGTTGGAGGTATCAACGATTTTAAACAAAACATCATTCTGTAATCCACACGAACTCTTTAAAGCTGCGCAAGCTCGATTTCCTGGTATTATAATTATATAATAAAGTGTAATTCCATATAACAGCCAGTGTTTCCCAAACTATCCACATCTGTCGACTCTTTCCATAATTTTTCGTCACGTTGAATATCCTTCGTTAGAAAATTGCATCCTAACTAATATATAAATGAAGAAGTGTGTATCTAGCTGTTAACCTGTTGGACGTATCAACGACTTTGAACATCATTCTGCAAGCTGCACGAACTCTTTAAAGCTGCACAAGCTCGATTTCCTGGTAGTATAATTATATTATAAAGTATAATGCCATATAGCAGTCAGTGTTTCCCAAACTATCGACATCTGTGGACTCTTTCCATAATTTTTTGTCACGTCGAATACTCCTCGTTAGAAAATTGTATCCTAACTAATATATAAATGAAAAAGTGTTAACCTGTTGAACGTATCAACAATTTTGAACAAAACATCATCCTGCAATCCGCACGAACTCTTTAAAGCTGCGCAAGCTGATCAACCTAATTTTGTTACGTTTATCCAACCAATTAATTTTTGAGTCATCTGAAGCCGCCCAGGCTAGCGTATATCCTCAGCAACCTCTGGGGATACTTGTACCACACTACAACAACAATAAAATCCAGTTTTTTAGTACCAATTTGTCGTCCTCTCGTGTCTTTTTAAGATAGTTCACCGGTAGCAACCGTAACAATGTTAAATGTCCGCAGCGTTTAGACTATAACCACTACTGGATTTTAGCATAGACTGACGCGTGGATACAATAACGCAAATCTCCAAGTCGTTTTATAAAAGATTTTCTGAGCCGACAATTGCACTACTTATTCGAAACCGATGGAAGCTGCATAGAAAGCCCCTATAATATTCTGTCAAGACCGTTTTAAAAAAAATTCAATTAGTCGTAATTAGGGCAAAGCAAATGGGCCATATTGATGAATGGGGACACTTGAGTTTCTGTCAAAGTTAGCACATTTTAAATGTGTTGATGAACCCAGTTGAGTTTAACCCACCAATGTTACAGAACTGAATTTTGAATGAATTATTTGAAAGAAACTGACTTAGAATTTTTCGTCGATTTTGGACCCTTTCGCACATCCTCCGCCCGGACGAGAGGGTAGTTAACGTCCGGATTTTTTCGCACGAAGCATCTTTGTTTTTAGTAATTACAAGAAAAAATCAGAGGAGATGAAAAAACAAAATAAGGAAAAAGACAGAATGAGGAAAAAAGACTAACAGGAATCGACTCACGTGTCAGAGAAGGAAACATGATCATTCCACCGCGTCCTGGAATTTTCAGACAAATTTTCAATTGAAATTCAAACTTAGAGAAATTTTTGAGAACCATCGAAAAGATTAAAATATTGGATTTTAAGGAAAAAAAATCAGAATTCTGCGAAACGGTTTACTTTTCAAAATATTCCCATATTTTTCGAAACGCAAACTTCTTCGATGATTCTCAAAAAGAACTTTTCAAAATCACAAGAAAACTTAAAACTTTAGAAAAAAAATAGAATTCTATGACAATTGGCTTTTCGAAAAATGTTCATAGTTTTCGAAACGCAAACTTCTTCAAAAAGAACTATTCAGAATCAAAAAGAACTTTTCAGAATCTCAAAGAGAATTTTTCAGAATCACAAGAAAACTTAAAACTTGGAATTTTAGGGAGAAAACCAGAATTCTATGAAAAAGTTTGCTTTTCGAAAAATTCCCATATTTTTCGAAACGCAACCTTCTTCGATGATTCTCAAAAAGAACTTTTCAGAATCACAAGAAAACTTAAAACTTGGAATTTTAGGAAAAAATCAGAATTCAACGAAACGGTTTACTTTTCGAAAAATTCCCAAATTTTTCGAAACACAAACTTCTTCGATGATTCTCAAAAAGAACTTTTCAGAATCTCAAAGAGAACTTTTCAGAATCACAAGAAAAAACTTGGAATTTTAGGGAAAAAACCAGAATTCTATAAAAAAGTTTGCTTTTCGAAAAATTTTTATATTTTTCCAAACGTAACCTTCTTCGATGATTCTCAAAAAGAACTTTTTGGAATCAGAAGAAAAGTTAAAACTTTGAATTTTAGGGAAAAATCGGAATTCTATGAAAAAGTTTGCTTTTCGAAAAATTTTCATATTTTTTGAAACGCAAACTTCTTCGATGATTCTAGGAAAAAGTTTGCCTTTCGAAAAATATGGGAATTTTTCGAAAAGCAGGTTTTTTTGAGAATCATAAGTAAAGTTGAAATTTTGAATTTTGGGGAAAAAAATCAGAATTCTACGGAAAAGTTTGCGTTTCGATAAATATGGGACTGTTTTCAAGTCAAACATTTGAAAACAACGTTCGAATAAACACTGTATTTCGAAAGAATAAATTCCGAAAAAATACAAATTTGTAGAACGAATAAGTTCCGTAAAGAAAAAGAAAAATTTGTAGAAAGCCAATTTTCGATTTTCAAATAGATCTAGAAAAAGTCGAAATGTTGAAAATCAAATCGAAATTATAGTTATTAGCTGACCACCCTCACCAATCTCGATATTTAAATCAACGAATTCGGTTTTGGTGGACAATTTTTGATTTTGATGTCACCCTGTATGTGTTAAATATCAAAATTTTAGTAAGTAGATTGCGATACATTAAAAAAAATAGTCAATCGCATACGTAATAGTTGATCACTTGTGATCTAGAAGAAGTAGTAGAGCTATTATGTTGCCATTACTTCAAGCTGTTTCTCTAACATACAGAAAGAAGCACCGAAATTCCGTTGGTAATATCTGAAGAAAATCCCTAGAAAAGCAATTGATTCGTACCTTATTTATCAAGTTACATACGTAATAATTGACCACCTGTGATCTGGAAGAAGTAGTAGAGCTTTTACGTTGCCATTACTTTAAGATGTTTCCCTAACATACGGAAAGAAGCATCGAAATTCCGTTGGTAACATCTGAAGAAAATCCATAGAAAAGCAATTGATCAGTACCTTATTTATCAACTTACATACATAATAATTGACCACATGTGATTTAGAAGGAGTAGTAGAGCTCTTATGTTGCCATTACTTCAGAATGTTTCCCTAACATACGGAAAGAAGCATCGAACTTCCATTCGTAACATCTAAAGAAAATCTATAGAAAAGCACCTTAAACTTTTGGACTAGTTTGTACCCTGATTTGATTATATACCGGGGAATCTACCCATGACTTTTTTGTTTGATCCATTACCTTGAGACCAGACTATATATCGTAATGTCGAGATTGTTACATTTTACAGAGTATCGCCTAAATGTTGACATCCAAGGTAAAAAATTGGGTAAAAAATTTTCAAATTTTAACTGAAGTCTGCCTTACCATTTAAACTATGTAACCGATCAAATTTTGAGATATAAGAGATAGGTGACCCACGTTAAACCAGCAAACACTTTCTCCTGCTAATATAACGATTGAAGTTAAAATACTAAAATTTGTTGGAATCAACGCGTAAGCTGAAAAGAACCACATTCTCGGGACAAGATCCTCGATTTCTATTTACTCGGGCAACATTCAACAAATTCGTCATATTTATTTACAATTTGAATTAAGATTGTGTAACTTCATAATTAGCAGGCGACGATGGTGCATTAGATCGAAGAAAAAATGAGTTTTTTAAACTTTAACCGCGCAACGGAGTCAGTATACCAAAAAAGTCGCCAAGGTTGTTTCGAGTCGCATTCCGTTGGCATCTTCAAAGCGCCAGCGATGTTTTAAATTAAATATATCAAAGACTACCTCTGGTTATAAATTTGTTTAAATTGAATCACCTATGTACACACATGTGCTAGGATTAAAATATTTTTATGAAACCAACGTCACTTCCATGTAATTCGAGAGAATAATCATCTCTGAATATTGGCAACATTCCCTATTAGATTTATTGGTTTATATTTTAAATTTATATTGTTTGAGCAATGACCGATAATAAATGACTTACTGACTCGTACTATTTTTACTGCGTGTTCTCCACACATAAAATATTAATAACTTTTATCGTTTACTCTACGTTTAATTGCCAAAATAATGTCAGAATTCACCAATTCATAAAATGGTGATTCAGGAGATAGAATTTTCGTAGACTTCATCGATAGCTGGGGAAAAATTCGAAAAATAGTATATTGTGTATCTTTAGTAACGGACGACAATGTAAATTATGGCCAGGGCGTTAACCGGGGATATCAAACACGGGAATGTGCTACGACTATTTTTTTCTGCAATCGCAATCACTGTTACTGAATTCAAGTCCTAAGAAAACACTTCCAAAGAACGTAATTATTAAAAAAAACATATTATGATCGTTATGGTTTGTTCATCATCCTTGTTTCCGCATCCTACTCGTGGTGTTTTGAAGACATAATGGGATTACCCTTTACGAGTGGATTAAACTTAAAAAAAAAATGAAAAGGAAAAAGGTAAAGATTTCAATAGGAATTTTGGAAAAAATAAATGAAATTTCCATAACAAAATCGAAATCTTGATTCTGAAAAAAAAAAGAATTAAAATTTCGTATAAAAAAACCGAAATCTTCAGATTAAATTTAAAAACTGAATAACAAATTTAAAATTCGACAAAAAAATCAAAATTTCCGAAGTAATTTGACATTTTTTTTTTAGAAAAGTTATGACGAATTGTAAATTTCAAGTTTAAATTGGGATTTTCGGGAAAATAATTGACATCCTTGCATAATTTGAATAAAATTGGTGTATTTTCTAGAATTCGAAATCTAAAGTAGTAACTCGTACCTTAAATTTGATTTTAGATCGATTTTTTGTCGACTTCATTGTCAAATTTTGCCACTTTTAAAACATTGGTCTTTGTTCAACAAAATAAGGTCAAAATTTTGCGTTTTAAATCGAAACTAGGAGAAATAGTAAAATTTTTGATTTTTGAGATTGAAATTTCATATCGAAAAATTCAAAATTTAAAAAAAAGCAAAATTTCGAAAAATTTCGAATTAAAAATAAATCGAATTTTGATCTTCTTCTTCTTCACCTCAGGTTTTAGGCGTAATTGCCTGTTAGATATCTATCTTTTTCTTGGCCTACCAATACTTCTGCTTTCAATGCATTTATAAAATCTTGCTTTGGCAGGCAACTTCTTTTCATTTATTCGTCCATCGAATTTTTGATAAAAGTCGAATTTTTGAAAAAGGCAAAAAATCGAAACTTTTGGAAAAATTCGAAAATTTTTAAAAAGACCCAATTTAAAGGGTATCTAAGTACAAAGCTTCATTCAGAATTTCGAGAAAAAGCCGAAATGTTGAAAAAATAGTGTAATTTAATGGTCTTCATTTTAGAAAAAGTAAAGTTTTTTTTTAAAGTCGAAATTTTCAAAATAAATCATAATCTTTATATTTTTTAAAATATTTTGTAGTTTTTTAAAGAAAAGTTTACGTTTTGAAAAATATTGAAATTTTTAAAACAAGTTTAAATTAACAAAATTGAGTTTTCAAGAAGAATGCAACCTAGACTACAAATTCATGCAGCCCTCCAGGCGTGTATAGTGAATCATAGGTAGCTGAACTACCAACAGTTGAAACACTGCGCCACCTAGCGAGAGCAAAATTGAGTTTGCTAAAAAAATCGAAATTTATTAAAAATAGACGAAATTTTAAGAAAAATATCGAAATTTTGAAAAAGATCGAAGATATTAAATAGAAGTCAATATTGAGAGAATGATGAAATTTCATTTGTCATTTCATTTGTCACACGAAAATAAGATCACATCAATTCAAGATCACACGAAATTAAGATCACTTGAGATAAAATCACTATAGTTTAAGATCTCATGAGCTGAGGATTACGTGATGCTAGAGTCACGTGAATAAGATCACATCAATTCAAGATCACACGAAATTAAGATCACTTGAGATAAAATCACTAAAGTTTAAGATCTCATGAGCTGAAGATTACGTGATGTTAGTCACGTGGGTCAAAATCACGTAGGTCTAAGATCACGTGAATTCGAGGTCACGTTAGTTCAAGGTCATGTGCGATCAAAGTCGCATTAGGCAAGGGATCCACGTGAGCTCAAGGTAACATGAGTTCAGGATTAGGTTAGCGTATGTTTAAGGTCACATTAGCTTGCGACCACGTCTGTTCAAAGTCGCGTAAACTCAAAATCGGTTGAGTTCAAGGCCAGATTAAGGTCACGTAAATGCAACGTCACCTGATCTCAAGGTCACGCGAGTCCAAGGTCTCGTCAGTTCAAGGTCACGTGCGGTTAAGGTCGCATTAAGTCAGAATCACGTAAGCTCAAGGTCACCTGACTAAAAGATTAGGTTGGCATGTGTTCAAGGTCACGTTAGCCAGAGACCACGTAAGTTCAAGGTCGCGTTAACTCAAAATCGGTTGAGTTCAAGGCTAGATTAAGGTCACGTAACTGCAACGTCATCTGATTTCAATGTCACGCGAGTCCAAGGTCTCGTCAGTTCAAGGTCACGTGCGGTTAAGGTCGCATTAGACCAGAATCACGTAAGCTCAAGGTCACCTGACTACAAGATCAAGTTGGCATGTGTTCAAGGTCACGTTAGCCAGAGACCACGTAAGTATAAGGTTGCCTAAACTCAAGATCAGTTGAGTTCAAGGCCAGATTAAGATTACTTAAATGCAACGTTACCTGATCTCAAGGTCACGTCAGTCCGAGGCCACGTCAGTTCAAGGTCACGTAAACTCAGGATCAGTTAAGTTCAAGGCCAGTTTAATGTCGCTTAAATCACGTTAGTTCAAGGTCATGTTAATTAAAAGTCACGTGCGGTCAAAGTCGCATTAGGCGAGAGAGTCACGTGAGCTCAAGGTAATCTGACTTCAGGATTAGGTTAGCGTGTGTTCAAGGTCACATTATCTTGCGGCCACGTCAGTTCAAGGTCGCGTAGACTCAAAATCAGTTGAGTTCAAAAGCAGATTAAGGTCGCGTAAATGTAACCTCATCTGATCTCAAGGTCACGTGAATGCGAGGTCACGTGAGTCCGAGGTCACGTTAGTTCAAGGTAGCATTAGGCCAGAATCACGTTAGTTCAAGTTCACCTCACCTTAACGTGCCTTTAAGGATAGCTTAGCTCGAGGCCACGTCAGTTCAAGGTCGCGTAAACTCAAGATCAGTTGACTTCAAGGCCAAATTAAGGTCACGTAAATGCAGCGTCACCTAATCTTAAGTCCACGTGAGTCCAAGGTCACCTGCGGTCAAGGTCGCATTAGGCTATAATCACGTGAGTTCAAGGTCACCTGACTTGAGGATTAGGTTAGCGTGTTTGGGGTCACGTTAGCTCGAGGCCAAGTGAATTGAAGGTCATGCAAACTCAAGGTTGATTGGGTTTAAGGCTAGCTTAAAAGTTACGTGAGTTATACACCATCCAATCTCAAGGTCACGTCAGCTCAAGGTCACATGAGGTCAAGGTCGCTTTGGCCCAGGGTCACGTGAGCCCAAGGTAACCCGATTTCAGGATCACGTTAGCTTAAGGTAACGTGTGAGTGTAAAAAAATCGGGGTGCAGTTATCTTCCTTGACCGAAATCCCCATTAAGTAGGTCATTATCAACCCAACCCTCGTAATGTGAGTGAATTATAATGACCACCATGTGTTCAAGGTTACATTAGCTCGAAGACACGTGAGTTCAAAGTCACGTAAAGTTAAGTTCACTTTAGTTGAAGGTCATGTTAGCTCAAGTCATGTGAACTCAAGGTCACGTAAACTTAATCTCACTTTAGTTGAAGATCATATTAGCTCAAGGTCGCCTGAGCCCAAGGTCGCGTGAGACTAAGGTCGCGTAAGCCCAAGGTCATGGTATTGTGAACTCGGATATAACATGAACTGAAGGTCTAATAAAATTTATAAAAATATTATATTTGGCAACACAGGTTAGATCGAAAATTTTGTGATTAAGATTCATAATTCGATAAAAAAAACTTGAAATTTTTAGAAAAATAACGTAATTTGAGTGAATTATAATGACCAACATGTGTTCAAGGTTACATTAGCTCGAAGCCACGTGAGTTCAAAGCCACGTAAAGTTAAGTCCACTTTAGTTGAAGGTCATGTTACCTCAAGATCATGTGAGCTCAAGGTCACGTAAACTTAATCTCACTTTAGTTGAAGATCAGGTTAGTTCAAGGTCGCGTGAGCTCAAGGTCACGTGAGATCAAGGTCGCGTGAACCCAAGGTCGCTTGAGCCCAAGGTCCCTTGAGCCCAAGGTCGCGTGAACCCAAGATCGCGTAAGCTCATGGTCATTTGAATTCGGATATAACATGAACTCAAGGTCAAAAAAATTTATAAAAGATATCATATTTGACAACACAGGTTAGATCGAAAATTTTGTGATTAAGTTGATAATTCGATAAAGAAAAATGAAATTTTTAGCAAAATAACTTAATTTCGAAGCTAAAGCAAAACATTGAACAGAAAAGTTGAAATTGTTGCAAAAAACGAAATTTAAAAAACAAATTTAATCGAAAATAACTTATTTCAGGAGAAGAGAAATTTCAAATTAATGCTACAATTGTTGAGAAAAAAATTGAAATTTCGTTGGCAAAATCGTAATCTCAAGATTAAAATTTGGAGAAAAGACTCGTCATTTAGGTAAAAGAAAACAAAAGTTGCGTTATTTTAAGATTTTCGATTTATTGAAAGTTTTTACGTATTGATAAAATTTCAATTTTTTTCACAATATTGCCTTTTTTCAAAATTCTCGGGCTTTCCCAAAGGTGTAAGCTCTTTTTTTGAAAAAAAAACTTTTAAAACATGAAGTTCTTTTTAATTTTCCCTCGCAATTTAATGTTTACATCTGAAGATTTAATAAAAGTCGTACATTCTCTCGAAAATTCAACTCCTATCTCGAAAATTCAAGTTCTATCTCGAAAATTCGATGTTTATCAGGAAAAAATAATTTGGGGACGCTAAATTTTAAGACACGCGGGCGCTCAAACTTTTAGTAACGTGCCTGAAAAGAATTGACATTTCAAGAAAATATTGTAACAAAATGTAGTTATAGAATTTGTATTAGTGATTTTGTAAGGAACTTTTAAGAAACATTTGATAATGGGAAGGGGCTGCGATCATGAATCATACGGCAGATAAGCGCTCTAGATGTTTCCATAAGCGATGTCTTATCTGTACGAAGTTCCGTTCCAGAAACCGGAACGGTACCTATAAATACGCGGTCGTCTTTCCGCCTTGACTTTACCAGAAAATTCCTAAAATTTAAATTCGGTTTTTAATGCCACCCTTTTTTTTTGAAAATTAATATTTGAATTTAAAATTTTAATTCCTTTTTTGACTTTTAGTCGTTTTTGTAGACTTTTTTGTCTAATTTTGTCTAATAATTGTGAGCGTAAAATCAAACTTTCGATTTTATTACCAAAATTGCGAAAAAAAAGTCAAACTTTGTAGATGTCTATGTTGATATCGACAATTGTCTTGATTTCAAAATCTTTAGTCAACAAATACCTGCCGCGAATGAAAACTTCAAAATTGAAGTATTTTAACCTCGTTCTCTGGTGCGGTTTTAATTTTTTTATCCTACTTTACTGATTAATGCATACCTTGTAGTTTCCTAGTAGTAAGTCATAATACTCATAAATTTGTTTGTTTTCAGGTATGTACCCGATCTAATAATAGGACCAGGAAGCTAAGAAAAGCAGTAAAAAGGTAGAATTCCTTCTTAAACATAAATAACATCGAATGAGTGAGAAAGGGCAAAAATCTTGAAGCTGATTTCGCCAAACACAAAATCTTTATATTAAGCCTCTACTATTCTCTGCCTTTACTCATGTCTTCGATGTTATCATCAACAATGTTAATGTTTCGCAGAGACTAATGTTTCGCAATTCCCATAAACGCAAACGAACATTTCAATAAATTTTTACAACAGCAATTATAAAAAACCGCCCGAGCCTTTGTCTTACGAACTTTCTGCAAAAGCTTTCTATAATGTCACGCAGTCGGAAAAGAAGTACCGTTTCTTGTTCTGCATGACTCAGAGTAATGGAGATCATTACCCCGACGCGTTCCCCCTATTCAAAGCCAAATCGGTCTCGGTTGTTTAAATAAACCAAAAAAAATTCGACGTTACTTTATCTGCTCGTGAAACTCGTTGGATATGCGATTGCAGTTAATTTAAAAATGCAAGTCGTTCGTTACCGCATAAACCGGTTGTTGCATATATTTTAAATTTAGCACTTGAAATTTTACACAGTGTCCGTTCGATATAATATATCTACTACTTTTCCTTTTTGTCGCCGACATTCCATAAATTTAATGAGGCTGCAATTATGGGTTAAGTCTTTCCAAACTCGTTCTGCAGCATCTAAAAAACGTTTGCACTTCTTCGCTCTAGCTTTTTTCTATCGGAAATTGTTGGATTGGGCAATAGGTCAAGCTGGTCATATTTTGTCTTCTATGGGGTACACCTACTACCATGCACGATCAAAATGTCAATACAGGTCAATAAGTCTGGCGAATTTTGTTAGGAGAAGCTTTCTAATTTAATTAACATACTAATTAAGCCGTTGAGACAACTCGTATGAATTTTTTACAAAATTTCTTGAACATCAGGTTGCTTCCATATGAGGTTGCTCTAGCTTTGATTCCGTGCCAACTTTTTTGATACAACGTAAGACATATTTTGTGTTCTTTAGAGCTCAACAGACCCAGGAAGTCGATTCCTCGAAAGCAGTTTGTAGGGTCTAGAAAAATCTGAAATAGTGTCCTTTTTTTTAAATTTTATGTTGAAAGAATAAAGTAATTTTTAACTTCGGTACGGACAAACATAAAGCACTAGAGGTGTAACGCCTTTACATTAAGAAAGTAACATGCGTTTCCAGACAGCTAGAATAAGTCAAACTGAAAAGCAACACTGATTAAACCATTTCTATCGCGATATGCATCCCTTTATCTGTAGTTGAATGTCAAAATTATTTTGGTTCCCTTGGACCAAAAGTGACTGTAAATATCAATGAAAAAGTTCGGTCAAGGAATAATGCGATTGTGTATTTCACCCAAAAACAAACAGGGGGGCCGCCATAACAAGTTTTTATGTCAATATTGATGGATTTAGCCATAACGGGGACATCCTACTTGTACGAAAAATGCATAAGCAAATACGAATGAATTAGTGTGTATACGTGTGTTATTTCCACTTTCAGTCGACTATTCACTTATTTATCTTGTGGAATGATTGAATATTCTGTAAAATGTAAAATATGCACGCAGTGGATTAGGCATTGAAGTCGTCGATATATAATATATCAACTACTATTATATTTTTATAAATTAAATTATTATTAATTCACGAGTTTAAATACGATAAAATTGCATAATTGAAACGACTGCTCAGTTCCACATTGTCGCATTCGTTGAGACAGTTGGGGCTATGGCTGCCCATGAAATGTGTATCCAATTTGCCAAAACCACTCCAGGACGAAATTTTGCATAAGAGTTTTCAATATAACGCAGGTGAGCACTAAGGTGTTTCGAAATTTAGCCCCTAAGAGAGTGAAATAGGACATCAAATTTTGTAAGAAAGTTCATCATTTTTGAAACTAGAGATATGGAAGCGTTGTTCAGGCTTCGCTTTATAAATAAACGTTAATTTTATCTGTGTAATCTACTTAATAAAACTCTAAATACTGACTGAGAGACAACGCCTCCAAACCACTTAAGAAGAATGACATTTTACACAAGAGTTTCCAATATAACGTAGGTGAGCACGGTGAAAAGGTGTTTTCAAAACTGAGCCCCTAAGGGGGTGAAATAGGACATTAAATTTTGTATGGAAGTTTATCAATTTTGAAGCGCGAAATATGGAAATTGCTATTCAGGCTTCTGTTAAATTAAAGTTAGTTGTACCTGTGATTTCGGAAATCGCTAGATTCTTTTCCAAATAGTGGTTAGTTGGCTAAGTTTGGGAAACTACTTTTTGAACAAGTTGTTGTGCATGTTGGTGTTCCAGAAATTTTTGCGATTGTGTATTTATTGTCAAAGAAGTCTCGCCTCGTCCACCGCCTTAAATAGTTCAAGGTAAAATACCTGTCCGATTATGCATGCAAAGAAAATTTAATCCACCGCTAGACAGACGTTGCGAGGAGTCTTTATGTTTATGTTTGTTGGGGACAGAAATGAGACAGCGCCTTCGTAACCAGGACGCTTCATTCCCAAGGACTAATTAGTTTTTGCCGAGCAAAGATAAGCAATTGATATCGAGTTATTTTCGAATATTCAACATTCAGTTAAAATTAACTGCATTCGTAATTAAGTCAAAGGAATACCGAGCTAATTTGATAGGAATTTATCAGTGATATACCAGGAAATCCAGCAATTAAAGTTAATCTTAAAAGAAACAAATTTGAGAGACGTACATACGATATTAATTCATAACTTTTTTTATCATATCTCGTATAAGTAAACACTCAATTACATAAAGTATTTTTTTAACATGTTTACGTAAAAGTAAATATAATGTAACCCATATTAGATGGTTTGATAAATCAGTTAAAAAAAAGTAAAAGCTCACTTAAGCATGACGGCGATTCCCTTTTATTTTCTTTTATGCATCGGGAAACCTGCCCTATATAACTACAAGTTTTATTTCCTGGTTCCATTCTAATAGTAACTAACAATGGATTATGTGCGAGTTCAGCATTTTCCCTGTTATCTGATAATACGTCCAATATTTTCCAACCCTCTTTCTCTCATATTTACTGCGGCTGCATAACAGATATTCGCGAAGGGAAAAATATGCAATGCCACGTACATTTTTAATGCTCTTTGTCAGTTTGGCATTTGATCTTTTGAGAGAATGGAGCTTAGGAAATGATGCATCCGTTTTATGGAACTACTTTCATGGGTACAGAAAAACAAATTAGGAAAACTCTATTATTTCAATTTTCTCTTCTCTTCCCTTCTCTTCTCTTCTCTTCTCTTCTCTTCTCTTGTCTTGTGTTGTCTTGTCTTCTCTTCTCTTCGCTTCTTTTCCCTTCCCCTTCCTTCGCGGCTTTTCTCATCTCTTCTATCTCTTCTCTTCTCTTCTCTTCTCTTCTCTTCTCTTCTCTTCTCTTCTCTTCTCTTCTCTTCTCTTCTCTTCTCTTCTTCTCTTCTCTTTTCTTCTCTTTTCTTCTCTTTTCTTCTCTTCTTTTCTCTTCTCTTCTCTTCTCTCCTCTTCTCTTCTCTTCTCATCTCTTCTCATCTCTTCTCATCTCTTCTCATCTCTTCTCATCTCTTCTCATCTCTTCTCTTCTCTTCTCTTCTCTTCTCTTCTCTTCTCTTCTCATCTCTTCTCATCTCTCTCATCTCTTCTCATCTCTTCTCATCTCTTCTCATCTCTTCTCATCTCTTCTCATCTCTTCTCATCTCTTCTCATCTCTTCTCTTCTCTTCTTCTCTTCTCTTCTCTCTCTTCTTCTCTTCTCTTCTCTTCTCTTCTCTTCTCTTCTCTTCTCTTCTCTTCTCTTCTCTTCTCTTCTCTTCTCTTCTCTTCTCTTCTCTTCTCTTCTCTTCTCTTCTCTTCTCTTCTCTTCTCTTCTCTTCTCTTCTCTTCTCTTCTCTTCTCTTCTCTTCTCTTCTCTTCTCTTCTCTTCTCTTCTCTTCTCTTCTCTTCTCTTCTCTTCTCTTCTCTTCTCTTCTCTTCTCTTCTCTTCTCTTCTCTTCTCTTCTCTTCTCTTCTCTTCTCTTCTCTTCTCTTCTCTTCTCTTCTCTTCTCTTCTCTTCTCTTCTCTTCTCTTCTCTTCTCTTCTCTTCTCTTCTCTTCTCTTCTCTTCTCTTCTCTTCTCTTCTCTTCTCTTCTCTTCTCTTCTCTTCTCTTCTCTTCTCTTCTCTTCTCTTCTCTTCTCTTCTCTTCTCTTCTCTTCTCTTCTCTTCTCTTCTCTTCTCTTCTCTTCTCTTCTCTTCTCTTCTCTTCTCTTCTCTTCTCTTCTCTTCTCTTCTCTTCTCTTCTCTTCTCTTCTCTTCTCTTCTCTTCTCTTCTCTTCTCTTCTCTTCTCTTCTCTTCTCTTCTCTTCTCTTCTCTTCTCTTCTCTTCTCTTCTCTTCTCTTCTCTTCTCTTCTCTTCTCTTCTCTTCTCTTCTCTTCTCTTCTCTTCTCTTCTCTTCTCTTCTCTTCTCTTCTCTTCTCTTCTCTTCTCTTCTCTTCTCTTCTCTTCTCTTCTCTTCTCTTCTCTTCTCTTCTCTTCTCTTCTCTTCTCTTCTCTTCTCTCTCTTCTCTTCTCTTCTCTTCTCTTCTCTTCTCTTCTCTTCTCTTCTCTATCTCTTCTCTCTCTTCTCTTCTCTTCTCTTCTCATTCTCTTCTCTTCTCTATCTCTTCTCTCTCTTCTCTTCTCTTCTATTCTCTTCTCTTCTCTTCTCATCTCTTCATCTCTTCTCATCTCTTCTCTTCTCTTCTCATCTCTTCTCATCTCTTCTCATCTCTTCTCATCTCTTCTCATCTCTTCTCATCTCTTCTCATCTCTTCTCATCTCTTCTCATCTCTTCTCATCTCTTCTCATCTCTTCTCATCTCTTCTCATCTCTTCTCATCTCTTCTCATCTCTTCTCATCTCTTCTCATCTCTTCTCATCTCTTCTCATCTCTTCTCATCTCTTCTCATCTCTTCTCATCTCTTCTCATCTCTTCTCATCTCTTCTCATCTCTTCTCATCTCTTCTCATCTCTTCTCATCTCTTCTCATCTCTTCTCATCTCTTCTCATCTCTTCTCATCTCTTCTCATCTCTTCTCATCTCTTCTCATCTCTATCTCTTCTCTTCTCATCTCTTCTCATCTCTTCTCATCTCTTCTCATCTCTTCTCATCTCTCTCATCTCTTCTCTCTCTTCTCATCTCTTCTCATCTCTTCTCATCTCTTCTCATTCTCTTTCTCATCTCTTCTCATCTCTTCTCATCTCTTCTCATCTCTTCTCATCTCTTCTCATCTCTTCTCATCTCTTCTCATCTCTTCTCATCTCTTCTCATCTCTTCTCATCTCTTCTCATCTCTTCTCATCTCTTCTCTCTCTTCTCTCTCTTCTCATCTCTTCTCATCTCTTCTCTCTCTTCTCATCTCTTCTCATCATCTCTTCTCATCTCTTCTCATCTCTTCTCATCTCTTCTCATCTCTTCTCATCTCTTCTCATCTCTTCTCATCTCTCTCATCTCTTCTCATCTCTTCTCATCTCTTCTCATCTCATTTCTCATCTCTCTCTTCTCATCTCTTCTCATCTCTTCTCATCTCTTCTCATCTCTTCTCATCTCTTCTCATCTCTTCTCATCTCTTCTCATCTCTTCTCATCTCTTCTCTTCTCATCTCTTCTCTTCTCATCTCTTCTCATCTCTTCTCATCTCTTCTCATCTCTTCTCATCTCTTCTCATCTCTTCTCTTCTCATCTCTTCTCATCTCTTCTCATCTCTTCTCATTTCTTCTTATCTCTTCTCATCTCTTCTCATCTCTTCTCATCTCTTTTCATCTCTTTTCATCTCTTCTCATCTCTTCTCATCTCTTCTCATCTTTTCTCATATCTTCTCATATCTTCTCATCTCTTATCATCGCTTCTCATCGTTTCTCATCGCTTCTCATGTCTTCTCATCTCTTCTGTTCTCTTCTCTTTAATTCATTATCAATAAATATTAGATTCATTTCCACACAATACAAGCATCCATTAACCACAAATATAAAAAGGTACGTCAGTTTGACCGAATATTTTCAAATATTTCCAATATTCTGACTTGTTCACTAATGTGGGTTCGAACCAAACTGCATATTTTCTAGTTTTAAATTTTCACTTCTGTGGACAGTCCCCTATTTTTTTTTTTTTTCATTCAAAAATCATGGCGTTGGAGATTAGCTTATGTTCGTTTCTCGTTATGTCAAACGTCGATTAAGCGAATCACAGATTATGTACACAGCTAAGAGAGTTAGTAAAAACGTGTTGTTAAAATTCCTCCGAACTTACGAAAAATGCAATTAATACTTTTTAGTTGAGAGGTAGCGACTTGTGCAGATCGAAATCCCGATTGACAACAGAGCGAAATGCTCAAAAGCTCATCCGAGATATTGCAATTTCCACGCGATGAGCTTAAACCCCAGCGAATTTAACCACTTGTTGCATATCTTTTAATTGAATATTCAGCTCCATTATTCGCCCCGTTTAGATAGACTCGAAACGAAACACCTTTTCCGATTAACTGTTGATGTTCACAGCGGATTTCGCTAAGCATTGTTGTGTAAAAATTCACTTTGCACCTCTCGACAAAAGAAAGTAGTGTTCATAATCCTCACTAGGCGATAAAATAAACGAATTCGGACATTTTGAATGCAGAAGAGGCCAGAAATTATTTAGAACATGTTTTGGTAGCTAATTCACTCGAGGTAAAAACTCCTGGAATTAACGGGATCTCGGGAGATATTTTTACGTGGCGTTTGATGTATGCAAGTTGCATCGCCAGTGTGTATCCTGTTAAATATACCGGAAACACACACTGACATCATCCATAGTTCACTAAATATTTTAATGAAGACATTAAACATTAGACTGTGACGACAATTCATTAACGTGTTGATGTTAATTGTTTACGTATTGGCATTGCTAGTGTTTTAGAATAAAGTCGTATATTTGACCTATTAGGGGGCGACAATTTCTAACACAATTTGAACAGAAAGCTCGTTGAAGTAACCCAGGAAATAAAACATTTTTACGTGCCAGTTTGTTTGCAACCAATCTGGATATGTGGAAGGTCAAGTGTATTTTCTTTGGCACCTTTCTTAATATAAAAACGAAACAGATGTCCACAACCTTGGTTGACAAGGTTAAAGTGTATTTGAAAAAAACAAAGAAATATTTTGTAATTATTTAAAATTGGCACAAAAACCATAATGTTCGCTAATTAGAAAATATGTAATTCAAAAATTCGTCGGTCAATTGCTTTTATACTCTTCTATTCTCTTTCCATTTCTTCTTCTTCTGTTTTTTTAACTTCTTTTATCCTCTTGTCTTTTCTCCTCTGTTCTCTCCTCTCCTCTTCTTTTCTTATCTCTTTTTTCTCTTCTGTTTTCTTTCCTTCTTTTATCTTCTCTTCTCTAGAGTTGGCAAGATCCTTATCTTCGACAGATTTTATTCTACTTCTGTTCTCTTCCTCTTCCTCTTCCTCTTCCTCTTCCTCTTCCTCTTCCTCTTCCTCTTCCTCTTCCTCTTCCTCTTCCTCTTCCTCTTCCTCTTCCTCTTCCTCTTCCTCTTCCTCTTCCTCTTCCTCTTCCTCTTCCTCTTCCTCTTCCTCTTCCTCTTCCTCTTCCTCTTCCTCTTCCTCTTCCTCTTCCTCTTCCTCTTCCTCTTCCTCTTCCTCTTCCTCTTCCTCTTCCTCTTCCTCTTCCTCTTCTCTTCTCTTCCTCTTCCCTTCTCTTCTCTTCTCTTCTCTTCCTCTTCCTCTTCCTCTTCCTCTTCTCTTCTCTTCTCTTCTCTTTTATACAATTGGCAACATCCTTATCTGTGACAAATTTCATCTTTTACATTAAGTAACATTTCTGCTGTTATTGCCCTGGTCTCATCTCTTATTCATTCCTTTAGGTCATCAGTTATTTGATTTTTGAATATATAACTTACTTAAAGTCTCGATAAAAAATCCAACGATGTAAAATCTGGAGACCGTGCTGACCATTTGATGGAGACTACTGCCAAAGTTTTAAAATTTTCTTTTATTCTAGGTGTATGCCAGCTTCAGACTTTCAGATCTTGATAGTTTTAAAATTTATCTTCCTAAATTAATTGGATAGCTTCCTGTTTGAATTTGGAATATTAATGAGCGAGTGATAAAATTTTCATTTGGTAATCTGTGAACCACAAATTTAAACTTTTAAAATCACATGGCACCGTCTGAATTATTAATACCGTTTTGCATCTAACGTGTAATTATTAACAGTGACTGATATGTATTTTTAATCCTGTAGACTTCGAAGAGCTATTTTGATTCCAAATTAACTACACAATGCCCGTGTGCCTAACGTTCCATTAAAAATGCAACCGATTGTCAAAATACTGGAAGAAATCCAAGTCAATATAAATAATTCGTCGGACAGAATATGTCGGTGTTTAGCGTTCGTTCAATATAAACTGCTTTTAAATATAAATGGATGGGTTTTGTCCCCCTAATGCCTTAGTGCATCGGAAGGTTTTCCTGCTTCCCAATATTCGCGTCTTTTTTAGATAATCGAGTTTCCATCGAAACTCACTTACCTGTTAAAATGTAATGCGCCGTCGTTGGTAAAAATTTTTGATTGTGTTTAAGAGGGCGCTTAGTCTTGAAGCAAATTTTGCGTAAAAGTTGAATTAGGTTGCAATTTATACGTCAAACTTCAGTATGTTCTTAATAATAAAGAGATAGCGGAAACTTTTAGACCTCTTGTACACCATTTTCGTTATATATAGTTCCACATTTTTCACTCACATTGTAGAATCGACAGCAACGACGGTTTAGGTGGTTTCAGTTACAACAAATTTCAGGCTATTGTTATGCAACTAGACAGGTAATGCAGAGGTCGAAATTCGCATCGTATTTGTACCATAAAGGAGTGACATCATGTCACAGTCTGTAAAGTAACAATGATTCCGTTTAATATTCATTGGGTCGTCTGAGAGACAAATGCATAATGTGCTAAAAATAACACAAAATCATACTTTAGTCGCTCTTTATGAATATTGTAATTAATTACGAATAAATATGATAATGTAAAATTACATGCCTTTTCATTATTGCACCGTTGGAGTGTTATGCATATAAATTGGATTTGATATGCCAATGTTTATGCTGTTTATTAGTCGAAGTGGAAACAGTGACATTGATTTTTTTATGGACGTCTAACAGTAATTAAAGATTTGCAAATACAACTGAAAAAAATTGAAAAACAAATCTTGTCCCCTGAAACCAAGAATGGTTGCAACCATTGAAACCAGTGGCGGCTGGTGACTTTTTGACAGGGGGTGCACAGATGCAAAAATATTAGTAGTTAAGAGTTTAGGTGACACTGCCATAACAAAGTATTAAATTTAAGAGAAACAAAAGTGATATAAAAGGTGTGATATTTAATAGTATTTTTACGAATTAAATTTAATTATCATCTTATAACCTCCAAAATAGTTTTGGGTTATCATCTCTAAATTATTTTCATCGAGTACAAAAAAAAACATTATCGACATTTTTGAGCCTCTTCAAAGCACTCTGTTCGGCTGTACGTCGTTACGGCTCTAGGTTACTTAATTAAAATTGTTTGCTTTCATAGGAATAAAATTATATCTCTTTTTCATGAAAACTGCATTTAAAAATAAAATGTATTTTATTACAAAGTTCTAATTAAACTCTACAAAAACACAAAAAAAATATTTTTTTAAACAAAATCCGCTCTACGATCTTTTAAAGAAATAAAGTGTTCATTACTTTCTCATCAAAATTGTTTAAATTCCAAACTCAGCATTTGGCAATAGCGCATAAGCGCGGAGCGGCGTACCCCGGGCTAGTGTGGTGTTCTGTAGTTTATTTCTCCGTATCCCGTGGAGGCCGTTGATAGACATTGCACGGCAGCCTCGCTAGGTGCATAATTCTGCGCGCACCAACTTATTTAAATTTCCTTATAATATTTAATATAATGGAATCAAACGTTTGCGTACTTTATTCCAAGTTACTCACAAGTATTATTAGTGTGGGCGACGCTTACTCAGACTACACTAGTTAATTAGTATATCATTGTTTTGTGTTTAAAAATGTGATAAATCCAAGTCTTTTACATTAAACAGAAAAGAATAGATTGCTCATTTCACGATGAGCGCGCGCTCTTGCGCTCTTTAAGAGCAGCCGCCACTGATTGAAACTAAGAAATCACTGATACCGAGAAAGATTAAATCTTTCTTGGTTTCAGGGGATAAGATTGGTATTTCAATTTTTGAAGATAACCAAGGACCATTCCACCAAAATACAACTGAAGTTAGTGAATGAATACAAGCTTAGCTATTTCAAAATTTGTTCATGTTCAAGTTTGATTCGAAATTGCGAGAAAATCCATTCGTTGAAATTAAAAACCAGATTTGGAAGAAAAATTCTAATTGGAATAAGTCGTCTACCTAAAGTCGTAATTGAAAAAAAATCAGACACTCGTGGGACTGCCGAGAGCAGTGAAAACTTAAAACTAGGAAGAGCTAAATTTGAGTAAGCCTGCCTAATGCAACCACTTTCCAGGATGTATTCTCTTTGATGTTCCACTAACGAAAGTCTTAAATAATCAAAGTGGGATATAAAATTTAGAAGTAAATTGTAACAGAAATTAAACAGATATCTATTTACAATAAAATGGATATTTATGTTACTGATTTTAACTTGTATTTATTTCCTAAAAACGGTCAATTTTCGTTAGCAGCGTTTATTTAAAACGAGAGCTTTTATTTAAAACGAGATTTTATTTAAAACGAGATTTTATTTAAAACGAGATTTTATTTAAAACGAGATCTTAGTTTAAACGAAATTTTATTTAAAAGGAGAATTAATTATGTGTTAAAAAAGTACATGGTGCATTATTGCCTAAATAAAATATCGGATAATGTTTAAACTAGAAGAGTGGTCTGTTTACTGTTGAACGTTTTTTATCTCCTGCTACGTCCCTTAAAAAGGCGTTAACTCCTCTTCAAGGAAGGAGACATTTCTCGGAAATGGAAAATTAGCTGCTTGTGATACTCGCCACCGTAGGTATTTTAAAAAGAAATAAAGTTAATTGAAATATAATACACATTTGTGGTGCTAGTATAAGTGCCAAATTAAAATACAAATTATATTAACTCGCTTTCTCTCCTAACTGGAAGTTTTTTTTTATTATTTTGTCTTTGGGGATAGGCAAAGGAAGGGCCCATTAAAATTAATTTAGAATGTCTATAGTTTAATCCACTATTTCCCAAACTTTCGACATCTAAGTATGCTCTCCCTAATTTGCGTAATGTTGAGTATCTCTTGTTAAAAATTTGCATATATGAGGAAGCTGTTTATTTGTCTGTTTGTTTGCTGAACGTATCAACGAATTTGAACAAAACATCATCCTGCATCTGCACGAACTCTTTAAAGCCATGCAAGCTGGTTAGCTTAGTTTTGTTACGTTACATATGAATATTAAGGAAAGAAAAGATTCTAGCATGATTTTGATACCTGAATTAACAATCGAAAAATTATTTTTCAATTACTTCACTTTTGCTAATCAAACAATTTTTACAATTTCTAAATACATTAGCGACATACATACATAACCCCCCTGAAGTTTTCAATCTAAAAATCTGAAAATTTTCCACTGCCGGGGTCCGCTTTGTGGGTTTAACGACTTCTGTTAAATTTTTAAGTTTTTTTTTCACTTTTTTACAATTTCAAAATAGATGATGAAACGTAATTAATATTACGTGATATCGATTAAATTTGCTCTATTTGTAGGAAAATATATTTTGAAAATTATTTTGGAAATCGAAATCAAACACAAAAATGTTTTTATATATTCATTCACGTCTAATTTAAATTGCACTTTGGCTCATGAAAACATTTCCGATAAACTATAAACTTTCGTTTTATTGGTGCTAAGCTGCAATGCACAAATATTTTGGCAAGTTTGATTAAGCTTCCTTGCCAAATAAATGTCACTTATATAAAATACCGGGACTGTATTGTATGCATTATAAAAATGCGGAACGTCTGAAATAATCAGTGAAAATAGTTTCAGCAAAATGTTTTAAACTCCGCTGAAGTAAGTAACAAGTGTAAGCAGTTCTCGAAACAACGCTTTAATGCAAATGTAAAATGCAATATTTCGAGAAAAAAAATATATGTTATGTTAAATTACGAGTTTATTTTAAAATTCTGAGTTTAAACATGCATATGCAAGTAGAATACAACCTAGACTGCAAATTATGAGCCCTCTAGGCTTGTTATAGTGAATCATAGGTAACTGAACTACCAACAGTTGAAACACTGCCACCTAGCGAAGCGGTTGCTCTCTAGGAAAGTTCCCAGAAGACATGGATTTTAATGCACAGAGACCTATAGGTTTGAAGATTTATTAGATTCGAAGTTTGAAAACCAAAGACCGGTTTCGATCGTTAGAGCTAGTCAGTTTGATATATCTAACTGGAATTTCGTGTTTACACTCAAAATTTCGACCTTTTTCTAGAAAATTCAGCTTTTTTCTTGAAATTTCTACTTTTTTCCTAAAATTTTTGAGATTAATGTCGAAATTTCGACTTTAATCTTAGATTTTCGACTTTGATATCGAATTTTCTCTCGAAATTTCTCTATGGTTAAATTAGGCAGATGACAGTTACGTCCCACCATTCCTCTTTTCCAACAATCTTGACAGTTGGTAGTAGGGTGCGTTCAATAATTTTTTTAGAAATTTCAATATTAAAATTGAAATTTCGAAGAAAAAAGTCGAAATTTCAAGTTTTAAATCGAAATTCCGTGATTAAGATCAAAATTTCGAGAAAAAAGTCGGAATTTGAGAAAAAAGTCGAAATTTCGAAAAAAAGAGTCGAAATTTGAGAAAAACGTAAGTCGCATTTCTAAGAAGAAAAAAAAGTCGAAGTTTGAGAAAAAGGTCGAAATTTGTAGAAAAAAAGTCGAAAATTTAAGTTTAATTAAAATTTCGAGAAAAATGTCAAAATTTCGATATTAAGGTCAAAATTTCGAGAAAAAAAATCGGTATTTGAGAAAAAGCTCGAAAATTGAGAAAAATTGAGAAATTTTGAGAAAAAAGACGAACTTTTCAGATTAAGGTCGAAATTTCGAGATAAGAGTCGAAATTTGAGAAAAACGTCGAAATTTCGAGAAAAAGTCGAAATTTTGAAATATTTCGAGAAAAAAGTCGAAATTTGACAAAAAAGTCGAGATTTCGACAAAAAAACGAAATTTCGAGAAAAAAGACGAACCATTCAAATTAAGGTCGAAATTTCGAGAAAAAGTCGAAATTTTGAAATATTTCGAGAAAAAAGTCGAAATTTGAGAAAATAGTCGATATTTCGAAAAAAGTCGAAACTTCGAGAAAAAAAAGTCGAAATTTCCAAAAAAAAAAGTCGAAACTTTGACTTTAAAGTCGAAAGTTCCAGAAAAATGTCGAAATTTCGTAATTAAGGTCAAAATTTCGAGAAAAAGTATAAATTGGAGAAAAAAAAACGAAATTTTGCGAAAAAGGTCGAAATTTGAAGAAAAAAAAAAGAAATTTTTAGAAAAAAAAGTCGAAATTTGAGAAAAAAGTCAAAATTTCGAGAAAAAAGTCGAAATTTAGAGCCTAAAATCGAAATTTGAGAAAAAAAGTCGACATTTCTAAAAATAACATCCTTTTTTAATCGATGTTCTTTCTATGCCTTTGTAACATTTCGAAAAAGTTGAAATTTGAAGAAAAAAGTCGAAAATTAAGAAAAAAGTCGAGATTTTGAGAAAAAAACTCGAAATTTTGAATTTAAAGTCGAAATTTCAAAAAAAAATGTCGAAATTTCGATATTAAGGGCAAAATTTCGAGAAAAAGTATAAATTGGAGAAAAAAAAAAACGAAATTTTGCGAAAAAGGTCGAAATTTGAAGGAAAAAAAGAAATTTTTAGAAAAAAAAAGTCGAAATTTGAGAAAAAAGTCAAAATTTCGAGAAAAAGTCGAAATTTAGAGCCTAAAATCGAAATTTGAGAAAAAAAGTCGACATTTCTAAAAATAACATCTTTTTTTAATCGATGTTCTTTCTATGCCTTTGTAACATTTCGAAAAAGTTGAAATTTGAAGAAAAAAGTCGAAAATTAAGAAAAAAGTCGAGATTTTGAGAAAAAAACTAGACATTTTTAATTTAAAGTCGAAATTTCAAAAAAAAATGTCGAAATTTCGATATTAAGGGCAAAATTTCGAGAAAAAGTATAAATTGGAGAAAAAAAAACGAAATTTTGCGAAAAAGGTCGAAATTTGAAGAAAAAAAAGAAATTTTTAGAAAAAAAAGTCGAAATTTGAGAAAAAAGTCAAAATTTCGAGAAAAAGTCGAAATTTAGAGCCTAAAATCGAAATTTGAGAAAAAAAGTCGACATTTCTAAAAATAACATCTTTTTTTAATCGATGTTCTTTCTATGCCTTTGTAACATTTCGAAAAAGTTGAAATTTGAAGAAAAAAGTCGAAAATTAAGAAAAAAGTCGAGATTTTGAGAAAAAAACTCGACATTTTTAATTTAAAGTCGAAATTTCAAAAAAAAATGTCGAAATTTCGATATTAAGGGCAAAATTTCGAGAAAAAGTATAAATTGGAGAAAAAAAAACGAAATTTTGCGATAAAGGTCGAAATTTGAAGAAAAAAAAGAAATTTTTAGAAAAAAAAGTCGAAATTTGAGAAAAAAGTCAAAATTTCGAGAAAAAGTCGAAATTTAGAGCCTAAAATCGAAATTTGAGAAAAAAAGTCGACATTTCTAAAAATAACATCTTTTTTTAATCGATGTTCTTTCTATGCCTTTGTAACATTTCGAAAAAGTTGAAATTTGAAGAAAAAAGTCGAAAATTAAGAAAAAGTCGAGATTTTGAGAAAAAAACTCGAAATTTTGAATTTAAAGTCGAAATTTCAAAAAAAAATGTCGAAATTTCGATATTAAGGGCAAAATTTCGAGAAAAAAGACGAAATTTGAGAAACACGTCAACATTTCGAGAAAAGAGTCGAAATTTGCGAGAAAAGTAGAAAATTTGAGTTTAAAGTCGAAATTTTGAGAAAAATATCGAAATGTTAATATTAAGGTCAAAATTTCGAGAAAAGAGTTAAAATTTGAGAAAAAAAAAACGAAATTTCGAGAAAAAGGTCGAGATTTCCAGAAAAAATCGAAATTTGACAAAAAAAGTTAAAATTTCGAGAAAAAAGTCGAAATTTCGAGAAAAAGTCGAAATTTTGAGAAAAAAGTCGAAATTTCGAGCTTAAAACGAAAATTTGAGAATAAAAGTCGAATTTTTTAATCGATGTTCTTTCTGCGCCTTTGTAACATTTCCAGAAAAAAGTCGAAATTTAAGAATAAATTTGAAATGTTGAGAAAAAAAGTCGAAATTTTGGGTTTAAAGTCGAAATTTAGAGAAAAATGTCGAAATTTCGATATTAAGGTCAACATTTCGAGAAAAAAGTCAAAATTTCAAGAAAACGTCTAAATTTTGAGAAAAAATTTGAAATTTGAGATAAAAGTTGAGATTTCGAGGAAAAAGTCGAAATTTCGAGAAAAAAGTCGAAATTTTGAGTTTAAAATCGAAATTTCGAGAAAAATGTCCAAATGTTGAGGTCAAAATTTCGAAAAAAAATCGGTATTTGAGAAAAAAGTTACGACTTTTTTCTCACGCTATTCTGCATCAAATAAGCCCTGGCCCATATTTTTATTCGCTATAACAACGAACATGCCTATAAATTTGTGGATTCGAATTCTATTAGATTAGTAGGAATTATTGTAAAGTCGATGTAAGACGGAAATATCATGTTTTAAAAATCGTGCGCTTGTCATCTTGTGAATCCAACCAATGGAAATTCCCAGATCACGTGACCAATTTTAACCAATAACTTTTTGGAATGCGTCGCGGTATTTAACGCCTCGTGTTCAGTTATCTATGATTCACTATAACAAGCCTGGAGGGCTCACAATTTGTAGTCTAGATTGCATACGACATTGTTGGCGATGACCATAGTTTCTCTATGGACCAATAGGTGGTAGTACTAAGAGTCACTTGCTTGAAGTCTGTGAATGTTTTAGTACTTACTTGTCGGAACATTTGTTAGCATTCGAGTTGGATATACCAAACTGACGAGATCTAACAAGATCGAAACCGGTCTTTGGTTTCCAAACTGCGAATCTAATAAATCTTCAAACTTATTGGTCTGTGCCTTAAAATCCATGTCTTCTGGGAACTTTCCTAGAGAGCAACCGCTTCGCTAGGTGGCAGTGTTTCAACTGTTGGTAGTTCAGTTACCTATGATTCACTATAACAAGCCTGGAGGGCTCATAATTTGCAGTCTAGGTTGTATTCTACTTGCATATGCATGTTTAAACTCAGAATTTTAAAATAAACTCGTAATTTAACATAATAATTTTTTTAATTTCAGGTTTATCCTAGAATTTTTGACGTTCATTTCGATTTTAATTCGAATTTTTTCTCATTCAAATCCACAGATTTCATTAAAGCTTTAATATTTCCAAAAAAATAACCGAAAAACTTGCAAAGCAAATAATTTGAAAACAATTCAACATTTAGATTTCAAATTTGACGTTAGAACACATTTTAATTAAATAAACTTTTTCGGAAATTCCGATTTTTTACAATCGATCGACTTTTTACAATCGATCGACTTTTTACAATCGATCGACCTTTTACCATCGAATTTTCGACTTTTTACAATCGAAATTTCGACTTTTTACAATCGAAATTTCGACTTTTTACAATCGAAATTTCGACTTTATTTTAAATTAAAATAAAATGTCGAATTTTGACTTGACAATACATAACAATAAATTGAAGTTTTAACTCGAGATTTTGGAAAAATTTTGGCTTTTGATAGAACGGACTGGTGCTCGGTTATCTTCAAAAATTAAAACACAGAATTTGTCCCCTGAAACCAAGAAAGATTAAAAAACACAACAAAGGTTGCTCTAACGTGTTTCGACAGCCAAGCTGTCATCTTCAGAGAGAAACTGACAGCTTGGCTGTCGAAACGCGTTAGAGCAACCTTTGTTGTGTGATTTTTTAATCTTTCTTGGTTTCAGGGGACAAGTTCAGTGTTTCAAAATTTTGGCATTTCGACTGTTCACTTTGTTTTCGCAGAAGGCGTAGTAAGACTCTAAATTAAGATCGAAATTTGGGAAAATGTTTCTGCTTTGATTTTTCTTTTAACCCTTTAGCTATGTTAACCACAAAACCGTTTATAGATACGTAAAAATGAATGCTGAAACAGTAACTGAAATGTATTTTTGATAGGAACAAGCATGATACGATTTTATGACAGAAGAAATGACACCTGATCCTGGCTTAGGGTGGGTTTATACTAGACACTTTATTCCATAGATTTCTCTCTGACGTAAGTGTCAACTATTCTGTTGAAATTTTCAGGTTTAAAGTTGAAGTTTTGTTCTTTCCAAAAGTTCGAATTTAACAGTAGAAATTTCAGCTTTTGGTTTCAATTTTTCTTCTTCTTTTTCTCGAAATCTCGAGTTTGAATATACAATTTGATATTTTTCCCAAGTTGATTTTTTTTTAAATTGGATTCGTTGAATTTCGACATTAGGACGGAAAAGTAGGATAAATGAATTGATGTATTATTGAAAAAGTTGATTATTTAAGTTTGGCACGACGACACCTATAAACTATCGTTGGTTGTTTATATTATCAACAATGTATTTGACATTTAGCTCTGATTTTGGCAACTAACCAATCTCCAGAAATTATGATAAATAATAAATTTGCGGCAAATGAAAAAGAAAGGTGTCTCATGCAACAACTGAAACTAGTGCATACACGTAATAAATATTTAACGTTCATTACTCATTTACTTGTTAAATTCAGCGAGATATAGTCCTTGTGTCCAAAAATAAAAGTAACGATCCTGTTAGAACGAAACTGCTGCATTAAAAGTGAATCAATGAAAACGAAAATAGTCATATATTTATTTAGTATTTATTATGAAAGCTGTGGAATAAAAAATGTATCACTCGACACTTTACTGTACCATAGAAGTGCAGAAATACCATGCGCTATATTGCCCTTAAGGCAGGCGAAATGAATATTGTTATGGGCTTATCGGTTTGAATTGATTAATAACACGTGAATTGAATAAGACCCACTTTATTACCAAACTAAACTCGGAACACTAAAACTGAATAATGAACTCACTTATTTACTTCTAACTACTAGCTCCTTAATTGCACTGACTGACTAACTAACTGACTCGAGGGAAAGACGTCCGCCTTATATAGTTTTCGCTTCCGGGTTCTAGAAGTTTTCGGCAGATAAGGCTTATCGTTGACCGAAATTTCTGGAACGCTTATCTACCGTTTGCTTCATTATCGCGGCCGCTTTCACTTATCAGATCTTTCTAAAAAATTTTCTTTCGTACTAAATTACCAAACTCGAACAACTACAGCTGAACAATAACTCACTTATGTACTTCTAACTACTAACGTACTAACTACTCTGACTCTAACTGAATTACTCGAGGGAAAGCTGACCGCCTTATATAGTTTTGGCTCCCGGGTTCTAGAAAAATCACGCAGATAAGGGTTATCGTTTGCCGAAATTTCTGGAATGCTTATCTGCCGTTTGTTTCGTTATTGCGGCCGCTTTCCCCTTATCAGATCTTTCTAGAAACTTTTCTTACAAACTAAATTCTATTCTAAACTCTATTCTATCTATTTACATTGCGTTACAATATTTTATAGTCACAATTGCTCGAGACTGTCGACCGTTTTGTCGCCCTATTATTAATTTGTTTGATTTTTTTTCTTAATTTGCCCCCCACCCTATCCGACGTTAAAAAAGTTTCTTAATTAAATTTGTCAATTATAATGTAGTCGCGTAACGATCGATTTATTTTATATTGTGAAAGACGTCGAAATTACATGCATATTAACTGTTCACTAACAGACATACAAAAGGAAATCAACCGCAAAATTGCAATACAACGAAGTCTTGCAATATAATGAGCAGATTAATTTAAATAACGTTTATCGCAGGTGCCTTACCGCTGTATGTGTACCTTATAGGGGTAACATGTCATGACATCATCGTCAGACAACCATGATATGATATAAATTACGCGCTACAGTCTAATTAGGTCAGATTATTCAACTTTACACACCTTCTTACATCAGTGATGTGGTTCTTCGCCTTGATTTACTTGTTTAGTTATTTCCTCATAAAAAAATTAATTTACGACATTTTGCTCAAGAGTTATTTTTTTTGTGGAACGGTCCTTGGTTAGCTTCAAAAATTGAAATACAAATCTTGTCCCGTGAATCAAGAAAGATTAAAAAAACACAACTCCTGCTCTAACGCATTTCCAAACGTGATAGAGGAAGGTATTTAAATCATTATCGGTTTCAGAGGAAAAATTTGTTTTGGAGATAACCAAGGACTAGTCCTAATGCACAGACCAATAGGATTGAATATTTATTAGATTCGAAGTTTGGAAACCAAATGTTAGATCTCGTCAGTTTGGTACTATATCCAACTTTGATGCTAACAAGATCGAAACCGGTATTTGGTTTCCAAACTTCGAATCTAATAAACGTTCAAACCTATTGGTCTGTACATTGGAATCCTTGTCTTCTGGTAACTTTTTCCTAGAGAGCAACCGCTTCGCTAGGTGGCAGTGTTTCAACTGTTGGTAGTTCAGCTACTTATGATTCACTATACATGCCTGGAAGGCTCGAATTCTAACAAATGTTCCGATAAGTACAAAAGAATGAACGAACGTTACAGTACTTACTTGTCGGAACATTTGTTGGCGTTTGAGTTGAATATACCAAACTGACGAGATCTAACAAGATCGAAACCTGTCTTTGGTTTCCAAACTTCGAATCTAATAAATGTTCAAACCGATTGGTCCGTGCATTAGAATCCTTGTCTTCTGGGAACTTTTTCCTAGAGAGCAACCGCTTCGCTAGGTGGCAGTGTTTCAACTGTTGGTAGTTCAGCTACTTATGATTCACTATACATGCCTGGAAGGCTCGAATTTTAACAAATGTTCCGATAAGTACGAAAGAATGAACGAACGTTACAGTACTTACTTGTCGGAACATTTGTTAGCGTTTGAGTTGAATATACCAAACTGACGAGATCTAACAAGATCGAAACCTGTCTTTGGTTTCCAAACTTCGAATCTAATAAATGTTTAAACCGATTGGTCCGTGCATTAGAATCCTTGTCTTCTGGGAACTTTTTCCTAGAGAGCAACCGCTTCGCTAGGTGGCAGTGTTTCAACTGTTGGTAGTTCAGCTACTTATGATTCACTATACATGCCTGAAAGGCTCGAATTCTAACAAATGTTCCGATAAGTACGAAAGAATGAACGAACGTTACAGTACTTACTTGTCGGAACATTTGTTAGCGTTTGAGTTAGATATACCAAACTGATGAGATCTAACAAGATCGAAACCAGTCTTTGGTTTCCAAACTTCGAATCTAATAAATGTTCAAACCTATTGGTCTGTGCATTAAAATCCTTGTCTTCTGGGATCTTTCCTAGAGAGCAACCGCTTCGCTAGGTGGCAGTGTTTCAACTGTTGGTAGTTCAGCTACTTATGATTCACTATACATGCCTGGAAGGCTCGAATTCTAACAAATGTTCCGATAAGTACGAAAGAATGAACGAACGTTACAGTACTTACTTGTCGGAACATTTGTTAGCGTTTGAGTTGAATATAACAAACTGACGAGATCTAACAAGATCGAAACCAGTCTTTGGTTTCCAAACTTCGAATCTAATAAATGTTCAAACCTATTGGTCTGTGCATTAGAATCCTTGTCTTCTGGGAACCTTCCTAGAGAGCAACCACTTCGCTAGGAGGCAGTGTTTCAACTGTTGGTAATTCAGCTACCTATGATTCACTATACGCGCCTGGAGAGCTGCATGAATTTGTAGTCTAGTTCTTGCAAAGGACTAGTCCCTTCCAACAGAAACAGAAAGATCTTTAACCTCTTAACATTGACCAATATCGCTCAACCGTAAGATCCAATATACCTAGCCCAGAATTTGGATAACTATCCTTAAGAGTTTAAAGATCCGTTAGTATGTTTAGAATTCTAAAATAATTTCCCTAATAATTTGGAGTGATAGGGCAGTTTTTTTATGAATTTTGTACTGACAAAAAATAACAAACCGTGCTAAGAATTCACGTGGGAACGAACTTGTACTTGTGCCGTTTTATTTTTAAGTTTGATATCACCACATATGATGACGAATGAGCGCAGTTCGCGTTCGTAATTAATAGATTGGGATTTCATATGGCACATATTATTTAAGTGAATATTGTGGAATATCAATTTATTTAACTGTCCCATTTTAACCAATGAATCATCGAAGCCTCTTTCTAATTTTAATCGTGCACGTATCACATCGTGAGGGAAGCACAAAACACCAGATTTACATTTACTGTAACAACATGATAAAGTGAATCTTCCCGCATATCAATCAACGTGTTGTTTAATATAAAATAGACGTTTACTCGAAAGAGCTTTGGCATGTATAACACTTCAAATAGTAGCGATGTTTTTGAGGAAATTCTGTGTGGGCTTGATTTAATGTCATAAAATTTTGCAAACATAACCAACTGTTAAAAAAACTATTGAGGACACGCAAATTTGCAGCAAAGAAAGAGATCGTTCACGTCTCGCGTGAACACATTTTTAAATTCATGGCTCGAGTAATTCAAATCGAAGTACAGTTTCAACTCTTCCAAAAACTTTTTCAGTTCTTGTAACATTTTCGTTAGGTAATATATGCACAAACTTGGTAAGTCTTTTTGGTCATAGTACTTTCTGGGTCACCATTGAGATATGGGGAATGGATAATGCGGGATTCAAATCCAAAGCCACCGAATGGATTTTTTACCACTTGAGAAAAATGAGACGATGACCCTCTGCTATTCAGAGTGGAAGATGTCTTCATTGACCCTAGCTTCAGAAAGAAAGCTCTTTCGATAGCTGGGATATTTTGATATCGGATCGGAATTCGATAGTTATACGTCATTATCAAACTGTCGAAAGTATCGAAACTGCAATCACAATTTCTGAATATATTCCAGTGATATTAAAAACATAGTAACCATGGAGCCAAAGTACAATGTGACCTGAAGGTTTCCGTTCTTGTATTATGGATCAGTATCATAGCTAGCGCCCTCGGCGTGACATGCGTTTAGGTATGTTGAATCGCAAATGAGCGATTGTTTATTACATGCCATTTAATTGAAATACAAATCTTATTCCCTAAAATCAAGAAATCTCTCTAAAGATTATAGATTGGCTATCAAAACGCGTTAAAGCAACCTCTGTTGTGTTTTTTAATCTTTCTTGGTTTCCGGGGACAAGTATTGTATTTCAATTTTTGAAGATAACCAAGGACCAGTTCCACCAAAAAAATAGACCATTTAATTGACATTAACATGGAGTATCATAGATCATTCAACGAAACTTGATTCGGCAACGAAGTGATCCAGTTTCCGCAGTGCCTTTCAGTTGGAACTCGCAACTGTTTCAAATTCTTCCTTCAGTAATAATTCTGATGTGGTTGCCTTAACTGTGCTTTGTTTAAATTCTGAATATTTATGAAACCGATTCGAGAGCCTGCGCTGTGTTTTTAATTCAGAACAAATCCGTCTTAGTTCATCTGATATCTTTGTTGGTCAAAATTTTATTGGATATTCGTCTCGCTTAGATAATAAAAATATATTATTTGAAAAAGAGGAAAGCGAGTCGGCGTTATTTGCACGTTTCCTAGATATTTGAGAAGCATCGTTCTTATTTGGATTTAAATTTAGTGCGGCAACATGATACGCCATCCACTCTATCAAAAAGGGGTGCAGGTAATTTAGTTTTAATAAAAATTGCACAACAATTCGATTGTGACGCCAAACTTAGACAACATTTATCGTCCTAGATATAAATATACCAATGAAGGAGAGAAAGGAAATAAAAGCATCATGTCAATGTTACATCCCGAAGAAGGTGGGAGAGAACACTAGTGATGCAACATGATATTCTTACGATACATAATAAAAGAAAGAAAAATAATTTCGTTTTAAGAAAAATTGGGATATAGATTTCGATTACCGAGTGACTTAATTTTCTATTATTTTCTCTTCTCTTGTCTTCTGTTCCCTTCTTTTCTTTTCTCTTTTTATGTCTTCTGCTCTCTTTTCTTCTCTTCTTTTCTCTTCTTTTTTCTTCTCTTGCCTTATCTTCTCTTCTCTTCTTTCCTCTTCTTTTTTCTTCTCTTGTCTTATCTCCTCTTCTTTTATCTTCTCTTCTCCACTCTTCTCTTCTTTTCTTTTTTTCTATCTTCTCTTCTCTTCTTCTCTCTTCTACTCTGCTCTCTTCTCTTCTTTTCTCTTCTCTTCTCTTCTCTTCTTTTCTCTTCTCTTCTTTTCTCTTCTTTTCTCTTCTACTCTGCTCTCTTCTCTTCTTTTCTCTTCTCTTCTCTTCTCTTCTTTTCTCTTCTCTTCTTTTCTCTTCTTTTCTCTTCTTCTCTCTTCTCTCTTCTCTTTTCTTTTCTCTCTTCTCTCTCTTCTCTCTTCTCTCTTCTCTCTTCTCTCTGTTCTCTCTTCTCTCTCTCTTCTCTCTTCTACTCTGCTCTCTCATTTCTCTTTCCCTTCCCTTCTTCTCTTCTTTCTCTTCCCTTCCCTTCTCTTCTCTTCTCTTCTTTTCTCTTCTCTTCTCTTCTTTCTCTTCTCTTCTCTTTTTCTCTTTCTTCTCTTCTCTTCTCTTCTCTTCTCTTCTCTTCTCTTCTCTTCTCTTCTTCTCCTCTTCTCTTCTCTTCTCTTTCTCTTTCTCTTCTCTTCTCTTCTCTTCTTTCTCTTCTCTTCTCTTCTCTTCTCTTCTCTTCTCTTCTCTTCTCTTTCTTCCTTATCGTCTCTCTCTTCTCTTCCTCTTCCTTCTCTTCTCTTTCTCTCTCTTCTCTTCTCCTCTTTCTCTTCTCTTCCTCTTCTCTCTCTATCTCTTCTTTCTCATTCTCTTCTTCTTCTTTCTCTTCTCTTCTCTTCTCTTCTCTTTCTCTTCTCTTCTCTTTCTTCTCTTCTCTATCTCTTCTCTTCTCTTCTCATTCTCTTTCATTCTCTTCTCTCTCTCTTCTCTTCTCTTCTCTTCTCTTCTCTTCTCTTCTCTTCTCATCTCTTCTCTTCTCTTCTCTTCTCATTCTCATTCTCTTCTCTTCTCTTCTCTTCTCATCTCATCTCATCTTCTTCTCATCTCTTCTCATCTCTTCTCATCTCTTCTCATCTCTTCTCATCTCTTCTCATCTCTTCTCATCTCTTCTCATCTCTTCTCATCTCTTCTCATCTCTTCTCATCTCTTCTCATCTCTTCTCATCTCTTCTCATCTCTTCTCATCTCTTCTCATCTCTTCTCATCTCTTCTCATCTACTTCTCATCTCTTCTCATCTCTTCTCATCATCTTCTCATCACTTCTCATCTCTTCTCATCTCTTCTCATCACTTCTCATCTCTTCTCATCTCTTCTCATCTCTTCTCATCTCTTCCTCATCTCTTCTCATCTCTTCTCATCTCTTCTCATCTCTACTTATCTCTTCTCATCTCTTCTCATCTCTTCTCATCTCTTCCCATCTCTTCTCATCTCTTCTCATCTCTTCTCATCTCTTCTCATCTCTTCTCATCTCTTCTCATCTCTTCTCATCTCTTCTCATCTCTTCTCATCTCTTCTCATCTCTTCTCATCTCTTCTCATCTCTTCTCATCTCTTCTCATCTCTTCTCATCTCTTCTCATCTCTTCTCATCTCTTCTCATCTCTTCTCTTCCTTCTCTTCTCATCTCTTCTCATCTCTTCTCATCTCTTCTCATCTCTTCTCATCTCTTCTCATCTCTTCTCATCTCTTCTCATCTCTTCTCATCTCTTCTCATCTCTTCTCATCTCTTCTCATCTCTTCTCATCTCTTCTCATCTCTTCTCATCTCTTCTCTCTCTTCTCATCTCTTCTCTCTCTTCTCTTCTTCTCTTCTCTTCTCTCTCTTCTCTCTCTTCTCTTCTCTTCTCTTCTCTTCTCTCTCTTCTCTTCTCTTCTCTTCTCTTCTCTTCTCTTCTCTTCTCTTCTCTTCTCTTCTCTTCTCTTCTCTTCTCTTCTCTTCTCTTCTCTTCTCTTCTCTTCTCTTCTCTTCTCTTCTCTTCTCTTCTCTTCTCTTCTCTTCTCTTCTCTTCTCTTCTCTTCTCTTCTCTCTTCTCTTCTCTTCTCTTCTCTTCTCTTCTCTTCTCTTCTCTTCTCTTCTCTTCTCTTCTCTTCTCTTCTCTTCTCTTCTCTTCTCTTCTCTTCTCTTCTCTTCTCTTCTCTTCTCTTCTCTTCTCTTCTCATTCTCTTCTCTTCTCTTCTCTTCTCTTCTCTTCTCTTCTCTTCTCTTCTCTTCTCTTCTCTTCTCTTCTCTTCTCTTCCTCTTCTCTTCTCTTCTCTTCTCTTCTCTTCTCTTCTCTTCTCTTCTCTTCTCTTCTCTTCTCTTCTCTTCTCTTCTCTCTCTTCTCTTCTCTTCTCTTCTCTTCTCTTCTCTTCTCCTTCTCTTCTCTTCTCTTCTTCTTCTCTTCTCTTCTCTTCTCTTCTCTTCTCTTCCTTCTCTCTCTTCTTCTCTTCTCTTCTCTTCTCTTCTCTTCTCTTTCTCTTCTCTTCTCTTCTCTTCTCTTCCTCTTCTCTTCTCTTCTCTTCTCTTCTTCTTTCTCTTCTCTTCTCTTCTCTTCTCTTCTCTTCTCTTCTCTTCTCTTCTCTTCTCTTCTCTTCTTCTCTCTCTCTCATCTCTTCTCTTCTCATCTCTTCTCTTCTCTCTCTTCCTCATCTCTTCATCTCATCTCTCCATCTCATCTCTTCCCATCTCATCTCTTCCCATCTCATCTCTTCCCATCTCATCTCTTCCCATCTCATCTCTTCCCATCTCATCTCTTCCCATCTCATCTCTTCCCATCTCATCTCTTCCCATCTCATCTCTTCCCATCTCATCTCTTCCCATCTCATCTCTTCCCATCTCATCTCTTCCCATCTCATCTCTTCCCATCTCATCTCTTCCCATCTCATCTCTTCCCATCTCATCTCTTCCCATCTCATCTCTTCCCATCTCATCTCTTCCCATCTCATCTCTTCCCATCTCATCTCTTCCCATCTCATCTCTTCCCATCTCATCTCTTCCCATCTCATCTCTTCCCATCTCATCTCTTCCATCTCATCTCTTCCCATCTCATCTCTTCCCATCTCATCTCTTCCCATCTCATCTCTTCCCATCTCATCTCTTCCATCTCATCTCTTCCCATCTCTTCTCTTCCCATCTCATCTCTTCCCATCTCATCTCTTCCCATCTCATCTCTTCCCATCTTCATCTCTTCCCATCTCATCTCTTCCCATCTCATCTCTTCCCATCTCATCTCTTCCCATCTCATCTCTTCCCATCTCATCTCTTCCCATCTCATCTCTTCCCATCTCATCTCTTCCCATCTCATCTCTTCCCATCTCATCTCTTCCCATCTCATCTCTTCCCATCTCATCTCTTCCCATCTCTTCTCATCTCTTCTTTTCTTTAATCTCCACTTCTCTTCTCTTCTTTTCTCTTCTCTGCATCTCTTCTCTTCAGTTTTCTTCTCTTCTCTTTACATCTCTTCTATTTTCTTATCTCCTCTTCTCTTCACTTTTCTTCTCCTCTGTTCGCTTCTCTTCTCTTTTCTTCTCTTCTTTCCTCTTTTCTTCTCTCTTCTCTGCTCTCTTCTCTTCTTTTCTCTTCTCTTTAGTTTTCCTTTCGTCTTCTCTCTTCTCTTTCTCTTCATTTCTCTTCTCGAATGAGCCAAATACTTAGGCTATTATTATAGATTCTCCCCGCAACTCTTCAAATCATTGCTTACTGCTTTTCTTCTTCTCTCTCTCTTCTTCTCTCTTTCTTCTCTTCTCTCTTCTCTTCTCTTCTCTCTTTTCTTTTTCTTTCTCTTCTTCTCTTCTTTCTTCTCCCTCTTTCTCTTTCCATCCTCTCCTCTCTCTCTTCCCTCTCTCTCTCTCTTCTCTCTTCTTTCTCTCTCTTCTCTCTCTCTCTCTCTCTCTTCCTTCTTCTCTCTTCTCTTCTCTTCTCTGTTGATA